>CM012459.1:13767353-14377553 GCA_003999625.1 Oryzias javanicus
TTGATTTCTGACACATGAGGGGTTTATCTGTATAAACCCCTTTTGTACTTGTGGCTAAACCATTATTTGTATACGTAAGTTTTGACAGAAAAGAGAAGAGAGGCTCCGTCCAAAGTCCCTGACGACTCCTTAAACTCCTAAAAGACTATATTAGTGGGACTATCCTGCATCTGGATTTTAACTTAAGCTCGCTACTTTAAAAAAAAAAAGACAAATATGTTTGCTGAATTAAAAAACTAATAAATATGAATATTTAACAAAGACTACTTATGTCTTTAGATGGACGATTTATAGAAATATTAATGACAAATTGTTTAAACACACTGGAAACTCAAACTAATGAGTATTTATCCCCACTATTTTTTCAGAAACTTCAAGTAAAATTTTCTAGGCACTGGATTTTAGAATTACAGGTTCAGACTCCGAAAAAATGGCAATATAGTGCACAAAGTATTGGTGAGGGAATTCCAGCATGCCCAGTGAAAGAAATGGGGTCATATTGAAACAAATTTTCAAAGAGAATTTTTATAAGTAGTATTATTAGATTTACTTTTGTGTAGATAGTTTTATCAAATGTTTTACAGTGAAATCTCTAAACAAATTGCTTTCATATACAATTCTTAGTCAATATCAGGTCTTTTGAGAAGTCAGCAATAACATTAAATTCTGTATGAAACTTTTTTAAGAACGACAGGAGCAGATATCCTAAATATAAATGTATTTGTCCCTCAATAACATAATGAAAATGCCAAATTTATTTACGAATTTCAGTTTCTGTCTCTACAAAAGATAAGATTTATATGGATGAATGGATGGAGTAGACTTTTTTTTTAAATTATATATTATTTAAAAAACAAAATAATTTCTTGTATATAGCTTATACATATATCTAGATATTCATCTAAATATTTCTAAAAAATAAATAAAAAGTGTATTGTTTGGCTTTTAAAAAACAGATTACACCTAAAAGTTGAATCAGACATTAAAATCAATAATTTAAAATGTAAAAAGAGTATTAAAAATGTTTAAACAAATATAATAATAATAATATGTTTAAATATAGTAAGAGAAAGAGTTGTATTTTTCTGAATTTCATGTTTTCTGGAAGAGGATTTGCTCCATCTGCATCCGCGCGGGTTAAATTTCCCCGAAAGCCTCCACCAGCGGCGCCGCATACAAAGCAGATGATGAAATGCCTCGTAAAACAAACAGAGCGGCGTGCTGTTTGTTGATGCACCTCTCCGCTTCCAGCCGAGATGCGTTTCTACAAAAAGCCGTCTTTGTTTGACGGTCCATCCCAAAGTTCAAGCCCCTCCGGGGAAAGCCGGACGTGCCGCCGCCACCGCCGCTTTGTGCGGCTGCGGAGCGAATATGAAATGATTCGGAGGTCTGACCTGCTATTATCATTATGATGTGTGAGGGAGAGGCCAGAGGCTCGACCTGCGACCCCCCCCCTCCCTTTAAGAGAGGAAACCATGAAGCTCAAATCATGAATAAATAAAAAGACCCAGAACAACAAAAATTCAGTGAAAACACTGTTATTAAATGAAAAGCTTTCGCGAGAGACGAGTTTTTTTTTTTTATGCCATTCAAGAGCAACGCCGGACCCAAGGTCACGGGACATTGTGCTAAGCTGTGTGCTTGAGCTGCGTTCCCATGACAACGCATCTGCAGTCTCCACGTCTCTTTCATAGGTTTTTGATGATAAAATGCTCAAACCTCTTCCCGACCTTATGTATTTGCTGTGCGTTTCGTCCCTCCAGGACCTGAAGGTGCCAACCTCTTCATCTACCACCTGCCCCAAGAGTTTGGAGACCAGGACATTCTGCAGATGTTCATGCCTTTTGGAAACGTGGTCTCTGCCAAAGTCTTCATCGACAAACAGACAAACCTTAGCAAGTGCTTCGGTAGGGCCTCTCGGGTCTGAACGGGCCCAGAATGATCTGTGAAGTTCAATTCTGCTGGTTAAAAAAACAAAAAGTGATATTAGGTGGCGATACGTATCCCGATACTTGTCTCACGATACATATCGCGATATATCCTAAAGCTCTGTTATCTCACTTCTACTACGTTTAAATAAATAAATATTACAGAAAAAAACAAATTTTATTCAAGTTACTTAACTACCAATTATTTAAATGTAATATAAACTACTGTTAATCATGATCCTCTTCGAATATTTGTTCTAATTCAAACCGGTGACAGATGCGGCTCTTTCATCCCCCCCCTATAGACTCACGCAGGAAAAAAAAAAAAAAAAAAAATCTGGTTTTGTTTGACAGGCTTTTGTCGTCAAAAGCAGGAACATCTGAATATTATGCATATCCAGTCCGCGTGTCACAGCCGAGACAAACTGAAATAAATCAAGCTTGGATCCAGGAGGTAAGAGCAATGAAATCTGACTGCTACTTGACAAGCAGCAGATGGATTGTTAGGATGAATGTGAAACAGGCGAGACAAGAAGTTACTGTCAGTTTAAATGCTGGATCACATGAGGAGGTGAAGTGCGCTCTGAAATACGTCTCGGGGACGCCGCATGAAACTGAAACATCATACGAACGTTTGTCGTGTTGGAACTGTCGTTTAACATCTTCAACTGTTGCTTTTTTCCTCTATTCCTATTAATTTTTTTGCAGCATTTATCAAGATCTATTCTTTTCTCGAGCAGCTGAAGGCTAGAGCAGAGATTGAGCTGGAACTCATTTAATGGATTAATGTTTGTAAATGTAAAGAGTTTTATCAGAAACTCTGATCTATCTCATCAATTAACATAGCATTAACATAAAATAGCTAATGCTAAACTAGCATAAGCTTACACTAGTACAGCATAGTACAGTGCTAGCTTTCCCAATAAATAACAGTAGCATTAGCTTACATTAATGCAGCAGCGTTTTTTTTTTAAATAAACTAGATTTATTATCAAATAGCTAATGCTAAACTGGAATTAGCTGACATAAATAAAGGTTATCTTTGAAAAACTAGCTTTATCATGAAATAGTTACTACCAAGCTAGCTTTAGCTTACATTGATGCAGCGTTTTTTTGGGTTTTTTGATAAACAAGCTTTATCATCAAATAGCTAATGCTAAACTTGCATTAGCTTACATAAATACAGCTTGTTATTAATAAACAAGCTTTATTATCAAATAGCTAATGCTAAATTTGCATTAGCTTACATAAATACAGCTTGTTATTAATAAACAAGCTTTATCATCAAATAGCTAATGCTAAACTTGCATTAGCTTACATAAATACAGCTTGTTATTAATAAACAAGCTTTATTATCAAATAGCTTATGCTAAACTGGAATTAGCTGACATAAATAAAGGTTGCTTGAAAAACTAGTTTTTTCATGAAGTGGCTACTGCTAAGCTAGCATTAGCTTACATGGATGCAGCGTTGTTTTTTTTTAATAAATAAGCTTTGTTACAAAATAGCTAATGCTAAACTAGCATTAGCTGACATAATTAAACTGTTCTTTGGAAAAAACTAACTTTATCAAAAAATAACTAATGCTAAACTACCGTTAGCCTACATAAATAAACTGTTGTTTTTTTCTTTTTAATAAACTAGCTCTCTCATCAAATAGCTATTGCCAAACTGGCTATAGATGACATAAAGCATGCTTTTAAAAATTAGCTTTATCATCAAATAGATAGCACTAAGCTAGCATTAGCTTACGTAAATACATCTTGTTTGTAATAACTGGCTTTCCTATCAAATAGCTAATGCTAAACTGGCATTAACTGACATTAATGAAGTGCGCTTTTGAGCTAGCTTTATCATCAATTTACTAATGCTAAACTAGCATTAGCATACATTGATACAGTGTTTTTTAAACAAACATGCTAAAGTGGCATTAACTGACCTAAATAAAATATGCGTTTAAAAAAACTAACTTTATCCTCAAATAAGTAATGCTAAACTAGCATGAACTAGCATTTACATAAATACAGTGTATTCTTCTGAAAAAAAAACTGGCTTTCCTTATCAGAAAACTAATACTAATCTAGCATAATGCTAAACTAACATTAGCTTACATGAGTACAGCATGTGTTTAGAGAGCTAGCTTTTACTATAAATAACAGTAAACTTAGCATTAGCTCACATACGTACAGCATTTATTTAAAGATCTAGCTTAGCTCACGTTTGTTTAAGGTTTTAAACTAATACTCAACTAGCATTAGCATGTAATGAACCAGCTTTATTATTAAATAGCTAACACAAACTAGCTATACAGCTAAATCTCAAACAATTAAACTACTTATTTTTGTAAACCTAGAAAAACATAATTAACGATGTATCTTAAATGTGTCTCTGAACTTTTTAACACAGTGCTGTATAAAGAATCGAACAGAAAAAACTGTTTTGCTATTCCGTTTAGCACATAGCATTGAACCGGTTAGCCAAAACTAAACAAGTATACCACATTGCTGTTGTTTATCTTTATAAAGTTAGAACAACAAATTAAGATTTTAAACTATCTAAATCATCCACTTTAGCATATCAGCTAAAGTAGCTAAAATTCAAACATACCAGACATTAAAATAAATGTAAAACGTAGTAGTCCTTAATTTTTAGAATTAAAGACCAAAATTTCTCAATCAATACTTCAAGTTTTGATGTTATCTTGTGGTTTTCAGTCCTAGATTACATTTCGTAGAGAGCGTAAATTGATTAATAAATAAAAAGCAACATATGTGAACTGTTTGGATTTATGTTTTGTATATTTATTTATTTTTTTTTCCCTGGTTCGCCCGCAGGCTTCGTCAGCTACGACAATCCCGTGTCGGCACAGGCAGCCATCCAGGCCATGAACGGCTTCCAGATCGGCATGAAGAGGCTGAAGGTTCAACTGAAGCGCTCCAAGAACGACAGCAAACCGTACTGATCTTAGCACTAGCGTTTGTCTGCTCCCCCTGTTAGCACTGCTAGGGTAAGTCCTCCCCCCTCCCCCTGAGAAAACAACAAAACTGATAAAAAGAAAAACGAGCCACGACCTCTTCACACGGGGACTCGGGGAGGGATGTGGGAAGGAGGGGGAGACGACCTACAACCATCCTGAGCGAGACACGAGCCTTTGATTTTTTTATCTTTGTTAGCCAGTATTATTATTATTATTATTATTTATTACTTTTTTTTTATTTTTGGCACACATGAACGCTTCCATTAACCCCATTACTTTGTGCAATTTCTTTGACCTAATATTATATTAGAAGGAAGTATTTTTTTAAGGAAAGACCGGTTTTGATTATTTTTATCACGACATTTAGAGCAGAGAATATAAACAAATGGAGCCATCTCTTTTTCTTTTGTTTCCTCTCTTACCTTAGGTTTGGCTACTTATTTTTTTAAACGCTCCTTTCCTTTTCGACGCGCACTCCGATATGCACACGTCCTTTGACCTCCGCGGTGTTGGTTGCAGGCCGCCGCTGCTTCTTCTTCTTCGAAACCCCTCTTAAGCCTGCTGGCAACCCGGGAGCAAAGGCTGCAAAACGTTGGTGGCCTATTCACACTAAAGTCAGCCTGCCATACAAGTACAAGTACAAGTACAAGTACAAACAGTCACAAACAACACACACAATCATCAGTTCTATGAAAGTAAACCGGTTTTTTATTTAGAATTATATGAACTACTTTTCTGGGTCAGATCACATTGGTCTTTGTTGTTGCAGCATATTTCAAAATAACATCCAGAATTTGATGGTTATTAAAAAAAAAATACAAAAAAGTACGACTACTAATAAGAGTTTTAGGGGGGGGGGGAACTGAAAATACTTGATGTTTGTTGAAAGTTGAAAAAAAATTCAAATTACAGAAAGCCACAGGCCTGTAAATTTTATTTGTAAAAAAAGCAGTTCTATTTTTCTACAACATTTTTACTGCCTCTGATAAAGAAAAAAAAAGGATTTTATTTATTGCAGTTAAGTTATTGGACTCCTAGAAAATATACATCCTTTTTTTTTTTTTCGAAGTAGACCCTTGTGGAGAAGTCTTGTGGAACTGGAATTTTGCTGTTTTTTTTTTATTTTATATTTTTTATTTTTTGAGTGCATTAAAGCGCTGCCATCACCCCCGCCCCACCCACCCCCCCATAAGAAACTCTGTTATTCTTTGAAGAACACACACCTCTCTGTGCCGTCCGTCCGTCCGTCCGTCGCTCCATCTTTCCACGTCGGTTCTTCTCGTTTCCTTTCATTCTGTTTTACTTTAAATGTTTCCATTGTGTGTGCCCCCCACCCCCACCCCCACCCCACAACTTTGATGCATTTCTTTAAAACAAAAAAAACAAAAAAAAAAAGGTAAATTTTTGCGATTGGTTGCCTCCTAAAGGTCGTCCCTTTTGGGCGTTTCTCTCGTCTCGTGAACGTGTGATGTTGCCCGTCAGTATAAACCTATGAATATCAGTTCAGTGTAACGAAACAAAAAAAACTCAAAGAGCTAAAAAACTGCCAATGAAATAAATCCGTGTGTGGTGTTTGTATGTTTGTTGTTGTTGTTTCCTTCAGTTTTTTGTGTTTTTTTTTTTTTTAAAGGAAAATCTGTTGTGTTGTGGTGCTCTGGCTCTGTGTGTAACTCTCCTCTCTCGTGTTTTTTCTTTCCCTCCTTTAGAACAACACATCTCCATGCCTGTTAGCTCATCGTTTGCCTAGCATGTCTCCGTGGCGTCCAAAACAAAAAAAAAAAACTTCAAAGAATACGACAAAAAAACTCTTCACCACAAAAAAACAGTGTCATCGTCCTCCTCCTCCTCCTCCTCCTCCTCCTCCTCCTCTTCGTCCTCGTCATTCTTTTTTTCCGATGTGTTTTTTTTCCGAGCTCATCCGATCATATCCTGGTTCTCCTACTCGTCCGCAGCCTGCTGACCTTTTTGGACTTTTTTCCGTACTTTTCCTTTTTTTATTTTTTGTGTGTGTGTGTTTTTTTTTTTTTTTTTTTTAATGCATGTTTTTTTTTTAAATTAATTTCGCGGGGAGAGAGGAGGTTGACACGGAAAAATGTGAAAAACGCTGCATTTTTATGACAAACAAATGTTGTTTTAGACAAAAAAAGAGAAAAAAAACAACCTGTGGCAAAAGGATTTCCATTTTTTTTTTTTTTGTTTTGTTTTGATGTGGTTTTTTTTTTTTTTTTCTTCCTTCATTTGAAGTTCACTACAGGAATTGGCGCATCGCGCTCGCTTCTGGCCGCCCGCTGAACCAACGGGCCAGAAGCGGCCGGCGCTCGTGTCTCTGAAAATAAGACTACTTCCAAACAGTTTTGAGGAGAAAAAAACTGTCTGATCAATATTAGACTCTGTCAGAGCTCTCTAATGGTTTTTACATTTTTCAGGCGGTGTAAAGTTTTTTGATAAGGCCATTTTAAGTGGCTCTGTTTCTCATTCAAAGTCTATATATAGAACCACTTTTTTCTAGAGTAGTTTAAAAGTAAACAAAAAAAAAAAGAGACATTTGCCCTGTTTGGGGGGAGAAATGCTACCTACTTGTGTCACCTTTTTGCTGAACTGACTCACAGATAGACAATCCGTGGTTTAAATGCACATGATGAAATGACCTATATTTTCTACAGTTTAAATGTATAGACAAAAAAATGACCTGTAATCCGCGTTAACGTCGGTGCTTCTCGTGAGTTTAGTTGTGGGTTTCATCACAAGTCTAACAGTCTTAAGTGTCTCATGTTTTTTCAAGAGGATAAAAAAAAAAAAATCAGTTTACTTGAACAATAGACGAAGCCTTTCATATGATTTGTTCTTTTTTAAGGAGTCCCTATTTGCTAAATTTCTTGTTCGTTAATTAGCTATATGAAATTCCTGAAAATATATATAAATATAAATATATATATCTTTATATATATATATATAAATATATAAACTGTCAGCTTGTGAAGCATCAATGTCATTATTTTATTTCTCTTGTGGGAAACGATATTTAGATGTGTTTTTGTTGTTCGGCAAAATGTCTTATAACGGTTTTAAAAAAAAAAAAAGATCAGTGGAGTTTAGTGCCAAATTCTGAAGGTACTTCCTGCCTAGCGCGTCAGTGTATTTCTTGTGAAATTATTTGATAACATGGGTATTTTATTATAAGTGTTTTGTATGGATCCCTCATATTTAAAGTATAGATTTAAAAGAGTTTGTTAACTTGTGGTCTTGTTGCCTGACAATGTCATGTTTGCTTTTTTTCTTTGTAAAAACTGTAAAAAGTGCCCATGTGTCATATATATATATATATAAATATATATTATATCTTAACACACACACACACACGGACACACACACTCTCGTGCAGACCTCACAGTTTACTTTATTGTGCATGAGAGCCCCTGAGGGCGACCGCCTCCTCAGCGGCCGCTGCCGTCCGCCCGTCCGTCCGCCGCCGGCGCCGGCGCGCCGACACTTCTGGTCCATCAAAGCCTTACCACCGATCTTTGCACTCCTGTTCTCTCTGTGTTAGCGTGTTTTCTTTCACGTCGGTGAGAGCCACACGCGAAGCCTTATTTCCACCAATCTCCGTCTGGAAAGTTCAAAACCGCCTGTTTTTTTTTTTTTTTTTTTTTTTTGTGGTCATTACCGTGGTGTTCGCCAACTCCTCCGGCTTTCATGATGTAAGCACAGGGCAAGAGATGCCTTTTTTCCGCGGCGAAGCACATGCCGGGGGGTGGACGACGGTTGTGGTGGGGGAGGGGCGTCCGGACAAATAAAGAAAAAGAAAGGTCGTCTCCATTTTTTTTTTTTTTTTTTTTTTTTTTTTTTTTTTTTTTTTTTTGGGGCCAAAATCCTGTTCAGATGCCAAAGTGTGTTGTTGCCAATCTCGTCGTGGTCGTTTACATGGGCGGAACCGTGTCGTCGGTCTATCCCCCCCCCCACACCTCCCTGAAAGTTTACGGTCTGCAAAAACAAACAAAAAAAATAAAAAATAAATATAAAAAAGCAGCATTATTTTCTACAGAAGCTCACCAGTCGCCTTAACCAGGGAGCATCGTTCCAGTATTTGGGGTCTGTGAGTCCAGCGTGCCGACCGCCCTCTTCGTCAGCGCCGGAGGACGCTCTCGTCTCGGTTGTTGTCTCCCCGGCTAACCAGGGTTATCGGGACAGAGATGCCTTATCGGAACGGCGACGGGCGGAGAGGAGAGCCGGGTGAAAGCTTTCATCACCAACCCTGCAGCACAAGCGGTTCAAACTTTCACGCCTCGTCGCCTCAAGCATTTTAAAGGGTAACCAAACACAGAAGCAACTTTATGTGGGGGCTTCAAAAAGTGCCGTCTGTTGATTTGATTTTTGACAAATTAAACATAAACTTAAAAACCATCTGTGTGCTGCCCCCTACAGGTTGAAACGGGGTATTACGGTGGAATTTTGCGATTTTTGCGGTCGGCTGTTGTTGTGTTAGCATTAGCATTAGCATTAGGGCTGGAAATTGATAATAATTTCCAGAAACGATTCATTTCGATTTGCCAGAGCCTGGATTGATTCAATTCCAAGTTTTTTCTTTTCAAAATTCAATTTTGAGTTTACACAGTTCTACATATTTGTTTAGAAATTCATTAATAATCTACTATATATTTTGAATATATTTATACTAATCTGATAATGTTCACATACTGAACATATGAAATAACAAGATTGTTAATATCCTCCAGTTACGTGGATTCTCAAACGTGCGATTGTTCTGCCTCTCCTGGAGGGCGTTTCAGTTTGGCCACTAGGTGGCGATCGCGCTATAGCATCACACCTTATTCCAGAAGAGCAAAAAACACGTTTTAGACCACAAATGGTTCCTTTAAAAAACTATTCCCTAAAAGAGTTCAGAAAAATAAATTCTAATGTAATCAGCAACAGATGTTTGTCGACCAAACTTTAGCATTTGCCGTCCTATAGGAAATCCCATTACGCGTTAGCATCAAGCTATCAGATCATGCGTTAAATCAGTGTGAGCAAAAAACTATTTTATGAGACCACAAATAATTACTTTTAAAAATACTTACTTAAAAGAGTTTGAGTTTATAAGGATGTTCGACCGAGCGTTAGCATTAGCCAACCTGTGGGAAATCCCATTAAACGTTAGCATCAAGCTAGCCGACATTTAGCTTTATGTGTTAAATGGATTTATATTTTTATGAATCGAGTATTGATCTGTTAAGCTTTTGTCGATTCAAATCGATTATTTTTAAAAAAAGCGCTAGTTAGCATTGTTGCTAGCTGTATTGCCTTCAGTTGTTAAAAATCTACTGGGTTGTATAACTTGGTGGACTTGGAAGTCAGGGAACAGCAATGAGTGGAATTTGCTTTGAATCCAGCAAACTCCGTCCTGGTGATGGATTTACAATAAACGTTTCACTCACGTTAGCCTCTATTAGCTATGACGCTAGCTGTCACCCTCCAACTGCCCTGTTTGGTTACCCTTTAAGCTGTCCCTCCAAAAAAAAAAAAAAAAAAAATCCACAAACTGCAAAATCAATTGCGCCAAACTTGCACAGTCCCGCGTGAAGCATCTCGTCTTTATCGTCAAAGCACAAGAAGGTCGCGGACGCAGAGTTCCTGCGGAGCGGCTCGCCTCAGGGGCTGTCATCGCCGATGCTCGTTGTAATCTTTCTATCTCGTCACTGTTCACTTCTCTGTTCTCCTTCTTTCTTAATTATCTAAGTGCTATTTATCAAATGAAACTGAAAGGAAAAAAAAAATCTTGTCGTTTCTTTGCATTATGGCTTATGTCAAGTTTTTTGAGGAAAAACTGTTTTGTGTGTTCTCTTTCTGTGGCGTAAAAAAGAAGCTTGTTGTCCGTAGAGATGATCTGATTTCCTTTCTCGCTGTTGTTGCTTTTATTTTGAAAATCTCAACAAGGGTTTTTTTTTTTTTTTCTTTCCAGTAGTTTTTGTCTTGAGAGAAGCCAAAGTCAATGCATTTCAGTGGATCCTGTAAGCGTGATGATGTATGTTTGTTTGACAACACTTGGAAATCTGTCACTGGATGGGATTTAAACAGTACAAAAAAAAATGCAGGCTTTCCTATTTCTACAACTGATTGTACTTATGCATTTTGTACCAGTGGAATTTTTTTATACTGGAGATTAAAGGAAACATCCAAAAAAAAAAAAAAAAAAAACCTTAGAAAAAGTGTCTGGCCTGGTGGTGTGGCCTGACCCCGACTGGTCCCCGAGTTTGATTTCTAGCTGGCATCCAGAACGTTGGCTTTTGATATCAGATTTTCTAGAAGATCTTTGGCTTTACTCCTTCCACTTCTTTTTCCTCACACCAGTGTTATCCCTTATTTCTTTTTTTTTGTTTCTTTCTTGCATTGTTTTTCCCAGAGGTAGGCGAGTGTCACTCCTTTTCTTTTTTTTTGCTTGTCTAGACAACAGCCGTAAGTTTCATTTGACTTCTGTATTGTGCCGTCTACACGATAAGACGATTATAGAAAAAGATCGAATAGAAATATTTAGTCACCTTCAATGGATTAATGTATTAGTTTTAATAAAGAGATCGACTAATTAGAAACTTTGCTTTTAGCTGTTTAGATTTTTCCGGTTTCTCTGTCCTTCTCTGTGAACTAACTGTGTAGCTGAAGCAGTCAGAATTATTTTTGTAAACGTATGTTCTTGTGTGATGCAGTTTTTTGCTTCTGTCTCCTATATTAAACCATTTTTCCTAATACTTGTCTCTCTTTGTGTTGTTGTGTTCCAGTCTGATGTTGTGGCGTTTCACTGCCTCTCCATCCTCTGGTTTCCCTCTTTCGATCCTTCATTCTGTCTCCTCCCTCGTGTGTTCTTGTGTTTCCTTTTTTTTTTTTGGTTTGGTTTGGAAGTGGTGGTGGACCTCATCCTCTTTGACTCATCATTAAGCTTTCCCGCCCAACATAGTAAATATACATCCAGCCATTTGTATGTATATTACTGTGGAGCCCAAGTAGCTGCGCGACAACTGGAATTGCTCAAAAGCGAAGACATTTTGGGAAATTTTTGCACTTTTTTTGGTACAAAAGTGACTTTGAAATTGAAAAACAGCTAAAATGCTAACTAGCTAATTCATGATAGCTAGCGCAATAAAATCATCTGACTATAAAAATATTAGTTTGGACAAACTGCACTTTTATGTGGTTAAATAAGCTAAAAAAAAAAAGCAGCTAGGTAGCTATTTCACATCAGAATAATTATCTCATCTCGTGGGTAATTGTTAGTTTTTATTTTAAAATTCCTACAAGAAAAATGTGGGAATTTCACAGTTTAAATTTCTCCCTGAATGCAAATATTTGATGGTGGCCTCTAGTGGCAGACAAAGGTATTGCAGTTGGACATTTTGGGAAATTTTTTAGCTTTATTTTGTATAAAAGTAACTAAAAAATCCTTAAACGCTAAAATGCGAGCTAGCTAATTCACGACAGCTTGTGCAATAATGTCGTCTGTTGGGTCAATATATATATATATATATATATATATTTTTATAACAACTAGAAAAATGTGGGTTTGGACAAATTGCACTTTTTTGCGGTGAAAGAGGCTGAAAAATGCGCTAGCTAGCCAGTTCACATCTGATCGATAATCTCGTTTATTGGTTAATCTTTGGCTTTTATTTTGAAATTCCTATGAGAAAAATGCGGGAACTTCACAGTTTAAATTTATTTGCAAGCAAAAAAAAAAAAATAGGGCGGCTTCTAGTGGCAGACAAAGATATTGCAGTTAGACATTTTGGGATTTTTTTTTTATTATTTGTTTGGAAGTAACTAATTATTGTTTATAAAGTTCCAATCAAATGATATTTTATTTATAGAAAGCGGTTTTCACTCACTGTGCAGCTTAAGTGCCGTTTTGCAATTTTTTTTAAATGGCTAAAAAATGCTAACCAGCAAGTTCGTAAGAATTAGAGAAATAATCGTATCTGTTGGTTAATTGATAAATTTTATATTTGAAGTCTGACCAAAAAACTGTGGGAACTTTATTTTTCGACAAAATCTTTCCCCAAGTGCAAAAATTTGATAGCGGCCTCTAGTGGCAGACAAAGATATTGCTTTTAGAACTGTTACGTTTGTATTTTAGGCTAATTTTTGGGGGGTTTCCGAGGCAGAGTTGAGAAACTTCAGCTTTTAGATGAAAATACATGTTTGATTTTGCTAGCTACAGATTAGCTAGCTACGATTTTTAATAATTAGCTATTACCTTTTAGGACATTTTGGGATTTTTTTTGTAAGATTGGAAGTGACTAAAAATTCTTTAAAAATTTTACTGGCTGTTCTGTTGGGAAGTTAAAGAAGCTGAAAATTGATAAAATGCTAGTTAGCTAGTTTATGACAATAATTCTGTCTGTTGTTTTGTCATTAGTTTTATTTTCTGAATTCCAAATCGAAAAATGAGGAAACTTTTAATTTTAGGAAGAAATTTCATACAGATTGCGAAAATGTGATGGCGACCTCTAGTGGCAGACCGTGTTATTGCATTTGGAGCTTTTGTTTTTTTATTTTCTCCTCCTTGTTGGTATTTTTTGGCAGGAGTTGAAAAAACATTTAGCTTGTAGTGAGAGCAGCTTTTCAGATAAAAATAGCATTTGCTTAGCTACGAAATTTAAACCCTCCAGGGTTTTTAGCTGTTAGCTGTCACTTTTAAAAGAAATTTTGAGAAACGTTTACGTTTTATTGTTGTTGGTTAGAGAATAGAAAATAGCTTAAAAATTCTAACTGGCTAGTTTAAGACTTTTCAAATGAAAAAAATTGTAGCTGTGAAAATTAAACCTTTAGTGTTTTTATCCATTAACTTTCACTTTTTAAAGATATTTTAGTTAAAACTTCATTCGACTGTGAAGTAAAGAAGCTGATTGACGGCTAAAATGTTGACCAGCTAGCTCATGTCAGTCAGAGTAATAATGTCGTCGGTTGGTTAGTTTTTAGCTTTTATTTTGGTGTTCTAACAAAAAAGAAAATACAAGAAACTTTAAAATTTCAGACAAAATTTCTCTCTGAGTGGAAATTTGATTGCAGCCTCTACTGGCAGAAAAAGTTATTGCTTGTAGAACTTTTCAAAATTTTTATTATTTGCTAATTTTTTAAATTTTTCCAAGGAAAAGTTGAAGCTTTTAGCACTTAGAAAGAGCAGCTTTTTCAATGAAAATACGTTTTTATTTGGGGAAAAAAAAGGTGACCTTAACGATTTTTCATAATTAATTATTTACTTTTTTAAAGCATTTTGGAGATTTTTTTTATGTTATTGTCTTTAGATTGAAAGTGACTAAAAGTTCTTAAAAACTGTGACTGGCTGCCCTGTTGAAAAGTTAAAGAAGCAAAAAAAACAGCTAAAACACTAGCTAGCTCGTTCACAAATGTTAGCTAGCTAATTTATGAATGTTAATTTTTGTCTTTTATCTCATTAGCTTTATTTTCTGAATTCCAAATCGAAAAATTAAGACATTTTCAATTCTTTGAGAAAAAAAATCAGAGTAAAAAGTTGATGTCGCCCTCTAGTGGCAGATCAAATTATTGCTGGTAGAACTTTTTTAATTTTCTCCATATTTTTAGTATTTTAAAGGCAAGAGCTGAAAAAACTTTAAGCTTTGAGTAAGAGCAGCTTTTAAGATGAAATTATTTTTTTTTTGACTCTCTATAAAAATGGAACCGTGCGAGTATTTAGCCGTTAGCTAGCACTTTTAAAGACATTTTGAGAATGTTTTATTCTTGTTGGATTTGTAAGTGATTAAAAATCCCTAAAAACTGTCACTGACCGCCCTTATGGGAAGCAAAAGAAAATGGCTAAAATGCTAGCTAGCTTGTTTACAAATGCTAGCTAGCTGATTTACGAACGTTAGTGAAATAATTTAATCTGTTTTCTTGTTAGCTTTACTAGTCCTAATTTGAAAGATGAGAAAACTTTAAATTTTCTGACAAAATTTCTCCCCAAGACAATGTGTGGAAATGTCTGCCTCTAGTGGCAGACAAAGATATTGCATGTAAAAGTTAATATTTGCATTTTCTGCTCATTTTTTGAGTTTCCAAGGCGAAATTGAGGCAATATTTAACTGATTAAGAGCAGTTTTCTCTAGCTAGCTACGAAAAGTGAAGCTTTAGCTTTGAACCGTCACATTTTTCCCTTCATACGATTGATTTAAATGCTAACTACAATATAAAAAGTATCTTTCTAAGCCAAAAGCATCGTTCTTTTTTTAACTTTAAAACCGAATTTGTTTTTAAAACTCTAAAAATCAAATGCAGCTTCACAACAAACCAGCAAAGTATAAAAATAAATAGTTTTTCTGATTTTGCAGCTTTTTTCATGATTTTTATATAAAGATTATAAACCAGCTGAAGTTTTAACAGGAAACTTGAAAAGTTTTACAAGATTTTTAGATCTTTTGGACGTCTTTAGATCACCTGTCCCTCCCAGCTCTGAAGCCCCGCCCTCCCAAATTTCCCAAAATGCCTGAACGGTTTTAAGAGCATCCAGCGGAGGCCTCATCTTCTTGTGACGGAGAAGTCCTTTCCTCAGAGTTTGAACCCCTCATTGGCCCGTCCGGACGCTCTCCCCCCCGTCCCGTCTGTGCCGCCGGCTGTCCTGGGCGAGACCGTCCGCCGTCTGTCCACTCTGTGTCCGACCTGTCTCACTGTCACAACTGCATCCTCGGTAGAAGAGAGGGAAGAGAGGTCAAAGGTCGCACCTTTGATGCAGCCGAAGCCCGAAGGCGCCCGTCGGAGCGGAAGCGTCCGTCTCAGGGTCGGTTTCAGGCTTCGATAAGGACGGGAACTTTAAAGATTTAGATTAACGAGTAGAAAAAGGGGTTCGATTCCAAGTCAAACTGTCATTTCACCTTTTTCTAAACGAAATTCTAGACGAGTTTCAGCACAAGAAAATATCTAATCAAATGTTGCATTTTGGATTTACTGCAGTTAATTCTTATTATAAATTCTATTCTAAATGAAACTGATCCTTCTGTTAAAATAAAGTGTTTTTGGGTTTTTTTTATTTTAATGATCCAATAAGCAAAAATCCTAAAGATTCTTTGAGGTTGAGCAGGAAAAATGGAGATGAAAACACAAATTCAAAGAAGCTTTTTAGGTTAATTATTTGTAAAATAAAATGTAGTTTGTTTTTCTGAAGACGACGTTCATGAGTCTAAAATGATAAAAACTAGAAAAGTTGCCTGACCTGCAAAAATTAATGCTTTTTGCTGAAAGAAGTACTGAAGTTTTTGTTAAAAAATGTGATTTAATTTAATCGCTGACGGGTTTTATGCAAAAACTATTGGCAAAATGTTAAATCTACTAAAAGACTGGAGATTTTGTTAAATAACTATGAACGAGTGCTGAAGTTGAATTAAATGTCTGAAAAATGTGCAGTAAAATTGTTTAAAAATCCATAATTCATGCAAATTGTGCAAAAATATTTAGCATGTTGCTTAAAAATGAACGAAACTCCAAATTAGCCCGAAATGGAATTAAAATTAAATTCTTTTTACTTTCAGTTTAAAAAACATCTAAAATTTATATAAATGATTAAGAAAAACATAAGTAAAATAATTTGATTTATTTGTAAAATATTCTTTTTTTACTTGAAATTTGGTTTCTTAACTTGATCAGCATGGAGACTATTGGAGGATCTGCATCTAATAAGTGTCATAAACTTCTGCCTGTTCTCTTTTTATTGGTTGGTTATGCGTTTTGTTTATTTTTTGTAAATCATGTACGTAAATGGGAATAAAAACCTAAAAAAAGAACCTTAGTAGATGCCAAATTAGCCTAAATAAAGCTAGCTCTTTGCTTAAATACTAGCTAAACTCCAAAACAGACTAAAATTCCTCAGTTAACTAAATTAGTCAAAACAGTATCCTATAGCTCAAATATGAGCTAAATTCCAAATTAGCTTAAAAAAACTTCCGTAGTTGCCAAATTAGCCAAAAAAAAACTAGCATTAAAAACGTTAGCCTATTTCTAAAACAGAAGCTAAACTCTAAATTAGCCTAAAAGAACCTAGTGGCTAACAAATTAGCCAAAAACATTAGCATGTTGCTAAAATACAAGCTAAATTAGCATATAAAAATCTCATTAGATAACAAATTAGCCACAAAAAAAACCTTAGCATGTTGTTCAAATATGAGCTAAACTCCAATTTAGCAGAAAAAAATCCTCAATAATTGCCAAATTAGCCAAAAAAGCTAGCTCCAAATCTGCCTAAAATTCCTCAGTAAACTAAATCAGTGAAAATGTTAGCCTGTTGCTAAAATATTAGCCAAACACCAAATTAGCATAAAATTTATCAGAAGATGCCAAATTAGCCAAAAGAGCTAGCAAATTACTTAAACATTAGCTGAACTCCAAAACTGCATAAAAATAAATAAATTAGCCAAAAACGTTAGCATGTTGCTAAAATAAAAGCTAAACTACATTTTTTTTAAATTCCTATAAAAGATGAAAACTTGTCCCATGAAAATATTTAAAGGTTTGTTGCTAATCTACTAAAATCACTTAAGTAACGTCCTGAACGAGCGGAGAGGAGCAGGAAATAAAGACGACAACAGAACAACCGACCAGCAGAGAAACCGTTTCCTGCTGAGGTGAGGATGAAGACGCTGAAGATCCCCCGGTTCCAGGTACGACCCCCACCTGACGCGAGGAAGAGCGGACGCTTCCGGCAGGTTTGTCTTCAGTGAACAACAGCGAACGCAAAAAAAAAAAAAAAAAACATCTGCTTTCTGTCTGAACGTGAACGGTTTCTGTGCGTGAACGGAGCAGCAGGTGACCTCACAGGTGACCCCGGCGGTGACCTCACAGGTGACCCCGGCGGTGACCTCACAGGTGACCCCGGCGGTGACCTCACAGGTGACCCCGGCGGTGGCCTGAAGCCGGTTAAGATGGCGCTCCAGCCTGTAGCAGACGCCAAACCCCGATAAATCCCAGAATCAAAAGAAGAACTGGCGGCGCCGACCCCATCGATCCTCCAAACACAGAGACGGCGTTGGGGGAGGAGTTTATCCTGAAATCCACAATTATCTACATTTATTTCTTTATTTTGGTTCAAATCAAGTTTTCCAAATGAAACGAGAAGAAAATAGATTTAGTTTAACTTTAATATTAAAAAAAAAGAAAAGCTAATGGCATAAAAACTGAATTTAGAAAATTTCTAAACATCTTAATAGTGAAATTAGTTTTAAAATAAGGAGGATAGACGAAAAATAAATGAAACCTGACCTGAGGGGGGGCTGAAATTCAGACTTTTTAATTTTGTTTTATTTAATATTCTTTAAGTTTTTGGTTCAAACATTTTTTTCTCCAAATAAAATTATTTAAGAAATTTAAATGAAGGTGAGGAAAAAATACCTTTCAGATTTTATTTAAGAAAAATAAAGATTTTTAGGAGAAAACTGAAATAATAAAGAAAATTATAATTTTGTTCGTGAAATAAGTAAAAATAAGTAAGATTAAAAAAAACTCGATGAAACTTGACTGTCCACACCTTTATATATATTTAAATATGTTTTAAATGTGTTTATTGGTTCAAATAAAATGAGTTGGAATATGATTTAAATGAAGGTTAAAGAAACAAATCAGAATAATTACTTTCAGCTTTTATTTTGGAAAAATGTTTCAGCATAAAAACCAAATGAATTCTAAAAAATTTTAAAAACAGGGGAAAATATAATAAATTGATTAAAGAACAAACCTAACTTTCACTTTTTGGTGAGTTTGTGAATAAAATCAAATACAATTTTTAAATCAAACGTCTCGTCAGAAAAGGAAAACTTTCAAGCAATTTTAACTTCAACATTTTAACATTCTATTATTTTTTTTAAATGTAAAACAAACGCTGCTCACAGGTTCTGCCGTCCAACCTTTGATCCAGCATCACTGCAGTTTCACTGGAATAAAGGAACGTTTGTCCTCTTCCTCCTCATCCTCACTTTTTCTTAGATCATCTCAGTTAAACGCAGCATTAGAGGGAAAACTCACCTGAGACTTTGATGAGCAGGTAATGAAATGATGCTGGAGGAACATGGTTCTGCAGTTCTGCCGCCCTGGGCCTTCAAACTGATGCTCTGCTGCCATCTGGTGGCCGGAAAGTGCTCTGCGTTTTACCTTCAAAAAATCAAATAAAAAATGCTGGTGTTTTAAAAGGTTATATGATCATATGTTACTATTTATGTTACTATTGATCACATTTAAATCATATAAATGACTTTAAGGCATTTGATTAAAGTTAAAATGAGAGATTTATTTTAAGGTTTTGGTGTTGAAAATTCTCCAGGAAGCTGAAAGGAAACAAATCGAAAGAAATTTTTTAACTTAATGTTTTTTTTAACTTTGATAAAATAATTTGGCAAATAAATTATTTTGGTTTGAAAGACAAACAGTTTTATTATATTTATACACATTTTTTCTGTTTGATGCAGATTATTTTTTTTTTTTTTTCAGACTAAACGACTTAATTTTATTAATGTTCACATTTGATCACAATTTTGACACTAGAAAAAATGTTAGATATAGAAGAGTAAATGATTGGAACAATAAAGTTGTTTTGATTGTAATCTAAACTTGAAATTAAAAATAGAAACATTTTATTTAAAGAAAACCAAAACAAAATGAAGCTATTTAAATGTGTCAGATTTGAGGATGATCTTTCATTTATTTTTATTTTGGGGATTTTTTATATTCAGGATTATCAATTTAAAAAGAATTTTAAAAAAATGTTTAAACAGTTAAAGGTAGCATTTTATGTCACTAAAATCAAAAGTCTTAGTGTTTTTAAAAAATAAAAACATAAAAATTCAGATTTTCTTCTTTTTTTGTGAAACGCTTAGTCTTTTTATTAACTTTTTTCATATAGTTTTGTCATTGTGTTTAAGAAAAATTGAACTAAAACATAAAATACTTTTTTTATATATGTGTTTTAACAGATTTTAATCTCGTTCCTCAGTTTTATCTGGAAATATTTCACATTTAGTTTTCTAAAAGTGTCATCCTTTCCTGCAGCAGGACTCTTTACTCTCATTTTTTTTTTTTGTGGAGTAAAACAAAAAACGTATTTAAATTTTTCTGGAAAACTGTTTTCAGGTGAAATATATAAATATTTTACTACTAAAATGTTTTAAAGTTTGGTCTCTTTGGGCTTATGTACACGATTAGCCTCCCTCACTCTCGGAATCTCACGATTGTTTCCTTCAAAAAAATAAAATCCACATTTCTGTCTTTAATAGGTTCACTCTGGTTTATTAAAGAAGCCTAGAAATTTGAAACGAAAAGAGAAATAAAGACACTCAGTAGATCAGGGTCACTGGGGTCAGACGGATGCTTTTAGCTACATCTGCATTCAAATGTATTTCCTGTTTTAGGTTTATGTTACAACTCATGGACATGTTCACAAAAGCAGCAGAAACATAAGTCAATCCTGAAATAAATTGATTCTCAGATTTTTAATCAATATCTAAAATATCTCAATTCAAATAAATATTTTGCCATTTTGTGTAAATTTTTATCAAATACTATAAATATTTTTTTATTCAATTTTTCTTTTTCGCTCAAAAGATTAACTTAAAAAATTGGCAGTCAGGTTGAAAAAGATGTATAATGTTCTAGAAAAGGTCAATCTAATACAGTAAACCTGAATCTGCTGCTGTGCTGCAATCCCCCCTCTGAACACCAGATGGCGATAAAGCGCCTCTATAGACGCTGATAAAAAAAGGAAAGAAAAGAAAACCGGAAGAAAACATTAGAGCGAATAAAAGCAAATGTAAGCATTTACAGTACGTTAATTCTTAGACTAAGAAACGAATATTTTCATTTTTATATCGTTTGATTTTTTTTTTTTTTTTTGTGAGGACAGACATTTATTATGTTTTTGTTTACTTGAAAGTAAACTGAATTCTGGTTAAAAAGTTACGTTTTGATAAACTAACGCAAATTTGACTTTTTATTAGGTTTAAATATATGAAAAATAATTGATTAAAATGTATATTCTTACATTTTGGTCATGAATTACTTTGGTTAAAAAAGCATCTGCATTTTCTGAATCAAAATTCCCTCTGTAACTAATGTAACTTTATTATAAAGCAATATTTGAAAATGAAAACACAATTAGTATTTTATTTTTCTTTAAGATTTGAAATAAATGTAGCTTTTAGGAATTTATCCAGATATTTTTCTGAGAGTTTGGGTTTAGTTTATGGATAAAAGGTGTAAAGAGTTGTTTTTAAACTTGGATTAATCTAAAGAAAGAGATTTTAAATCAGTGATTATGTTGAAATAATGTACTATTCGACCTCATTTGTGTTGTTGTAAACACAACATGCTGCTCAAAGAAATAAACTGTAAATTACTTTTCAGACACTAACTATTATTTTTAACATTTTAGATCTGGAATTGATTTGAACTAAAGTTGATTTTTAACAGGTATTTGTTGGGTTGTGGTTGACCCGGGAGGAACCGGTAACAGGACACTTTGTGTGGCGGGGATGTTTGCGGTCGGCCCCCCACCCCCCAGCGGCCGCATCCAGCCGGTGAGCTCAGATCAGCCCGGCGGGCGGCGCACCTGGCTGGGATCGTCGCTCGGCTTTCTCCCACCCGGACTTTCAGCGAGCGGCGCTCCGGACTTCCTGGAACGGGACGATGGGCTCTCCGCGCGGCAGCTCGGCCGGGATTTGATCCGTACGAGGCGGCGGGACCGAGCGAACCGAGACTAAGGTGAGCCGCCGGCGGGTTTGGGGGGTTTTTGAAGCGGCCGGAAAGTTGCGGAGCTGCGGAAACGCATCAGTGCCGCGAGGCTGAATGACTGCGGCCACTAACGGCGGATTTTCAAAGTTAAAGGCGGAGAGTCGCCGGGCCGCTTGCTTTATTTTGCTGGTTCATACCGGTGGGTTTAACCCATTAAAACGAGAATTAAAAAATGAGTTTTATGTTTGAAACTTTGCGCTTATTTGTATTCACCGAGGCCTACACAGACAAACCCCCCACTGCCAAGTTAGAAGAGTTAAAACGCAGCACTTCCGGTTTCATACTGGGATGTAAACCGTTCCTATTAAAATATTTAGATCATAAAAACGACTTTAGGATGTACTTTGCACCCCAAATTGAAAAAACAAATCAAAGATAACACGCACTAATGTTGTTAATACCATTAATAATAGCGCGTTGATGGTTATTTTTACTTCTTCCGGTTGTGCCTCAGCTAAATTCCGCCGTCTTAACACGTCCGAGCTCCTCCGGCTGCCTCCCGCAACGAAATCAATACGGAAGAACCCACCAATCAGAGAGTCCCAGTTCCCCTCTCCGTCAATCTGATTGGTTGTCGCTTCCTGTCAATCATTTTGATGAGCTCTAGTTCTGCTGCTTTCGGAGCTTTAAAATGAATCAGTGTTTTTACGCATTAAAAAGGTGGAAATCGTCGGTTTATGGGGGCTTTTCCAGAACGTCCGTCTCCATGGCAACATGTTTGGTCATGTTGGCCTTTAGGTGACTATTTTAACCGCACGAAACAGGGGGGGACAGGTACCTACTGCGAGAGGTACGTGAAGGTAAATAAAATGCTTGCACCGGATGTTAAGTTTTTTCCTTTCAAAGTAAAACAAAAGTGTTTGTTTTCATACTAAAACTTCCTTGAAAAAAGACAAAAAGCTCACTAGTAAACAAAAATAAACTATATTTAGAGTCAAATGTGTTACAAATAAAGGAAAAACATATTATTTTGGAATGCAGCATGGATTTTTAGATAGTTTTCGACGTGTTTGGGTTTTTTTTTATGAGATAGTGAACTCTTATTGTGAAATCTTCCGTATGAAATCGACACCGTGGTTCAGTTTTCTTGACAGCTGCATGCCTTTCAATCCTCCCTATCCCACTTCAGGATAATGCGGCTTAAAGAAGTCAAGGTCTTTACAAATGTAAAACAGGAGCAGGTTTTTGTTTTCCCAGGCGGAGAACATTGTCAGGCTTTTATTTTGACTGGAAGAACCAAAATAAATTAACCATTATTAACCAACTGAAGTGTTTGTTTAAATCATTTAAATCTTGACTTCTATATTAGTTGTTTTTCGATCTGATGGGTCAGAATTTGGTGTTATCAGCTCTTATGTAGAACCATTGTGCTGCTGCTGCTTTTCAGGGATCAGCCCTTCCCCAGCTCTGATGGAAAACAGAGATAGCTGTCAGAAGTTGGGATCGACATTCCTGCGAAAGGCAGGTCGGCGTTCCTCCAGACGTTGACTGATTCTCCAGCTCAGGCCGGAACAGAACCAGCAAACGCAGGACAGGTGCCGCGGAGACGAGCTTTTATTGTGGCGTTTCCTCCCGCAGCCTCTTGTTTGGACGGAACATGATGGAACACGTCGGTGGAGATGAAATTACGCAGACTTTTTGACCTCCGGAGCTCCGGCGTCAGACGCCAAGCCTCATAAAAGTTTCAGGGGTCGGTCAGGGAGCGCGCCTGTAACTGATCGCGTCTGCGGCATTGTTGGGTTAAAGGTCAGGCCGCTCCAGAACGCTGTTTACCTCGTTTTTACCTGCTGCTGACCTTTACACGTGCTGGTATTTTAAAGCCCTCTGAGCGCCAGAGCGCCCGTTTGACCTCATTTCCTGTGACTTTAAAACACCCAGTGACATTTGGATCACGCCGTTAGACAGATTTTCTGTTATTTTTCAGTCACTAGATAAGCGAGGAAGTTTGTTATTTTTTTTTTTGTGTGTAAATCCTGGTTTTGGCGCCAAATTTGTCCCAAAAACATCTGGTTTAGCTGCTGTTTGGTCCCGGTGGTGAAGCGTTGATTTTCTGTGGAGTCACGGCGCTTTTAGCATAAAACCGCCAATCCGTTACATCTTCATGCAACATTTAATCGTGGCAAGAAATCTCTGAAACATCCGTGAGAAAAACTACAAAAAAAAAACCTAAATGTTTATTTTATGTCTGAGAAGTGAAATATGAAAAAAAACTGAGTCTGGACATTAAAAAAAACAACAAATTATTTGTCAAAAATATCTGAAACAAAAATATTAAAACATTTTTTAACATAATAAATCAAGTTCTTGAACCTCTGTTGTGTCATTTCAAAATAAAAGCTCAAATCTTCCGATGGCTTAAACCGGCAACTCTTTGTACTTCATTTCCCAGCATGCACCTCTCATATGCATCTTTGTTTCAAAGAGTCAGGTCTTGATGCATCAGACATCATCACACAGTGAGTTTAAATTTCAGTCTGCAACAAAATCACATTTTTCCTTTTATACACAAATTTAGAACACAGATTGATCACTGATTTAAATTATTTAACAGTGTGGTTGCCATGCCAACAGATGCAGTGGACTTCTCTTCAGTTTCATTTAAATGAGTTGAGGAACGTATTGACTTTTTAACATTTTAGCTGAAAGTGAAGCTGAAGGAAACTTTATTAAAGCGATCCGCCGCTGATCTAAGTTTATATTATTAAGAGAGATGGTTAGAAAACGGTGAACAGAAGTGTTCAAAGATCACAAAAGGAAGGAAAGTTCTTTAACTGTTGTGGATTTTTTTAATGCATTAAACACGAGTCACAAAGACGTTAATTTAGAAAAATAAACATTCCTGGTAATCGGTTCTTTATTATAGTTTTCATTGAGTTTCAGTTTTATCCAGAATATTTTATATTTTTGGTTTATTTTGGTTGTTTTTCCTGTTTAATGACCCGCAAAGAAAAACCTAAAAGGGTTTCATTATTTTCCTTTAAAAGCAGCAACATTTTTGCATTATATGTGTGTGTGTGTGTGTGTGTGTGTGTGGGTGTGTGTAGGTCACCTGAAATCTGATGAGGATTTCAAAGAACAGCAGCAGAAACTCTGACTTTGCAAAGAAGGAGCTCAGCTCTCACAACAGACACAAATACACACAAACACACTCAATAACACAAACCTGCATCCACACAATCATACACACAATTGCACACATACGTGCACACAAACACACATATTCAGACGAGTAGACACACAAACTATTTCACATATACACATACACACAGATGCCACCACACAAAGAAATGCACATAAACACACACGTGCACATAAGTGCACAGATGCAGTTTTGTGCAGCAGCTGCTTTTCTCTGTTGGTTCATTTTCTGCTTTAAATGCTTCAGAGCTGCAGCACAAAACACAACAGATGCTGCACCCCCCCCCCCCCCACACACACACACCAAACCATGTGTGTTGGACAAAGGGGAGGAGTCAACATCGACCTCCGACCCTGCGTCATCGTGGCCGTGCGCGGAGGTGGAGCTGACTGAATCTGCAGCCATCTGCTCTGCTGCGGCGTCCGCCGCCTCTCGCCCTGCGGCAGGTTCATGCACCTCGGACGTGTTTAACCAGTTACTGTGAAGCACGCCGCCGCCGCGGTCGCGTGCACACTCGGCTGCACGCGGCAACAACACGGCTCTGGTTCCACATGCGGGCTGGTGCTGCAGTTTCTGCTCCGTTTCCACTAAAACACATTTACGGAGCGCGGCGGTCTGTGGAGAACGCTGCTGATGTTAGAAGAAGAAATATAAAAAAATGTTCTCCGTCTTCAAATGATTCCTGAAGCAAAAAGGTTTGTTTACCTTGGATAGCTCCACCCACTTCCCCATCTCCATTTAGAGTTCATCCCAGAGCTCCAGGGACGTTCACTCTCGTTCAAAAGAACCTGACAAACTCACGTTCACTCACACATCCACACTATGACACCTCCACCTCCGTGTTTCACTGAGAGAAATCTAAAACCTTACAAACATTAAAACATTTTTTCTCGTCTGCGCTCCAAATTTTAGTGAGATTTTGGGTTTAAATCCTCAGATATTCTCAGGAACACAATGAAACCGGCAGGTCTGCGTCTGAAGACCCCGATCAGCTCCACCCCTTCTACCTGGCCGCCCCCGCTCGGGCAGATGTGACCATATGGCGGCTGTAATCCCGGGTCGTAACCTTAAGGCTAAGACGGTTAGATCTCCGAGTGGCGAGGGCCGCGGCGAGGCGAGGAGAGCATTCCTCCTGCTAGATACGGCTTGTTCAGCTGCTGCTATTGGGGAGAAAAAAGTGAACTTCCTGTGAAGATTGAGATGATGTTCAAGGGGGGAAAACCCAGCATGCCTCACTGTTAGACCTGGAAAAGTGTTAGTGATAATCATCTAATTTTCCCAGTTTTTTAAGACTTATTTAGAGTTCAGCTAATCTTTTAGCATTATGCTAGCTGTTTTTGCTAATTTATACTATTTTCCAGTTTTTAGGCTAATTTGGAGTTTAGCTAATATTTCTAGCTCTTTTGGCTCATTTAGAGATTTTTCCAGTCTTTATGCTAATTTGGAATTAAGTCATATTTTTGAATTATTTTAGCTGTTTTGTCAAAATTAGTAATTTTTTACCAGGTTTTTTTTTTTTTTTTAGGATAGTTTGAAGTTCAGCTAATATTTTAGCGTCATGCTAGTTGTTTTTGAAAAAATATAAATGTGTTTTCTTGGTTCTTTTTAGGATAATTTGGAGTTTGGCTAACATTTTAGCTTCATGCTAGCTGTTTTGGCTAGTTTAGACTGTTCCAGGTTTTTAGGGCTAATTTGGAGTTTAACTAATAGTTTAGCATTATGCTAGTAGTTTTGTTAAAATTTGATTTTTTTTTCATTTTTTAAGATTAGTAAGAATTTAGCTAATATTTTAGCATTATTCTAGCTCTTTTAGCTAGTTAAGATATTTTTACATTTTTTAAAGCTATTTTGCAGTTTAGCTAATATTTTAGCATTGTGCTAGTAGTTTTGGCAAAATTAGATTATTTTCCATTTTTTAGGCTAATTTGAAGTTTAGCTAATATTTCTGCTTTATCCTAGCTCTTCCAGTTTTATATGCTAATTTGGAGTTAAGTAATATTTTTGCATTATTTTAGCTGTTTTGGCAAAATTAGTTATTTTTTACCAGATTTTTTTTTTTAGGATAGTTTGAAGTTCAGCTAATATTTAAGCATCATGCTAGCTGTTTTGGCTAATTTAGACATTTTTCTAGTTTTTAGGCTAATTTTGAGTTTAGCTAATATTTTAACAATATTAGCTTCTAGCTGTTTTTTCTAGTTTTCCTTTTTTTTTGGCTAATTAGGCATTTAGGTAATCCTTTAGCAAGCTTTCGGGTGCAGCATTTTCAGCTTCAGCATTTTAAGCTATCAAGTTTCAGCCTCTTCAGCAGCCACATAAATTCTACATCATTCACACTAACATTACTGCAGGTAATGGCAAATATCTAGTTATCCTTAATGTTTACAAATCTGTGCGAGAATAACATTTATTACAAATTTAATATAAAAATGTGTTTTTGTTGGAAAAGAACCTCAAAAATAAGTTTGTTTTTGTATTTATTTAACTTTTTTATGTTTGAAATTAGTTTATTTGCTGAAATAGAGTATAGAAAACATAGACTAATAAAAGAATGGCAGATTTTCTGGTTAAAACACATTTAAAGTTGCTTAAAATAATGTAAACAATGAAAATTTCCTTTAAGAAAAATGTTTTAAAGTCTGCAGGTCCTCAGCTTAGCTCACGTCCTGTTTAGTGTGAATAAATCTGGACTCGGTGTTTCTCTGCTGCATATTTGTGACACCCCCCGCCCCCTTTAAGTCTCTTTCTGCTGAGCGCTGCTGCTTTAGCTCGTCGCTCTGCCGGATCGTCTCCGCTGCAGCGCTGGTGCTCATGGCAACGCCGACACAACCCTCTATTTTCCCGTCCGCATCCTGCAGTCTTCTGCTCAGACCCCAGCAGCCTCTATTACGGCAGATTACTGTCATTTTGGTCAGTGAGATCACAAACCCTTCCCGGTTATTCCCGTCCGAGTGTAAGTGTTGTTTACTGACAGTAGCGGGGCGGAATTCACTGAATCTTTATCAGCCGGGACCTCCACCTTTGACCGGCAGGGAAAACACCCGTCAGGAGAAAATGAGCTCCTTCTGACCACATCTGTGGGATCTGTAAACCGCTGGGAGGTTATCGAATTTAAAGATTAGATAATTATGTTTGGTTCTCCTAGAAAATCTAGTTTAGAGCATGGGTTCAAGCAACCACTCTCAATGAAAAGGCCGATATGATAGATATTTTTTCTTTTTCAAGAATCTGCTCTAAGCAGGTTAATGAACGCACATTCAGCTGGTGGAGTTCACACTGGATCAGCGCTAAATAAGCAGGAAGCTGCAGGAAGCAGGATTCTTCTTCTTTTTATTATTTACCGTTTACTAGCGCTCGTCCACTCCTTACAATAGGGAGAGGCTTGGAGAAAGTCTAATTGGTGTAAATCCCACAAATCTTGCTCCAGACTTTTTGTTTTCACAGCTTCGTTCCTATAAATGCCCGTCTTAGTGTCATATAAATCTGGCTGGATAGAAAAAATTCTCCTTTGTGTTTTCTGGTGCTGCCATTATTTTAATAGTCGACTAATCACTGATTATTTTTTCTGATTAGTCGACTAATTGGGTCATGTGCAAAGTGGGTGTAAAGCTCATATCCTAACCATCATTAGCTTTAAACTAACTAAAACTAGATATACAGCATTACCTGTGATAATGCTAGTGTGAATACTGAAAACTTAATTTGGCAGCTGAAGATGCTAAAATTGATTGCTGAAAACGCAGAAGCTGTTAGCTGAAACGCTGATAGCTGAAAATGCTAAAGATGCTAGCTGGAAACGCTGAAGCTGATAGCTGAAACGCTGATAGCTTAAAACGCTTAAGCCGATAGGTGAAACTGCTGAAGCTAATGGCTCAAAACGCTGAAGCTGAAACCAGCTGTAATATATCTAAACTCCAAAATAGCCTAAAAACCTGAAATAGTCTTAAATTAGCCAAAACAGCTAGCATGTAGCTGGAACATTAGCTAAACTCCAGATTAGCCCCAAAAAACTTAAAAATCCTAAATTAGCCCAAATAGCTAGCATGTAGCGGAAATACTATCTTAACTCCAGACTAGCTCAAAAAACTGAAAAAAATCCTAAAGTAGCCAAAATAGCTAGCATGTAACAGAAATATTAGCTAAACTCCAGATTAGCCCCCCAAAAAACTGAAAAAATTCTAAATTAGCCAAAATAGCTAGCATGTAACGGTAAAACTCGCTAAACTCCAGATCAGTCCAGAAAAACTGGAAAAGTCATAAATTAGCCAAAATTGCTAGCATGTAACGGTAATACTAGCTAAACTCCAGATTAGCCCAAAAAACTGAAAAAACCTAAATTAGCCAAAATAGCTAGCATGTAGCTGAAATATTAGCTAAACTCCAGATTAGCCTACAAAAACCCAAATAAATGCCAAAATAGTTCAAAAATTCAGCAAAATGCTATTGTAACTTTCAACTTTACTACATTCTGACTCCATATAATATAAAATAACGACTAATCAACTATTAAATTAGTCATCGACTTTTTTTATAGATTAGTCGTGGACTGGTCAGTACCGGTGTTGACACTTTTGTGTTTTGAAAAGGACGGTACATACACGTCTGAATCTAAGTCCCTGATTGGTCACAGTTCAATGTCACGATTTAATGTCAATAATGTCGGTAAATGAACTCCGTATTGTACGTAGAACTCACGACTGGACTTAAAAACGTGCGTAGCAACACTCAGTTCATTCAGTTGACCCGCCTTCACATCGACTTTTCATTGAACGTGAGCCGGCTAGAACGCAGCCTGATTGGTTAGGCTGATCGCCATAGAAACGATGACTCAAACTAACCGGGACGGTTCACTGCTCTCTGACGACGTCTGGCTCCAACATGGCGGCTGAATGGGTTCATTTGATTGGAGCTGAGTTTCATGGACTCAGTCGCTCCGTTCAAAGGTTGAAGCTCCATCGGGTCGTCCAGAATCTTCTCAGAACCTCGGACGATCGGCCATGTTCTCTTTTGTGTTTGGTGACTCGATGCTTTGGTCTCCTCAGGACATGAGTTCCTCTAAGAGCCACACAGCGGAGAAGAACAAGCTCAGCCGTCCAAAGCCTCGCCCCGGCCGGGCCTCATCCCGCCCCCTACGCCCGGACCCCCACCATGAGTAAGTTCTGCGAGAGCTCGGAAGAGACGTGTCCGTAACTGAAGTGTTCAGACGTGGTTTGGATTTGTAGCGATGAAGAAGATCCCGGCTGTCACCCTCCAACCCGTCACTTGTGCTGCAAAGCATGATGGGAGGAGGAGACTGTTTGTGTGGACGATTGAAATCTGCAGTCGGTTCTGATCAGACTTTGTTGTTTTTACATTCCTGCCGCTCCGCCCTGATTGGTTTGTTTTGGTTTGCATAATTTAATGTTTTGAGTTGCACCACATCGCCCCCTGCAGGTTGGAGGCTAAAAATCAAAACTATTTTATATCGATCAGTGATCGGTAACGGTTGGTGGTCATGTGACTTCCTGCTGCAAAACGACCACAAAAGGTTTAAAGTTTGATGAAAAGCTTCTCATCTTCTCGCCGTTTTTCATCAACGACGACATTTACCTGTAAATGTTTGACTCTGATCCGATCCGAGGTTCAGTCTCGTGGGTTCCAACAGGAAGTAGTTCAGTCAACACCAGACGCTCTTCATCCTGGTCCGTCCCTCGCCGTGAAGATCCGGGTGGAGGCGGGGCCGCCCCCCACCCCCCTCCGCGGGGTTAACTCGGTCAGGTTGTAAATCTTTGCACTGGAGGGTTGGGAGTGGGTTACCACGGAAACCTCATTAAGCGTTTACTAGAAGACGGTCGGATTAGGCAGCTGCAGAAGGGGAGCGGCGAGAGGTTTAACCCGGCGCTGCTTTTCCTTCACACACAGACGCACAAACGTGTTTGTTTGTATAAAATCAACCCCAAACTGCCTCAGAGCTTCTTTATTTTACCCCCATTCATGTTTCAAAGCAACACATTTGAAGGTAATTTCAGAACCTCGTAATCCAGATTAAATCACAGGAAGTTCCGGCGGGTTCTGCGTTTGTAAGGTGACCCGCTGCAGGAAACCTTTTTAGGTCCTCCATTATTTATCTCAGCCTTTGGAAAGACTCAGTGTTGATACCCTGAGCTAATTACCCTAATTACCCCCCCTGACAACACACGCAGCTGAGGCACAGAGAGGGGCGGGGCCTCTCTCCCTAAACCTGTCCGGATGGGATCTCTGAGCAGAGGGGGAGGAGCCACAGCGGCGGTGATGGTTTAAAGATCTGGAGATGTTTCCTCTGACAGAAACAGATGAATTCACACTGAATTATTTAAAGACATAAACGCGATTTCCCCAGAGGCCTTCACCGTCTCTGATCGACCTCTGAACCAAAACCACAGTTTGAAGCTTTTATTTCTATGTCGGTCTCAAAGGAGGAAAACGGACAAAGAGAAGGAGGAAAATCTGTGTTTTGATGGATTTTACTTCTTAAAAATGGTTTCTGACCTTATGAAAATTCATAAAACCCTCAGAATACGGTCGATATTTAAAGTGGATTGATGTTTGGGGATATTTGTTGCATTAAAGTCAGATATGCACCTGTTTTTGAGGAGCGTTTGGACCACTGGGCTCAGTTTGATTGACTTTTATTTATTTATTAGTTTGGAGCTGCGACTCTTGAGAGCAAACGTATGGAGTCTCGAAAGAGCCAAAATTAAATAAATATATACACCATTAAATAAATGAATAAATGTGGCATTATATAAATAAATGTTGAAATAAATAAATAAATGTTGAAATAAATGTGGCATTAAAATATTAAAAGAGCACATCACCATAAAAACGGAACACCCTGTACGCCTGACAGCCGCCGTCTACACTCGTAACCACGACAACGATTAAAAAGGAAGAAAAAACATCAGGCGGCGCCATGAAATCTTGAAAATTCTGCCAGTTTCTCACCATGGCACGGATCCAGTTGAGACCGTTGTAGAAGGGAAGGGAAACCAACAGGAAGTAAAACCTCCGAGGGGGCGGACCCTCAAGGTGGCGCCGGAATCGAAAATCGTAACTTTAGCCGGTTGCGTAAGCAGAAATTTCTTAAACTTTGGGAAACTCTTTGATATTTTAAAACTTTTTCTTTTTCGTAAGTTTAAAACGATTTTTTTTTTTTTTTTTTTTGCGGCTGAGGGGGAGGGGCTTCTGGCTATTCATTTTTGGGTGCCGTATTTTTTCTCTGTAGCCAGATTCTCTTGAAACCTCCGGCTGATCCTCTGCATCCTGTTGATGTTCTCGTTTCTTCATAAAACACAGAAATTTAATGAAAAATATTCCTTTGGCTGGTTGAAAGTCATTCACACTGTAGTGAAGTGCACCAGAGTTCATTTGCAGATCAGATTTCAGGTGAGCTTTAATACCCGGAAAATCAATGGAGTGATTTTTAAAATGATTTTCTATTTTTAAAAAAATCATTTTTAGGTAAAAGTTTCATATTCTTCTACTTTAGTTCACTCTTTTGATTTTTTAATAAACAAAACTAATATGTAGATAAAAATATAAAAAATGAATCTTTTTCAGTAACTTTTCCCCCATTGGTTCTGACTCTTTCACCACCGGACTGGACCTTGTCGTTTCTGATGTTGGCGGTTCTGAACGCGATGAAACGCATCAGCTGGATTCTGCATGTGTGCAGCAGCAACTGACCCGACCTCAAAAGACCTGCGAACCGCTGAAGTGAACTGTTCTGAACCGAAGCACGACGCCGTCCAGCTGAGTCTGGAACAGCCAGAACCACTTTAACGCCGGCTGTGGGACAAAAGCCAGAAAAACCCGAGAAAAAAAAACCTCTTCCTGCTGCTCAGCAGCAACGTGAGGATATGAAAGCTTCAGAAGTGAGATCAGTTATTACCTCCACAGCTGCTCTGTGGGGATTATTAGATACTGCTGCGCTGCAGGCGGCTGAGATGCAACCAATAATGCGATCTGCGACCAGAAGATCCGTTTGTCAACAGCCCACAGTCATTATGACACGAGGCTGTTCCCTCTCTGAGCCGGAAACGGACCCACAGCCGAACGCCAAGAAGAGGTTGATGGGAAATGAGGAAGAGAGAGCAGCGAGTCTGATCGTGGGCGAAAACGTTCAGCTTGTACTGAACATTACTGCTTGTGTTTGTGGTCTTTAAACTTTATAGTATATACGGAAAATATGCCCCAGTGGAAATGATTGAAAAATAGCAAAAAATCCTTTAAAAACTTGTGAACTTCTGCACCGTTCAAACTTTCAAATGTTCAGTAACTACTGGGTTTTTGAGGGTAATTTGGAATTAGCCTTTATTTTAATAATAATAATAGTAATAAATTTTATTTGAAGCGCCTTTCAAAACACCCAAGGACACTTTCCAGTAAAATAGCAATAAATAGTAAAATAATACACATAAAAGCAAGAGAAGAAAAAACAAAAAACAGAAGATTGGGTACTGGGTCGAGGTGCAAAGGTGGATTTAAACAGCTGATTTTTGAATCTGGATTTGAAAAGAGGAAAAGAGTTGATATTACGGAGGTCAGGAGGGAGAGAGTTCCAAAGTTTGGGAGCCGAGCGGCTGAAGGCTCGACTCCCCATGGTAACTTTTAGCCAAATTTTAGCCACATGCTAGCTGTTTTTTGATCATTTAGACCCTTTTCCATTTTATTTATGTATTTATTTTTTAAATGATTTGGAGTTTAGCTAATGTTTTGTCAAAATTTACCTTTTTTCCTGTTTTTGGCTAGTTTGGAGTTTAGCTAGTATTTTAACATTATGCTAGCTGTTTTGTCAAAACTAGCCTTGTTCTTGTTTTTGGCTAGTTTGGAGTTTAGCTAATATTTTAACATTATGCTAGCTGTTTTGTCAAAATTAGCCTTTTTTCCTGTTTTTGGCTAGTTTGGAGTTTAGCTAATATTTTAACATTATGCTAGCTATTTTGTCAAAATTAGCCTTTGTTCCTGTTGTTGGATAGTTTGGGGTTTAGCTAATATTTTAACATTATGCTAGCTGTTTTGTCAAATTTAGCCTTTTTTCCTGTTTTTGGATAGTTTGGAGTTCGGCTAGTATTTTAGCTTTATGCTAGCTGTTTTGTCAAAATGAGCCTTTGTTCCTGTTTTTGGCTAGTTTGGAGTTTAGCTAATATTTTAACATTATGCTAGCTGTTTTGTCAAATTTAGCCTTTTTTCCTGTTTTTGGCTAGTTTGGAGTTTAGCTAATATTTTAACATTATGCTAGCTATTTTGTCAAAATTAGCCTTTGTTCCTGTTGTTGGATAGTTTGGGGTTTAGCTAATATTTTAACATTATGCTAGCTGTTTTGTCAAATTTAGCCTTTTTTCCTGTTTTTGGATAGTTTGGAGTTCGGCTAGTATTTTAGCTTTATGCTAGCTGTTTTGTCAAAATGAGCCTTTTTTTTCCTGTTTTTGGCTAGTTTGGGGTTTAGCTAATATTTTAACATTATGCTAGCTGTTTTGTCAAATTTAGCCTTTTTTCCTGTTTTTGGATAGTTTGGAGTTCGGCTAGTATTTTAGCTTTATGCTAGCTGTTTTGTCAAAATTAGCCTTTTTTTTCCTGTTTTTGGCTAGTTTGGGGTTTAGCTAATATTTTAACATTATGCTAGCTGTTTGGAAAATTAGACTTTTTCCATCTTTTTTTGACTAATATTGAGTTTAGCTAGTATTTAAGCATTGTGGGAGCTGTTTGGAAAAATTTGATTTTTATTTTTCTCTCCCAGGGTTTTTGCCTACAGGTGAACGCATCAGAATGGGGCAGGACGCGGGGCTGCGGCCCCGCCTGCATTTTCTAAGTCACAAATATGATCCTTTTTGACAATATTTTTGTCATCTGCTTCTGATTTACAATAATTAAAATTTTAAAAATTGTTTTGTAGCCTAATTTTCGTTTTATATTCTCTCCATCATCAGATAAATGCCTCCAGAAAGTGTTAAAAATGCCATTTTCACTGGAGTGGGTCTTTAAGACAGTGAAATCCCGTCTGACATATTTTGGCTCCTCAGTTGCTAAAATAGGTTTTTGGGTCGCCGGAGTCTGAAGGCAGTCGGTGCACCTGCCCTTCATCTGCCCGTCCCCGGCGTGCCGTGGTCATTATCGTCTTCCCAAAAGCCTCATCTGCTCTCCATCTGCTAACCTCTGCCCCGCAGCTCGCAGACTGAACTTATCCTTCAGGTTCCCTGCCAGACCCGCGGCCTTGATTTAGAGCTGTCGGAGCGTGAAGCGGCTGCTCCACGTGGACTCCCGCTGCAGGGGAGGCCTGACGGCGCCCAGACCTGCTGCTGCAGAAGCCGTCCTCGGGAGATGATGTCACGTCTCCTCATCCCGCCACGCCGCCGGCTTGTTAGACGGAATGGAATTTGTTGGGAAAGCACCTGAGGGCGGAGAGCCGCTCCACTTCACTGCTGTTACAGGTCCAACAGGTTTGGTTTTGTTGCTCCGCGGCGAGGGTTCGATTCCCTCTGCGAGGCAGAACTGAAGTGCAGATTAAGGATTATGGGAAATCCAGATTTGGAAATGTTTTCATTAAAGCAGCGTCTCGGAGAGGAAGTGAGGCGCAGCTGCGGTTTGTAGCGTGACATCATCACTGTAGGCCGCTGCATCGCCACGTTGGTACTGCAGAGGTTTGGCCCGTTTCCACGGATACCCACAGATCCTCCAGCAGAGTTAAATTATTATCATCTTAATTAGATCTGCCACGATTTGTCGACTAATCGACTATTAAAATTGTCAACGACTAATTTATTACTCGATTAGTCGTTACTTTAGATTTTATGGAGTATTGGACTATTTTAGCATTTATTAAGGCTTTTAGGCTATGTTGGAGTTTAAGCTAATATTTTAGCTACATGCTAACTAGTTTGATTACCGTATTTTCTGGACTATAAGCAGCTACTTGTTTCCTAGGTTTTGAACCGTGAGGCTTATTCAAAGGTGCGGCTTTTGAGTTGATTTTTCTTCCACCACTAGGGGGCGCTCTAACTTGAATTAGAATAAAAAATGAATTCACACGAAACACACAAAAAATGAATTCAAATGAGAGTACCGGTAGCCTACCCTACTTTTTCTTTAGCAGATAAAACACGCAAGACGAATTACTAACTGGTAATTATTTTCCTATCCTCGCCCCTTCGTCATGGAAACCACCAGAAGTTTGTATGATGCAATGTTTAAGTTGAGGGAAACCGCGCTGCTGCACGCAAGCTTAGCGTCAGTGAATCTATGGTGAGACGCTGAAGGCAGCTGGTATATTAATGTACAAAATCGTTCTGTACATCCAGTAAATATCTGATCTTTCAACATAGATATCTGCGGCTTATAGCCCAGTGCGGCTTGTATTTCTTTTTTAAATTAATTTTTTTAAATTGAGTGGATGCGGCTTATACAATGGTGCGCTCTATAGTTCAGAAAATACAGTAATTTAATACTATTTCAGTTTTTTAGGCTATTTTGAAGGTTAGCTAATATTTTAGCTTCAGGCTAGCCAATTTAATAATAATAATAATAATAATAATAAAGTATTTTATTTGAAAGCGCCTTTCAAAACACTCAAGGACACTGTACAAAGTAAAATATATGTATATATATATATAAAAACACAATTATTGTTATTGTTTACTATTTATTTTTCTAGTTTAGGATTTTTCTTAATCTTTTAGGCTATTTTAAGTTTAGCTAATATTTCAGCTACATCTTAGCTGTTTTGGCTAACTCTGGCGTTTTTCAGTTGTTTAGTTAACTTCGCATTTTACTAGTACTTTAGCTTGCTAACAGGATTCGTGTTTTCCGCTATTATCTTTAGGGATTTCAGCTATCAACACTTCAGCGGCCAAATTCAGCTTACAGCATTCACACTAGCATTATCACAGGTAGTGTTTTATATCTAGTTTTTAGTTAGTTTAAAGCTAATGATAGTTAAGATGTGTGCATGTCTCGGTTAGTCGACTAATCAGAAAAAATAATCGGTGATTAATCGACTATTAAAATAATCATTTATGGCAGCACTACTCTTACAATGTGATGGTTTTCCTGGATTAGTACTTTTTATTCATTACTTTAAATTGAAGACCATCAGGAGACGGCAGGTTTTCAGATGCAGAAACGTTAAACAGTCGGACTGAAGCTCTGTGGTAACCAGCTTTACTTCCACCTCAACGTCATCAGCTGCACTTTCTTATGAGTGTGAAGCTGAACTTTAGCTTCAAATCCACATAGAGGAGTATTGGTGTTTAACAGCTCTTTCCATCTAACAGACGTACATTTTTAATGAAGCTTTTCCCGCCTGGAGCTCCGTCTCTGCTCCTTCTGACCTTCATACCTCAGATTCTGTACGAGTGTTGAGGGAACGGCGGTTCTGTTTCCAGATTTCATGAACCCTGCTTCTTCCTGCTTCCCTGTTTCGTCATAAATACGCCTGATTTTCAGTACTTTCACACAGCAGACGAGGATGAAAAAGACGGAGGAGTTTAGAAATGACTCCAAAGATGTTTGTTTCTGTTCTAAAATCGTTCCCTGAAAACCATAATTATGATTATGTTGTTTTTTTTAAGACCTATTTTCTGCAGCTCATTAGATATTTGCCTCTGGGTTGTGGGCGGGACTGTTGGTACACGTATAGAATAGTTGAAATAAGTTAGCTTTAGCTAAATTCACATTAATGGATTTGTTTACGCTAGCACCTCACAAGCCCAAGCTAACATTAGCCTAGCTAAAAATGACTTATTATTTATTATCCATCTATAGAATCCAGCTGAGGTAAATAAATAATAATCATGGATCTATTGGTCTGTAAGTGGATGCATCAGAATTGTAGTGGAGCAGGGAGACTTTGTCCCGCCCATGACAGTTACTGCGTCACAAACAGGAGCTTTTTCAAACATCCGGTTTTCATTTGCTCCTGATCCAACAGGATTTGATTTTCTGATTTTTTTTATTTACGACTTTGAAGTTGTGAATTTTCAACAAAAAGTTTGTTGCTTAAATTATTAGAATAAATTCTGAATTCTATTACTTTAAAAGTCTTTTTTTTTTCTGGTGTTATACATTTATGACTTGAAATATTTGAAATCTTGAAAATAGTCGTGGCTTAAGTTAATAAAATAAAGTAATATATTTATTACTTTAAAAGATATTAACTAAATTTGATAGATTTTTTCGTAAATGTATTTTTTAAAAGTTGAAAATCTATGACTTAATAAAATGTTTCATGAGAAAAAATAAATAAATTTACGAAAAAGACAAATTTACAAGAAAAAAACTGAGAGGAAAAAACCCACAAATTTACGAGAAAAAAAAGACTAATTTACAGATAAAATATTTGTGAGAAAAACATAAATTTATGAGAAAAAAATAAATGAATTGACAAGAAAACACAACAAAGTTGTGTGTTAATCTGAGCCATGCTGAAATATAAAAGGCGTGAAGTATTTAGAGAAACTGTATCCCCGGATAGGTTTCAAAAACCCAAAAAAATTCTCAACCTTTTGACGACAAATCAAATTATTCTTAGTATAATAAATGGTAAAAACTGAGCCTCTTCAAACCTGGAGGAGAACTCGTCTTTCGTGTTGGAAGAAATAACTAGAAGTGGATATTAATGTCTTCATCAACAGGAACTGCAGAGATCCTGTAAGCCGATCATCAATGAATAAAACAGGAAAAACTGTAAATCAAACAAAGGAGATCCTAAACATTTCTAAGATTATCAATAAACAATCAGGATACCCATTTAAATGTCGTAATATGAGTTTTTTTGTGGTCTATTCTTGTAAATGTATTACTTTAATCTCAAAATTACTTTCAGTTTTTTTTTTTTATGTGTCCCTAATACTTCATTGTAGGTTTGAGGTATCAGTATTGAAACTTTAGAGTTTATCGTGTCGGACCCACGCTGAAAAAATCCCCCGGTATTGTTGACTGTATACACTTTATTTTTGACATGGATACTTTAGATTTACAGTTACGTCCAATAGTCAGTAAATGTTTTCAGATATAGTTCTATGAGATCAATCACTGTATGTGACTAAACGTCACGTATAATGTGATGGAACAAAAACTAAATCTAAACTTGGTGTTATTGAACTTAAGTATCAATATCACTGAATATCGGTCACAGTTGACAGCGGCCCACCCTGAGTTTGATGGGCCGAATAAATCGAGATGTTTCTGGACATTCATCATTTCTGCCCGTTTTTACTAAAACTTTGAAGAACTCGTATGGAAGTTTCCCTAATGAAGTCACAGATAAACAGGACGGCTTTGATGTTTCAGACCAAAGGTTTGGGATTTGACTAAATCACAGCAGAATCCGATTTTTCCAAACGGCTTTCATGTCCAGAATTTGAGGGAAACTTTCACCAGAAAATCTGTGTTTTTGCAAACTTGATAATTGCACTAAAGGACTCCCCACTGAGGTGCCCCCCCGTTCCCCTCTTCTCCACAGAAAATGTGTTCTGTCGCCTTTGCGTGGCCCGACTGTTCTCTGTTGCCATGGCGAAGGCAGCAGTGGAAAGTTGAGTCCATCAATGCTGGATGTGTGAACATCAGACAAACGCAGACCGCTTTCTGCTTTGAGGCCTTGTTTTTGTTTTACAGACACGTTTCCTCTGTGATGTCGTTATCCTTGGACTCTTTTAGTCGCTTGTGGTTTAAATCAATTACCTTGGAATAAAAAAGAATCTCATAATCCTGTTGTTTAAATGCTTTATAGGATTTTCCAACACGTCTTCTGTGTTTAAGGTCAGTATTTTGGTATTTTTAGATAAAGATGGAAGTTTTTGTTCAATTTGATGATGAAGTTGTTGGTGTAAAAACACTTTTTACTTAAGTCTCTGTGGGTTTTTGGGTCGTCCAGAAGAAACTCGTCGCAGGCGTTTCTTGCAGTTCTCTGGAGGCTTGTACGACCACCTCAAAGGATGTCCGTGAAAACTAGGGATGTCCCGATCCGATCACGTGGTTGAAGACTCGATCGAAATCGGGCTCCGTTGTCCGTTAGTATTGGATATTTCATTTATTCTTAATGTGATCAGCGCTTTATATTTCAATCTTATTATTCCGGATAAATCCTCCACTAGAAGTCTGCATGTCAAGAACAGATCACAAAATATTATTCCCGAAAAACTCAGCAGAAAACAGCAACAGTTCAAGCAGAAGACTTCAGTTCAATCAGGCTAGCTAGCCGATCACAGATTCAGACTTCCGGGATCAATAACTCTTTTAAACTGACAGTTAGTGTCTCTAAACAACAACCTCTAAAGGCATTTCAACAGAAAAGACAGTTTTGTTTCTTTCTAATGTTAAGCTCTTCGTGCTGCAGACAGATGCTAACCGGCAGCTGCTACATGCTAGCGCCGTGATACTCCTCAGGACCCGAGCTGTCCTTTGATATGCCTGTTTTATTTATCTAAAAGAGAAATAAAAGTTAAGAAAATTGACTATTCTGATAATAAAACAGAAATGTGATGTCTTAAGAACTTAAAAAGAAGCACATAAACTTAAAAAACAAACAGAAAACTAATAAATGAAAATTAATGATGATATGAGTTGGTCATGAACACTCATCAAATTCATGCTAAAACAGTCATCATTTATTTTTAATAATTCTAAATGAGGACAGGAATCACATTTAGTTAAAAACGTTCAATAACTCTAAATATATTAAATCTAAAGTCACTAAACTTTCTCACATTACTTATTATTTATATTACAAGGAAATATGATTTTTTTTTCCTAGATTATATTTGCTCTAATTTTACTTGTTTTTAAAGTTACGTCACAGAAGTGTTCTATTTAAAGTTTTAATGATAAAAGAAGGTTAATGAAATATAAATAAAGGACAACACAAATCTGTTTATTCAATTTGTTCATCTTTCAAATATGTTACAAAAGTATCGGATCAGGACTCTGTATCGGTAAATCCACAAAATCCAATGACTCGGAATCGGATCGGGACCAAAAAAACCTGATCTGGACATCCCTAATGAAAACGGGTTGTACTGTTATTGTGTGTGTGTGTGCACATTAGTCAACTAATCACCGGTGATTTTCTTCACTAACTCACTGACTTTAAGTTCTGAGGAAAAAAAATTGTTTCAACATCGGAGCTTTATCTCCAGTGTTTATATTGTTCTGGTTTCTCTTCAGCATTTGATGTAAATGTAGCAGAATTTTGAACAAAAATGTGTTTTTCTACTCAGAAACTTGAAACTGTTTTTTAAAAATGTTTATCATAAAAGTATTTTTTTTCCATAATTTCAGTCTAGACACTTTTGATTTTTGTTCTCATTTGATTTATTTAGCTGCACTGAAATGTTTGTTTCTTAATCTGTTAATTAAAATAGTCAGAAAAAATGACGTTTTTTCAGAGAATTGCTGAAAATATATTTCATTGTCGTATATCGTGATATATATCATTATCGTGATATAAAATATTTTATATCATGATATGCATTTTTTCCACATCGCCCAGCTCGAGTATGGATCTCCCAATAATCCGGCACTGTTGCTTAAGACTAACATAACAATTGCGTGTGAACTACTGCATAATTCTAAGCCCATCAAAGACTTTAAAAAGCTCCAAACAGATTTCCAGATTTCCTCAATGGATTTCTGTGCACAAGACGAACGATCAACACAAGAAACACAAATGTTCCAAATGTTTTGTGACGATGTTTCACGGTCTTTAGGTCTGAGTCCTGACAACCTGCTGGGTGATGGAGGACTGCGGGAGCGGGGATGGGGGAGGGGCTTGTCTCCTCATACATCTTCAGTCCTCTGCAGCATTGTTGCCTGCAGCCGCGCTGATTGATTTCTTCTTTCGTGCGGCTCTCGGCGTGTGAAGTGGTTTGTTTTCCTGTTTTTGTGTTTGTCGTCCTGGAAAAGCTCTAAATGGAAGCATTGTGCTCCGGAGTGGACGTCGATAAACACGGAGGAGTCAGCAGAGCTTGATGACACGCCATCGATTCCATACAGAACGCAACGAAGGAGCCCGCGCTCCCGACAACCATCTGCGCTGTCGCCTCGATTCCACGCTGCACAAACCGGGAGAAGAACAAGGTCACGCGTTCCTGGAAAAAGCCTCAGCAGGCCCTGAAGGACATTTGAACTCTGCCTGGACTCTGATTGGTCAAGGAGCCGTTGGTGTAAAACAGGAAGCGACACGGAGCGAGCCGACAGGAAGCGGGAGGCAGAGCGCTGATGTTGTTCCAGCGTGTTTTCTTTCCCGTTCTCTCACCCGCCGAGGCTCCGGGCCAAACCAGAGGGATGAACCGGGGAGAACAGGAAGTGAGGACGTGGGGGTGGAGGTGGGGGGGGGGGGGGGAATCCCCTCCAGTTTGACAAAAACTCCCAAGTTTGGGATTTCCTGGGTTTCTGATGGATGTTGGAGCTCATTATTCCCGCTGCAGAAACAGAAACATGAAATATAATCTGATTTTTTTTTTTTTTTTTTGTCAAATAAGCAGCTATGGGGGAAATCTGACCTTCGTCTACTTATAAATGATCAACTTGACCCATTTATCTATCAGTTTGTTAGATATTAAGACTGGATTGGATCTTCATCTTCTTTTGCTTTAGTTGCTCTGTTTCCATCTGAACAGAAGAAGCTCTGGTCGGTGTTCAGCAGCAGCGCTCCGAGCGCGGCGGCGCTCCGAGCGCGGCGGCGCGCCGAAGCGCTGCAGGCGGCGTTAATCAATGCTCCGAGCAATCAGCAGCCGTCCGGATTCAATCAGTCCTGCAGAATGCAGCCATTAGGACCGCGGAGGCGCCCGCGCCACGCCTGACCTGCGCCACGCCTGACCCGCTCCACCGTCCGTCTGTTCAGAAGCTTTTGGACCAAACATGTCAACAGGATTAGAACATTTAAACCGGAACCAACAACTATAAAAGTAAACGGAATTAGTGGGAATGTCTCGATCTGATCACGTGATCGGAAAATGGAGGTTGCCCGGATTATTTTAATAGTCGACTAATCGGGTCATGCGCAAACTGGATGTAAAACAAACATCTTAACCATCACTAGCTTTAAACAAACTAAAAACTAGATACATAGCATAACCTGTGCTAATGCTAGTGTGAATGCGGTGCTAGTGATGATGGCTGAAGATACTGAAATTGATGGCTAAAAACGCTGATGTTGATAGCCAGCTAAAATATTAGCTAAATGCTAAATTATCTTAAAAAACTGAAAAAAGCAAGTTAGCCAAAACTGCTAGCATGTAGCCGAAATATTAGCTAAACTCTAAAATAGAATAAAAACAGAACAAAAAAGCCTACGTTAGCCAAAATAGCTAGCATGTAGTCGAAATATTAGCTAAACTCCAAAATAGCCTAATAGCAAAAAACCCTAAATTAGCCAAAACCGCTAGCTTGTAGTCGAAATATTAGCTAAACTCTAAAGTAGAATAAAAACAGAACAAAAAAGCCTACGTTAGCCAAAATAGCTAGCATGTAGCCGAAATATTAGCTAAACTCCAAAATAGCCTAAAAATCTTAATAAATCCATAATAGTCCTAAAAAGCTAGCATGCTGCCACTATAACTTTCAACCTCACTACACTCAGACTCCATGTAATGTAAAATCACAACTAATTGAATTTAATTTTTCTAATTAAATTAGTCACATATTTTAATAGTTGATTAGTCGACTAATCGTGGCAGTCCTAATCTCACTACATTTACTATAATTACAGATAAAAACTAAATTCTCTCTCCTGCAGATCAAAGTATTTCATTGCAGTAGAATACATTGCAGTCAATGAGAATATTATTACAAAATAAAACTGCATTATGGGCAAGTTTGATGTTTTGAAACTGGGTAATGACAAAGCAACAAATCTTATTATTCATCTCCAAAACTACCACAATACACAGTTGAACAAATGAACAGGAAACATTGATGAGAACAGGAACAGACTCCCATCAGAAAAACTGACGTTTGATTCTTTAAACAAGAAAAAGACAGAAGAAATTAAGAATATAGTTTATCTTATAGAATACTTTTATCAAACTGTTGAACGTTTATTCATTTCCATATAAGGTTGAGCTGCTGTTTTTTTTATATAATTCTAATTTATGCTTAAATTTGCACGACTTTTATTATTTTGAACGATTGTTACTTGATGGTTTGAGCTACTTTAAAGAGAAATTTACTCTGTTAAGTGATAAAAAATGTCAATATTCTAAATCTGTTCATTTTCCATTTATTTATTTATTTTTTGTGTCACAAAACTATCTGATTCGGGACTCGGAATCTGCAGTTTCTGAAGATCAAATGACTCCAAATCGGATCGGAACATCCATGATAATTCTGACGGAAAAAAAGTAGACTAAAAACGTAACAAATTAACTTAAAAATAAAACGTTAAAAAAGGAAAATCAACTTTGGGACTGAAAAAGTCTGTTGGTCCAGATCCAGATCGTGTGTATTCAGACTATTGTTCTGTTTCAAACTAAAGCTAGTAAACAAAACCTCATGACTAAAGATCTCTTCAGTCATTGGCCAGGAGTTACGATAGAACGTAATCCATAGTTCATCAATGAGGATCACTTAAAACGGTTTCTTTTTCCCGCCACATTTCAATGAGTTTCTGAGTCTCATCGTTGCTCAGCTACTGTTTACATCCCATAATGCTCGGCTACGGTGGTCCAGTTGTTCCACTCCGACCCTGGAGTGTATTCCGACCACCTCTAAAGGCGGTTCTGGAGCGGTTCCGGGTCCGCTAGAGTGGATTCCAACTGAAAAGATAAAGAAAATACATTTGAGTGACAGCTGGGGGGAGGGGGGGCTCTGTGTTCATTGATCTTCTGTTTCTGAGAAATCCTTTGAACAAACCCGTCCGCGGTGAGAATAGCGCGATCCATATCTCTGCGGGTGGCCCCTCCTCCCCCCGAAGCTGGCGTTTATCTCACCTTACAGCCCCCAGATTCTTCTGGACCAAACCAACGTTTTCATGGAGGAGCATTGATTTGTGAGGAAGATGAAGATAAAAGGCTCTTAGTGAGATTACAGCATGAAGGAAGGACGCCGCCCGACTCTATTAGATTAGGAGAGTTTAGCTTCTTGAAACGGTGAAACGCATGAAAGAGTCACATTTTTGATCAAATATTCAGAAACATCTGCATTGTTGCGTCCATCTCCCTTCAGGATGTCAAACTTTCACCTGGACCGGTGGGGGTCACAGCCTAGCAACAGCAGGTCAGGTGCATAGCAACCGAGTCCACGATGCAGCGAGCAGGGATTCAGACGCGTCGGGACGGTGGAAAGTTCATCTGTGAAGCTGTGAAGAGAAGGAGCTTGAAGAACAGCAGAGCTGCTCTAACACTTCCAGATCTGTGTGAACGTGGAGCTTTCTTCTCTGTTTGGAGGAAATGTTTGTTCTTCAGATGTTTGTGGACGTTTCTGACGGAGCGCGGGTGTCAAAATGTCTTTCTGACTGCAGTTTATTATTATTATTATTTACTCTGGTGTGGTGGGCGTGTCACCTGGTAGATAGCGCTGATTAAATTACACCTTTAGCTGACCGCTAACACTTCGATGACATGATGGTGCATTAATGATCTGTTCAGTTTGAGGATTTGCATCTGTTTTTTTAATTTGAGTTCTTTGATACAATAACGATGAAGTTTTATCATCTTTCTCGTTAACGAAAAAAAGGAAGCATATAAATGTAAATAAATCTTCTATTTCTACAGATATCTTTACGAGTTATCAATGACCTCAATGGAACGACGATTACAGCGGGGTTAATAAAATTGAATCTAAGCTTAATAGATCAATAATCCATCCATAAAAGTAGAGATCGATCTAACGCATAAAGCTAAAGTTGCTTGATGCTAACGTATAATTGCCCGTAATATTGCTAATGCTATTGCTAATGCTAGCTCTCGGTCGACCTAAACATACATTCCTGACTAATTGAACATGAGTGATTAATATTCTAAACTCTTTTAAGGAAATATTTAAAAAAAAAACTCGAAACCACTGTTTTTTGCTCATACTTTCTTCTTCTTCTGAAGTAAGGTCTAATGCTATAGCGCGACCGCCACCTAGTGGCCAAACTGAAACGCTCTCGAGGAGAAGCAGAACAATCGAACCGTCAAAACATATATAGATTATTATTGTATTTCTAAACAAATGAGTCCAAATGGAACCGGTTCTATAGAATTGAACCTGGTCATTAATGGCCGTACCAGCCCTAACAACGGCTGCTAACAGTCGCAGCTTAAAGAAAGCAAAGTTTAGGAGAAACTTGATCTGGATATCATGTATTTTAGTGTCTCATCTGCCAGAAACGTTCAGTACGTGATCGCTGATCTTCTGATGTTAACCCGAGATGACGCCTGAATAACAAACTCTCTAGATCATAGCGGAGCTTTTGGACCATTTATGTTATCAATGTGAATCAGCTGATTGAGATGCAGAAGCTTGTGATTGTTTGCATCACATGTACATAAAAAGGAAAAGACGGTAAAGACACAACAGGAAGAGGAACAGATTGATTTTATATCTCTTTACCAACATGATCTTGTTCCTGTCTTTGGCTTTCAGTGCTGTTACTCTCATAACTATCAAATTTCTCAATACACATCGTATACTTTAAATAAAAACGTGAAAATATTAAGAAAATTCAGATGCATGAATTCATCATCAGATCATTTTCTGCATGTTTCCATCAGCAGACACAAACCGTCTCATCAGTCTGGTTTTTAACGTTCAGACTCTCCGTTCATAAATCCACGGCTCCACCACCGACTGTATCTGAGAACTGGACCGAGCTGGTGTGATGTCATCCATAGAAAACTGTTTATTCCAGCTACAACTGAATGAAGTTGATTCCGTCTCAATTTGTGATGCGGACACCGCCATGTTGGAGCCAGATGTAGTCAGTAGGTGGTGATCGATCCGAGTCGGTCAGCGTTTCTATGGCAACCAATCAGGAGTGAGCTTTTTGGAACCGGTTAGTAGATCGTGTTCTTTCGTGCAATCAACGGCTCTATCTGTAAATGACAAAAAACAAGTTTGTTTGAACCTCAAATTAGTTTTTAAAATTGTGATTTCAAATCATTTGATGGTTTGAAATGTGAACCGACTCACTTTTGGTAAAAACGGTGCGAATGTGGATGAAAACGATGTCGGATCAAACACCCAGAAGTCTTTTCCTCCAGTAACTCAAGTCTATTTTAGCGGCTCAATCACTCATTCTGAGGGAATCGGGACGCGAGCAGACGTCACCTCTGGATCAGAACTCTGCTTCAGAGCACAGACCGTCAGCAGAAAGGAGGAGGCTCACGGCCAAGACGGAGCCATAAAGGAGGAGGGGGAGGAGGTGCTGAAAGGGAGGGATGCTGTAAGTGGGAGTGCTCATTAATTTGAATTTAGAGGATGTGAGGAGGAGGAGGAGGAGGAGGAGTGCGGTCGGCGAGGACTGGGAGGAGGAGGAGAGTGGACAGCGTCATGTATTGATCTGCAGCAGCCAGGAGGTCGGCGCGCCTCCGAGGAGAAGAAAGGAGAGGGCAGCTCCGCATCTGCCAGAGGAGCAGCGAGGGGAGGGCGCTCCGGCTGAACGAGGCGCACGCCGACAAATGCCATTCAGGCAGCGGAGGGGCTGCGCCAGCGAGCATCCGGCGCCGCTCTCAGCGCAGAGTTAAGTGGAGGTTCGCTGAGCGCCGGGGATCTGGATTCAACTGTTGATCTCTGAAGACCGGTTCTTCTAGAGCCACGGGAGTCATGTCGGGGATCGGGACATGAGTCCCCAGCCGGAGCCAAGGGGGTTATGAGGTTGCGGGTGGTGGGAGCCGCCACTGCCATGTGGCGCCTCCGACCGCCTGCGCCGCCACCTCCCTCAGAGCATGCAGGTCCTACAGATCGTCAAGGAGCTGGTGTCGCCGTCCAGGCACAGAGCTGCCGCCAGGTTTGGAGGTTCGTGCTCTCGTTTCCTCAATGGTTTCTGCATCAAACCTGATCCTGGAGGATCAGTTTAACTCGACCCAGGTCTGACTTGCTCAAAGGCACAGAGGCAGACTCGCTCATTAACGTTTATTTACAAACTCTTAGGATTTGAAACAAATGTTGTTTCATTTAGAAAATGTTTTTGTTGTTTTAGGAACATTTCTGAATATTTTCCTAAATGTTTTCTAGAGAACATCTCACATTTAGCCTGAATCGTCGATCTGCAGTCGTTCAGTTTGTTTTACTTCAGAATGTAGAGGAAGCTCCTCAATGACTTACTGTGTGTTTATCAGAGCAATCTGAACAAAACCACAAACCATTGAGCTGCTGAAGATCCTCCATAAAAGCTCCTGCCAAGAATCTCTGATTACAACCGTGTTGATTTGGATTTAAAATGTAAGAAAAAACTTTGATAAATGAAACTCTGGTGAATTACATATTTCATTGTACAAGTTATCCTTAAAGTAGTAAATACAGATAAAGGAAATGGTTGGATCTTGGTAGTCTTAGTTTGTCTTATTTGTTTTCTTTAGGTAGTTTTGGTTAAGCAGCCATTAGCAGGAGCTGCTGACTTTGACGGTTGACATGTCTGGATCAACATCTCCATGAATTATTTTATGTTTGGTCGAGGAGCCACCATGGAGAGATAAGAGAGATACATGTGGAGACTCAGCGGCTGTTCTTTTCCTGCTTTTGTTTGATGATGGAACCTAGAGGCATCAAATACTGCCCCCACAAGAACATCTGCTGGAACTGCAGGTGGTTTGCTTCATGCAGGAATGAGAATAAATGGAACCAAATGACGAGTGCATCAATCAGACTTTTCTAACGGTGGTTTTTCTATTGACGTAAATTCAGCGAGACTTGATCTACCGGTAGTTAAAGGCGTTTCCGCTAGGGGATGTACCACAATGCAGCCTTGATTTTTGGTACCTCCCTCCCAGCAGTTCCGGTCTTGCCGAGTTCTGATGGATGTAATTTGCTGACTTGTGACTTGACCTCTGCCGTGTCATAGGAAACAGTAGAAGACAGGAATACGTTTTTTGCTAGCTTTGGTACACTGGCCAAACCTTGGGGCAGCGGTAGGGCAGTCGACCTCTGATCGGAAGATTGCAGGTTTGATTCCCGCCTTTCCATGTGTTGAAGTGCCCTTGAGTAGTCTTGGGTAAGACTCTGAACTGTGTTCGGCAACAGTGGGACCGTGACTGAGCCTTCAAGGAAGGTAGAACAGCGCTATACACCATTTACCGTGTCAACTATATTGATATTTGATTTTAAGTCCTGAACCGGATATTGATAATTCATGTAGAGAAAATGGTATGGTCGAGCCGGGGTGGGATTATACAAGTTCGCTTCCTTCCACCCCCTTTCAAGCGATCTACTTGTGATTTATTATGTGAAGTTATTCCATATATCATAACCTGATTGCTTGAAATAAACCATTTCATTCATTCATTCATTCATTCATTCGATCATTCAATGTGGTTCTCTAATATAGTCCAAAAAAATGGAGACGGAGCGGCACAGCAAGTAAAGGTCAGTTAATCCAAACTGTTACTGGAAATGCGGCATGAGGGAAAGTATCCCTGGACATCAATAAACTTTCAAATATGAACTTTTGGGTTTTCGCTTATAGTCGAAGACAGGTTTATGTTTAAGAGAAAATATTATTCTTATTTTCAAATCGGCTGTCCTCATTGCAATATTTGACCAATCGCTCATTATTGAGGACGCTGAGAACAGAGTTTGGCCAAAGAAATATGCCAAGAGCGAATCATAAGAAGAATATCTTCTATCACTTTTTGTGGCGTATGAACCTCAAAGACTGTTTCTCAGCTGCTGAGAAATTAATATAATTCCCATTCACCGGAATCTGACTTATTTTTCTTCAATAGTTTCCTCCATCCAATCAAAAACTGCCGCGTTGAGACTCCGCCTTACAGTTTTTCAGATGTCAGTTGGACAGATCGATGACTCGGCATCAGGAAATGCCATCGCTCCCCTTTGACTGAGAAACCTGTTGGAGTCGTTTTTCTGATTCTGTCTTTGGACTCGATTTTATCCTAGTTGTGACATTTTCTTCAGATTTTCAGCTTGTTTAGTCACAGAAAAGCCTCTAAAATCACCAAACAATAGTTTTTGATGTGACTGCAGTGTTCGTGTCTGCACTGTGTGGCATTTGTCTGAATGGAAGTGACATTGCCCTGCAGCTAACCCTCTATTAGCCCTGCTGCTGCCGCTGCTGCTGCGCTGTGTGTTTGTGCGTCCTGCAGCTGCATTTCTCTGCTGTGCAGTAAATAATGAAGCGCGTTGCTCGGGGTGATGGAATTCCCCGTGCTCTCTCACCTCTTGTCCTTTGATTGGATCAGCCTCTGTGATCCTCTGCTGCAAAACAAGAGTCCGGCATGGCTGCGTCCACAAGTTCACCCCACTGGTTGCCCTATAGGACTGAGAAGGACCCAGAGCCAGTTTCTAGCCATACCTGAGCTGTCTTTAATTGAGCCTCTTAGATTCTTCTCTGGGAACTTGAATGATCTACTTAAGCAACAGGGGGGATGTTTATCAATCTGTGGAGCAATTACAACCGAGGTTCTACTAGAACCCAAGAAACAAGCAAAATCTGGACTAATTACAGGCTGCCGTCTAGTTTGGATCCATTCATTAAAGCCAAATTGGCTTCATTTTAGTAATGAACTCCAACAAATGAGACTGAATGCCGTTGCAGTACAAAAGACTGGAAAGGAACCGTTCACAAAGGTGGGTTTAGAGAGGACTCGAAGCTCTGGAACATCTGGTGTAAGACTAAAGTTGGGCCAAATCCAAATTCTTCCTCTACCCCTCCAATTGTTGGGGTGATGTCACAATGGTGTTCCAGGAGAAAGGTATTTCTTCACGTGGGTGTACACTGAACCACAGAAGTTTACGTTTTAATGTAAGCAATGACATGACACGCACTAACGTACATGACCACCGACTATTGATGATGTCATTGAGGAGTAGTAATGTCTAAATTTGAAGACACTGTCTTCAGGAAATAAAATTAATTTCAGTAATAATGACCTCCAGTAAATAAGAGACCAAAAGATTCGGCCTGAATATAAACGACAGTGACCCACGGCTTTATGGAAGAGAGAGAAAATGGCAGAGAGATCCACAAGAAAACTACAGTAAAATAACCAGGTTAGCATCTTAAATCAACCGAGCAGTCCAGGTTTACATCAGCCTCTCTGACAACACGGGTCAGGGTGACCCAGATCACCTTAACCTGAAGCAGGCTGAAAACAAATCTGTGTTAATCTTTTTCCTGATGAATGAACTGGTATTGATGCCACTGGTTCTTCCAAACATCGTTTTTGATGAAAGTCGGTTTGTTTTTGGATGTTTGTTTCTGTGGAGAACTTAGAAAATAACTTTAAAGCACTTTAACATTTCAATAAAAGTATTTATTTAGTTGATTTATTTTTTTTATTTTTAAGAAGACATTTAAAAATAAATGCTACAAGAACAAAAAAAGCTTGAATTTCTGTTGGACTCGACCCAACCTGTCTGCCAATCACTAAGGAAACTTGGCATGTGAAGAAGTCACTTCCTCCTCGTTTAGGACTTCCTGTTTAGTCGATGTCTTTCCAGACTCCAGACTTCACAATCCCACAGATTTAAATCCTGAAATATCCCCACTTTGATCCGTGAGTTTGGACACAATCACTATAATGGATCCGGAGGCGGTGGAGGTCTGCATGAAAGATGCTGAGAGGCAACAGAATCCTGGAGATCTGCTGTCAGCTGCCTTGACTGCCTCCAGGAGCAGGTTTCATCCTGAACCAAAGCTCTTAACCTGTTCTAGGACACATTCCTTTAGTACATGACTAGGAACCAGTTGATTGGGTTTTTCAGCCAAAACTTCAGCTCTGTTCTGGAGAAACTGGAGCTGAAGGAACATCAACAGAAATACGTGAAACTGCTGAGGAGTCTGGATCACTGAGCTCGTAAATGTGAATGTAATGTTTGTTTTTCAATACGATGAGGCGCAGGTTTGGAGGTCATGTGACGTCGTCACATTAGCAAATGTGGTCGTTGGCTAAAGTAATTTTTTTTTTTTTTTTTTGACTTCTTCTTTGATGATCTTCAAAATCTTTTTTTAAACCTTTGTTCTATCTTATGGGGTCCAGATGATCCAAGCCTCACATTGATGTGTTATACAGATGAAAATAGAAAATAATTGGAAAAAAAAAGTCAACATACCTAGAATAGCACGAGGGTTACACCAGTTTATCCAGATCAAACCAGTTCTGATCTGCTTTTTTTCATATAATTCTTCACTCCATAGACAATCTCACAAAACATGAAACGCTGTGGCTGTGTATTTATCTGAATATTAACATCTACAGACTTTAAAATGGTTTCCACCCCTGGAAGGTAACGGAGAAACCTCGGTGGTTAACGTCCTGGAGCCTCAGCGTGGTTGAAGCTGGTTGTTCTGAGGTTCTGGTCTGTAATCTAGCAGGGAGGTGAAGGGTGGGTTTCTTTAGACGTGGTCTGAGGTGCAGAAGGTTCCAGATGAAACAGAGCTTCCATAAAACATCACTGAGAGGTTTAGCTCTGTGGCTTTTTTAAGGGGCTGGAATTAGCTCCGCCCTAAAGGAGTCGACCAAATTTAGAAAAGGTCTAGAAACGATTTTGTGTACCTGTTTGCTCGTCTGTAAAACTTCTGCATGACCGTGATGTTCTATGACGAGGTCTACAGAAGAGAAAACCTATCGCTTTCCTGGAGAAGAACAGAACATTTTGGAGCTGCTGCTTTGATTTTGTCCTCTTTAACGAGTTTTTCAGTCAAACCCTTAAAGAATAAAAAAAATCACTTGAATCTCTAGTATTTAAGGTGGAACTGCTCTGCAGGTGAAGAACCTGCAGCAGCTGGATGTGGATCTTCTCCATCATTCACCTCCAGGTGGAGTCTCCTTCATAAACAGACTCTGTGACTCATAAGGTGAAAACAGCTCCAGGTTTCTGTCTCAGCTCTGACTTCTGCCTTTTTCCACCAGCTAAGCTGCCGAGAAAAAAAAAAGAGACAGACAAGCGTCGGGGCGCCTGAATAATGCAGAGGCTGTGAATAAACCGGCTGACCGAGTTCAGGCTGCAGCTCAGCTCTGGTTCAGTTGGAAATCCAAACTGAGAGCAGCTGCAGAGCCGACAGTGATGTGAAAGAGACGCACATCCTCTTCACTCTGAGGCCTTTTGACTCACAGGTTCCTCAGCAGGACCCTGAAGTGATCCTCTTCAGTGTCCCTCCTGTGGAGAATCCATGAGTCTGTTGTAGATCTCTGGTTACGGTCTGGATCGATTCCTTTAAGCTGCAAACCAAACTCGAGCGAAGCGCCGCGGTTCAGACTACAATCATCGCTGGAATTGCTTGAAGCAAACTTGAAATACTTGAACAGAGAAGTTTGTTAGAGCGGTGCAGGACGTGTATGAGGGCTGTAAGACAGTGGCGAGGTGGTGAGGTCCGCATCAGAATCGATCAAGTAAATATTCGTAGAGTTTCGGTCTGTCAAAGAGTATGTTTATCATTTACAGTATTAAAAAGTTAAGAGCTACTATTATACGGGTCTTAACTTCTATTTAGAGTTATGCATTCTTGTCTAGAATTAAAAAAAATACTTTAGTTAACATCATCCATAGCGTTCGACTGTTGCTTCTCCAAAATCCTGCATCAAACATTAACAGTTTGCTTTATTTAAACTTTTGGTCATTAAAATTTCAGGTTAAATTTGCTAGATTTCTTATTTTCTCGTAGCATTTTCACGTTTTCCTAATAATCCGTATGAATCTGAAACCTTTTCTCCGTTGTTCTGATTTGTGAGGCACTACTGATAGAAACTGATCGGATGCTTGTGTGGCTCTAATGGCGATGCGTCGCATGGCAGTAAAAGTTTGATGTTTTCACTCCAGGGGAAAAGGGAAATGACCTCAGAACTCAACCAACCAATGAGGAAGTTGGAGGTTTACCAAAGAGGAAGAGCAACCAAAGCGTTGAGAATCAGTTGATGTTGGAACAGCAAATGCAGCGTTTTAATTGAAGAGGATTGTTTATGTGATGTTTACCTTTTTATTTATCCTGGTGTGTTGCCATGTTTTCCTCACAACAAACATGCATACATACATTTATTTCATAAATAAAAAAGAAAACGTGAAATTATCTTTGAAAAGTGAACGTCTAAAGAACTGAGCCATAATCTGAAGTAAAATACGAGAGGAAATATTTGCTACTGAGTTAAGAAAATGTAACAAAATAATAAAAAATAAACATGAGATATAATGTTAAAACCTTTTTAGTTCTTAAATGCTATTTGTAAAAATAACAAATTTCACTTTTTGAAGAACATATGTTAGGATAATAACAATAATAATTATTAAATTCAGTTTAACAAAACATAATTTATAACTTCAAACTAACTTAGTTATTATAAATTTGTGGAAAACTGCTAAAAATCTAATTAACGATGGTGAAAGAAACATTTTTCGTCACAAACTAATGAGATTTAGTTTTTATGTGTGTATTTGTGTGTGTTTGTGCATGAACATGCGTTTTAATCCATTTCTATGTCCGCGCGCATGTTTGTATTCATGTGTTTGTGTGTGTGTGTACGTACATGCGTGCAACCATCTTTTCGTGTATGTTTGTATGTGTGTCAGTGCGTGAGCATGTGTTTGTATGTGTAGTGAGTGTATATTTGATGGTGCGGAAGTGTGTATTTGAGTATTTGTGCATGTATGTGTTTGTGTGCAGCCATGTTTTGTTGTTTGTGTTTTTGCATGTGTGTCAGTGCGTGAGCTTGTGCATTTGTTTGTGTGTATTTCTGTGTCCGCATGTTTGTCCGTGTGCATTTGTGTACGGGTGTGTGTGCATACATGTGTGTGTGCATGTATGGTGTTCTCCTTTCATGACACAGCAGTAACAGCCGTTTTACCTGTTTTTTCTTAGCCTGCTATTATCCTGTAGCCCCTCCCCTCTCCATAGCCACACCCACCAGTATCCACGTTGATCATGTCCCTCTAATAATGACCGTTAATGGAAACCGTTCTTGGTTTTTAAACGGCAGAAAACTCATTGAACAGATGAGTCAGAGATCTTGAGGACTCGTCTCTGGAGTGCGCTCGCTCGACCCCTCAGCGTCCCTCCGACTGCTGAATGGAGCTTGTTGTGTTGTTGTTGTTGTGTATGGGAGGGGAATGCTGCGAGTGGGACTGAAAGTCAGATTTTCTGTCAGCAACAAACGGCAGCATTGTGGCTGCAGCCTGTCTGATCTCACTTCTCTGCTGGCGTTTCCTCCCTTTGTGTGGCTGTGCAGCAGCGGGCCGTCGCGCTGGTGGCTGGGATGAGGTGGCTCAGGTTCTCTTTTCTTGCACTTGATCTGGTTTAACGGTGACCAATGCGGAGCAAGGCTCGCCTGGAGGGTCCAGAGGAGAGCTTTAAAATAGGTAAAAAGTTCTGCTTTAGAGTTCCTGATGTCTTTATGTTTTGTTGCTCCATTCAAACACGTTGTGGTTCCATTTTCCTTCAGTTAAGGTGACGTTTACGTGTCGTCCTGGCGCTTCTTTAACCACTAAAATAACTTAAAACGAAGCTAATTTAATAAAAACATTCATGTGCTTCACTTCTAATGAGTTTATCATCTCTGCTGCTAAATCTGTGACTCGTGTTTCCACTCAAACTCAATTGAATCCACCTCAGTTTGTCTGTTTCTCACTGAGGATGTTCAGTCGCTGCAAACATCAAGTACAAACTGACCAGTAGAAGGAAACTTGGATTCAAGTAGGAAACGTAGCTTCATTATTAATGTAATATCTTGGATTCAGAGTGAAGAGTTCCGATTAAAAGCCTCGATCGTTTCACTCATGACTGCTGTGAACTTTTCTCCCGTCTGTGTGAGCAAACATGCGCTAACATGTTAGCATCAGAGTGTGCACAAACGGCAGCTAACGTCACAAAGCAAACACGACGGCCTCACTTGTTCCGATGACACAAGGCCGTTCCTGTGTGCTAAACATCAAAGATTTGTGTGTAGAAAGTATTTTTTTGTGTCTGATGTCGGTCACAGATGTTCATGTTGTGGCCATTTGTCATCTGTTGTGCTGTAATCTCGCTTTAATTAGCAACATTTTCACGAGGCTGTGATCATGACAGATTTGTTCCACTTCATGCTGTGATGATTATTTCATTAGATCATGGAAGGATTCTGCAGCTCACTATCAAACCAAACATGATCCGGTCTGTGCGTGTTTCCCTGCTTCTTCACTTCAGGTATGAAAGTGAAAAACATGTTGTGTGATGTTCCAGTACTCATTTAGAGAAATGCGTTTCTGTTCAGCATGAATCGTGCAGAAACATCTGGAAACGGCAGAAGCTCCGGATCGTTTTCTGCAGCCTGTGGAGTCGTGATTTTAGCTTAATGTCAGCGCGGGAGCGGTTCTCTGGCCGTCCCGTTGTCGTAGTTACGCCGGTCTGGGAGCAGAAAGAATCTGCGTGACGCTAACAGATGAACAAATGGTGCTGGGGGGGGGGGGTTATCAGGACGGGAGTCTTGATAAACAGGGACATTTCAGTCGCAGCGGGCGAGGACCGTCAGATGAAGTGATAGGAGGAGCAGGGAGGAGCTGCCGGAAGGTCATCTCAGTGGGGTGGGGGGGTGAACTTTAACGTTAAGTGAACTTTGCGTTGTTTGTGACGACAGATCCACAGTTGTCGGTCAGCTAAGATTAGTTCTGTGCTTGTTAAAAAACAAAAAACAGTTCCTTGGATGTTCCGCCCTTCACCTTCACCTTCGAGTCATCACTGATCCTTCTTGTTTTGTTTCTCTTGCCTGGAGTTTTGGAGACACTCGAGGAACTTTATCTTATCCAGATCCGTCTTTTCTTTTCCATCTACGCTGTTCTGTGTCAAAGGAAACAAACATTTCTGGTCCTTGTGGTCTTCAGGTGTCTTCACAGAAATGAGATCTGTAAGAAAAGGTGTAGCAGGAACAGGACAACACTCGCTGATAGGAATATAACAATTAATACAATCCAACTAGATCGATCCGTCTGAGGCAAGATGTTTATCAAATCGATCTATACAATTTTTAAAAATGAAATGAATCAATTATAACGTGAAAATAACCAAAAACTGATTTGATGTTCATTCTTTTTTAATTGTTTGTTTGTAGACATATTTAATTTACACTTGATTATCTGGAATCTGGAGAACTTCACCTGAACTGTTCAGTTCCAGGTGTTTATCTGAGTCACGCTGGTGGAAGTTTTGGCTAAAGACGTCCTGGATCCATTTTAGGTCAGTGAATCTGATCCAATCGGATGATTCAAAAGGAACCTCTACTTTCTAATAGTTCATCGATAGACTTATGGAAGGAGAGCAGATCTATTCTCTTTCATGCTCATGCTAGCCGTCAAACGCATGGCTCCATCATACTGACCGCCTAAATGAGCCAGGACTCACCTGCATAGGTGACGTTCTCCAAACCGACCAATCACCTCCATCTCTGGGGTGATGACAGGAGGCTCTGGCCACACCTCTTTTCAGGATGTTACACAAATAAAATGCAGAGAAACTATTGGAGGAATTGAAGGCCAATGTGGGATCAGAGTGAAGGAGAGTCAGAGCTTCAGTCTGCTGAAAAGTTCAACATGGGAATCAGCTGAAGAAGGAACGGTTCATACCAGGAGGTTGGATTCACTCCAGGGTTTGATGGTTCTGATGATCCATTTTCTATGTGTGAAAGTGGGCCTGAAGTCTGGTGTGGACCAATCGTGAGGGTTTCTGTTCACTTCAGGCAAGAAAATGCAGAAATAAAGTAAAAAAAAAAAAGAGTACATAAAGTTCTCACTCAGCATATTTGAAGCAGCAGGACTCGAGAAACACTGAAAAATATCTCACAGAGTAAATGTGAAGTTTATTACTGGGTTATAATCAAAGGATCTCTTCGTCTCTGTGGACAGTATCACTTCAGATAAACGCAAACACGACTAAAGGTGTGAAAAGGATTCATAATTCTTCACCCGTTTGAACCACAGAACCATCTTAACGTGAAAGTAGTACAAACTTTGAACCCACTGGGTTTAGGTTTGTCTTAACCATTGAGGAAAATGAACTTTGCATTCATGAACGTTCAGCCTCTAGTTTTAGGAAGTATTCTGCATCGTTTCTTGTAGAGTCGTAACAAAACTAGTCAAACTTGACCAGCAGAAATCCATGAAACCTACTGGCGCCTCCTCCTCAACAACAGTAACATCAATTAAAAAAATATGTTCAAAGTGGTGGTTCAAGTTTGAAGGAAGCCGAGCACCTGATGCGTCACCACGCCGATTCCAGCCAACCGGATGGTTTCAGATCATCTGTTCGTGTTCACCTCAGTCCTATAAACTCTAACATGTAGCAAGAACAAAGTTTAGACACATTTTAAAGATAAATACATTCAATCACATCTTTAAATGAATGGATATTTAGTTTTTCAGCAATGAGAAGTGTTGGTCGATAAATCCAGGAAGAAGTAGACGATGATTAAACGTTTCTAAAGCAGCAGAGACAAACCTCATGAACTCGCAGATCTTTTTTTAAGGTTGACAATTATTTAACTAGAAGCTCCTCGTCCACAAATTAAAGCTAACCTCCGTCAAAGACGTCAGTGTGATCCTCCGAGCATGAAAACGCCTCTAATTGCATTTAGGCTCGGTTGAATACTAAAGACTTGGAGCTCGGCTTTCATCAAGAGGAAAGAGAGAATTTCCTTCCCAACTTTCTCTTTCATTACCCGGGGGCCTTTTATGGGGACGACCCTCCTGGATAAGAAAACAAAACAACGTATTTGCTTCTTTGCTCTCAGTCCGGGTTCTCCCGCTGCGTCCTCTTGGCAACCGGCCGTTCACCATCCTGTCATAAAAATGCCAGCAGCTCCATGAGGAGCCTTTCTGTTTGAATTCAACCGGAGTCCTTCCTCCTCCGAGCCCAGACAGGAAGTGACTCTTGTCAAAGAAAAGGCCCGAAGGAATCAGCTGTTACACAACAGCTGAAGATGAGCGTGTTCTGATCCGACAACCTCAAACCTCTAAATCTGGGATTTATTTCCCTTCATCCAGTCTGGATCTTGCTGAGAAATGTTTAGATCTGAGTGTAAATATTTCACGTTTAAAGAGAGTTGAATGTTTTATATCATAAAAACTTGGTTAGTGTTCAGCCGCTCATCAATACGAAGTGTTTTTGTCAGTTGTTGTAAAGCAGACTCGCATAAACACAACTGTACGTGTGGGTCACCGAATCAGGAAGTGTGTGTTTGCAGTTTGTTAAACTGTTGCTGGAAACATTGATTTACTGAAGGGCTGAGAGTGAATGTGTGAACTGAAGGTTCTAACAGTGATGATTCACAGCTCTGAGTTTGTTCTGGATCATCACCTTCAGCAAGATTTCACCAACTTGTTGAAACTTCTTGATGCTTTAGTTCAGTTTTTTTTCTTTATTTACCTTCATATTCTGGACACTGTATCATAAAGGCTGACAGAACGATTGTGTTTTATACTGAAGGTCTTCACTTCCTGATGAAGAACAGCAGTTTGTCTGTTCTGCTATCAAACCCATGAAATGAACCCATAGAAATGGTAGACTGCAGGTGCAAGAGAGGCTTTTTATCTTGAATCATTTTATTCATTTGTTTGTCAGGAATATGTAACTTTTCTGTCTGGTTGGTCTTTCTGGAAAACAAGCATTTAAAATGAAATCCTTAATAATTCACAGTAAAAGCAACAAACTTTTTTTTCATTTTCCCAAACATTGAGAATGTTGTGATATAAATCTAGATCAACTGAACTTTTTCGATTAAAAAATCCTGCAGGAATTGATCGTCTGAATGCAGAAAATATTCCTGGAATCACTTTCCAAGTCAAATTTTAAATCTGATTTTTTTTCCTGCCATTTATAGTAGATTTAGAACTTTCTATAACAAAACCGGAAGAATCCAATTTTGTAATGAATCTGAAGGGTTTCTTCTCTTTTCTGTTTGCAGCGTCTGATAGCGAGCAGGATGCAGCGCTGAAACTGGACCAGGAACGGGCCGAAATTGTGGCCAAATATGACAAGGTAAGAAGTGTCAGCTGCCGTAGTGATGTTCATTTGCTCGCCGTCAGTCAATCAGGCCGATATTCTCCATGGGTCAGACAGTGTGGAAGTCAAACCAGCGACATTTCAGAGAACTGAGATCTAGCAGTAAAAAAAAAAAATCCAAAAGTATTCCCTAACTTCTACATCTTCTCCATTCCGAATGGATTTGAATGGGTATCTGTAGGGACTTTTTTTTCTCAGCTACGTGCTAATGTAGATGACTGGAGACTATGAATGATGGTGGTATCGTCCAAATATTTCTCCGTTTGGAGGGCTACATGTATCGCACATGTATCAACATTAATTGTGTAAACGATTGAATAGTTACAGCAGTTGAAAGTATGGTGTTAAAGGGTTACGGTAAGGAAGAAAAACACAGTTGAAGTGTAGAAATATATGATATTTATGTTTGAAAGATTGACTTGTTTTGTCTGCACTTCGTCAAACATTCCTGCTTCTTGTTATTTCATGATATCAGAGCTGCTTCTTCTCCATCACTTCTGTCTGTAAAACAGTTTTTTAATGTAGTCCAGCGGCATCATCAAGGTTCCTCATTAGAGTGAAGAGGCCATGGAGAGCTGAGGTGGAGGCGTGAGTGAATCAGACTCCAAATGGAGATGGGAGGAATGAAATATTCTGTTATCATTACCGCCGTCTCACACCTGTCAGTATTGATTGGAGCTCCTTGACGATGTTCTTGCTATTTGTTTTTGTTCCGACGTAACAACCCGACCGTTCCCAGCTGGTAGCCGTTTCATCAGCTGGTTTATGTGTCAGTTTTCCTTTTCTGCTCTCTGGACCTCTTCAGGAGACGGTTTGGGGGTGTCTGGGTGGGGTATTTATGTAAGCAGTGAGTTTCTGCTGGGGGGGCAGAGCAGACGCCGGGTGGGCTGGGGCTGTTCAGATCTTTGCCCACAAACATCTGGTCTTCAGACTGGCCCAAGAAACCTCAGACCACCAGAAGGAGAAACTCAGAGGAGTGGAAACATCTCTTGAGCTTTCTCTCACTGTAATCACATTTTCTGTCTAAAAACATTAAATAATTGACAGTTTTCTTCTTGATTTACTAACTTAAGAATAAAGTCTGTCAGTTCATTAAAGATCTTGAATCTTTCAACCATTCAAGAACAACAGTCCATTCTCAAAGATTATTTTAAACAACTGCTTAAAAATTCACTTTTATTTATAGAAAACTTGGTTTACAAAACAAAGATGTTAGCATAACTGTGGTTTGCAACTTGTCACTTTTTAGATTTTTTTTATTAGACGAAATGTGATTCTAGCGAAAACCCGTGTTAAGGTGCTTTCACACGAACGCGATTCACGCAACAATCATACTGAACAGAAAGCTATGGGTAGTATTGCCTATTTTTGTTCATTCTAAACAAGTTTCAGCAAAAAATTGTATTATTAATACTCGTAAATTGTTAACCAACTCTTGGACTGGTTAAGAATGCATAACTCTAAATTAAGCGCTCTGAGGCGAATCGAAGTCCCGCGGCGAGATATGAGTGACTGACGCAGCACGAAAGTCTGCAAGCAGCTCGATTTGAGTGGCGAATCGGGCAGCGCGGCCAAAATGTAAATACCTGAACAGGTTGCAGCCTCCCAATCAAGAACTCGGCTGTGGGCACTTGACGTTTTCAGTGACTTTTGCTCCCGCGGCGGAGCTCACTCAGTGCAAAGGCTGCTGGCTCTGGCCTCATCGAGACATTCAAAAAAGAGAAAGGAAAAGGTCCCCTTAATTTATTTCTCTTCTCACCCCCCTGGCCATAAGAGTCAGTCAGCCTTCAAGCTCGGCCACAGAGACACAGAAACACAGTGGAAGGAGCTGTCATATAGGCACAGCTCCCTGTACCGGGAAAATCTTTTAATATCAATAATCATAAAAACTCAAATATGGAGACATGATTACTGATGTTTTTGTAAAACTCTGCACGATAAATAAACCCTGTTTCTCTAAATCAGGGGTCATCAACATTTTCGAACCTAAGGGCTACTTTATGGGTACAGAGTTGAAGGGGCTACCATTTTGAATTAACAAATTTTGCAAAGTTATAGTTAGTTATACATTATTAATAATGAATAATGATACTCCTCTATGTGACACTGATTTCTCACCATAATTATCAACAATGACAACAAGCTAGGACATAGATATCAATATTCAGCACTTTATTATTCTCAGTAATTGTTACATTTTCAGGTGAATTGGTCTAATTTTAGAAGAGACCTGAGGGCACCTTGTTGGTGACCCCTGCTCTAAATCTTCTGTGTCAGACACCATTCCTTAGAGTGATCATCCTAAATTAATTAGCTGGTAGCTCCTCCCACATGCGGCCGCAGCGTCAAACTCAGGAACACATTTTTTGACAGGCGACAACCAGTGAATTTGTTGTGTGGCGAAAGAGGGGCGGGGCACGCAAATTTGTTGTACAAATGGCGTTTGGTGTGAAATCACCTTTAGAGATATAATGATGTGAAAAGTTGTTTTTCCGCACATAAGGAGGAAAATGAGAGAGCAATCTTATAAGGAATTAACCATTTGGAACCAGATCATTCCAAAATTATAAAAACTATAAATTTTTTGGTTTTTAATTACCTTTATGTTCAGTTCAGTTTTGTTTTTTCTCATTTAATTATTACTTTATTTCCAATATTTGGTTTAAATGTTCATAATATATTTTAGTCAATACAATGGTCCAAATACAATCAGCCAAAATGAACAAATAAACTTCCTCCGTAGGTTGGCTGGGCGTTCCTTTAGAAATAGAAAGGGTGAGAAGCTCGGTCACTGTACACCACACCAGGAAGAGCCAGTTAAGATAATTCAGGCATCTGCTGCCTTCTGGAAATGTTCCGGGCATGTCCCACAGGGCAGAGGCCCCGGGGAAGACCCAGGACACGCTGGAGAGAGTGCGTCTCTCGGCTGGCCTGGGAACACCTCGGGGAGAGGGAAGTCTGGGTATCTTTCCCGAGACTACTGCCCCCACGACCCAGATGTATGGACGGATTATGATTCAATCCATGCCTGTTATAAATTCAAAGCTGTACTTGACTGATGACACACAACATTCACCTAAAATAACTGGTGGACAAAAGATGTTCACGTCTGCATTGTTGTGTTTGGTCTTCTAAACATCTTTAATTAGGGCAAAAAAAAGTGAATCCTCCGATCATCTTCCTGAACAAAGATAATCTCAAAAAATGTGTTTGGAGAGTTTTGGACGTTTCCAGATAACAACTCCTGGTTCTGGTCATTGATGGTCCATCACCTGCATCTTTGTGATGTCAGGTGACCTTAACCACGTCTCATCAGATCTGCAGGAATACGTATGAAAAGAACAATTCAACATTATTGAGAGACTGAAGAACAATAAAAACGTTTTTGTTTCAGGATCAGTATCATCATTGTGGTTAGTTTAAGTTGTTTTAAAGCAAGACTCAAAGGACAGTATGTTTTTAACCTTATATTCATATCTAGAGATGTATTACATCTCTTGAAGACGTTTCCTCACACGTTTTAAGTTTTCTTTTTCACTGAATTACTGTAGACGTTTGTCAAAGACTGGAGGTCAAGCAGTGACGCAGGTGAGCGTCTGATTGTTCATTTCACACCTGATAATCGCCGCTCACACAAACATACAGTGAAGCTGACACATCCTCCCCAACCCAAGGACACTGAAGTTGTGGCTCCCCCGGTCAAATCGCAGCCAATCAGAACAGAGTTTTCTGCCCCAGAGGAACGTGGGTGGCATGTAATTGGAATCTCAGTCAGAAGTTGCTGAAACCTGAACACACAGATGCTCACTAACAGCAGCAAAGAGATATTTTTATACATGCTCATTCGATCATTCTTTGCAAATTATCTTTTTTAAATGGTAAACCACATCATCTCCGACCAGAGCTAAAAGACGTTTCATTTTATTATTGATCACCCAAAAACAGACGTCGCCAAATCAATGCCCCGAAATGTCAGCCTTTAAGAAGAGATGGATAGAAAATCAAGAGATGGCTTCATGTCTGTGCTGTGTGAATTTTTAGTTGGTATCTGTTAAAACGGTTTCTTTTAATGAAAAGAATTTGTGTAGACATTAACCGTTTGTCTTAATGTGCTTTCTGACCTCTACTGACAGAAAGGCAAGTTGTTGGTTTGGAGACAGGAAGCAGAGCTGTAGGATGTAGAGAGGAAGATGTTGAGGTTCTCTTTGAGAGTGGATCAGGAATGAATCCATCAGATGAATGATGTTCTGGAGATAAATCCAGGGATTGGACAAGTTGACGGGAGGAACAGTGATGATTTTGGTGAAAATGAAGTTGGAGCTACCAGGAAAGAGGTCTAGAGGATGACCAAAGAAGAGATTATAATCATGATGATGACATCACAGCTATGGAAATCCTGTAATCAGATACATTTCTGCTCTCCACATGCTTGCTTTGTTTCTCTGTCTCTCCCTCCCTTTGCAAAGTAGAAATTCTAGTACTGAGCTATAAGTTGACTTGGAGGATGGTAGTAACCACCATGAGTTGACATATTTCCCATCATCTTCTGGTTTCTTCTTTGACGAAGGAATAGTTTCTAAAATGAGACAGGAGTTGACCTCTGACCTTAGAGATCAACCTAGTGTCTACATTTGTAGGAGACCAGTGATGTCATACAGACTTACTCAGGATTGCTTCAATTAATTATTTTATATAAAAACTATGTCGGGTTCACCTTTTGTTGTCTTACATTTTCGGTCATTTTTGTAGTGTAATTTTGTATGGTTTGTATGTCTTTTTTTTTTTACGTCCTCATTGGTTGTTGACCTTATCGATCAACCAAAACCGATTCGGTTTGCCGAACTTACATAAATCTGAGATCTGAAAGTTTGAACTTTGAGAGAGAAAAATTAAAAAATGTTCATGTCTGTCTGATAAACACGTACAAAGAGTGTAGTGAAGAGTTTTACAGCCTTAAAACATTATTATTTATAGATCATACCCCCCGCAATAAAGGCGGGAAAACTGAATTTTAAAATAAAAATAATCAGAACCTCTGAACTTCTCTGAACTATTTGACTATTTTCAATGTAATTTAAAAACTGATAAAACATGGAAAATCTCATAGAAATAGAGGAATGTGTTGTTGTTTTTTTAAGTCATGATCATTAAACAATCATAATTGGTGTTTATATTCTTTGAACTAACATCTTATGGAGAAATGAAAAATATTTTTTTTTTGTTCTTGGTATCATTGACTCTAATTTTATTTTTTCACAGTTGTGAGTGAAGTTTCTCAGATTTTCTTCCATTTTTTTCTTCCAGGGAAAAGAAGCCGTCGTGGAGCCCTGGGAGGACACCAACTACAACCTCTACAAAGTCATCGACCGCTTTGGCTTCGTCCAGTAAGTTCTCCTCGTGAAAAACATCAGCCACCTCTAGAGCCAAGTCCGGCATGGCAGCGCCTCACAGGACAGAGGCTGGCTGTGAAGCCCAGTCTAACTGACAGCAGAGTGTTTGTGGATTTGGCTCGTCTAAAGGCCACCACGCTCTCAGGCAGCACCGTCGGTGCGTTATATTTAGGCCGGCGCATGCAGGCAGGAAGCAGCCGGGTTAGCCATAATCACAGAGCATCAGTGTTAGGATGGAGTGGTGCGATCCAGACCTTTCTGTGGGCGGTGTGACATGGAGGGTGGTGGAGGACGGGCTCTTCTGGGGTTTCTGATTGTTTCTGACAGGGACAGAAGTTTCCTGAGGTGCAAGGCATTTAAAAAAAAGAAGAATGTGAAGGTCAAAGAGGACGAGGAGGAGGAGGAGAGCTTCTGGGTTTGTTTAACTTTGCTTTAGAAAAAAGGTGTTTCTGAAGTGTGTTTTTCAGTGGATGTGCACTGAAATAAAAAAGCAACAACTGCGGAACAAAAGTGAAAATCTGTGTTGCAACACTAGACAATGAAACTAGTAGATACAAATGAGGACACAAGTCAGATAACTTCAGAACGTGAAAGTCTTTAGACTTTCTGGGTTTGGGAACAATGGGACGTTTTCCTTCAGACTCTTGAGAAGAGACCACACCGTCTGGAACAGTCGTGCAGTTCTAACCGCTGCTCCTTTACGGGGTGGTACCTTCACTAATCTTCATCCTTTTATTCCCTGTAGTTTGCTTGGCTTGTTCGGTCCATTGTGTGTCTGCTTTCATTCACACAGTCCAGCCGCTTGTTTCAGGAAAACCAGAGTTTGCTTGTTCTGCTAGTCTTTTACATCTGCACAACAAAATAAACAAACTGATGTGGACTGCATGCACACACAGTTCTGAAAGGGACTAAAAAAAGCATCAGAATCCACAGAGTGGCATTAGTTTGTTTACTTTGGCAGCTGTGAGAGCTCACCTGAACTTGAACCAAAACAAGTGGACTCTGGTCCACTTCAGGATGGTGGTCTTCAAATGAACTCTGGTACAGTTAGGCTAAATCTGAAGGCTATAGACTGTCTAGAGAACCAAAAGGTTTGAATGTGGTCATACATAAACATAAACACATGTAGATCACAAAATGGTAGAAAGTGTTTTGAAAGCTGGTAAAAAGTGGTTATTGAAGTGGTTTAGTAAAGAGATGGAGTGGTTTATTATTCAGATATCAGACCCTCTCGGATTTTGCAATGTTGCGATCGCAACTATTAATGCAAATTCAAGCAAACTGCAATTTCTTGCATCCCTTGCAACTTCACATTTTTACCATAACATCGATCAATCTACCATGTCAACGGTCATGGGTGACGACGCGGCTTTGTGACTCTTTCCCTTCTGACTCCTACCATAGAGCTTGTACGCTATTTTCTTATTAATTCTCTTCAGCCCTCTGTCTTCTCTGGCGGGCCTGCGCACTCACCGATTTTGGGCGAGTGCGCACTGGCTGCGTCGGCGCGCATTTCAACAACCAAATCTGGAACTATTTCACATTTATTAATAATGCAAAGGAAGAGTCTGCGAGAAAGTATTTCCATATAGAACCTCCTCCACAACAAACCTGTACAGACACCTGAGATAACTTTCTCCAAAACAGATCATTACTGACAGAAGAAACCAGATCAGCTCCTCAAAGTCTCGGTCTTCTTCTACCAGCAACTCATCAGTGATGCTTTTGACAAGAGGAAGATTCTGTGGAGAACATAAAGATCTGAGACTTGATCTGCTTATGCCGTTTTTTTTCCCTGAAAAATGTTTTATATGTCTGCCACAAAATCCTGGAAGGTTTGGGATATTTAGAGGACTATCTGGTTTTATTTTTTTAGATTAAAAAAAAAGTTCTGGTCGTTTATCTTTTTGGACGACACCGCCCTCTCATGAGGAGCTGCGAGAATTGCAGGATTTTCCAAGCAGTTTAATCCTCGATGATTTTTTGTCTTAATCTAAACACGATTTTTTTGACCATGTCAGAAAAAAATTGACGATTTTTAAAGGATGTACTTATTCTATGTTGAAATAAAATCCCTTCCCAGCCATGGCAAGAGCTGCACTTCTGTTTGCTCTGAGACCAGGAGACGCTTCAGGAACTCTGATAATAGGAGTCTAGATTAAAGAATCTGTTATTTCCTGTTTGTGTGATCCTCCTCCTCTGACAGCAGGAGTCACGGGGAGTGACGACCTCTAACTCGAGTACTTTCAAAAAGACAGATTAGCTTTGAAATACTGATTTCAATCTCACACACTCGACTCTTTAACCTCGTTTTCTGTCTTCTTTTTCAGCCAAAATGAACTCCCGTCCTACGACTCATTGGAAGAGAAGGTGGGTGAAGATTTTTCAAACGTCTTTCACCTTTTTATGTTGACCCCGCTGACAGAATCCCAGGAAACAGTTTCTAATAGTTATCATCATTGACATGATTATGACTGATTCATGGAACTCTGAACTCTGAGTTTGAGGAGGACACTCCCCTCCACTGTGAAGCTCTAAATAAAACAACTCCCCCTTGCTGGAAGACATGTCAAATCTTGTTTTTTAATAGTGAAAGTGCATCAAGATTTCCAGGAAAGTTCCAGCTGGAAGTTTTGTACTTAAGAGCTGCTAATATTCTAGAAATAGATGTGCAGCAGATCTCTGATTTGTCCTCCCTGTTCTTCATAATTAAGCTCCAGAGAACAATCGGGATATTTTTGCTTCATTTCAAGGCCCGTCGTGTCTAAAAATATAACCGTCTTTTTATTTTCAGTCCTCCTACAAACACAAGAGCTTTTCCAAAGCTCATACGCATGTGTTTAATAATAGACATTTAATTTGTTGACCGACAAAATGAGTCGTTACAGAGACGTGATGACACCGTGTTAGTGTTTGTGAGCTCAGCAGAAGATGAGTTGTTCATGTAAACCTGTGATTATGTTCCCAGCAAAAGCATACGGAGGTGGAGAGGACCACCAAGTGGCTGAAGATGCTGAAAAGCTGGGACAAATACAAGAACAGTGAGAAGGTAAATATGTGCAAAAGATATTCGTTTAGATCTTCATTTAGTTTATTCATCTATAGATCGCCAAAAACAGAAACTATGATTTGAGTCAATAATTCCATGAAGAGGTTGTGCTCCGTTCTTGAGAATATTTGGAATGAATATTCTTAATCTCCTCATTTTCTCCTGGATGTGGCTGATGACCCGAAGCTAATTGGACGCCGTTGTGTTCATTTGTTTAGTGTGATCGCTGTTCTGTGACGAGGCCGGCTCTCAGAGGTGGAACACGGTTCAGCGGACTTTAAAGTGATCACGAAACATTCTTGAAGCAGAACCCTTTAAAGGGCTGATGCCGATATTAGTTGATGAAATAAAAACACTGAACTCCAGAAGACAGACCATAGGGTCATAGAAAGGAGCACAGGTGTGCAGGTGTGTGTACTGTAGTAGCTTGTACAGCCCCATTAAAGTGGAATGTACCATTGTTGTGCATCTATGAGTGATGCTGTCGAACAGTATCTCTATGTCACACTCTAGTTGTTCATGAAGGAGTACTGGCTTCTTACTACACACCTGCAAATTCTCCATGCATGGGGTGTGCAGGTGATATGTATGAGTCTGTAGGACGGCTGCAGGATCTTCACACTCCAACTCTCAAATGTCAAACAAGCTGCATGCTAATGTCACCCAGGTGGAAAATGCTGGCTTTGTTTTGCTTGCTTTGCCCTACGTGGGATTTTTTGGGGATTTCTGGTCATCATTGTTTCCCGTGGCAGTGACGTCATTTAGCCACTTGGGGCAATTAGCCAATCAAAGTCCTTCATTTTGTGATGTCACAGCGTCACGTGACGCGGCGTGGCCAGTTGTGTACACTTATTATGGTGCTGGGGTTAGTGTTTGAAGCGATGGGGAAGCCAAACGAGAGATGAGCCACAGGAGCCATCCATCCGGTCCCGAAACCGAACGTGACCGTTGAAGTAGAATGTGGTTTTGACGAAATTGGGCCAGGTCCAGGATGACGACCTAGACTAGGAACCTGAACCTAAAGAGTCCCAGAGTGTCGAAGAGCTGCATCAATGAGTTAAAAGCTTTAACCCCACTTACGCTCATACCATCGTCCACTGAACTACCTACCGTACACATCCAACTCTCAAATCCAGGACACTTACCTTCCTCTGATGAACTGTGGGCCGGTTGGATCTTGGGGTTTATCTGTGGTGCAATTAATTTTTGCTGCCCTCTGATATGTCAATGCGTTAATAATTATGCATTGCTCTATTATTGATCTTGAACTAGTCCTTGTGTATATATGTATATAGTGAGTAGCCATTCACTTTGACTTGGTGTTCGATGTTTGTCCATCACTGTAAATATTTTCAACAATATCTGGTACCAACCAGAACCAACATCAGTTCCCTGCAACTCTTTTCTTACTTGAATTCCAATTTTCTGGTCACTACAATATTACACAATTACAGGTTTTGTACCCACTGTCATTTTAGAGTACTTTATGAGACACAGTTGCTCCACAAAGAGTGCACACTTATCATGAACAGCACCAACTGGCTCTTTTGTGCTGTCTGTATGACACACATCCACCTGTTCTCTATAACCCGTCGGTACCAGCACGGCTGTAGAAAAAAATGTACTTTAAACCTTTTCTCTCTACGGTTTCATCAAGCGACTTTCATATTTGATGTACATGCCATCTGCGTCCCCCGTTCAGGTTTGCTTATTTATCGCCTAAAATCAGCTTGTATCTGGTAGCAAGTTAAGTTGTGACTAAGTCTGAGACTAAGTTTTTGTGACTAAGCCTTTGTTTCTTTTATTGGTGGATAGAAAACCAATGACTGGATGGAACCATGTGAGGTTGGATGGTTGTGGTCAGTTTGAGCACAGCGGGGCTTTTACCAAAGTCTCTACCTTCCATTTCTAGATTTAAAGATCCTAAAAGACTGTTTAAGACAGAAGATTCTATGAAATATTTCACCAGAGCTGCAGGATTTTTTTTTTTTTTTTTTACTTCTAAATCGATTTCACTTTATTGCATCATCTTACAGTTTACATTCTCTACCATCCTACCATACAGTAAGTACAGAGCGGTTAGAGGACCTCTGCAAGTGTCAACATGTTTGTAAACACAAACATGGCCGATTAGTCTAACAGGCTCATCGGAGCCTAATTACATGGCTGTTGCACCAGCAACCGAGCGTGGCGCTGAGAGCCTGATGGAGTGTAGATGTCAGAAATCGCACATCCAGAACCAGAGCCATTACTCCTCAATGAGGCATTCCTCTGCCTTTTCGCACACATACATCAGGGCGGCACGGCCCCGCGTGGAGGTGAGATCAGATTTATGAGCCTTCACGGAGGCCGCGCTCATCCTCGCACGCCTCTGTAAATCAGCTCTCTGCTGGGTTGGCTCTTTTCCACTCCATTCAGCACAACTGGGTTAGGTCAGACATCAGATATGAACGCCACGTCTGCAGACCAGCAGGAGAGAGTGTTTTTAGATTTCCAACTTTTGAAGTGAAAGAAGCTCATCGCTCAGCCTGCAGGTTAAATCTGCCTTACTTATATAAGACTGGAGCTGCGGTTCTGAGTTCTGTTTACAGTGGTGTCAGAAAGCACAGGGTGCTGCTTGCTGATGGTGTTAAGTAGGAGTGTCCTGACCAGGTGTCTCTGGCTCTGATCTGACTCTGAGACACTTGATTTTGAGTATCTGCCGATACCGAGTCCTAAATCCATACTTTGAATTTTCTGCAGTACTCGCTGTTTTCACTACGTTGTTAATATGACGTCATTGTGAACACAATCCGCGGTCTTCCATATCTCTTCCACGATACATGTAACACAGTCAAATATGTTCATTTAAGAAGCCTATAGAACGGGGGTCTCCAACCCGCGGACCGCCACCAGTCCGTGGGTCACCTGATACCAGGTCACAGACAAAAAAATTAATAGATGCGCTAACTTAGAAGAGTTGCATTTCGCTTATATTCTGATCCTGAAGAAAGTTTAATTTTGAAAGACTTGTGGATTCTGTTCACGACATCCATCTGGGTCATGTGACCTAAAGCAGCTACCTTTATTTCAAAACTAATTATGATCAATATTTATGCTCTGAAAGATAATTTGAGCCTGGATTGAGTGTTAAAAAGACATTCTATAGGGGTTAAAATCATGTTTCTTTTATAGAATGTTTTTCAATTAGATAAGACTTCTACAAATCAATGTTGTATCATTGAATCTTTATCATCTGCATAAAAAATATCTACTAATATTTTTAGAATTTGTTTAAACAAAATTTACTGTGTTTTATGAAAATAGATTTTCATAAACCAGAATCTTAAAAATGCCAACTTCGGGCTGAGCCGCCAAAATATTTTCTACCTTAAACTGGCCTGTGGCCTGTAAAGGTTGGGGACCACGGCTATAGAAGATAACAGTAGTAACAAAAATTTCGTGCTTACCCAGTTTTGTGAAGACGAGTCACGTAGAAAAATATATTTTAAAATATCATTTAAAATTCTGGCAGGATGAGGGTCTACATACTAGTACTTCATACATAAATGGCGAGTTAACTGGTGAATTTACGTGAGTTTGGATTCTCGTGAGGTCAGTAGCAGAGCCTGTGGCTGCAGCAGACGTCTGTAGCCAATGTGCGTCATCTGCCTTAGCCATTCTCATTTTAAAATATGGACATCAAAAGATGATCTTTTTCTTTTAAAATGCCTTTATATGTCTTTTTTTGGTTAAGACGAACCAATAGAGAAACTTGCTTTCAATTTAAAACGTTTATTTAAAGAGTTATTGATCAGAATCTGTGATTATCTTGCAAACTATCCAACTGTTTTTGTGCCGTTTGTCCTCAAACTGTTGCCATAATCTCCATCGTTTTACGGTAATAAAACGCTGTGATCAGTTCATTAAATGCAGACTTCTATTAATAAGAAGTTTGAAATATTTAGCACTAATTATAATGGGAATAAAACAAATATCTGAATCCTTGATATGGTTAAAACATCCGATTCCAATAGAGTTTGAAGCTACGTGATCGGATTAGAACATTCCTGGAGTTACGGTGAATTCCAAACATTCAGTTAGTCGTCACTTTGGTTTAACAGGCGCTGATGGCTTTTCTGTTTCTGCTCTGTGAGTTTAGGACTTTTCTCCTTAGCTCTCTGAACGATTTCCCGCCTGTTCGCGGAACGTCTCTGTTCTGCATGCGGAGCAGCCGGTGCTCCTCTGGAGCTCCTCCAGCCAGATGGCGGCGGTTCACCTTCCTCAGCCCTTTGCTTCTGCTCCGGGAGAGTGCAGTTCATTCCAACGCACCGCTCCAGCATCTCTGACACTGGTGACACATTGAGAGGAGACGGTTCTGGCAGCGGCCAGATGCTCGTTCTGCATCTCATTTAGCAGAAACTGAAGCCTTTAGCAGACGGCTCTCACAGCTCTAGATGATCAAATGAAGATGGAATCACATGAGCCTTTACTTGTGTGTTCAATTTATTGATTATGTTTTTAGAATAACTTTATTAGAACATCTTTGGGTCAAATATGAGAGACGTGTGAACTTTGTTGTTTTGAAATGACTCCATTTTTTGTGTAAACTTGTGAGTTGATGAGTTGTGTAATGAAACTGTTCCTGCTGGTTTCCTCACAGCTGGTCAGGAGGATCTACAAGGGCATTCCTCTGCAGCTCCGAGGGGAAGTGTGGAGTCTGCTGCTCGACATTCCCAAAATAAAAGAGGAGAAGAAGGATTTCTACGAGGTAAACAAGGAAGAATGGGATCAACGTTTACTGCCAATGAAAGGATTAGATGTTGGTACAATGAGTATATCTGAAGAGAAAGTTTACCTCCTCAAGTTAATATATTATTAATGTCTGAGAGGAAGAATATAAAGAATGTATCTCTAAAGGAAATAAACTACATTTTCTGCATAAAATCTTAACTTAACAAAAATAAAAATCAGGACAACTTCTCATGTTGCATGAATGTTTGATATAATAAAAGAAACCAAATGTTATCATAAATAAGCTATTTTTCTGTAAATCTTTAGACTTGTGTTTGTTAAGTTGGAAATGTAGACGTATTTATCAAGTTTTGACATGAAATTTCTTTTTAGGATCTTTTAGTGTAAAAAAAATGTATGTATGAAAGCAAGAGAGACAAATCTGTCTTGGATAAAGTAAAATGTTTGCCATGTAGCGGGTATTTCTAAAACACCTCATTTCCAAAATAATCCTAAAATACAATTAAATATATTTATTATTTTTAATTATATATACTATATAATTAAATACGAATATATTATATATATTAAGTTCTGGTGCGGACTTAATATATTATATAAACAAATATATTTGTTGATTTTCCAATAAATTGTGAACAAAAACCTAGTTTTTCTTCTTTTAAGTAAAGCTGGGTTGATATAATTGATCTGAATCGATCTAAACTTCATAGATAAATAATCGATCCATAAAAGTAGATATTGATCTAACGCATAAAGCTAAATTCCGCTAGCTTGGTGCTAACGTGCAACGGGATTTCCCATAGGATTTGGCTAATGCTAACGCTCGGTCAACTTTGCTGACTAAATGAAAATCTTTATAAACTCACAGGCATTAATTTTCCAAACTCTATTAAGGAAATACTTTTTAAAGTAACAATTGGTGGCCTAAAACATTTTTTTTTTTACTCAAACTTTCTTCTTCTGAAATAAGATGTAATGCTAGAATCCATGTAACTCTGAATCTCATTATAATTTCACTAATACATTTTACATAGTATGTGAAATGTATCAGATTCATGTGAATATCCTCAAAATATATAGATAATTAATATATTTCTGAGCATGTGTGTAAAAATGTATAAACTCAAAATTGAATTGAATCAAACTGAATTGAGAAAATCTAATTAAAAATATCGGATTCGGAGAGATCCAGACTGTAGTGAGTCGAAGTAAATCTGTAAATTATTGACGTCACTCAATCCTACTTTACCTACAAGGTAAATTGAAGTTTGATATGTAAAAGTTGTAGCATGAAACTTGATATACATTGTTTTTTTTTCCTAATGTTCAAACTAGATCAAAATACCAAAATGTTGAGCAGAAACATCAGTTGTGTTTTATGTTCTGCCGTCGTTCAGAAGCTGAAGGCCAGAGCCAGAGGGATGTCCCCTGATGTCCGGCAGATCGACCTGGACGTGAACAGAACCTACAGGGACCACATCATGTTCATGCATCGCTACGACGTTAAGTGAGTCTAACCACGTCTCTGCTCAAGAATTTCAACAAACAACATTCTCTGAGGGACTGACTTCTAGGTTTCGTTTTCTACACATTTTGTCTTTGAAGTTAAAGTGAATCATATAAACTATTATGTATGGACTCAACTTTTTCCACACTAGAAGTCAAACTTATTTCTCAAATTTAAATAAAATCTGGTAGTAAATACAGCAAATTTATTTGGATTTACAACTAACTTCTAAGCCAAATTAGTTTGATTTGCTTCTCCAAAGTTTCAGAACCTCTTATTGTTTGTTAATTCAAGTTATTTATTCAGTTCTTTGCTTTTTCTTAATTCTTTTTTACATGAATTTTCCGGAGATGTGTTTAAGCTTCGATTAAAATGTGTCGCAAGTTGATTATGGCTTCTGGACTTATTAGGATGAAATACTTTAAAGTCCAGATTTCATAATGCTACTTCAGGAGAATTACATTTTTTTACATATATTAACCTTTTGCCTCATTTTCCCTCCATAGACAGCAGGCGCTTTTCCACGTCCTGACTGCATACTCCATGTACAACACGGTGAGTCGTTCGTACATAAATCTGAGGAATTCGTTTCAAATTAAACATCATCGCGTCTCTTAGGTGTCCCTCAACTTTTTGAAGTTTCTAGTTTATATTAAGGATTTATTTTCTCATATTTCAAAGAAACATTTTGCTTCTTCATCTGGACAAAAACAAGCAGGAAGAGCTGAACTTTCCCTCTGAACTGATGATCACATTTTTTAGAGAGGAAAGTCTGAGCTGGCGCTGTGTTACCATGACAACGCAGTGCGTTTTAAATTGTATGTTTTATATATTAATATATATATATATATATATGTTTAAACTTAAAAATAAAACAGGATTGAAGTTCTGATAACTGATTTAACTTATCAGACATAAACAGACTTGATGAAAGTAACTCTCCTACATCAAAAATAGATTAAAAAAAACACTCGCTATAATGTCTGTAACTAATAATTCGCAATTAATGTAATAATTTGACACCCCTAGTTTTTAAATACAAGCTTAAGATGAACGTTTTAATGTAAAACAGAAGAATTTGGGATATATATATTTAGATCCCTTTGTGATGGGGCAAAGAAATAATCTATGAATATAATGATGCGCCTTAGGATATTTAATCCAAGTGTGTAGTATTAGAAGTTAGTTAAATGTTTGAAAAACAAAAAAACAACAGGTCTAAAAAAAGGGTTTGCTTTGGTTTAAGTTTGTGAGGCTGTGTGGGAAAGTACTGCAGCCAGGAAGTGGTCTGTTTGTGAGTTCAAAGGTTCAGGGTTCAAATCCATGTTGGTGGACTTCAGCGCTACGAAATGTGAAAAGCAAAAAAAAAAGAAGCAAAAATTCCTGGAGTTTGTTGTATAATGTCTCAGAGGTGTGATTAAAGTCTTTGCTGTTTTCTTCCCACTGTTATGTTTGTGGTGACCGTGTCTCCGCAGGAGGTGGGCTACTGTCAGGGGATGAGTCAGATCACAGCTCTGCTGCTCATTTACATGAATGAAGAAGATGCGTTCTGGGCTCTGGTCAAACTGCTGTCAGGACAGAAGCACGCCATGCACGGTAACTACTGACGGATGGGTGTTAAAGTTTAGTTTCTAATACACAGACAGTTACTGCAAATCCCCTTAAAGAGGCTGCAGAAACTGAAGCTCCTAATGAGGTCTTGATCGCATTCAGCATTTATGTTTCTACAGAGACATTCACCAGTGGACTTTCTGAGGGATTCATTAGAAGAATCACAACATATTAGAATTTATATTACGTAGTTGATGTAATTGGATTAAAAAGTGACTTATCCCATCATGCAATTCCAGGATTTTTTGTTCCTGGTTTCCCAAAACTGATGCGTTTCCAGGAGCATCACGACCGTATCCTGAAGAAGACGATGCCCAAGCTGAAGCAGCATTTGGTGAGCGGCACGTCAACATTCTGTATCGTCATTAAAAAGACACGTGTAGCAGAGAATTTCAAACTCTACCCACAAACCCCTCTGAAAGTATGTCAGCTTTACACAGATCAGCATCAACTTTATTCAAATAGTAAAGATTACATCTGATTACAGAAAAAACAAATACTTCACAGGTTTGATGTCTAGGTTCTACGATTTCTTTAAGTGAACATGGAACTATAACTTCAACTCATTTTTAACATATAGAAGAGAACTGCTACTTTAAACCAGTTTAGTATTAATACCTATTTTTTTATTGAAGTTATCTGATTCCATATTCTTGCCCAGCATTGTAGTGGTCATCATGTTTGGTTTCAGTGAGACAAACACCATCGTGCTCCCAGCTGATAGTTGCTCTGTTTTTGCAGGATAACCAGGAGGTGTTTACCAGCCTGTACACCATGAAGTGGTTCTTCCAGTGCTTCCTGGACAGAGTGAGTTAACGATGACACCAGCTACAAACGTTTCCTCAAAGAGTCTATATCATGTTAGCTCTTCAGTGTAGACATTTGGCTCAGGGAAGAACAAATTATTTATGAAATATGTTCTTTACATGAGCTCATTTCTTACTTAGAACTGAAATGACAAAAGCAATGTATCGCACAGAAAAAGTGGGCTTTGTGTCAGCCAAAGGGGGTGCTGGTAGTGCTGGTGCTGATGCAAAATACCACTTTGGGTTGATTTTGCATAATCTCATGTTATAGAGCCGTTCACAGTTTTGTTAAGTTTCTTCTTGACTAGAGATGTTCTGCATTTGTTTCCACGATTATTTTTTCCAATTAGTTGACTAATCGGGCCATGCTCAAACTGGATGTAAAGCACACGTCTTAACCATCATTAGCTTAGCTAAAACTGAAAAAATCCTAAATCAGCCAAAAAAGCTAGTATGTCGCTGAAATATTAGCCAAACCATCAAAATAGCCTAAAAAACCTTAGTAAATGCCAAAATAGTCCAAAAAACTAGCAGAATACCATTAAAAATTTCAACTTTACTACACTCTGACTCCATATAATATAAAGTGTCGACTAATCGTGGCTGCCCTAGTAAGTGATGCATTTAAATGCTGGGTTATCAGAATTTATCTGCTGCTTTGAACCTTAGATTGTGAAGAATATCTGGTAAAACTTGACATTTTCCTAAACAGATATCCCATGAAGTGAATTTAAACCTTCCCTATATCATTCCAAGTTTCTCTATTCTCATCGCTCCCTCACAGTTGTGCTTTTCTTACTAGCCTTCCCCACGGAGCTCTTCCATGAACACTCAGTCCCAGACACGCCAGCAGCAGGTTCTTCTTCACACCCAGGGAGCGGAGCGGGACGTCGGGCTGATCAACCCAATCCGCTCTCTGGGGGTCGAGGAGGACCTGCTAGCACCGTGACCGGGAACCGGCACTTGTGGAAGAGCTCCGTGATGAAGATGCTGGCCGGAAAAGTGAGGGAGCGATGACAATAATAGAAAAGGTCTAAATACACTTAAGATATATGTTTAAGAAAGCGGGAAAATGTCACCAGATATTATTCACAATGAAGTAAAAGCAGCTGATAAAAACTCTGATGACCCAGCATTCTATCAGCATTTAAACGCATCATTTACACAGACAACTTGGGGACCTGAAACGACTATATTCTCTTCATAATCTTAGCTTAGCTTAACTTCTTCAAACTCTTTGAGTTTTCTACAAATCCAATTCAGGGACAGTTATTAAACTACTTCTCCAATTCTAGAAAATAATTAGTTAAAAAGATCCCACATTAGAAATAACATTTCCAATCTTTTGTTTTTTGCTCAGACTCCGTTCACTCTGACTCTCAGGATTTGGGACATCTACATCTTAGAGGGCGAACGTCTTCTCCCTGCGATGTCCTACACCATCCTCAAACTGCACAAGAGTAAGCCCGCTCACTTCCCTGAGGTACCAGCTGGTATCTATGACCCTCCAGACCTGTAAGACTGCATGTTACTCACAGAACACCTGATGAAGCTGTCCATGGAGGAGCTGGTGGAGTTCCTGCAGGTGACTCTGTCCAAGAACTTCTACTATGAGGACGACTTTGTAATCGAGCAGCTGCAGGCGTCCATGACGGAGCTCAGGAGGGCAAAACTGGAACTTCCACCTCCAGGTACTGCAGGAGCAAGACACGCAAAGTACTGGTTACAAGATGTAGTAACTCATTCTTTTCAGGTCAAAGGCTGCTTTAACTTGCTTCCAGGAAAAACCCAAATAAATGTGTTTGTGTGTCACAGCTGGCCTGGCTTTCTGCTCTCTTTAAGCGTACAGTAGTTGTGGTTTTCCAGTCTTGCTCTGTCGTATTAACCTGCCTTCTCTCCTTCTCCTCTCAATCGATATAAGCCAACAACAACAAAAGTGTGAGTGGCGGCCAAATTGGCTCCTACAACAGCAACTGGTGGGCTATCCTGACTGATCTTTCCCTCCATGTCTGTCCATCTGTCAGTCAGTTGGTCTGTCCTGTTGTGTCACATCTGTCAACAGCAGTTGGGTTCGTCCTGCTTTCACCCCCTCACATAAAGATTGTGTTCCTCAGCCTGTGTGTGATATTTTGAGCTTTTACAAACACATCACAGCGGTTTGTTTTAAACTTAACACCCCAGTCGTTAGTGAAGGCAAAGCGCCATCTGGTGGCTAAACAAACGTACTTCATGATAACAGGAGTTGCTAGTTCTTGAATTAAATGTAATTAAAGACCTTTTAAAGGCAGCAGAGAGGATTTAACAGTCATATACCAAGAATGGAACGAAAAATGTGTACTTGAGAAAAAGATCTTTAACATTCAGATATTTAATAACAAGGCAAGTTTGTTTTCTTTTTTCCAACATGTGTTCTGTTAACTTGAGGAAAACAAAAGTTTAAGACATTTTATAATCTAAATTTTACTGTTTGTATAAAACCACATAAACTAAATACCTGCTCCTCACCAGAAAACTAATACTTTTCATTCCCAACAAAATCAACCATAATTTCAATGCTGTTAAATAGAACTATGCGACTACGCATGTGGATCTTACATTATCTTTAGTAACATTTTTTACTAAAGTTATAGATATTCTAAAGACTTGAAAATTAAAAAAAAGAAATTTAACAACTATATCATTGTAGAAATAAAAAAATATCAAAAAACTTCTCATTAGCTGTGATTCTATAACACACGTGTGCAAAACCTAATCAAATTTTCAAAATATTTTCATTAAATCATAATTATACGAATAAACACGGTAAAACATGGCGATGGATGTAAACAATCCTTTGATTTACAGCAGATGCATTCAATATTCTGTCACAGCACTTGTGCTCATCATCATCTATCAAAGGAGACGTCTGCGTCTGATTCAGGCCGTGGAGCAGCGAGCTACATGGGAGTGGCTACGGATGGAGAGATTTTAAAGAAATGCTGGTTGGTGATTTTACAGAGAAAATGTGGATCCAACAATTCCACATGACACGCTCAACTTTTGATGAGCTGTGATGCTGAGGGACTTTATGTGGCGCTGAGCGTGGTGTCCGGTTGTTGGTCATGTGACTCGTTTAATGTGGAAAAAAAGAGTTTCCATTGCAGTTTTGCAAAATATGTCAATTTCAATACATCTCAAATATCACCTGCAAGTGAAAAAACTTTATTTCGATAAATTAAAGTTCTTTTCTAAATTATCATGTATTGCAAATCCAATTTACGCAATTTCCTAGTCAATGGAAACGCAGCTACTGCGACGTGTCTGAATGTGGTAAACAGCAATAACAATACTTTTTATTTCACCTATTTGGTTATTTATAGAACGCAACAAGAGACTACTGTACACCTATGAAAAAAAGAAAATCTCTCCTTAATCTTTAACATATCTAAAAACAACATATCACATCCTCATTTCAAATGTTATCATTATATCAAAGATAGACCTAAAAGTTAGACCAAAAAGTCAATTGGACTAATCAAACCTACCCCACATGTGACAACTTTACATACTATCTATTTCATGTAGTTCTTGTTTCCCATTATGGAACAATAAAGTTCTATTAAATTGAATAACAGTTAAATTAAAGCGCATCTTGCTTAGAGGGGTTACTAGAAAGACGCTGTCTTCTTACAAAACAAATATAGTTAGGCCTAGTTACCTTTTGGGGGGAGGGGCCATAAACAATCCAAAAGTATTTTAGTATATATTTCTATACTTGTTACACAAATGTACCCACTATTCACCAGTTGGGCCGCTCCAGAATCAAGCTAGCCTCAGATGCAGTTCTTTAGGTAGCCGTGATCACTCTGGTGATGTTGATTGGCATTGACCGAAGGGTCAGCCTGCAAGTGTGCAAATGGTACCAACGCCTGGAGTCAACGATAGAATGTATGAACAATCCATGACAAATCTCAAGACCGTTGGAATATATATGATCCATGCCTCAGCACTGATGGTAATAAGAGTTTGAACACAATGTCAAATCCATCTCCTGTGGCATTGTCCACACAACAGATGAACTGTGACTTGGTCTTTGGCTCGTTCTGAAAGAATCTTATTTCTAGACCAGCAGTAATCAGAGGACAAATATCTCAGCCACAAACTGAACCAAATACTTACAAAACATGATCACCAGACTACTCTAAGCTTGAATATCTCTCTAGACTTGTTCCATCTCCTTCTGTTCAGTAGAACATTATGAAAAAGACCAGGATCCGTTAAGGTCATTTCAACCAGAAGAACAGAAGAATTAAAAACATTTTTTCCCAGTGTGCCTACATTTAAAAGGATGAACTTCAAATGACCAAAATTAAAAAGCATAAAGTTCATCATGTGTGAGTCTTCCACCTGTTGCAACAGCACCAATAAGGCGTCTGGAATTTCCTTTCATCGGTAGAAACTCGTACAGGTTTGACTGAAATGTTTAAATTAAGCAAGATCAAAAACATTTAGACAAATGAAAACGTTCATTCAAAATTTTTCTGTGGCTTTGTCTTTACTAAAAAGGTCAAAGTGTCTGCCCTAATGACCTTCATTCGAAGGCCCAAAGCACTTCGCAGTCACAAACCCATTCACACGCACATTCATACACTGGTGGTGGCTTCGCTGCCGAACACTGGCGCCAACCTCCACCAGAGGCAATTTGGCGTTCATTGTCTGGCCCAAGGACACTTCCGACACATGGGCTGGCAAGATGGGAATTGAACCAGCAATCTTTCGATCAGGGGTCGACCGCCCTACCACTGCACCACGGCCGGTTATAACATTACTTGCTAAATTAACAATAAATGACAAAACGGACAGCTGTTCCGCATTTTAGATTGTTCTTTTGTACTCTGATGCCTTATTTTTCCTTTGTTTTCTTTTTACTTTAAATCCACAACAAAAGTAGAAACGATCAGTTATGATGCACTAAAAGGTGGAATGATGAAGAATCTCTAAACACAGCTCAACCAAACAGTTTCTTACATAATCTGTACATAATACAGTCAGGGACAACTCTTTAACCCTCTGGAACCTGTTTTTGTCTACTTTTGAATTTCCCTCTATATTTTCTATTTGAAAGACTACCTGTTTGCTTATTTGGTATCATTTTAATCTTTGTCGTTTTTCCATGTTGTATTCACACACTAGACATAAAATCATGCAATAATAGAACATTTCATCTGGAAAAAATGGGATTCATTCAAACCCCAAAAATGTTAAACAAACTGTTTTTACAACATAGAATGAAGGTTTTAGGCATAGTTTCATAAAACACTAGAATAAATTTAGTCTGCAGATTTTTTAATGACATTATCAAAAATAAATTCCAGGATAAATTCCCAGATTCCTTATTTGGGCCTCATCTGAAGGGTTTCTGTTAGTAGAGGTACATTTCAGGTAAATTATGTGACCTTTCTTACGCTGTTATACAGATGGTGATCAGTAGGGCTGTAACGAGTATCCAGGTGGCCTGGTATTCGCGATCTGCTCCCAAAAATCCGAGTACAAATATTCGTGACGTCCAAGATCGCCGGTTTGTGATCTTTATAAATATAGTAAATTGAATTAAAATACGATCAGAATATTATCTGTCAATGATGTATTTTTCTTCTGGATTTCAGATTAATGTATTATTTTAAGTTTATGAACTAAAACAAAGCCGAAAGAGCCGCATTAGTAACCGAAAGTAAACACCTCCTTAGTTCCGGAGAAACTTCCGGTTTTCAAAGTAAAACTAGCAAGAGTTTTTTTCCGTTCAAAAACTGAGACAGAAGTTCTGTTCACTGACATAACGTCTGAAAACATTAATTAGCTTTAACATCGGAGCTTTATCCAAGTGTTTACATTCTTTTGGTTATGATAACTCTTCAACAGTTGAAGCAATTAACGAAACTCCATCTTATTCTGAAGAAACGCAGCCTCGCGCTGCTGAAAGGCGGATGTAAACAACATGAATCAGATGATTCTGCTGCGGGGGAAAAAAAAAAAACTTTTTTCACACGCGCTGTACACCGAAACATATTGAAGAACTTTGAGGATAAAAAAAAAATGTGGGGAACATTTTTAAGTTTTGTTGTTAAATGATCCAAAACAGCAGTAATTTTTATCCTCTTTATGTTGTTTATGTTACTGCTGAACTTAACCAGACGACTGACAAAAAAAGTTTAAAATGACAAACAAAATTTCTTTCTATCTGAATCTTTTTGGGGTTTTTTTTAAATAAGTTTTGTTTATTCTGATATACTGTTCTAAATAAATGTATGAATGTTGGTGATTATACAAATAATTTGAATTCTCCTCCATCTAGTAAATATTCTCATAGCATTAAACATAATATTAAAAAGTAAGAATCGTGGTTCAACTCGTGAATCGTTGAGCTTGATTCGTGAATCGTATCGGATCGCCACCTAAGCAACGATCCACAGCCCTAGTGATCAGTCTGCCTGTAGCTTCAGCTTCCAGGCAGCACAAAAAATAAGAATTTCTCTCCTAAGAGCACTGCTTTCCATTTGACATTTTTTCTGGAATTATTTTTTCTTCTCAGCTTTTTGTTTTTCCTTCATACATTTTCCTTTTCTTGTTTGCGAGGAATAATAAAAAGGTTTTAGAGAGAAGTTTGATCCAGTTGGATTTCAGGTCTCCTCGCCTGGAATCTGCTCACAGGTGGGGGCGTGTCCGTCTACTCTGTTCCTCGCCTCTCGTAACAACGGCGGGCGGAACTTTCACTGAGAAACAGAGTTTCCGCGATTTTTTGACAACGCCAGTGGTTGTTGTTATAGTAAACTCACGTTGGACCCCAATCCTAAAACAAAATGATTGGTTTCCTCCTTGTGGAATTGCTAATAGCGGACAGCTCCGTTTAGCTCCGCCCTCCACAGCGGAAGAACCGAAGTTTGTCGCCTCATTCATTAAAATAAAAAATTGACTTTGACCAAAAACTACAAATGAGAGTCATATTCTACCTTTGATTCAATAAAATATCAGTCACAGACCATAAAAAAAGTTGAAGTTCATTTTAGACAGAGTTTTATCACGTTGATCTCACAGCTGCACAGGCGTGCGTCGGTTCCAGAGGGTTAAGAAAAAGCCTAAATGCTGCTTTGTGTGTTGTTATATTTAACACTTCCATGTGATGATCACAATTCTATAACCAAACTCTAATTCAATAAAACCACCAAAACAAAATCTACCAAGATTGTTTCTATGTATCCAAGTTTAGCCTTTCATTATTGTTATAAAAAGTCACATTAGACACACTTGAAAAACCATAAAGAACTGGTTGTAGAAGTAATCTCTGGTACCTAAGGAGATCTTTTACAGTTGCTTCAAAACCTTTCACTTACATATGTCCTATTGAAGGAGGATTTTTTAATCAGCAACTCCACTCTGTGTAATGATTCATTTCTGCAGGACCTAGAGATAAGCACTATTTACTGGAGGACAACTAATAACATCCTCAGTGTCTCTGATGATTCAAATTCATTTGAATACTTTTTCTAATGTCTTTCCTTTGCGTGTCCGTGTGTCGTCACAACCACAACCCTCCTTTCTTTTGGCCTGTCTATTGCAGTGTTGTTGCATGAAGTCATATTTCCTTGTTGTGAATCCTCATCTGACGTGAATCAACTTTGGGTCCTGATTGTTGGTTTTGTTCTGGTTTTAAAGCAGATCTCTTCTTATTTTACAGGTAAAGAGGAAGAGTTTCCAAAGAAGCCTTTAGGGCAGCTTCCTCCTGAGCGAGCAACACCGGCGCCAAACCAGGTGGCCAATGGTCAAAGCCACATAGAACCAGCTCAGCCTGCCAAAGACTCGAGTCCTCGAGTCCAGCGGGTAGAAAGTCGGCCCCCGAGCCGGCAACGCCGTGACTCGCTTGAGAGGCCGGTCCGTCATCACAAGGTGGGTTCCTGGGGATCGACCGAGCTGCCCAGTGACCAACAAAAGCAGCCGGCTTACGCTATTCCCAAGAGAGGAGCAACTCCTTCACCAACACCTCAGATCGGCACAGAGGACACACGGAGGTCCCAGGACCACATTGCCACAGCTACCACCCGCAGGGATATTACCCCCCGCTGGGTTAAACCGTCTGAAACAAAGCTGGAGGCAGCCAAAGCGGCAGCAGCCCAAGAACTGAATCACAGGGTGTCACCAGCACCTTCCAACCCAGATGACAATGTTCTGGTTGACGGTCAGCCACGCCCCAAAGGATTCATTCCTGGTTCTGACAGAGGCTCCAATGCCTCCCAGTATGACAATGTACCAGGGCTAACTGAACCGGATTTTGAGATCCTAGAACTGGAGAGGCCTCCGTCCAGAATGAGGACCCCATACATTGAACCGTCTCCTGTTGTGTCAGCTTTGCATCACGGCAACCTCAGTCGTGTCCCGAGTCTGGCTAGCAGCTTGGTTTCAGTTGCAACAGGGCCCAGAATTCCACGAAACGCTCCTCAGTTTTACCACAACAGTTCAGCAGAGGTGGAAGCAAGTTACCATGGCGTCCAGAGCCAGTACCACACACCTTCCCAGCATCAGTCTCCAGGGAGAACTGCAACCGAGATTCCCATCCACCCCCCCCTCTTCAACAGGGGCTTGAATCACGGCGGGGATCAGCACTTTTCTACGGCCTCTCGGCTTCAGTCATCTTCCAGAATGGCTTATGGTGAGCTAGCTTACGTGACCACCCAACGGCAGCACAACAACTCCCCTGAAAAGGTTCTCCAGAATAACTCCTACGCCACATATCGCAGACAGAGCCCGTCCGACTCCACCCACAACATTAGAAGGTCACCCCTGGACAAATCCATGCCAGTAGAAATCCAGGGCAGGTCCTCCCCCATCTACAGACAACAGTTACCAGCAACAACACCGCTGTACGCTAAGGTGGACCGCATGTACGAAGACCAACGCAGGCGAGAGGTCCACCGGCCCTATGCGCTCGATGGACGGTCCCAGCCGGCATCAGACGGGCTCCAGTGGGAGCCCGAGGATCCGCTTCCTCAGTCCCCAGGTGGGATGCCCCGCTCACCCAGCTTCCAGCGAGCCCAAATGTCTCCGGTGGAAGAGTTCACTTTTCCCACCAATCCGGACACCCTGCCTGACTATAGAACACAGTACCAGGAGCCGCGGCAGGTGATCCGGCCGCAGCGCCCTCAGCTGTTTGGACAACCACACTACAGGCACGCACAGGAGGCGTTTGCCATGCAGGAGTCCATGCTGCTTTGATAGGAGGACAGACATGAAAAACAAAGTGAGTTGTAGTCACCGACACTGGTCAAGACTAGCTGTAGTCCCGGCTTTGTTTCCGCCCTGTTGTTTTTCTTTTGTTTGTTTTTTAATAAAAGTGAAGTACTAGCCTGACTGCTGCAGGACACACCAGCCTCTAAGGTTTTTACTTGTTGCTTTAAAAAGAGGAATATAAGAGTTGAAGATTTGATTTTATTTTTGAATGTAAATCCTTATCAGAGGTGACTATATCTTTTAGATTCTTAAATGTACAGTGGATCTTTTTGTTGATATTCAGAGTTATTAGTAGCAGGGAAGTTCCCCTGAGAAAGAAAAATCAATTTATCTTTATTTTTTATATCTTACTATTTTACCATAGGGACTCATTAACGCTTCATGCCTGTGAATGTTATTTTTAACCCTTCCGCTCTCCTTTGCTTGTTTACATTAAAAGTGGGGTCATCTGGACACCACAGGACAGAGCGCTGAACTTTTTTTTTTCACTGATTTTTGAGTTTCACTAATGTCCATGACAGACGTAAAATCCTGTCCCCCTTCGTCCACATTTGTCATGGAAGAAATGGCATAACAATATGTGGTTGGAGCCATCTGGACCCCAAGGAGAGCGGAAGGGTTAAAAAGATCTGCCCAGTGACGAGTTAGAAGACAGTGTTGAATGGGTTACTGTTCATTTACATTTGAAAGCATCTGTGGTGCAAAAAGCAGATTTTGTAGTTTTCATTTTTTAAGCACACTTTTCTGTTACGGTTTTTGATGGTTTTTTGGTCCAGACTGACGTGCAATGCATTTTACCTGCAAGTAAAGTATATTTTGTTGAAGTCGGTGAAGTTTTGATTGATAAAGTTTAAACCCTTAAAAGAAAGAATCTAAGTTTTCTTCTTTGATTTTAAAGGTGTGTGTTGAGTCGACGGTAAAACTGCTGTAATGTGGTTTGCATCACCTCTAACAGATGATAAGATTGATATAAATTAGTTTAGTGTATTTTAAATTTGTCTCATTATCAACACTGACATGAACTACTGTTAAACTGATGGCACTTTCACTGGTACACATTAAAAAACTTCAACATTTGAGTCACACATTTCAACTTTTACTAAAATGTTTTGTTCTTACGGTCTGGGGTTTGTTTTCTCAAAAAAAAAAAAAAAAGCAAATATTTTTGATGGCATCTATATTATTTTATGTTAAAGTGGAAAATAACAGAACATTCTCATACTTTGCTCAATAAAATAAGATAAAAGAAAATCTCTGGATCTCTCTTGATTCAAGTCAAACTAAACAGGTTGTGCTATTAAATTGTCATCTATTTTTTTTTAATCTACTTTTATAAATGAAAAGGGTTTTAATGATTCTATTCATATTTAAATTTGCTTTAATCAAGGGACATTTTCTTAAAGTTAAACTGAAAAGTCTTGAAAAGAATCAAACTTTTTCATAATTAAAGTAAAATTGGTTTCCCATAAAATATACCAAATATTAACCTCTTCCATGGATTCTTTGGTGTTTAAAGTAAGGCTGGGCAATATGGATTTTTGTAATATAATAGGACTGCCACGATTAGTCGACTAATCGACTATTAAAATAGTCGACGACTAATTTAATAGTCGATTAGTTGTTACTTTATATTATATGGAATCAAAGTGTAGTAAAGTTGAAAGTTATAATGGCCTTTTTGGACTATTTTGGCATCTATTAAAGGTTTTTTAGGCTATTTTGAAGTTTAGCTAATATTTCTGCTACATGCTAGCTATTTTGGCATACATGGGCTTTTTTTTTAGGCTAATTTGGCATTTAACTAATATTTTAGTTGGGATTCAGCTTCAGCGTTTTCAGCAATTAGCTTCAATGATTTCTGCTATCAACTTCGGTGTTTTTAGATATTAATTTTAGCATTTTCAGCTATCAGTATTAGCATTTCTTGCGGCCAAATTTAGCTCACAACATTCACACTAGCATTGTCTAGCTTTTACTTAGTTTAAAGCTAATGATGGTTAAGATGGGCTGCCACAAATAGTGACTATGTCGACCATAAACTAATGAAGGAAAGAAGCTGTATGACTCATTAAAGGTTTAATAAACTATCGTCTTTATTTTTAGTTAGCATAAAGCTGCAACACTTAAAATTTAACGGCAATGATGGTTAAGATTTGTGCTTTACATCCAGTTTGCGCGTGACCCGATTAGTCGACTAATCGGAAAAAATAATCGCAGATTAGTCGACTATTAAAATAATCGTTTGTAGCAGCCCTATTATATAACGATAGTTTTTTTTCCATATTGTGCGATAACGATATATATCATGATATAAATCAAATGTCAACGCTCATATGAGCTGCAGCTCATAAAAGAAATGTTTAATCATCAGCAGGTTATTTAGATTTAAATATGTATTTCCTACTAAACATAACAGATGCAGCATGATGTCACTTCCTGGTTAAGTTCAGCAGTAAACAAAACTGTTGTTTTGGATCATTAAAAAAAATCCTGAAAATGTTCTCCACTGTCTTTCCATTCCATCCTTAAACTTCTGCTACACATAATGTTCTAAAACATTGCAGTTCAGAGCCGGAATGAAAAGCTGCTTTTCTCCACACCAGAATCGGCCAAAATTACGTTAATTCCATCAACTGTTGAAGAGTTACGGGAATCAAAATCAAGTTAAAACTCCGTTGTTTAGGCAAATGAGTTTTCTCAGAACTTGTGTCAGTAAATGGAACTTTCATCTCATTTTTTTCAAATTATAAAAACACACTCGCTAGTTTTACTTTGAAAATAGGAAGCTTCGCCAACATTTTTTTTGAAGATCTGTTTACTTCCTGTGACAGTAACGCCGCGCATTCGGCTTATTTTTAGTTTATAAACCTAAAATCCAACATTATTCTGCATTTCAGAGCAAGAATTACATTTTCTCAAATTGTATTTTTACTACACTCAACCATATTTATAAAAATTGCAGCGATCATGAACGTCATGAAGATTCATCCTCGAATTTTTGGGAGCTGATCATAGTACTCAGATCCTTATTATAGCCTTCATAATACCACAATGATAGAAAAAAGAACACTAATTCTTTAGTAATAAAATGTGAGTACAAATCACCTCGACAAAGATGTCGGGACAGTGAGAAAGACCGCAGGAGGCTTCCATTTCAGGTGCAAGGCTGTTGTGTTGACGTCAAATTTAAGCTTATATCTGTCTTCTTCTACTAAATGATTAGTTTAATCAATTAAAATGACAAAAAAAATAAATAAATAAAGTGAAGAGTCAATAATATCAAATTATTAACCAATATTTTTATCAAGTCGATGAGTCAATGACGTATACTAGTCGCTGACAGCTCTAGTAAATGACTTCTTGGTTCTATTGTCAGACGTGCGACTTAAACATACCTGACATTTTTGGTATGAGACGTTCCGTCTTCATCAGTCGTCACCAGGTGGCCGAGAGTGACGTGAATACAGCCGATTGTCACTGAGGCGGAGTCATCTCTCAAACTTTAACAAAAAAAGAAATAGAAAAACATTAAATGTGGGCATAAATATAAATATTTGATTACAGGCTACAACACAATTTATTATTTTGCACCATTATGTTAGGAGGATTTTTAATAAATTAATTACAAATACAATATATCCAAAAAGCTTCAGTTTTCTCAAAAGCCTTCTTTTTGGAGTGTTGTTTTTTTAAACACTAGATCTGTGCACCTATAGATGACTACGTTTTCTGATGCGTTTGGACTGATCGCAGTTTGAGAAGCAGCTTACCCACTAGGGCTGTGGATCATTGCTCAGGTGACGATCCGATTCGATTCACGAATCAAGCTCAACGATTCACGAATCGAACCACGATTCTTACTCTTTAAGATAATGTTTATTGCTATGTGAATGTCTATTAACTGGATGGATGAACATTGAAATTATTTGCTTTTAATCATTGTTTATACATTTATTTAGAACAGGAGATCAGAATCAACAAAACTGATTTAAAAAACACAAAGATTCAGATAGAAAGAAATGCCATTTGTCATTTTAAACTTTTTTTTTCTTTTGTCAATCTTCTGGTGAAGTAATGTAAAAAGTAACATAAAAAAGAATAAAAATCACTGCTGTTTTGGATCATTTAAAAGTAAAACCTGAAGATTCTCTCGACAGTTTTCTATTATCAAAGTTCTTCAATATTTTACGTTCCAAGCATTACATATTGGTGCAGAGCCCCTATGAAAAAAGACGTTATTTCCGCGGCAGAATCAGCTGGTTCACGTTGATTACATCCGCCTTTCAGCAGCACGAGGCTGTGTTTCTTCAGAATAAACTGGAGTTTAGTTAATTGCGTCAACTGTTAAAGAGTTACCATGACCAAAAGAATGTAAACACTGGAGATAAAGCTCCAGTGTTAAAGCTAATTATTTTCTCAGTAGTTTTCTCAGAGAACCGAACTTCAGTCTCAGTTTCTGAACAGAAAAAAGTTCTCGCTAGTTTTACTTTGAAAACCGGAAGTTCACCATCACGAAGTTGTTTACTTTCGGCTGCCGTACCGCTTCCCTTTCGGTTTTGTTTTAGTTCGTAAGCTTAAAGTTCAACATTAATCTGGATTTCATAACACAGATACATTGTCCCCTGATCATATTTTGATAATATTTCATTACAATTAACTATATTTATGAAGATCGCGAATCAGGCGATCTTTGATGTCGCGAATATTCGTACTCGTAATTTCGGGAGCAGATCGCGAATACCCGAGCACCCGGGTACTCGTTACAGCCCTATTACCCACCAGAATTTTTATTAACTTTTCTCATTAAATTTAAACTTTTAAAGGAATTTTAATATAAGACTTGCTTTATGCCAGACTGACTGACTTTCATAATTAAAGAATATGTTTAAGGTAAAAGACCTGTGAGAGGGGAAACATGGACTTCCATGGATCCGTATACATTTATACTACAGCTGATTTGACTCACAAAAACACAGAATATTCATATGAATAATGTGAATAATGCTCACTTCACAAAAGATTCATACAAACTAATGAAAGAACCACCAAAACCAGAATCTCAAATTAATAAAATAGTTAAATATTGATGATTAATTCATTCAAACACAACCACATGAATAAACATAAATAAAGGAACATCTGAGGAAACTATTTAATTATCAGGATATTGGACGTGATCAACAGGTTAATGGTCTTTGGGAACCACAAAAAGTAAACAGATTTAGTGTAGGAGGCAGTAAAAACAAAAAAGAGGGAAGTTCAGTAAAGTTAGAAAGATATTCACAGATTCAGACTTCTGGGCTCAATAGCTCTTCAGAAAAACGTTACAATATGACACTAAGTATATCAATCGTTAAAAACGAGGGAATTAGAGAATAAAGTTCAGAAAAGAAGTGAGTTTATGGTTAGTCAGTCTAGAAAGTTTGGTTTTTCTGTAGCTTCATTATTCCCAGAGCTATTAACCAATTAAGACCAAATATGATCAATATTCATGCAAAAAAAACAAAAAAAAAAAGGAAGTATATTTCTGCTATAATCTTTGTTATAATAAGACAGTGAGTTGGTTAGTCAGTATAAAACGTTTGGTGACTGTAGCTTCAATATCAAAGCTATTATGCATTTTGTACCAATATGATCCATATTTTGATTTTTATAAAATAAAATAAAAAAAAGTACATTTCTGCCATAATCTTATAGTAGAACAGTGTGGTAATCATAGTCAGCTCAGAAAGTTTGGTGACTGTAGCTTCAATATTCCCAGAGCTATTGAGCATCTTTATCATGTTTTATATATCTATAGAAAATTAAAACAAAATAATAAAATAAATAAATACATACCTTTTTCCCAACATCTTTATCATAGCATGAATATGGCTATGAGTCTTGGTCACTAGTTCATAAATGCAAACATTTATGAATACACATTTATTCTCGCATAAATCCAGACATTTATTCGTTTCTGAGTTATTGTATTTTACAGAGTAACCTTTTCTGGAAGCTTTTACTTTGTAGACGGTCCCTTGGCAATCACTCGAAGAGTAAACTTCTCATTACACGGGACAAAAAAAAAAAAAGAAAAATTATGTTTTTTCCTTTGAAATGCATTTGTAGGTCACTCTCTGTGATGACGATTGAGATACTTGCTGTCATGTGTTAACCTTTGTCTGAAGAGTTACTGAGCCCGGAAGCCTGAATCTGTGAAAATCTCCCTAACTTTAACAGAGGGAAAGTGTCTCTGAGCTAACAGGCTAAGCTAATGATCGTTTCTGGTAACAACGCCGTTCCGTGATTACAACATAGAACGTATAAACATTGTTTTCTACTGTCTGTTGAAGCAAAACTGCATCAACAGAGAACAGAACAGAGAAAAATAAGCTGCGTTTCTATTTAAACCGGTTTGTTACTACCTAGCTTAATCTAACAAATGCAGGAGCGGGGAAACCGTCGACCCGAACGCTAAAGTTACGGGTTTGGCAACCCGGTAAAAGGATGAAGACTTACCGCATCTTAATTCGGACTCCTCCGGGGGGGTCGAAATTAACTTTCTATCCATATTAAAATATATATAAATATATTATGTATTTTTGCCTTCAAACCGATCAGTTTCTCGCTGACCTCAATTTCCCCCTGAAATCAAAATGGCGGACGGAAATGACCAAAAGTACCGCCAGAAATGTGAAGTCGAACTTTATGAAAACCCTTAAAACCTTCATTTCTAAAGAAATATTTGTTTTCCAGTGACAGAGCCATTTTATCTCTCATTAAGTGTTATTATTTTAAGAATTTAACGTTATATTTATTTTTTCATGTTTTACTCAAAAGTTACCTGGATTTCCTTTATTTTTCCAACAAAAAACAAACAAAAATGGAAAAAAAAACAACTGAAACTCTCCATTACCATAAAACTCGAGTACTTTCTAATTTGTAACAAAATGTTGGAATATTAAGAGTCATTGCAGCACACAATAATCCCAGATAAGAACTTTTTAGAAATTACTATTTTAACACCCAAGATGTCGCTGGCGATGCTTAAATACAAACCGGAGCCAAAGCACCGCTGTTAAAAGATCAAGACGTTTGACTAGACAAATTGGTCATTTAGTTAGCTGCAGCGTAACCAAAACTAGCTATAACAACTGAAGTTTACCTTCTTTTGTTTCAAATCCATTTTTCTACAATTACTTAACGCTAAAGCTAAATTGCGCTTTAATGACAGCAATCACAGTTGTAGCAGTGAACACCCACACATAGCGTAAATACTTAGAAATTGCAAGAATAACATTTTATTTTAGACATAATTACAAATATTTATATTTAATTAAATGTGTTCCTTTAAAAAAATAGTTTCTTCAGTCATTTAAGTTTTTTTGCCTGTTTTATCAGTTCAATTTAAAATAAATGTTCTCAAGTAATAGAAAAGTAAATCAAACGCAAAGACAGCTGCAACTTGTATTTAACAATAAATATTTGCATGAAATCAATAAAATCAGAAAACTTTATTGCACAATTAACTTTTTCTAGTACATTTTTCTGAGTAGAAAAACTGATAAAGTATTTAACATCAATAAAATAGATGTAAAGTGTGTAGATCTGAGATTAAGAGCTTTGCAAATTTAAAATTTGCTGGTTAATCACATAAAAAAAGAAAAAAATTTTCTTCAGAAAAGAAAAAAAACTTGAAAGAAAATCTAAGTATTATATGTGCAAAAAGCTACAAATGGACTCAAAGATTTTCCAAACCCAGAAGACCAAAAACTCAGTTCAGTCATAATATTTATATCAAGCTAGACATTTTTGATCTTCTTTGATGCAGTGAACTGGCAGCACCGTCCATCAGTTTGAGGATTGATGGTGATCACGTCATCAGAAGTTTACGAATGGACTTTCTCCGTCTTGTGGCTCCAAACGGGCTTGCGTTTTTCTAAGAAGGCTCGGATCCCTTCCTGTCCGTCTCTCAGAGCCAGGTTGTCCACCATCACCTTGGACGCCGTGGCGTACGCAGCATCTCTCCCTTGAGCCATTTGTCTTTGAAACAAAACCCCAAAACGGCAATGTTCAGACACTTTTGCATGAATTCCACTGAAAATTTGAATTTAATCAACTTAAGACAAAGCATATAACGAGTAAATCTTTCATTATTCTCTTAAAATTGGTAGGAAGGATTCGATCAATGATCCTCTTAACGATAACAGGGATCTGGGAGAAATAAGGGTCCATCACCTTTGGAACGTGGCCTTGCCGAGAGCGACCACGGGTCGACTGGCCCGACACACCCGCTGGGCGATGGCGAGCGTCTCCTCCTCCAGACGCTCCTCCGGCACCACCTTGCTAATAAGACCGTGCAGCAGAGCTTCCTGGGCTGAAAGGGGACTTCCTGTGAACAACATCTCCATGGCAACCTCATTTAAACAAAGAAAAAGGTTCATAGTTAGAGTTTGACACCGTGGAAGTTTTACATCTACTGCAGAAATTGTATTTTATGCATTTTGGCTCCTTACAACTAAAATTGTCACTGTCATTCAGGATACTGTCAAAAGTTTTTAGTCTCATCTAGGGCTGCCACAAACGATTATTGTAATAGTCGACTAATCACCGATTATTTTTTCCGATTAGTCGACTAATCTGTTCATGGCCAAAGTGGATGTAAAGATGCTGAAGTTGATAACCAGCTAAAATATTAGTTAAATGCCAAATTTACCAAAAATTAAAAAGAGCCAAAGTTAGCCTAAATAGCTAGCATGCTGCTGAAATATTAGCTAAATTCCAAATTAGCCTTAAAAAAACGGGAAAATCCTATATTAGCCAAAACAGCTAGCATATAGCTGAAATATAAGCTAAACTAAAAAATTGCCTAAAAAAACTTTAAAAAGCTTAAGTTAACCAAAATAGCTAGCATGCTGCTGAAATATTAGCTAAACTCCAAATTAGCCTTAAAAAAAATGGAAAAATCCTATATTAGCCAAAACAGCTAGCATATAGCTGCAATATAAGTTAAACTCAAAAGTTGCCTAAAAAACGTAAAAAAGCTAAAGTTAGCCGAAATAGCTAGCATGCTGCTGAAATATTAGCTAAACTCCAAAATAGCCTAAAAAACCTTAATAAATGCCAAAATATTCCAAAAAGCTAGCAGAATGCTATTATAACTTTCAACTTTACTACAATCTGACTTCATACAATATAAAGTAACGACTAATCGACTATTAAATTAGTTGTCGATTATTTTAATAGTCGATTAGTCATCGATTAGTCGACTAATCGTGGCAGCCCTAGTCTCATCACAACTCAAAGACACGGATGATGTTGAGAGATCCAGTTTATTTATTTTAAATAGTTATATGAAAGCCTCGTGATCCATGAGATCATTCAGGAACTCTCCCAGTACGGTGAGCTTCAAGAAGGGAGGAAAATATGAAGAGAAAAATTAGAGGAAATTTTTATTGTAGTCTAGGTGAAAATAAAAGAAAATTTAAAGTTCAGAAGTTGAACGGTCAAATTCTCCTCCATGTTGGTTTTGGACTCCGCCCATTGATTGCATCCTCAACACGTCTGCTGACGCTCAGCTCCTGATTGGTTCATCACCAAAGTTCAGATATTTGAGCTCAGGAAACATCGCGCAATATTTTTGATTTGCACCGCTCGCAACGCCCTCTGATCGCGCCAGTGCTTCACTTAACCTTGAAACTGGACGCCCCAAACAAATGGCGTTCAGAGTGAACAAAGAGTTCCAACTGTTCTGAAGACAAAGAGGATAAAAGCACAAACAGATAAAACATCTAATATAGATACATTAGATTGTTCTGGAGAGTTTCAGAGTCCTGAAGGTCAGTGAAAGCAGCTGAAAAATGGAGGACGGATCTTTCAAACCTCAGAACTGTTTGGTCACGAGAAGTTGAGACAAAATATTCCCTGACAAGTTTTTTTTTTTTTTTTTTTTCCAGGTATGTATTTTTAAACTTTTCTTTCCTCAAAACAATCTGTGCGGTTTTCTGTAAATTTTAAAATGAAAATTGTGATGATTTTCACAATAAAAGTATATTAACATACAAAAGTTAAAAATAAGTCTATTGTTGACCTTTTGGGAAAAAAAATACAATTAAAAAGGTCAAAACAAGAACAAGAAAGTTAAAAGTCAACCAGATTGGAAGACTAATGAAATGATTATTTCAAAATAAGAGAACACAATGAGTAAAACTCTTAATCAATAGATGATCCAATTTTTCACATTTTCAAATGTTTTGATTTTTCTTTTTGTCAAATTTGAACTTGTTGAACTTGCTGTGTGTTTTGCGTACCTTCCTCGGTACAGCTCTGCCGATGGCCACTGCCGGCGTCGAGCAGAACAGGCCGATGTTGACACCAGGAGTGGCAAAGCTGGACTTCTCTGTTGCCACGGCGATGTCACATGAGGCAACAAGCTGGCAACCGGCCGCCGTGGCGACGCCATTTACCATGGCGATCACTGGAATGGGGACGTCCTGTATCAAAGTCATCACCTAAAGCAACAGAGGTGATAAATAATTAGAACTTCCAGTCTGCAGACGTTTGATCTGAAGAATCCGGACCGACCTCTGAACAGGTGTGAAACACCTTGGTGTGATGCTCCCGGCCCTGAACCGATGTCAGCTCCTTCAGGTCGTGTCCAGAAGAAAACACCGGACCTTCAGCTGCGGCGAACAGACATGAAGCGTTAGCAGCTTTTAGCCTCCAACACGAGCAGGCAGTTCACGAGAACTAACCTGATATGATGATCACTCGCAGATCCTCACTGTCCACATCCGCCAGGATGTTTTCTCGGAGCGATTCCAGCATGGACAGTGACAGGGCGTTCCTCTTCTTTGGGTTGTTCAATATGATCCTCCTGAAAGAACATTCATCTTCTTTAACCAAATATTCAAGTTAAAACAAGAGAGAATATTCCTTCAACGACAATTAAAGCTGAAGGTGGTGTTGATGTCCCACAGACACTACCCACCCTCACTCTCCCCCTCTGCCACCCTGGTCAGAGATACAAGTGATAAATTCATGACTAAAAAATGTTTTTTCAAAATGGCTGCTTTTCTGTTGGTTTTATCTCCATAGCAACCATATTATTTTTTGGTCGACAAGGTGTGACGAACAGATCTATGTCATTTTTACAAGAATCGGTTAAAGTAATTTTTTTGATTTCCTTGACAACAGAGGTTTTTTGTTAATCACGCCCACATTCCTAACGCAGTCATGTTTTATGTCAAATAATTTCAATCGGCTTTATCCAAGGAGTCGTGTAATAAGTGTCCGGTAAAAACTGTGGGAGGAACAGGAACAATTTTGCACACAAATGCCAATAAAAATGTGCAACTTTTAAAACAAACTTTTTTTTTTTTTCTAAAGTAGCTTCCCAATGATGATTAGCGAACCCCAACATGAACTCTAGGCCTAAATAGTGCAGAACTAATTAGTCTCCTGGAATTTAAAAGCAATTCGGACACGATGCTCGATCACTAATTTTATTTTATTTTATTTTTTAAATGGCGAGCATGACGTCACCAATTTCAGGAAGGGAAAATCTAACCAATACGAGTATTTTACAACGTCTGTCTATTAATGCAGTTCTGATGATAAAAACATTGAAAGATTTAAAAAAAAACAATTACATTTTAACACACTTTTGTCTCAAAAATTGTTCAGACACGATGCACTGTGGTCCATTTTCCCAAATCTAATGAGCATAGATGTATGGAGGGATATTTATGCCACCATATTGCAAGCAAAGTTTTCAAAGCTGCAAACAAAACGTTAAATAAAATATTTAATATTTGCTTTGAAAATTTTTTTTTTTTTTTTTTTGCAAACTTTTTTTTCTTGCGAAAAAAAAATGTTTTCAAACTTTTTTAAAAACAAAAATTTTTTTTCAAAGGAAATATAAAATATTGTATTTGCACCAATTTACATTTATTTTGCTTGCAATGTAATGGCATAAACAGCACTCCATATAAATCCACACTGGTTTTTCGAGAATTGAGGGAAATTTTTAGAATTGTAGATTCTAAAAAAAGCAAACAACTGTAAAGTGAATAGTGAAGGAATTCTGACACACCCAAGTGTCATCAAAACTACATGGAGAGCTAAAAATTGTGGCGTCCATATTCTTTATTCAAACTTTATTGATCCCAACCTGGAATGACAATTGTCCTGTACAGGCTTTGGTTTGTACAAAAAAAAATATTAACAATAAAAAGAAAATTAAGGGAAAAAAATAAAGAAGTAATAAATGAGTTATTTCAACTTTGGTTACTAATTCACTGTAAATCTTTGGTTTATAAATGATCCCAAAATTAATCCTTCAGGTCTGTACTTTTGTTTAAACGTACTTAAAAGGACAAAAATGGTTTTTACGAGTTGTTTTTTTTTTTACAGTTTTATTGTCAGCTGATTTTTTTTTTTTTTTTTTTTTGTATTTTACGTCATTCCAGTAAATAAATGTTTGTTTTTCTTCTGTAACTTTTCACACAGTAAATAAAAAAGGGTTTCTTCCATCAAAATGAACTGAACTGTGGACTCTGACCAGAAACCGACTCTGCTGTTTTTGTGCCATTGAGCCCAAATTAACGTTTTTGAGAGGAAATAAAACATGTTATTTTAAATAAACATGACGTGTTTTAAAAACACGCTGCTGCTGTTCGCGGCAAACAGATAAACACAAAGTTTGGGACATTTTTTTCGTCGTCAGCAGCACCTGATTCCGGCCTCCTGCCGTCTCACCGTCAGCGGTTCGGAGCTGAACCGTCGAGCGGACAGCAGAGACCCGCTCCCGCCAAGACGAGTCACGCCGAGAGCCGCGAGGAGCAGAGCGCGAGCCATGACTGCCTTCACCTTCCCACACTTGCTTCCTGGTAACGTCATGACGTCACCACAACTCACGTACTTTAGCAAAATGAAGCATTTTGAGCTCTAGAAAAAGTTAGAGGGATTTGTAAATTACAAATTTTAAAATGTAAAAATATTATTTCAGTTTGACAAAAATTTTTTATAGAAAATACAGTTAGTTGGTCACTTTTTTCAAACTAAATATTATGTGCATATATGTAGACCCCCCCTATTTTTTATTTATTATTTAAATAAACAAATAAAATATAAACTTCCCTCAGCATTGGCCTGAGAATGATTCCCTCTGTTTTATTTATTTATTTATAGGATGAAGTAAAATTTCACTATTTTGTTATTTTGAGTTTTCCTTTTTTTCCATTTTAGAACTTGGAAAACAAATAGGATTTGTGCAATGAAAATAATCAAAAATTATTATTTAAAAGTAAATCTTAAAAATGTCCTATTTATAGCTAACAAATGTGTTTTTGTTACTATCTTAATAATGGCTGCGCAATGTTGTATATACTGGCTAAATTTAGCATAAAAGGCTAATTTCAACTTTGTAAGGCAGAGATATAAAGTAAAACTGAAAAAATGTTAAAATATTTATCATGGGGAAAAAAGGCTTCTGTAATAACCACTGTAGAGAAAAAAATGCAGAAGATACTTTGCTTGCAAGACTAAAAACCTGAAAGACCCACCCCGATGAGAATGGTGTTTTTAGCATGTTCTTGTGACATTTTTCTGATATTTTTAAAGTTAATTATGCTTAAAAATTGATGTCCGAGTATTTCTTTACTTATTGGAAAAAGATTGCATTTGTGATGTAGAAACTACTCTGGGCGGGGCCACAAACTCCCTGCTCCGCCCCATTCTGATGCATCCACTCACAGACGAATAGATCCATGAACGTCTTCGTTTTCCTCGTCTGAACTGGAATCTGGATCTAAACTGTGCGGCCGGAAAGCTCTGATGATGGTTGCCATTTTTGTTGGGGTTGTGAGGGGCTGTAAGCTAGCAGGAGAGTGTAAACAAAGGGATGATGGGACATCAGTGCAGGCTTCTCTCGTTCCAACAGTCCTGCCCTCAATTTATGAGTGAATTTCTACTAAACTCCTGCCACTCTGCAGAAACTAAGTCCTAGAATACAACATGTTTTTTTAAAGTTTGACTAAAAACAACATAATTATAATTAAAAGATCCCTGGAAACACTTTTTTTAAATCAATTTCCACCAGAGACAAATGGTAAAAACACATTATTGATGTAAAAGAAACAAAAAAACACATTTTCATTTGAAGTGAGAGCTTTTAATCCATGAGAACACACAACCAAACAGGAAATGACGTCATGATTCGTAGCTACAGAATGACCTACAGGAAAAACATCTCACCTCCTTTTCAAGCAGCAAAACAAGGACTCGTCTCCATGGAAACGTGATAAGCAGACATGTCATGTTGATGCACAGAAACGGGAAAAGAGTTTGTAACCTTTACGATGGAGCCGTCAAAAGAGAACAACGTCCGAAGTGTGTTGAGAAAAAGATACGATTTCTGTGTTTCATGGTCGGCGTGACGACAGAAGGTTAGCGGTAAACACGTTAATGTCGACGTAAGACGTGCCAAAGAAAGAGTCCCATCAGAGAAACGGGCACGGTCCTCCTCCCCAGGCAGAGGAGCAGGGCGGCCGGCGGCGTGTCAGGTGACGGCGTTCAGGTTCTGGCTCCCATCGTTGGGGGCAAAAAACTGGACTTTGGGCGGAGCCAGGCCGGAGTTGTTCCTGTGCAGGTTCCCTCCTTTCCTCATGGAGTTGTTGCGGCGCATGGAGTTCCGCTTCCTCAGAGAGTTCTGGTGCGACAGCTCGCTCTTCTGGAGGGTTTGGATCAGGATGGACGGCTTCTCGTCCAGCTCTCGGGCGCTGCAGGGCGGGGTCGCCACCTTCAGAGACACAAACATCCTCATCCCGTCCAATCGAACTTCAAGCAAATTGCTTTTACCTTCACTGTGTTGCCAAATTTGGAGTAGTCCACCGAGTACACGCCCTCCTCCTCCGTTACTATGGGAACAAAGCGATGCCCCCACTGTATCTCCTCGGAGATGTAGGAGGTCCGGGCCTGCGTGGTGATCCCGGTGGTCTCCACCACCCCCTCCAGGATGACGATCACCTCCAGGTCGCTGCACTGCAGCTCCATGGCCGACAGGTCGTAAAGTGGGCTGAAGACACAGCAGAGTCACAGCTGCAGCTCCGCGTTTGTCCAGCAGAGGGAGATAACTCTCCTTTAAAGGGTCACCAAACACTAATTCAACTGTTTTTTTGGCTGTTGACATCTATAAAACGGCTTAAAGAGAGCTGTCTGTCAAATTAAAATGACAATATAGTCAAAAAATGTCTGTGTGCTGCCCCCTACAGGTTGAAATGAGGTATTGAGGTTGTATTTTGTGATGGTTAACTGGTGAAAATCCAAGAAGTTTGACGTCTTTAAGCTCTGCAAGTCCAGTATACAAGCCCCGCCCATCTTTGATTCTGTAACGGTCAGTCGTTAGCATGTTAGCTTTAGCACGGCTCATAGATCAATTGCCTTCAGTTGTCTAAAATCTATTGGTTTATACACGATTAGTCGACTAATCGACTATGAAAATAGTCGACAACTAATTTAAAAGTTGATTAGTCGTTACTTTATATTATATGGAGTCAGAGTGTAATAAAGATGGAAGTTATAATAGCATTCTGATAGCTTTTTGGAGTATTTTTTCATTTGCTAAGATTTTTTGGGCTATTTTGGAGTTTAGCTAATATTTTAGCTGCATGCTAGCTATTTTTGCTAATTTAGATTTTTTTTATTTTTTAGACTAATTTGGAGTTTAGCTAATATTTGAACTACACGCTAGCTGTTTTGGCTAACTTAAGCTTTTTTGTTTTTTAGTTTAGCTGATATTTCAGTTGCATGCTAGCTATTTTGGCTAACTTTGGCTCTTTTTGTCTTTTTGGCTAGTTTGGAGTTTAGCTAATATTTCAACTACATGCTAGCTGTTTTGGCTAACATATTTTTTTTTTATTTTTTGTGTCTAATTTGGCATTTAACTAATATTTTAGCTGGATATCAGCTTCAACGTTTTCAGTTATTAGCTTCAGCGTTTTCCGCTATCTGCACTAGCATCTTCAGCAGCCAAATTCAGCTTACAGCATTCACATTAGCATTATTGCAGGTAATGCTATATATCTAGTTTTTAGTTAGTTTAAAGCTAATGATGGTCAAGATCTGTGCTTTACATCCAGTTTGCACATGACCCGATTAGTCGACTAATCGGAAAAAATAACCGTGATTAGTCGACTATTAAAATAATCATTTGTGGCAGCTCTAGTTGGAATTATATCCATCAAACTCCATCCTGGTGATGGATTTATTGAATATTTCACTCGAGATTGTTTGTTTAATATGTTAGCCTTTATTAGCTATGATGCTAGTGACGTTTTACCACTCTCAGAGACGATCCCCTTAGGATTGGCCCTTAATTATTCGCTGCTATAGACAGATACGTGTGCGTACGGGCGCCATTGCTAAGACCGATTTTAAGAAAACATAGTTCCAATTAAAGCTTAGGAAATTATTGATGTTGTGGTATATTTACATTTTTATTATCTCTAAAAAGTGAAAGAACTGCACCTTCTAGTGTTACAGCTACAATCATAGATCCAAGCCACACCTCCGTCGCCCAGTCTTTGTGTCATTTTTAAAAATCTTGGCTGAGAATGGAGTCGGCCTCCAATTGTCCTGTCTGGTTACCCTTTAAGATTTTTGAAGGTGGAACCTGTTTTTGTCGATGACGTGGCAGATGATGAGCGGCGCGAGGAGGAACAAGCTGTTGCTGGCCACGGCGCTCTCTGTCTGCACGTCGATCTGGTGGATGGGGATCACCTCTCCTTCCGGGGTGGTCGTCTTCCTCACCACCTGCAGGAGACACACCAGACCAGTCGATAAGATCAAGCAGTGAAGGGCCAAAATTTTCACATTTGCATGCTTTATACATATTTTTACTTGTTCTGCGTCCTGATTGGCTGTAGACCATTGTCAATCAATCTCCTCAATATTTCATCTCCTGGACAGAATGTGTTCAGTTTTCCAAATCTACATGTATGTTCAATCAGATCTCTGTTTTCATTCTACATTCCTGGACTGGATGAAGGTTTGAACAGCTGCACAAGTTCAGCTCCAACTCAAACTTCATCCCGGACAAGCCCCCAAAACGGATCTCAAGTGGAATTGGAGCCACTAAACTCCATTTGAAAATCCAGATCTCTATTCTCTTAGTTTGTGGTTCTCTGGTTATAGAGAAAAACATCAATTTTTATTCATTTACATGTAGCTAACTGTTTTAATATTACATGTGAAACACCCTAACAAGCGTATTAGTGTTTTAAATTAAGAGATATAAATGTAATGTAAGTAAATAAAAATGATAGATTTTTAAAAGCAAATAATTTGGAATTTTTTCGTCTCGATTAAAGTCTTTGTCATAAATTCTAATTTATCTATCTAAATTAAAGCATATGAGAGGAAAGCTTGTTTTATTTCCTCAATCATCATCTAATCTAATAACAGGTATGGTCTGTCTTTGTGTTGGTAAGCTAAAAAAAAAAAAATCGAAAGTACACAGAAATATACTAATTGTTTACCTAAACGTCTTGTCTTGGTTTTATTACAAACACATTTTCCTCTTTCACATTAAACAAAATCCTAATTATTAGAGTGCATAACTCTTAATCCTGATCTAGTTTGTAGAATAAATATGCTAATTAGCTTAAAATGCTAACAAAAAATGAGTTAAATGATCAAAACAGAATCAACAACCAGTTTAAAGTCTAGTTTAGCTTTATAATTAAATATTTAAATAAGTTAAAAAAATCAACAGTTGTTTAAAAAAAGTTTGATGTTAAGTTACCAAGAAGCAGCTAATCGTTAGCTACCCTAGCTAATAGCTAAAGTGATAGAAATTTTTGTTTCCTGATAAAAGTAACATTTGAATGTCATGCTTGTGAAAAAAAAAATACAATTACAAGAATAGTTGATAACTTACATCTGTCACTAAAAAAATAAAACACGTACAAACTATATGGCTTTACTTTAGCTAACGCTAGCAGATTAGCAAGAAAACTTGTTGGCTTTTTTATTTTTAAAGAAAAAAAAACTTTTTTAGTTTTTTTAAATTTTTTAGTTTGTGTTAATATGATATGAAAAATATTAATATTATTAATTTTATTTTTTATTTAAAAGATATATTTCAAATATTAAACATATATTTTCACCAAAACATTTATCCAATGTACTTTTTGTTTAAGTAAACATATTAACACTTTTTTTTTTAACTTTTGTTACTCATTGAAATATTTAGAATTTTTCTTACACTCGGGGAATTAACATATTCATAATCCTCTTTATTTCAAATAATGTAAAAAAATATGTATTTTTTAAGCTTTTTTATTCAAAGTGAAGTGAAAGTCCTACATTTATTGGTATGTTGCAAACTGGCGACATTTGGCATGAAGTGGATAAAAATAGACATAAATTATGAAAATGTGTTTGTTTTTACACGTAGCAGTTAATAAATAATTTCAGATTAAGTTGTTGCATCATTAGTTATGAATAAATTAGGTGAATTTAATAGTTTTAGTATCAGTGTTGACGTTCTTGGGCCTCAGTCACACCAAAGACTGACCCCGACCAACCTGCAGCCTGACGGTCGCTCCGATGATCATGCTCTTCCTCAGATCTCCAATCCGAATCATGAAACACAGACGGTTGTTCCTGACGGCGATCACGGCGTGACGGCTGAAGATCAGCGTCTCGGCGCGGCGGTTGGACTGAGCGGTCTTCATGAAGATGCAACCTGAGGACAGGAAAACACGCCGTGACCTCATCCTTTGACCCTCCCGACGGGCGTTTTTCTCCGCCGTTTACCCAGCATGACGGCGTTGATGATGAGGCCGACGATGTTCTGCAGGATGAGGACGGTGATGGCGGTCGGACACTGCTCCGTTATCATGCGTCCGCCGAAGCCGATGGTGACCTGAACCTCGATGGAGAAAAGGAAGGCTGAAGAAAAAGACCTGCAGGGAGGAGGAGTCATCGTTGAATCCAACCAATCAGAAAAATCCCTGCGTTCAATAACGATGCTAAATAACATTTTTCTTCAAACATGTTTGGTGATAGCCCTCACTATACAGTCTAATAAAAAAAAAAAAATAAAAATATTTTTAAACATTGTGTTCTGCGCCCTGATTGGCTGACCACTTGTCAATCAATTTCCTCCGAACTGCATCTTCTGTACAGGATGCATTCAGTTCTCCAAATCTCCATGAATGTTCAATCAGATCTTTATTTTCTTTCTATATTTAGCTCCTTATCCCGGACAAGCCCCCAAATGGAAGTCAACTGGAATTAGAGCCGTTAGAGTCCATTTGAAAACTCAGCTGTCTATTCTTTCAGTTAGGGGTTCCTTGGTTGTAGATACATATTTTAATTGATTAAAATGTAGATAGCTGTTGTTATTTATTTTTTTTATTTACACCTGAAACACCCAAACAAGAAGAGAAACAATTCCAGTCTTTTGACCGGCTCATTAACGGGAACGACAGGAGTTAAGTCCCAGTTATCCTTCCATCTTGACCGGATCGTGGGGAAAACTGTCTAAATCGCATGAGTCAAATCCGGCCCTCCGCGTAATTCTATCCAGCCCTCCAGATCATTTTATTTTATTGTTATTAATGACCTGTTATCTTGCGCTCATTTCTAACTTGTATAATTTCGACAAAATATATTTTTATGGAGAGAAAAATATTGAAAGTTAATTAAGCTTTAAATTGATTTATTCTGGAATAATATCTCTGACTTTTTATTATTCAGAATTATGTTAAAAAGCAAGTTTTAAAGTTTTAAATAATGACATTCTGCTACCTTTATTTTGACTTTTACTAAGATTTTCTAGGCTGTTTTGTACTTTAGCTAATATTTTGGCAACATGCTAGCTGTTTTGGCTAATTTATGCATTTTTTTAAAACGTTTTTTAGGCGGTTTTGGAGTTTAGCTAATATTTACACTCTAGCCGTATTGGCTAAATTAAGCTTTTCTTTTTGGTCATTGAGGCTGTTTTGGACTTTAGCTAATTTTTCCGCTACATGCTAGCTGATTTAGCTAATTTATGCTTTTTTTAAATTATTTTTTTAGGTGGTTTTGGAGTTTAGCTAATATTTACACCCTAGCCGTATTGGCTAAATTAAGCTTTTTTTGTGGTTTTTGAGGCTGTTTTGGACTTTAGCTAATTTTTCCGCTACATGCTAGCTGTTTTTGCTGATTTATGCATTTTTTTTAATGTTTTTTAGGCAGTTTTGGAGTTTAGCTAATATTTACACCCTAGCCGTATTGGCTAAATTAAGCTTTTTTTTGTCTTTGAGGCTGTTTTAGACTTTACCTAACACTTCGGCTACATGCTAGCTGCTTTTGCTAATTTATGCTTTTTTTTTTTTTTTTGGAGTTTAGCTAATATTTACACGCTAGCCGTATGGGCTAATTTAGGTTTTTAAAAAAAAAAAAGATTTTTAGGCAGTTATGGAGTTTAGCTAATATTTATATGTTAGCCGTATTGCTAATTTAGGCTTTTTTTTTTTTTTTGTCAATTTTGGCGTTCAGCTAAATATTTCAGCTACATGCTAGCTGTTTTGGATACATTAGTTTTTTTTGTTTGTTTCTTTAGGCTGTTTTGAAGTTTAGGCTATTTTTTCAGCTACATGTTAGCCGTTTTAGCTAACTTTTTTAAAACTTATGTTATGCAATATTTTAACTGGCTATCCACGTTAGCGTTTTCAGCCATTAGCATCAGGGTTTTTAGCACTCAATTTCAGCATCTTCTGCAGCTAAATTCAGCTTACAGCGTTCACACTAGCATTTATTCTATATATCTAGTTCATAATGAATTTAAAAAATTACGGTTGCGACCTAAGGTGTGTTTTGGATTTTGCCCCATGTGTGATTGAGTTTGACACCCCTGCTCCATGGACGACATCAACACATCTGTACATGACGTCCAAGAAGGCAGAACTGCATTAGAAGACCGAGGTGACGTTAGCTGGATATTGGATATTCGACAGACATTCGCTCCGGGCATGGTTAGGGACCGTCAACAAATTAAAGTTTTATCATCAACAAATAAAGGTTTTTCTTCAATAGTTTTAGGTTTTTATACCTACTTGGTCCAAATCACTCTAGAATGATAACGTTTGATCAGACCTATCGGGATCAGTAATTTAGATTCACTTTGGATGCTTTTTCTATTTTTATCAATTTTTTAAAGTAAATGTACACGTTTTTCTTCAATAGCTTTTAGGTTTTTATACCTAATTGGACCAAAACTGTCTAGAATAATAAATCTATTTTATATCTATTGGAGGTTAGACCTACCCTGAATAAGCACGTCCTACGCAATTAGGTACAATAGAAATCTAAGAGAATAATATGTATGCAAAAAAATAACAAAAAAGTGTTTAGCATGACGAAGTGATTGGAACCGGATTTAGCGTACTAGAGTCGATTTCCTTCTAGTGCGACCAAATTATGAAAAGCGTGAAACCGTCAAAAAAATTACCGTAAATAATTAAAATCAAACAAATATATCAACCCCGAAATCTTAGCTTTTTGCCCCTTCTGAGCTAAAATATCTTCACTAGGGATTTTGCCCAACTTTTAAATCTAAAATGAGATTATCAAAAAACCTAAACGCCATTGAAAAAAATTTATTGTACGAAGTAAAACTTTTTTGATGACGTCCCTAAACCCGGTTAAATTTCAATATCCAATTCACTTCACCTGTCATTAGGATTTGTCATATCTAATCATTATAAAAGGACATCATGATTTTGGAGGTTTTGGAGGAAAACGAGCACACTGGAACATGGAATATTTTCTGCATCTCAGTTTCTACTTCCCTGTCTCCTTCCTCAAGATAGAGACGGACAGCGTGAAACTCTGATAAGAGATGCTAGCAAACCACAAAAATCAGATTACCATCCAGAACAGTTCTCAGATAAAAAAAAAAAAAGAGAAGTCAGAGACCCGTTCCCAGAGAAGGAGGAAGAGGAATTGTAGAAAGTCTCTTCTTCTGCTGGAATCACCTGTTTCCCCTGAAATAAACAGCAAAGTTTCACCCCTGATTTATGTCCTGTCCCTCCTCTTCCTCTCCGGGTTTATAATAAAGTGAAGAGGATGAAGAGTTCAAAGATTCTTACTTGACGTCTGTGACGCAGTAGGCCCGGGTCTTCTCGCCCGGGTCCAGGTCTCCGTGCGCGAACGCCACCAGCCACCAGCTCATGGCGAACAGCAGCCAGCTGCTCACGAAGGTGGTGGTGAAGATGACGAGGGTGAAGCGCCACTTCAGGTCCACCAGCGTGGTGAAGACGTCCTGCAGGAACCGGCCCTGCTCGCGGATGTTCTTGTGCGCCAAGTTGCAGGAGCCGTTTTTGGCGATGAAGCGCGCCTTGTTCACGCGGTCCCTGAACACCGGCTTGCGGGGCATGCGGGAGACGAGCCCCGGGAGCCCGAACTCCTCCGGGATGATGCTTTTCCGCGGGTACATTTTGACTTTCGGAGACCCTTTTCAGACGGAGACCCGAAGCCGGTGCGTCTTTACGCGCGGATCCATGGAGTTTCGGGGATGGTTGGAGGCGCGAGCGCCGCCTCTGCCGCTCCTCTGAGGGCAGGGAGGGACTGACGGAACCGTCCTGTTGACGTCGACCCGCTTCAGAGTCCAGAGCAGCTGAGACCTGCGCCTTCAGGGACCCTCCGGGACGGTCGGAAAACTCACAACTTTACGCGCGTCACTGAATGTGTCCAAAACTTTCAAATAAACTTTTTCTGTGTCAAATTTCTGATCAGAATCTAAAAATTTAGGTTCTAAATTCATGAGATGTCCTAATTTATTGAGCATTTATTGAGTATTTTGGTTTTTCTTAACGTGAACAGTTGGAACATGAAAATATTTTACCTCAAATCTCCAAATGTAACCTCTCACACTCTTACTCACTAAATTCTTGGGTTATTTATGTTTTTGTTTTTAATAAAGTTGTTTATTTTACTAAATTTATGTTATTTCCAGAGTTAAAGTTTTTTAAACTTAAAATCTTTATATATCAAAAAATATTTAGTCAAAAACTTCTTGGAGATGAGGCTTTTGTTTTGAAGAAAATGTCAATATTTTCAAAATAATCTAATTTTCAGATCCAAAACTTAAAGTATGATGTCACGATTCCCATTAGAGTGCACTAAAATATTCAAATTATCAATAAAAAAAAATGTTTTACTTTTTTTATTTTTTATTTCAGCATTTACTGCAGTTTAGTCACTAGAGGGCGACATTACGCAACTCAAGCATCCTCTGTGGGTTTTTAAAGCTCTAAAGTTGATTTTATTTCCTTCCTTTTACTCTAAATGTTGCAGTAAGGTGACACAAAGTGCTCTAAAAATACATTTTTATATTATTAATAAAATTTTTCCATATTTCAGAAACAGATTCAAGAACAAAACAGCCCGACGTCACACAAAACTCCTTTATTATCATTTCAAATGTAAAAAAAAAAAAAAAAAGATAAACACATGTGATACTTTCCTAAATATTAGTCAAAACCTCTCAAATATGCATTTCCTCAGAATAAAAAACATTTCTAGAAAACAGGCTGAAGATCCAAAGGTGTTAACAGTCGGGACAGAAAGAAGAACTGCATAGAAACGAGGAGGTTTCCACCCTTCCCCTAAATTAAGACTCCAGCCGCACGCTGGCGCTGATGTTTGAGAGTCAGCAAAAGGCGCATTTTAATTTTTAAAAACGTGTTCAGGACGAGAAAGTCCAGCTGGATGACGAACGTCGAGACAGAAACAATGAGGAGGAGGAAGAAGATTAAAAAAACTGATTGAGGAGTCGGAACAGAAGCAGAGAGACAAACAAATAAAACTCAGAGGTAAATATTGAAAACAGACTCAAAGAGAAAACAGCTTCTAGACACACGGAGCAAATCAATCTGGAAAACTTCATTAAACCGTTTGAGCTGAAGAAATCCACAAACGTCAAGTGTTTATCTTAAAACTTCGGTTTACTTTTTGATAATCCAGCATAATAAATGTGGATTAGAGACAGTAAAAAGTCTCCAGAGATCCTCCACACATGGAGAACCTTCAGAAAACACATCCTCACAACTATTTTAATAAAGAAATTCTCACAAATAGGATTTTAAGATTTTTTTCTCTTTTTATAATTGTCTTCTATCATCAGAAACATGCCGCAGGTACACATTAAAAACACAATTTTCATTGGAGCGGGTCTTTAAAAACTGCTAAGCAGTTTGAGTTTGATACGATTTATTATTAATTGCAGTAAATGTCTGATTAGACGTCTCAAACGGGGGATTTAGAATAGGAAATTGGGGGTAAAAGGGACTTGCGTAAGAGATATGTTTAGCATTGTGATCATTAAATAACATTTAATTTAACATTTTATTAGCATAAATATGTATTAAGAGTTTTTTCCAAGTTATACTCTTTAAAAAAAAACAGTGACGAATTGTTTTGCTACAGTTCTGGTAAGTATCACGATAATTATCATGATAATTATCGTGATAATTATCGTGATAATTATTTTGATCTAATGGAAGTTGAAAACAGCCTGTCCTCCTTGTCTTATTATAATGAGATCTACCATCTTGTAATAACAAGAAAACAAACTTTGTTTTTTCTATCCGATAAAATCTGATATTATCTTGTTATCACAAGAAAACGATAAAAAATAAAAGTAGGGCACGACGTTTTCAGCTTCCCTGTGATACTTAAATCCACAACTAACCAAACAGCAGGTACCTGCTTAAAGTGGAGCCAGATATTCAAATATTTGTTCATTTTGTGGTAAAAGAATCAAATTTGGCATAATTGTACTAATGGATTCTCTATTTCAAGGTTCAAGGTTTTTATTTTTTTTTATTTTTGGAGAAGTACACCAACCACAAGAAAATCCAAGATTGTACATATATATTTGATACATTTATATGTGTTCTGTAGGATCCACTCTACGTACAGGACTGGATATTTCTGTAAAAAAATAAAGTGCACGGCAGCCATCTTTAAATATGGACGCCATTTTAGATTTTTCTTGTGGGTTTTTTCAAAACAAGGGACATCCATGAGGGATTTGGAGCAGGGTTTGTCTGAAATACCAACACAATCCCAGCATTCAACAGTCCGGATGAGACCAGGAACACGGTCAGGAATGGAGGCGGTAGTGTGATGGTGTGGGGCTGAAGGAGTTTTTGGGTTCTCTAGCAGGATGATCAAAGGCTTCTTTGATTTATGTATATAAATATTGTCAAAATTGTCTGAATTTAATCTTTTTTTTTTTTAAATAAAGATGAAAGAAAACTTTCCCAACAGTCTTTGCTGTTCACGGCGACATTAGCAGCTAATAGATTTAAGACAGTAATTACATTTTTACATCGAAATGAAGGTTTTGAGAGAAAACAAAGAGTAATTATAATTAAAAAAGTACATTTTAGATGAGAAAAATGCAAAGAAAAGAAAAATGTTGTTTTCACAGCTTTAATAATTCACGTTTTCCTAAAAGCTGATCAGAAAAAGACAGAATGAAACTTTGTGAAGCTCGTTTTTATAAACACAGACTCGCCGCTAAAATGAGAAGAAACGTCTCCAGAGTTTAGGTTGTGCGCTTTCAGATGAAAAGCAGCAACAGCCTTTAAGAAAATCTGCCGTAAAAGATAAAAACGTCGTAGAAGAGTTAGAGCGAAAGGTATTTTATCAGGGAGTTTCTGTTAAACAGCTGGAGCTTCCTGGAGCTCGCAGAAGGAAATTCATTTAGATTTCAGCAAAGCATGACTGCAGACAGACAGCAGGTCCAGCAGCAGCAGCACGCCTCGCCGCCGCCGCCGCGCCCTACAGTGTTCGGACTAAAACATGAAAACACAACAGAAAATAACATTTATCTGCTTTAACAGAACTTACTCATTTATAATTTTAAAACATTAAAAAATTCAAATAAAAACAGATTTTCCTCAAATAATAATTCTTGATTCACGCTTTAAAGTCTGGTGTTATTTTCCTGTTTTATTTTGAAAGTTTGCATTATGTTTGTTTCCTGTTACCATGTCTTCCCTGTGTTTTGTTGGAAATGATACAAAACATCATTTCGGTTAATTTTTTTAAAGAAATCTTCAATTCTGTTTGACTTTTTCTGCGGTTTTTGCAAACAGCATAGCGGCTAATAAAAACGGCTAACTTGACCATTTTGGACAAATCTGTTTAATTTTGAAAGTTTGCATTACTTTTACTTTAATTTCCTGTTACTACGTCACTCCTGGTGTCTGTGGGCGGAGGCTTTCGTTTGTTAGAAGATCCATTTTCTTACAAACTTGATTTTTATTCCACTTTTTCTAAGATAACAGCTAATTTAAACAGCTAGCGTGACAGTTTTGGACTATTTTCTTTTATTTTGAAAGTTTGCTTTTATTTCCTGTTACTATGTCACTACCGGTTTTCTGTTGGCAGTTATACAGAAATTTATTTAAGATTGTTTAAAGACATTTTAAACTTCTGCTTGAATTTTTCTGGGACTTCTGCTGTCAAGTTAGCGGCTAATTAAATCGGCTAACTTGACCGTTTTGCTGTTTTATTTTGAAGGTTTGCATTTTTATATCCTGTTACTACGTCAGAAATGGTTTCTGTTGGTGGTTTTCTAGAATATTCTTTCAGTTTGTCGAAAAAATTTTTTTTTTTCCAAACTCAATTTTTATTCTACTTTTTCTACGATTTTAGCTATCAAGTTAGCGGCTAATAAAAACGGCTAGCTTGACCGTTTAGGACCGCTGTGTTTAATTTTATTCATATTGAGTCAGTCAGAGTGTGTATGGACATCTTATGTGTTAAATACCACAAAGAGAGGAGTTATCAATGCTAATACCTGCTAGCAGTAGCGTGCACACTCTCTTCTGTGCATTAGCGCTGTTTTAGTAGCTAGCTAACATTGTAGCATGAAGTTTTTGGTATAAAACACAGAAGCAGCGAGTGGCAAAAACTTTCTAGTAACAATTCTCGACTCTGCCAGCGACAAACTTTATTGACGTACAACTTCCCTTAAATAATCACGTTATTTTTTCAGATAGAACAGTTGCTAACCGTGAGTTGCTTCTGCCATCAAATTTTAGCACCAGTTCCGGGGATTATGGGGAAAAAAAAAAAAAAAAAATCAACAAACAAGAACCAGTTTCTTCCAAATGATGAAACTCAGTTAGGATAATTGTTATAAGTTTTAAGGCGGTTTTAATATTTATTTTAATAAAACAAGCAGCTAACAGAGTGAATTCAGCTAACGCAACTATTTTAGCTAACAGAGCGAATTCAGCTAACGGAGTGAATTCAGCTAACGGAGCGAATTCAGCTAAAGGAGCTATTTTAGCTAATCGGAGCGAATGCAGCTAACGGAGTAAATTCAGCTAACGGAGCGAATTCAGCTAACGGAGTGAATTCAGCTAACGGAGCGAATTCAGCTAAAGGAGCTATTTTAGCTAATCGGAGCGAATTCAGCTAACGGAGTAAATTCAGCTAACGGAGCGAATTCAGCTAACGGTGCGAATTCAGCTAACGGAGCTATTTTAGCTAATCGGAGCGAATGCAGCTAACGGAGTGAATTCAGCTAACACAACTATTTTTAGCTAATCTGAGCTAATGCAGCTAACGGAGTGAATTCAGCTAACGCAGCTATTTTAGCTTATGCAGCTAACAGAGCGAATTCAGCTAATGCAGCTAAAAGAGCTAATGGAGCTAAAAGAGCTAAATCAGCTAATGGAGCTAACAGAGCTAATGTAGCAAACGCAGCTTTGGTAGTTATTCCAGCTAGCGCAGCTACTGCTATACGTTTTTAACAGTAGAACTAGAAACTTCTCATAGAATGTCTAATATTTGTAAATATGTTTGGTTATACACAGACATTTAATGATGAGATATTTTAAAAAAGTCAGTTTTTGCAAGCTGAAAATAAAAACAAAATGGATTTAGTTCTATTAAAAAAATCCTGTTAACTAAGTTAAAGGGTAATCACATCAGTTTTGTGCCAAAAAACAAACAAATATTTATTTTACTGAGTTCAAAACAAGACATTCCAAACAGGAAATAAGTTTACATGGAGAAAAATCAGCAATAAAACACATTTCATTATTTTTTTTAAATATCTACGATTTAATTCATGACTGTTTCCAGATGCTTTTAATTTGAAGGAGTCTTTTAACTGATGAAGAAGTTCAAAGTTTTGATGTTGAAATGGGTCAAAAAAGGTTTAAAATGATAAAAGTATTTAAATGTTGGTTTATTTTGATCGTTTTTATAAACTCTTGACTTCAACGTTCCTCTCATTTCCATCAGCTTTGCTTCTGCGGCACAATTTTACCATAAAATCAAGCACAACTACGTAAAAAAAAAAAAAAAAAAACGACAAGTTTCAGTGACCCGGCCCCCCCCGACGTGTCCTTATTATTCTATAACGTGATTTGATATGAACGAATAAACAGAAACATTTTAAGAATTTTAAAATCCTATCTGTGGAACCTTCATCATACACACCGTCGGTGACTCCACCCCTTTACGCTGAAGTATAAAAAGGTGAAACTTAAGTAAATTGCATATAAACTGTACCAAAAAGGCCCAGATTTCTCTCAACCAACAGTAAGAAGCTAAAACTGTGTTTCTTTTTCTAACCTAAAACATTCAAATTTTTATTGTAAAGATCTTTAATCAGGAATTGTTTCAACAGCGCCCTCTGGTGGTTCTTTCCTCCAGACATTCGTCTTGAAACCATTTTCCCAGCGTTTGAAGAACCTAAAAAGTCCCGTATCATCATGCTACCGCTGCCATGTTTCCGTACCAATTAAATGTCCTAAAAGTGTCAAGAAAACATTTTTTTTTGTTGCGTTTTTTTGCATTTAAGTCTTCCTAAACGAGGAAATGTGAGCAGTGAACCCTAAAAATCTGTTCCACGCTCCAGGGGGGAAGTGAGCCGTACCGAGGCTGGCTCACGGAGGAGACCCTGTTAGGATAGGCTCCAGCAACATGTGACCAATCCAGCATGAAGCAGAGGGAAGAAGCGTGAAATCTGCTGCCATGGAAACGGAGCCTGGCTCCACTGAAGTCTTTCTACCTCTCGACAACACGAAGAAAACAGATGAACGGACGCTTCAGACTCGGGTTTTCGTTTGAGTTGAGACACCAAACAGACCCGCTCGAGTCGCTCTGGTTGAAGACAGACGCGGCGGCGTTGGTCCGTCGTGGTTACATGTCGGCTCTGACGAAGGAGGCGAACATCCCGTCCTCCTGCTCCAACAGAGTCTGGGGTTTGTCGTACTCCACGATGTTGCCTCGCTTCATCACAATGACCAGGTCGGCCGTGAGGATGGTGTGCACTCGGTGCTGCGGACACACAACACAACACGCCGTGAGCGTCCACGCTAAGGCCGACTTCATCCACAACACGAGTCTGATGATTTGAGGACTGGATGGATCGGTTTATTTGGTTCACTTTTGTAGAGGACGGCAAAATTCAAACATTTTCTCTCAATAAACGTTTGTCAACCTCAATTTTGGTTTTAATGAGACGTTTGTGGACTTTATATTTTGGATGAGACTTTCCTACTGTGAACCGAATGTTTTGATCTTCTGTTTTGTATTTATTTTTGTTTTTTCTTAATTGTTTGAGATTGAAAAAAGGCCCTTGTTGGTGTTAAAGTAAAGATATTTTTGTTGTAATTTAATCTCTGAGCTATGATGTCATGATTTTAAAGGGCCTGTACAATGAGAACTCAACTTTTTGGGCTTTTAGGTGTATTATAATTTTTATTCTTTACAATTCTTAAGATGTGACTTTGATCCATTCATGCATTTCCGAATAATCCTCTGAAGACCAGCCCCTCCCAATTCATGAAAATGAGATGACGTCAAAGAGTGACAGCCAAACCAGGAAGATTCTGGGTCTGCACCCTGGCTAGCCGCTAGCTTCACAGCTAAGATGGCAATGATCAGTAGCTAACTTTGACACTCAGCTAGCAGTGATCAGTCGCTAACTTTTTTACTCAGCTAGCAGTGATCAGTCGCTAACGTTTTTACTCAGCTAACAGTGATCAGTCGCTAACTTCTTTACACAGCTAGCAGTAAAATTGTCGATTAGTTTATATTATAAGGAGGTAGAGTGTAGTAAAGTTGAAAATTATACTAGCATTCTTCTAGCTATTTGAACTATTTTAGCATCTATTACAGTTTTTTAGACTTTTTTAAAGTTTAGCTAATATTTCAGCTACATGCTAGCTATTGTGGCTAATTTAGACTCTCTTGTTTTTTTGGTTATTTTAGAGTTAAGCTAATATCTCAGCTACATGCTAGCTATTTTGGCTAATTAAAGCTTTTTTCTTGTTTTTAGGCTATTTTGTAGTTAAGCTAATTTTTCGGCTACATGCTAGCTATTTTGGCTAATTTAGGATTTTTTTAGGCTATTTTGTAGTTTAGCTAATTTTTCAGCTACAAGGTAACTAATTTGGCTAATTTAGGCCTATTTGTTTTTTAAGCTATTTTGAAGTTTAGCTAATTTTTCACCTACATGCTAGCTGTTATGGTTAACTTTTATTCAGTTTTTAACGCTAATTTGAAATTTAACTAATATTTTACCTGGCTTTCAGCTTCTACGTTTTCAGTTTTCAGCTTCAGTGATTTCAGCTGTTTTTTAGCTATCAATTTCAGCATCTTCCGCTATCAGCACAAGCATCTTCAGCGGCCAAATTCAGCTAACATCATTAACATTAGCATTATAGCAGATAATGCTATAAATCTAGTTTTTAGTTAGTTTGGAGGACCTGATGAGTCGACTAATCTGAAAAAATAATCGGTGATTAGTCGACTATTAAAATAATCGTTTGTGGCAGCTCTATTCACAACGATTTGAATAAGTAAACAGTTTTCTTTACACATGTCCTCCATCATCAGAAAAATGACACATGTTAAAATGCTAACTTTCATGGAGTGGGTTTTTACAGTCTAATGATTGTAAAGAGAATGAAAGAGCATGCAGAAGTTAGTTTGGTACCAACCAGGCCGCCAAGGGCAGAAAGGCTTCAGCAGACCCAGACTCGGACTCCGGCTCGGACTCAGCCAGGACAAGCGGGACAGTAAAACACAAACAGAAGAGGGACAGGAAGGGGTCCTGGCCGAGCCGAAGCGGTCCGAGCCGATCCGGGTCTACTTGTGAGTCCTCACTAGCACACTGAAGAGGCTCTCCTCCTGTGCTAGCAGGCTGGGAGCCGAGTCATTTTCCACCAAGATCCCTGAGGAGAAGACCAGCACCTGCTCGGCGTCCAGGATAGAGGACACTCGGTGCTGGTGCGGGACGGGGGCGGGGGGGAGACGCAGGACGACGGGGGTGAATACAGAGGAACAGCAGATGGAGAGGGAAGGATAAAACGGTTCGTAGATAAACACGATCACAGACACAGAAGGAGGAAAAAGGGAAGCCGATGAGTCAAAGAAGTGGCAAAGAGGATTGATTTTGATCATTTCACCACGGCATGTCACTTACAGCAAAAACAGGGAAAAGAAAACTAAAGAGGGATGCCTCGTTTACAGGAACGAAGCAAAGATTCGGCTGATTCTGCCGCTTTGCTTCCTGTTCCAAAAACAACCTTCAAAGACTTACGGCGATCGTAACGACCGTCCGGTCCGCAAAGGCCGTCATCACCACCTTCTGCAAGATGTTCTCCTGCAGCGGTGGAAGAGAAAACAAGGTTAGCGGGCGAGGAACCCCGAGAGGGTCAAAGGTTAAACGGACCCGATTACCTTCAATCTATCTGGAAAATTCCTCCCTACTGAACAGCTTCCAGACTGAGCTGTCGCAAGAGCGTCCATCAATGAAGATGACAAACATGCTCTGTCTGCAGCTATCAAGGTCACTGAGGACTCGTGAACTCAAAACAAACGTAGAAAAGAGGGAGGAGCTTCTGGAAATAAATATATTATTAAAAAAATTTTTTTTCTTCTTTTTTTTTAATGATGTCATATTTGTAAGGAACAAACATTTGCTGGATAAACTTAAATCCAATGAGTTACATAGGCTAGAGATGCTATGCTAGCCTGTTAGCATTGTCCAAATTACATAAAGAGCGACGCCATATTGGAAAGGGCAGTAAACAATGAGACACTTCTTAGGAGATACAGTAAAATGACCGGAAAATGTTTCATTTTAAAAGGAAAAAAACTTTGATCATCACAAAAATAAGACCCAGGTTGCCATATTAATGTTTTTGCACAAAGTGTAACAGATCAAAAACACGGGGGAGTGCGACGCCCCACGGACGGAAGAGAGGGCAGAGTGAGCACTTTAGTCCACGGCCCAGTGTGGCGAGGTCCGGGCAGAATTCACGCTCGTAACATGCCAATATTTGTGTGTTGCTTAAATATTAGCTGAATTAGCTGTGAAAAAAAAACATTAGTAGATGCTAAATTAGCCCAACCCCCCCCCGCCCAAAAAAAAAAACTAGCACATTGCTTAAATGCTAGCTAAACTCCAAAGTAGCCTGAAATTCCTCAGTAAACTAAACAAGTCAAAAACTTTAGCATGTTACTAACATAGAAGCTAAACTCTAAATTTGCATTAAAACCTTAGTGGATGCCAAATTAGCTAATATTTATGCATTGTGCTAGCTTTTTTGGCTAATTTCCAAAATAGCCTAAAATTCCTCAGTAAAATAAATTAGTCAAAAACGTTAACCTGGAGCTAAAATAGAAGCTAAACAGCATCAAAAACTCAGTGGATAACAAATTAGCCAAAAACGTTAGAATATTGCTAAAATGTTAGCTAAATCTCAAATTAGCACAAAAACCCAAGTGGATAATAAATTAGCCAAAAACGTTAGAATGTTGCTAAGATAGAAGCTAAACTCTAAATTAGCATAAACAACCCAGTAGATAACAAATTAGCCAAAAACGTTAGCATGTTGCTAAAATAGAAGATAAACTCTGAGTGAGCATAAAAAACCCAAGTGGATAAAAAAAAAAAATTAGCCAAAAACGTTAACTTGGAGCTATAATAGAAGATAAACAGCATAAAAAACCCAGAAGATAAAAAATTAGCCAAAGCGTTAGCATATTGCTAAAATATTAGCTAAACTTCAAATTAGCATAAAAACCTCAGTGGATAACAAATTATCCTAAAACTTTAGAATATTGCTCAAATATTAGCTAAATCCCGAATTAGCATAAAAAAACCCCAGTGGATTATAAATTAGCCAAAAACGTTAGCATGTTGCTAAGATAGAAGCCAAACTCTAAATTAGCATAAACAATCCAGTAGATAACAAATTAGCCAAAAACGTTAACTTGGAGCTATAATAGAAACTAAACAGCATCAAAAACCCAGAAGATAAAAAATTAGCCAAAGCGTTAGCATATTGCTAAAGTATTAGCTAAACTCCAAATTAGCATAAAAAACCCAGTGGATAATAAATTAGCCAAAAGTGTTAGCATGTTGCTAAAATAGAAGCTAAACTCTAGGTAAGCATAAAAAACCCCAGTGCATAAAAAAATTAGCCAAAAACGTTAACTTGGAGCTATAATAGAAGCTAAAAAGCATCAAAAACCCAGAAGATAAAAAATTAGCCAAAGCGTTAGCATATTGCTAAAATATTAACTAAACTTCAAATTAGCATAAAAACCCCAGTGGATAACATGTTATCCAAAAACGTTAGAATATTGCTCAAATATTAGCTAAATCCCGAATTAGCATGAAAAAACCCCAGTGGATTATAAATTAGCCAAAAACGTTAGCATGTTGCTAAAATATTAGCCAAACTTCAAATTAGCATAAAAAACCCAGTGTGTAACAAATTATCCAAAAACTTTAGAATATTGCTTAAATATTAGCTAAATCCCAAATTAGCATAAAAAAACCCCAGTAGATTATAAATTAGCCAAAAACTTTAGCATGTTGCTAAGATAGAAGCCAAACTCGAAATTAACATAAACAATCCAGTAGACAACAAATTAGCCAAAAACGTTAACTTGGAGCTATAATAGAAGCTAAACAACATCAAAAACCCAGAAGATAAAAAATTAGCCAAAGCGTTAGCATACTGCTAAAATATTAGCCAAACTTCAAATTAGCATAAACACCCCAGTGGATAAAAAAAATAGCCAAAAACTTTAGAATATTGCTCAAATATTAGCTAAATCCCGAATTAGCATAAAAAACCCCAGTGGATTATAAATTAGCCAAAAACGTTAGCATGTTGCTAAGATAGAAGCCAAACTCGAAATTAGCATAAACAATCCAGTAGATGACAAATTAGCCAAAAACGTTAACTTGGAGCTATAATAGAAGGTAAACAGCATCAAAAAACCCAGAAGATAAAAAATTAGCCAAAGCGTTAGCATATTGCTAAAATATTAGCTAAATTTCAAATTAGCATAAAAAAACACAGTGGATAATAAATTAGCCAAAGCGTTAGCATGTTGCTAAGATAGAAGCTAAACTCTAAATTAGCATAAACAAATCAGTAGATAACAAATTAGCCAAAAGTGTTAGCATGTTCCTAAAATAGAAGCTAAACTCTAAGTGAACATAAAAAACCCCAGTGGATAAAAAAAAAAATTAGCCAAAAACATTAACTTGGAGCTATAATAGAAGTTAAACAGCATCAAAAACCCAGAAGTTAAAAAATTAGCCAAAGCGTTAGCATATTGCTAAAATATTAGCCAAACTTCAAATTACCATAAAAACCCCAGTAGATAACATATTATCCAAAAACTTTAGAATATTGCTCAAATATTAGCTAAATCCCGAATTAGCATAAAAAACCCCAGTGGACAATAAGTTAGCCAAAAACGTTAGCATGTTGCTAAGATAGAAGATAAACTCTGAATTAGCATAAACAATCCAGGAGATAACAAACGTTAACTTGGAGCTATAATAGAAGCTAAACAGCATAAAAACCCAGAAGATACAAAATTAGCCAAAGCGTTAGCATATTGCTAAAGTATTAGCTAAACTCCAAATTACCATAAACACCCCAGTGGATAAAAAAAATAGCCAAAACGTTAGCATGTTAATACAATATTAGGTGAACTTCATTTAAAAAAAATAAAAATACTATAAAACATATCCCATGAACATTTTTCTATTTAGTGGTTTAGCTTTTAATTTTCGCTGTTTTGGCTAATTTTGAATTTTTTTCAGTTCTCTCGGCTAATTTAGCATTTCGCTGATATTTAAGCTAGCTATTAGCATCAGTGATTTCAGCTTCGGCGTTTCTACGTATCAATTTCAGCATCTTCAGCTACAACTTTCAGTTCGCAGGTAAATTAAATGTTTTAGTATTATTTTTCTCTATGAAGATTACATACATGAATTATTTTAAAATTTTCAATATGTGGCTTTCTGGTAAAACCTCAAATGTTTACATTTAGGCTGTGGTTGCTGCACATTTTCTGTTGCAAACTGACCCGGACGCCACATCAAAGAGGAAAACGGTAATGTGGCCCTCACAAGGAAAAGTGTGGGGATATAAAGAAGTACATTTTGTGTCAAACCTGCAGCGGGTGTGGAGTGACTCACCGTAGCCATGTCTATGGATGCCGTGGCTTCGTCCATGATGAGGATGCTGCTCTTCCTGACAAAAGCCCGGGCCAGACAGAAGAGCTGCCTCTGACCCACGCTGAAGTTCTCTCCTCCCTCAGTCACCACCGCGTCTAAACACAAAACGGATCCAGAACGCTTAAAAAATTTAAATTCTAGCAAAACTGCGGCGAGCGATGAGCTTTTTTATGCGGTTACCGAGGCCGCCAGGCAGAGCTTTGACCATGTTCTTCAGCTGAGCGATCTCTAGCGCCTCCCACAGGCGGTCGTCACTGCACTCCCGCTCCGGATCCAGATTAAATCTGAAACATCCAATTAATTTGTCTTTAATGGTAACAAAATATGTTTCAAAATAAAGATGAGATAACAGGATCGACTGTAGAAAAGCTGTGGACTGAAGGGAAATATGAAACAGAAGATCTGTGATTGTAAGGAGGTAAAACTGCAGCTCGAACTGGGTCAGAACATCTAAGAAAACAGCCGTGTCGACCGGCTTATGTTCGCATAAACAAACTACAACACGGAGTTTTGCGTCGCACACAATCGTCCCGCGGCTGCATATCTGTCCAAACAAACTCACATGCTCTTTGGCTCTTGTAACAAACAGAGAGTGGGTGTTATTATCTGCTAACACAAACACAGAGGTTGGGAGTGTGTGTGAAAGTAGACGAGGAGCTCGCCGGGTCCTTCATCTCCCCGCGTGTGACGTCCGTGGCGAGAGTCAGGCGAGCACGGAGCCAGATTTCCCACCGCGTTCCCGTCTGTTTATCCCGCAGCTGGGAAAACCGCCGTCGACGAAATAAGAGGATTTCCCTTCGGTGACGGGAGAGCTGAATCAGCAAAAGGAAATCTGACAAATTATTGGTTTTATTTTTAGGTATAAGAAGAATAAATGAAGATTTTCCATTTAGATTCAAACATTTTTGAATTTGAAGAAGGGGAAAGGGGGTGGGGATGCCCTGCGCTAACGGACAAAATTTTTTAAAGAAACTTTGTCCTTGAAAAAAACATTTATAGTTCAAAGGTCACCTCGAAAATAGATCAAAAGATGATTTAATGAATAGTGAAGTCAAGAGTGAAGGCGGGACCAACCTGATGGACCCACTGAACAGAACCGGGTCCTGCAGGATGATGGAGAGCCGAGACCTGAGCGTGTGCAGAGGAAGCTTGTAGATGTCGATCCCGTCGATGATGATCTTTCCTGAAAAATACAAATCTCTCAAAGTCAGAGAGTTTTAAACATCTGAAGTCTAAAACCTGATAAAGAGACTGAAGCTGCTGTGTTTGAACTCATTACAGACGTGCGGGGAATCTCAAGAGGAAAAAACAGAACAAGTACATGAAGAGATTAGCTAATATTTCAGCTGCATGCTAGCTGTTTGGCTAATTTAGGCTTTTTACAGTTTTATAGCCTACGTTGAAGATTAGCTAATATTTCGGCTATATGCTAGCTATTTTGGCTAATGTAAGTTTTTTTTTGTTTTTTATGCTAATTTGAGTTGAGCTAATATTTCAGCTACATGCTAGCTGTTTTGACTAATTTAGGCTTTTTTTCAGTTTTGTAGGCTACGTTGAAGATTAGCTAGTATTTCAGCGACATGCTAGCTATTTTGGCTAATGTAAGCTTTTTCTCGTTTTTTAGGCCACGTTAAAGATTAGCTAATATTTCAGCGTCATGCTAGCTATTTTGGCAAATGTACGTTTTTTGTTTTTTAAGGTTAATTTGAGTTGAGCTGATATTTCCGCTACATTCTAGCTATTTTGGCTAATTTAGGCTTTTTTTTTTTTTTTTTTTTTTAGGCTAATTTGAGTTGAGGTAATATTTCAGCTACCTGCTAGCTATTTGGCTAATGTAAGCTTTTTTTTCGTTTTTTAGGCTACGTTGAAGATTAGCTAATATTTCAGCGTCATGCTAGCCATTTTGGAAATGTAAGTTTTTTGTTTTTGTTTTTTAAGGCTAATTTGAGTTGAGCTAATATTTTAGCTACATGCTAGCTGTTTGGCTAATGTAAGTTTTTTTTTTTTCATTTTTTTGGCAAATTTGAGTTGAGCTAATATTTCAGCTACATGCTAGCTGTTTTGACTAATTTAGGCTTTTTTTCAGTTTTGTAGGCTACGTTGAAGATTAGCTAATATTTCAGCTACATGGTAGATATTTTGGCTAATGTAATTTTTTTTGTTTTTTATGCTAATTTGAGTCAAGCTAATATTTCAGCTACATGCTAGCTATTTGGCTAGTGTAAGTTTTTTTTTTTTTTGTTTTTTTGGCAAATTTGAGTTGAGCTAATATTTCAGCTACATGCTAGCTGTTTTGACTAATTTAGGCTTTTTTTCAGTTTTGTAGGCTACGTTGAAGGCTAGCCAATATTTCGGCTACATGCTAGCTATTTGGCTAATGTAAGCTTTTTTTTGTTTTTTAAGCTAATTTGAGTTGAGCTAATATTTTAGGCTTTTTATCAATATCAGCACTAGCATCTTCAGCAGCTGCATTCATTTACAGCATTGACGCTAGCATTATTGCAGGTAATGAAATATATCTAGTTGTTCTTTGAAGCTCTTCTTCGATCTCCTCACAGGCTCTTTTAACTTCGAAGAAACTTTCAAAGTACATTTTATTTTTTCAGCTCTTGTTAGTGTTGGGCTACTAGTTTAGCAGTCCAGATAAGTCACATGACCAAGACGGATGTTGTGAACTGAATTCAGCAGTTTCTTAAAATAAAACTTCTGTCGGGATCAGAAAATAAACTAAACGGAAACAATGTAAGTTGGCGCTTGTAATTCTTTCACCCAGTACCGAGTGACCCACGGACCGGTACTGGTCCACGGCCCGGGGGTTGAGGACCACCACTGGCTTTTATTGACTTATTATATTTACTTCCTTTTACTGCTATTTTAGCTTCATTACTTGTTTACGTTTCTTGTTTCTAGAGAATAGTTTTTTCTGAAGAAATTCAAAACTATTTCTATAAATCAATAAAAAACAATGTTCGTTATTCAAATGGGAATTGATTCCCTCTTTTTATCTTTTTACAACAGAGGGTTAAAGGTCACGCTTACAGCATTAAGATTTGGCTAAAAGTGTTCACCTCAGAACAGAGATTTCAAAACTAAAACACTTGAATGTTTTCTTAAGAAACGCCTCCCTCAGACGGTGAGAATCCGCCGTCCAGCCGAGTCCGAGACTTTATTTTGCTGCTTTATAAGGAGAAGCTTCTGACACCAAAGGCCTGAATTTATGGTTACATGAAACAACTGCCCAGCTGTGAGAACGTGTGAATGGAAAAAGTGACTGCGTAATCTCATCCCTGAGTAATCTGCCGGGGAGCGTCCATCATTCTGCAGAGCGAGAACAGAAACGCTCCGACCGCGACCCTCTAATGTAACGAGACCGTTTTAAGGTTTCACTAAAGGCTGCCGTCATGGAGGAACGTCACTCAGAGAGGTGGAAGGAGCTTCTAGGAAACAGATGAACAAAGAACCATCTTTTCAAACAGAGACCTGCAGGAGTGTTTTAAAAAGCTGAGCGTGAGGCCGACGCTCCAACATAAACACACAGCCATGCAGCGATGTCTGCATGGTAGATGTTTGGAAATGAGAACATTCTGGAGAGAAAGGCTGAAGCCCTCGTTTCCCTTAAGCAGGGATAACATTTTTATGCCTCGTTCCTGTAAGCACGAAGACTTGATAAAGTTTTACAGGGCCAAACCATCACTTTCTGAACTTTTAAGTGTACTATATTGTTCATTCTTCACTGTAAAGAACCTCAAAGACAATCAAATATATGAACAGGATGAGACCAAAGATATAAGCAGCAGAAGGGGCGAGGAGAGAGAGACCGACCCACCTTCAAAAATGTCCACCATGTTGAAAAAGGCCAGCGACAGCGAAGACTTCCCGCTGCCGGTGCGACCACAGATTCCCACCTGGCGGAGAAGGAAGAGAGTATGAGAGCGGAGTCACACCGCCGTGAGACAAGACGCACCTGAGTGAGAGCAGGTTAGCAGAGGACAGCTGAGAATTCAGAGAAAACAATCTCTGGAGATCCTCCAATGTACTTGTAAATTTGAACTGCAGGTCAAAAAAGCTTTTATTTTGAAATTTTGAGGCATTTTGTTATGAAAACTACTGACAAAACTACTGAAAATGTGCAAATCACTCTAAAGGTTGAAATTTATCTTAAAATGTTCAAAACAGCTCTTATTTTGAAATTCTGATGTATTTTCGAGGATATAACTACTGAAATAAAAGCTTTTTCTGGAGAAAAATGATCAAATTCCACTTAAGTTTGATCTGCAGGTTGACGTTTACCCTAAAATGTAAAAAAACCCAAACTCTTATTTTGAAATTCTGAGGCATTTTGTTATTAAAACTACTGATAAAACTACTGAAAATGTGCAAATCACTCTAAAGTTTGATCTGCAGGTTGAAATTTACCTTAAAATGTTCAAAAAAACTCTTATTTTGAAATTCTGATGTATTTTCGAGGATATAACTACTGAAATAAAAGCTTTTTCTGCAGAAAAATAATCAAATTCTACTTAAGTTTGATCTGCAGGTTGACGTTTACCTTAAAATGTAAAAATAAACCTCTTATTTTGAAATTCTGAGGTATTTTTGTGAATACAACTACTGATATAAAAGTTTGTTTTGTTGAAAAATGTGCAAAATTCACTAGAGTTTGGTCTGCAGGTTGAAAACCTACCTTAAAATGTAAAAAAAAAAAAACCCTCTTATTTTGAAATTCTGAGGCATTTTTGTGGATAAAACTACTGATAAAGTATTTTCTGCAGAAAAATGAACAAATTTCACTAATGTTTGAGGTGCAGATTAAAGTTTGTTTTCAATAAAGCTCTTATTTTGACAATTAAAGGCAGTTCTCTGAATAAATTTACGGAAATAAAAGTTTTCTGCAGAAAAATGAACACATTTCCCTAAAGTTTGAGCTGCTGGTTGAAACTTACACTGAATGCTCTTATTTTTAAAATTTAAAGGAATTTTGTGCAAAAAATATTGATTTTAAAGTATTGTATGTAAATAAAAAAAAATCTGTTTATTTAATTGTCGTTTTTTATTTTTTACAAATATAAATCAATTAATTTATATTATTATTTAATACATAAATAATGAATCAAAGTTCATGAGGGTTGAATGATATGTTTGTTTTTTATCATATTTTTTTAATGTAAAATTCTTTTCTATAACTATTTTTAAATTAAACTTTATTCTTAAAGTAAGAGTAGAAAACAAATAATTAATTCTAAAGGTTGATGTTGCCGACATTTTTAAATAGAGTGAATCTCAGGTGAGAGTCAGGCAGGTGTAAAACAGTTTTGTTGACGTTGTTGCTCATGACAGGAAAAGTAAAAGAAAAAAGTAATTTGGACTTTTAAAGTTGAGGACATTTTCTTGGAACTGCATTTGTGATAATATATCTCACTAAGAGCCTTCAAAGCAGAGCAGAAACTCTCCATCTGCACTGTTCTGACCTTTGACCTTTGGCAGCGTTTGATCATCAGATCTCAGGACCATGTAAGGCGTCAGCGGCGACGAGGATCTCTCGCCGATCTATTTGAAATCTGACCGCTGCGTGTTTGCGTTTCCACCGCGGCGTGACTTGAGGCCCGCCGTTCCCTCCAGCACGGTGTGAAGCCCCGTAAATGTCCCGCCCTCACGCGACACGACCCATGTTTACCCACACCTCCACACTGAAGTGGTTAATACCTCTAGACGCACAAGATCTACAAAAATACAATGATCCATCAAGCTCCGCCCACTTTCTTTCTGGCTCTCGCATGACTTCGCGGCACGGTGCTAATTACCTTCTGACCGGGTTTGATGTAGGCGTTGACGTGTTTGAGGACCGGTTTTAGCAGAGGGTCGTAGCGGACGCACAGACCCTGGATCTTGATCTCGCCGTCCTGAGGCCAGTCCAGAGGAACCTGGGAGGCGTCTGCGGCGGGAGGGGAGGGGTTACTCTCAGGTATCAGATATTTCAGGTGACATTCAGTTAGCATGATTATTTCCTAAATGCAACACAGATTTCTCTCGTTTATCACAAAGTTAACTCACTTTCAGTGAAATCTGAAAAGAAGACATTTTATTTTAACAATTCTAGATGTTTGAAATCTTTAAATCTCCTCACCACAAACACGTTTCTCAGATTTTTTCCGTTTTTTCTCTCTTTTTTTAGACTCAAAAATAAATAATAGAATGAAAACAAAAATCTGATTTGGCTTTTTTGTATGGGAGACACAACAGAAGATGGATGGATTGACAAAGTTTAACCAATCAGGACACAGAACACAAATCAAATCAGTCAAAAAATAAAGTTTTATACTTTTATTATCATTCTGCTTCAACTAAAAAATAGCATCAAATAACTGCTTCTATTTTTAAGACTACTATTCAATTTTAAACATTTTAAATATTTTAAATCCCTGCAGTTGTTAAAAGTTCCGGTTTACTCTGTTGTCACTGAAGGTGAATGGATGAGTTACCCATCGATCCCTCATAATTCTCCGACTCCGTTCCCAGGAAGCTGTTGACCTTCTTCACCGCCGCCATCTGGACCTCCAGGTCCGCCAGGTTCCTCACGACCCAGTTCAGGTAGTTGGTGACCTGAGAGGCAGTTCAAAAACATTTTCCAGACACTGAGACATTTCAACATTTTTTACAGTAAAATATGAACTAGAAGGGAAGAGAAATCTTTAAGTTGATTAAACGTCAGTTTTTCATTATTTTTTTAATTTCTCTAGTGTTCTCTTATAATTTAATTTGAAGTTTAACAAAGTCTGGATTTGCTTAACTTTTGAGCTAAAACTGTATTTTGAAGTAAAGATTAGTGCAGCTAGCAAAACAAAAACTGTCATTAGTTTGACAAAATTTGATTGTAAAAAATCCATTAGCATTAGATAAAAATCTTACAGCACAAATAAAAAACATTTTCTGGTCATAAAAAGTCTCAAATTACATTTTTATTTTAAAAAACGTTTATGACTTTTCTTCTTGTAAATTTATGATTTTTTTTTTCTTTTTACCTTTAAAACTTTTTTCTCATAAATTTACAATATTTTTTCTCAAATTTATAATTAGAGTTATTTCTTCTAAATGTAGGATTTTTTTTCCCGTAATTTTATGACTTATTTCTAACATTTTTTTTATTTTTTTATCATAAATTTTAAACAATTTTCTTATAAATTTACGTTTTTTTTGTCTCTTAAATTTATGAATTTTAGTGTGTGAATTTTAAATTTTATTGTAAATGTGCGACACTTTAGCTCACAATTTTTTTAGCTTTTTCTCGTAAATTTATGAATTTTTTTCTTTCAATTTTATGACTTTTCTTGTAAATTAATTAACTTTTTAAAACATTTTTGACTTTTAATTTCTCTCATAATTTTATTACTTTTTTCTTGTAAAAAGATTTTAATTAGTACATTTATTAATTTAACACATAAGTTTACAAGAAAAAGTTATAAATTTAGCAAAAATTTTTAAAGTCATAAATATACAACTTTAAACTCGTAATTTCACAGTTAACGACTTTCTTCTCGTAGATTTATGATTTTTTTTGTAAATATAAAACTTTTTCCTCATAAATTTTTACGATATTTAAAGTCGTAATTTGTAAACAGGCCCCAATACTAGTAATAATAGTAGAATATTTATATGTAATAATAGAACTGAAACATATAGCACTGATGACGATAATAATAAGAATGAAATAAATGTTGGATCTCTGATCCGATGTTCGATTTTGATCCAGTTGATTTCCGATCATGTGATCAGATCAGGACGTCCCTCGTTCCTACAGTCAGTTTTTACCTGAAGTAATGTCCTAAAATGGAAGAGGTTCGGTTGAGCAGCTGCTTTCAGACTCACGGTGAGGGCGTAGGTGAGGCCCAGACCCACCAGACCTCCGGCGGGCAGACCGTACTGAGAACTCCATATTGAAGCTGTCGCCGCCGTCAGGACGATCACCGCTCCGAGGTAGTCCTGCAGACAGAAAACCCTCTCAGCTGCTTTACTCTGAAACCGCCACTTCCTGTCAGGTCCCTCGGGTTCTCACCGTTCGGACCTCCAGCCAGCGGTTGGCAGCGGACAGAAACAGGTAGGCGGTGTTGTTGGTGTCCGTCAGCTCCAGCATGCGCTGCTTGAACCGCGCTTCATGTCTGAAAATAGAAACACTTTTAACTTAAAAAATAATTAAATGATTTTACTAAAGTTCTGATTATGTAGGGGGTGTGTCTTACAGGTCATTGTGGGAGGAGCTTTTGATGTTAGTTCTTTCACAGTTGCAATAGAACCTTAAAATTGGTAAAATCAAGTGACTTCCTGTTCAACGGGGTACCTCAGGGTTCAGTGTAAGGACTCCTTCTGTTTTCTTTCTATGCCAAATTTGGCTTTTTTTGTCATTTATGATTTTGATATTAAAACTTTAGATTACTTTACTTTATATTTGACTCATTCTTACCCATAAAGGGATGATTTTGTGCATTATTATGGTGAAAACGTAAAACCCTCAGAATGAAAAAATTAAATAAAAAATTAAATAAATGATTTTACTAACTTTCTGATTATGTGGGGGGTGTGTCTTACAGGTCATTGTGGGAGGAGCTTTTGATGTTAGTTCTTTCACAGTTGCAATAGAACCTTAAAATTAGTTAAATCAAGTGACTTCCTGTTCAACGGGGTACCTCAGGGTTCAGTGTAAGGACTCCTTCTGTTTTCTTTCTATGCCTTTTTTTGTCATTTATGATCTTGATATTAAAACTTTAGATTACTTTACTCTATATTTGACTCATTCTTAGCCATAAAGGGATGATTTTGTGTATTATTATGGTGAAAACGTAAAACCAACCCTCAGAATGAGGGGGGGGGGGGGGGGGGGGTGTGTGTGTGTGTGTACCTGAACGCTCTAATAGTGGTGAGACCTTCAGCGGTCTCAGAAAAGTGGCAGAGAAGAGGTAGTTGTGTGGAGTCGTCCAGGTCCTGAAGGTCCCTAAAAAAGTCATATTTATAAAGTCAAAAACGTTCAGAATAAATGGACACGCCCCTTAATCAGGAACTCACCTGGAGGCGACTCTGAAATACTTCTGGATGAAGTAGAAGGCCACAGACAGAGGAATCAGGGCGATGAGGAACGCAGGAGTGATGGAGGAGATGACGCCGATGGCCGACAGACACAGCAGCGTGGACCTCGTCAGGGACTCTAACGTCGGAGGAATGTGCTGGAAGGAGGAGAATCTTCATCATTTCTTCATTTTCTCAGCGCAGCGGCTTTTACTGCGTCTACCTGGTCTATGATGTTGGTGTCTGCTGAGAACCGGTTCAGGATCTGTCCTAAAGGAGTGACGTCAAAGAACCTGTGGAGATCACAACAAACGGGTTACGTAAAACCTCAAAAAACAACTTTTTGGACGTTTTTCCAGCTGTGACCTTCGACTAAAGGATCATCAAGGATCGTTTCTACAAAAACAAAGAGGAGGATGAAAGATTCATGAGTTATTTGATCAGAAACACCTGATTGTGAACCTGATCACACATTTGTGTGTGTGCATGTGTATGAAACCATTTTTGCGTGTTTATGGGTGCAGATGAGTGTGTGTGCATGCATAAATGTCTTTGTGTGCATGCTCACGTCTGTACATACATGAGTACATGTGTATGTATACGTGTGTGTGTGTGTACATGAGCATGTGTGTCTCTAAGTGTCTCTGCATACATGTCTGTGTTTGTGTGTGTGTATAAATGTGTGTGTACTTGTGTACATACATGAGCCTGTTTGTGTGCATGTGTTTGTGTATGCGTGTGTGTATAGATGTGTGCATGTGAGCATGCGGTAGAGATGTGTACATGTGAGTTTAGATGTGTTTAGGTGTGTGTATAGTAATTGTGTGTACATTTGTGTATATATGTGTCTATACAGTAATTGTGTGTACATTTGTGTTTAGGTGTGTGTACATTTGTGTATACATATTTGTGTATACAGTAGGTGTGTGTACATGTGTGTTTAGGTTTCATACAGTAATTGTGTGTCCATTTGTGTATATATGTGTGTATACGGTAGTTGTGTGTACATTTGTGTTTAGGTGTGTGTATACAGTAATTGTGTGTACGTGTGTGTATATGTGTGTGTATACAGTAGTTGTGTGTACATTTGTGTTTAGGTGTGTATACAGTAATTGTGTGTACATGTGTGTTTATCTGTGTGTATTCGTGTTAGTGTGTTGTTGTGATTTATCCTCATTTTTCTGTGAGGGTCTTTATTTTTGTGTTTGGTTTTTAGTTAAAAATGCTGCTTCTATTCACAGCTGGAGTCAGTCACATCCAGTTTGACTCGATGTGTGCGTGACTGTGTGACTGTGTGACTGTGTGTGACTGTGTGTGACTGTGCGTGCGTGTGCGTGACTGTGCATGCGTGACGTGCGTGCGCTGGCGTACCTGATGGGAGCGTGGATGATCTTGTTGAGCAGGTTGTGGTGCAGGTTGGTGGCTGCAGACAGACCCAGGAACTCCACCGTCAGAGACGTGATGAGACATAAGGTTATTCCAGCTGCACACAGGGTGATGAAGACGGGCAGATAGTGGGAGTCCTGCTGAGAATCCTGGACAAACGGAAGCGTCAGAGCAGCTGAATGATGAAGGGCCGTCGTCTTTTTTCGTCGTACCTCTGAGACGTTGCGGCTCACGGTTTCATTGAGCGAGCCCGTTTTAGAGGAGGTCCAGAGGGCGAGGCAGTAATCGATGGCCACAATGACGGAGTGCTTGATGAGTTTGGAGAAAACCATCAGGAAAACCATAAAGAAGCCACCAGATGACAGGTAACACCAGCACACCTGAGCAGGTGAGGAAACAGAGTCTCTTCAGCTGTTTGTGTTAAGTGTTGCTTTTGTCCACGCCACAGTCTGAGGGGATTACATAAATCATGAAAAACTGTTCAAAGAACCATTTTAAAAAGATCATTTCACACTTCACTTACTAAAGTACAGCCTTGTAACAAGAACTTTTTAAGTTTATGGATTTATTTTCTGTTAGTGTCGCCAACAAAGGAGAGATTAATCGGTTTGATTTTATTAGAGCTCGAATTTGTCCATTACAACAATGATTGGTTGGCGGCCCCATAAAATGTGCTCAACGCTCTAAACATGCTAAGCATATTACACAGGCTAAACATGCTAAGCGCACTGAGCACAACAAACAAACTAAACGCACTAAATACTCTAAATACAATCAGTCCGGTAATTACACTAAATGTGCTAAGTCTGCTAAACTCAACAAATGCACTTAACACACTAAATGTGCTAAATGTGCGGAACAGACTATATGTGCTAAATGCACTAAGTACGCTAAACAGACTAAATGCGCTAAATACAATCAGTCCGGTAATTACACGAAATGTGCTAAGTCCGCCAAACTCACCTAACACACTAAATGCACTAGATGTGCTAAACACACTAAATGTGCTTAGCGCACTAAGGGTACTAAACCCGCTAAATGCACTAAACACGTTAAATGCTCTAAATGCACAAAATGTACTAAACAGACTAAATGTGCTAAATGCATTAAGTCCGCTAGACTCACTAAACACACTAAATGCGCTTAACACACTAAGCATGCTAAACCGGCTAAATACACTAAACACGTTAAATGTGCTAAATCACAAAAAGCGGTAAGTATACTAATTATCCTAAACGTGGATTCTTGTGAATTTTGATTGAGGTTTTTTTTTTTTTTTTTTTGCTCTATTCCGATATACGAAAGACTTGGTGTCAGAATTCCAGTCAGACACAAACCAGTTATTCATTTCTCCTGTACGATCAAATTTAAAAAAGGTTGATAATTCAGTCAATTCAAGAGGACGCCAATAATATGTCACAGTCAAATCAGAGAACTTATTTGCTGAAAGTTTGTCCTGGTTTAACTTTTAATCTACGTTTTTTCTACAGAAAGCCTGAAAAGCAGAAACTTGCTCAGCTACTTGTGAATGTAAAAGTTTTAAATGGTGGAAGTTTGATGAAAGTAGCCACTTGGGTGATGTAAACACAGCGTTACAGATGTCATAAAATACTTGAAAAAGTATGTTTTCTGTTCTGAGCTTTAGCAGCTGGGAAACCATTCGTAACATGTTTACAATCCGCCTCCAGAGACACAAAGAGAAAACCCGCAGACAGAACCATGAACTCGCCGCCGTCTCTACCAGTCAGCCGACTCTGCTGTTTGTGAGCCACCAGGAGAAGATCTGTGGGATCTTCTCATCTCCTTAACAGTTCCAGCAGCCATGAGAACCGTCTGCTCCTGATCGTCCTTTAGAAGTCGTTACCATAGCAACACAGACGAATCGAATCTGAACCGTTCTGCTGGGAGAAGGGAGACCCACCTTCCATGGAATCTTTGATCGTCTGTTGGCGATCAGGGAAAAGTTGTCGTCGTCGTCTTCCTCCTCCTCTTCCTCTGTTGGAATGAAGTCAAAAATGTGTAAATTTCACAAACTAATGTGAGATTTTTTTGCAGGAATTTAAATGAATGAGTTTTTGAAAGTAAATTTAAATAAAAATTGTCTTAAAAGTGTTAAATAAATGAGGATTTCTCCACTTTGAATCACCTTCATCCTCGTCATCCACTTGATTCTTGGCCTCTCTGGAGTAAAAAGCTCTGCGCAGAGTCTTCCTCTCCAACATGGTTTGACTGTCCTGCTGTATGTCCTGCAGACGCACAAAGACAAAATGAAAAAAAAAAAAAATAAAAAAGGTTTGTTCCAGCCGTAGATGAGAAGGTTCTGAACCTTTTCCAGCTCCTGATCCTGTCGGTTCATCAGCGTTTTCCAGTGATCGTACAGCTCCACGTCGTGAGTCTGGATGTCCTTCAGGGTTCCTTCTCGGAGTATGGAGCCGTCCTTCATCGCTATGATCTGAAGATGGGACGAACCAAAGTGTGAAGTGCCTCAGAACTGCTTTTGGGGGTTTGGAGGTCTTACCCAGTCTGCATGGATGAGATACTGCAGCTTGTGCGTGACGAGAACCACCGTTCGCTTGTCGTCCTGCAGGAACTTGAGGATTCCTTCCTGCATCAGGTGATCGCTGAGGTGGATGTCCAAGGCTGAGAAAGGATCGTCCTGGGAGAGGAGACAGATGAGAGGTTTCACCACACGTCATCAGACCATAATCCTAAAAGAAGATTTGCCGGTCCAAGTCCAATGGAAGTGATGTTGTCAAGTGACCACGGCCCGTTCTTTACAGGTTTTTGGGTTGTCCAGGCCCGTGGAGAGTCGGTGTGTCTCACAGTTCCATGAAACTGGAACGTACCATTGGAAGGGTGTGTGGTAAATGTATTGTTGTCACAAACGGGAAGACTGCTAGCAGCAGGTTTATTAGTTTAGACAAGAATGAAGCGCAGCTAAAAGTCCACAAAGTTAAATCAGGGTCAGACGGCCAGAGGTCAATCACGAGCATTGGATCGTCCAATAAAAGAGTAGAGTTGTCAGAGGTCCGGGCGAGGGTCAGGGCAGGCGGCCGGCAATCAGGTCCAGATAGAAACGCTTGGTAATGAAGGCAGGGAGCACAAACAATACTTCGCACTGAGTGAGGCTCTGTGCTCATGTTTCCTGTGGGTGATTGGCAAATGAGAGTCAGCTTAGTGACATATGGAGAGTGTGCGCTGGGGTTGCTGGGAGATGTAGTGTCTCCAGTACTCTGGAGACGGCTCTGAGCGGTGACCAGAGGAGGAGACAGAGCTCTGACTCCTGACAAGTATGTATAATGTAAATGTAAGTTGAACACACTTATGATGACGTGTCACTCTGATTGTCAGATTTCCTCATTTAACGGGATCCTTGCACAGTGCACAGGATTTGAGGTTGAAAAATGAAAAGACTACTTCACCCTTATTGGTTGCTTAAGTGTCACTCGCAGCAACATTTTTGTTGTACGGGTTCAACAACCTTGATTCTCCTGTGAGCCACAAGGTTTGATAATTTTTTTTTAACCAAAAAAGTCAGTCTCCATTCATAAAGTGAGTTAGGACCCAGGCTTCAACCATCTTCTGTCTGGGGAACGGTGGGTTGTCCTCTCCTGCCTCAGGGGAAGGATTTTAAATATCTTGGGTTTTTTTTTTTTCACAATTGAGGGAAGGTCGAAGTGTTATAATTATCTTTATTTATTCTAGCAGTCACCTATAGTCATGAGGTCTGGGTCATGACCCAAAATAAATACGAGGTCCTAAATAAGAGCAGCTGAAATAAGTTTTCTCTGGAGGGTGGCTGGGCGCTCCCTTAGAGGTAGAGTGAAGAGATTGGTCACCCGGAGAGAGCTTCTCCTCCACATCCAGAGTTGAGGTGGCTCAGGAATCTGGCCCGGATACCACCTGATCTCCTCCCTGGAGACGTGTTCCGGGCATGTCCCACTGGGCGGAGGCCTCTGGGAAGACCCAGGACACGCTGGAGAGACTACGTCTCTCGGCTGGCCTGGGAACGCCTCTGGGTCCCCCCAGAGGAGCTGGAGGAAGTGACCGGGGAGAGGGAAGTCTGTGCATCTTTTTTTTTTTTTAATCTTTATTTAAAAACATTGAAAAAATTATGAAACATTACATTCAAATTCACTTCGAGCCAGTTTTAGGCCCTTGATTTATATCTCCATTCTCAACATTTCTTTTTTTTTTAAACAATTTAACTAAACGTCTAACAAGAAAAGGAACAGTGGATGCATTATTAGGGAGAAAAAAAAAAAAAAAAACCAATGTGGGGGACAATGGTCCGTTCATCTTGTTTATAGTTTACAAGTCAGACATGTTCATTACTTCCATTTGTTGCAAATGATTAACATAGAATATCCATCGTGACCATATCTTAAGGAACTTGGAAAATTGTATCGGAAGTGAATAAGTTAGTCTTTCCATCTGGCAGATTTCATTTACAATGTCTATCCAATCGTCTGAGCTGGGCACGGTGGGGAGGAGCCAGTGTCTAGTCAATGCTTAATTACCCGCAGTTATTAGTATTCTGAATACATTTTCATTTATAGGTTGTAGTTGTGTCTTACCTAAAATCAAACTATTAAAATTACAGGGAATTGTCTCATTTAATATAGATTCAATATGTTTATGTATTTCCTTCCAAAATTGTTTTATTATGGGGCAATCCCAAAATATGTGGTAATGGTTGGCTTCGAAGTCTCCACACCGTCTCCAGCACTTGTTTTTATCTTCGTTGTCAGGCTTCTTCTGTTTGGGTGTTATAAAAAACCTCATCAAACATTTCCATCTGAACTCTCTTGTTACATTTCCACACTGATATACAGCAATCTTTCCATTCTTCGTCTGTCATAGTTGTGTTGCTTTCTTTCTCCCACTTGCTTTTTATGTATTTAGTTGAAGTAGGTTTTTTCTTCATAGTCTGGGCATCTTTGCTTAGACTGCTGGTCCGGATGAGTGGAAGAAGACGAAAGGATGGATGGACGGCTGTCCGCACTTCCTTAAAAGGCCAGAATTTTAGGAAGTTCTCAACTCCCTACCCTACAGTCAGAGGTCGTCCACCATCTCGTCATTTTGGAATCAAAGCACAAAAAGTATTAAAACGCAAAATATGTAACTATGATTCTTTTGTAGCAGGTATGGCAGGTTTGGTTGTTGCTGCAGTGGGGTCAAGAGGGCGCCGTGACCATGTGTACCTGATCTGGCTCCTGTTTCCTCACAGCAGAGCCAAGAATATAATTTATACTTATGGTACTTTTTTGTGCTTGTATGCATTGTATGTGTGAGCGGAGTCTTTTTTTAAATATTTGTTATCTGTTTTCAATCTTTGAGCAGCGCTATGAAAATAACTTGTCAATAAATCAAACTTGATTGATTGATTAATTGATCTGGTAATGGTTTGTCTATGTAAATGAAACATATCAGTGCTGAACAGGCACTATAAGTCTATAAATGATTCAAAGTGGCTCCAAGGACGAGGTCAGAGGTCACACCCATAATGGAGGGTTTATCTCCATCAATGTCAGAGATGCGCCCATTCAGCTCTGTAGATGTCAAACAACCTTGCACGGTTGCCTAGGCAACAACACGCACAGGTAACTGATTATTGTCCTTCTTATTGGTTTGGTCTTGTATGATTTTCTACCCTGAGCAGCTGCAAACGTCCAGACATTCAGGAGGTGTTCTTACTTAAGTTCTTTAGACCTTTGTTCTATACAAATTAATAAATTAAAATAAAAGTAACTAGAAAAGTGCATTACCTCCGATAATGCATGTGTGAATGCATTTTGGAGAATGTGGTTGCTGAAGATGCAAAAGATTTTTCTTTAAGATTAGCCCAAAAAACCTCAAAAGTTACCAAATTAGCCAAAAAAGCTAACACGTTGCTAATATGTTAGCTTAACTCAGAATTAGCCCAAAATACCCTAAAAAGTTGCCAAATTAGCCAAAAAAGCTACACGTTGCTAATATGTTAGCTTAACTCCAAATTAGCCCAAAAAACCTCAAAAGCTGCCAAATCCAAAAAAGCTAACACGTTGCTAATATGCTAAGCATAAGTGCAGAAAGTTTTATAACGATTTGAAAAATGTTCCCATTGACTTAACATAGGGCTAAAAATTAGCATAAATTGCGCAAAATCGCAAAAACCGTAAAATTTGCGAAAACCAAAAATACTAGCCATAATGTCCTCAACGAGCTGATCGTTTTGATACCAATATTGCACAAGTGTAAAAAGTGCACAAAGTTTTATAACGATTTGAAAAATGTCCATTAATTGTCAATGAGGCTAGTAAACTAGCATAGATTGCGTTAAAATCGTTAAGTCTACGAATTTCAAAAGTACAAGCACGAATGTCCTGAACAAGCTGAACGTATTGATACTACTGTTGCATAAGTTGTAAAAGTGCATAAAGTTTCTAAAGGATTTGAAAAATTCCCATTCATTTCCAATGATGCTAGTAATTAGCTCAATTTGCATAAAAAAACTTACATTTTGAGAATACCAAAAATACAGGCATGAATGTACTAAATTTGCGGAACGTTTTGACACCAATATTGCATAAGTTGCAAAAGTGCAGAAATTTTTATAATGATTTGAAAAATTTCCCCATTGACTTAACATGGGCTAAAAATTGCGCGAAATCGCGAAAACCGTAAAATTTGTGAAAACCAAAAATACAAGCAGTAATGTCCTTAATGAGACAAACGTTTTGATACCAAGATTGCATAAATTGCATGAAGTGTGCTTGAGTTTTTACGTGTCAAAAAACATACGGAAGAAAACGTAAATAGGTGAAAAACAATAGTGTGAATGCATTGAATGTATTCACACTATTAAAATGGTTTAACCCAACATTTTCTACAAAACCAAAAATGGTCGGACATTTTCTTAATATTCCCAATGGGACATCCAACCCTATCGTGAATGACACACCACAGCACATCTGCCAAACAGCCCATAATATCTGCAGCAGGGTGGATGACACAGTGAGTGCTCTTAGCACATGAATAGATGCTGCGATAGGATTAATGATGTTGTGTATAATCAGAGAGGATGACGTGTGTACTCCTCTGCCAAGACCAGAGGAAAGCTGAGCTGTTGACATTTTCCCTTCAATATTATAAACTAAAGAAAACATTCCCGCCTCATTATCCTCGACAGCTTTACGGTTATGAAGCCGTCTAGACATTACAAAGTGTCACGGGGGGATGAGAGAATGAAGTGATGCTTTCGGAGGGAAATGAGAGCTCGAAAACAACCGAAGCTGAACGTGACACGGAGAGAAGTTACAAACAACCGTCCGATCACACCAAACCAAAATCAATGGAAATGTACATTTTGGGATTCCTCATTCTTCTACATACAAGTTTCTATGACAGATTTTGGACTCTACAGTAGAGCGTAGTTTGTGTGGACATCCTTCAGTCACTTATCTATTACCCAGAATCCCTCCAGTACTGATGACCAGACTGTGGTCCGACAGCATCACCCACACATCATAAGCATGCTATCATGTCTGTAACTTTATTATTGTGACCGTTTGAGAAACATTGGAGTCAGTCGCTGCACAAAAAAACGTCTCCATAAATATTAGGGATGTCCCGATCTGATCACATGATCAGAAATCAAGCCTGATCACGTGTTTGAAGACTCGATCGGAATCGGGCTCCGTTGTCCGATCAGGAACGGATATTTCATTTATTCTTATTATGATCAGCACTTTATATTTCATTCTTATTATTCCAAATATATACTGTTTTGTTTCTTTTTAATGTTAAACTCTTCGTGGTCCAGATAGACAAATAGCTAACCGGCAGCTGCTAACTGCTACATGCTAGCGCCGTGATTTAACTCCTCAGGACCCGAGCTGTCCTTTGATATGCCTGTTTTATTTATCTGAAAGAGAAATAAAAGTTAAGAAAATTAACTCCTCTGATAATAAAACCGAAATGTGATGTCTTAAGAGCTTAAAAAGAAGCACATAATCTTAAAAAACAAACAAACAAAAAAACGAATAAATTAAGATTAATAATGATATGAGCTAGTCATAAACACTCATCACATTCATGCTAAAACAGTCATCATTTATTTTTAAGAATTCTAAATGAAGACAGAAATCACATTTGGTCAAAAATGTTCAATAACTAAATATATTAAAGTTAAAGTCACCAAACTTTCTCACATGACTAATCACTTATATAACAAGAAAAAAAAATATATTTTTTCTAGTTTATATTTGTTCTATTTTTACTTGTTTATTAAATTAAATTGAACTTTATTCATAAAGTTTGTATATTGTATTTATATTTATATTTAAAGCTACTTCACTGAAGTGTTTTCTTTAAGTTTCTAATGATAAAATAATGTTAATGAAATATAAATAAGGGACAAGACAAATGTATTTATTCAATTTGTTCATGTTTTAAATATGTTACAAAAGTATCGGATCGGGACTCTGTACTCTGTGGCAAATCCACAAAATCCAATGAGTCGGAATCGGATCGGGTCCAAAAGAACCTGATCGAGACATCCCTAATAAATATTTCAAGGGAGACTCCTGGTTGTCTAATGTGAAGTCATCTCTGAAGTTCTTCTTTGGTTTCCTCACAGGTTCTTTTCTCCCTAAAGACACTTTTCAAAGACGTCTTTTTATTTGGCTTTGATTAGCTTTGGGCTAAAAGCTCGGTCTGCTAGCTCCGTTAAAAACGTAGCTCGCTTTTAGCTTTGGGGTTTATAATTTAGCAGTCCACTAGCTTTATTTCTTACTATAATTAGCGGTCAGCTAGCTATGTTTTTGACACGGTTATTGTTCAGCTAGCTTTATTTTTTTACTATCGTTAGCAGTCAGCTAACTATGTTTTTAACATAGCGGTCCGCCAGTTTTGATTTTAACGTAGCCGTTTTCTACGTTTTTTTCTTTTTACATAGATAGTGGTCCGATAGCTTTGTTTTTAAAATAGATAGTAATTCACAAGCTTTTTGTTTGAATTGAATTAGCTTAGGACTAAAATCTTAGCTATGTTAAAAGCACAGCTAGCTTTGTTTTTAGCCGTCCGCTAGGTTTGTTTTTAACATAATTATTGCTCCGCCACATTTTTTTTTATATAGTTAGCGGTCCGCTAGCTGCGTTTTAATGTAGTTAATGTTTCGCTAGCTTTGTTTTTAGTTAGCGATCCGCTAGCTATGTTTTTAACATAGTAAATAGGGTTGTAACAGATCACGGAAATTCCGTGGTCCGTACGGATCAGAGCCCACGGTTCGGGACACGTGTGTACCACGGACCCCCCCCCCCCCCCATGCGCACACGCCTCACACTAGCATAATTTAAATCAATTGTCCATTCACACAATTCTCATCAAATTCATGTAAACCCTCTTTGTTTTGACAAGCGTTAAAGTAGCTGCTTCAAGTCTGTTCATCTGAAACTCCCGCTGCGTGTGGGAGGAGCTTCCGTCAAAACCTTTTCTCAACTTCATAACGGAGGACGCGGATCGACAGATATCAAGTTTATTTCATTTTAAGAGATGACAAAAAGAATTTTCATTTCTGGACTCAAAGAATCTCCCAGTTAAAAGCATCAACTGTCCCGCACAGGAGAAAGACGTCGGGCTTGCCGATGCAGTCACGGGACGATTCTATGGCAAGCCAAAGATGTCAAAAATCACCAGGAAAAATGCCACGTTTTACAGTTAATTATTATTTAAATGTTGCCACAGTTAGTTTCAGTAAAACAATTCATACCAAAGAATAATTGTGACCGTTTTATTTATGATTTAATTTGGAGATTAGTCGGGTGGAATGAGAACATTTGCATTTTAAGGGATAATCCTGATAGATTTGGTATCTTCAACACTATTTATTAGGGCTGTGGATCGTTGCTTAGGTGCAGATCCGATACGATTCACGAATCAAGTTCAACAATTCATGAATCGAACCATGATTCTTACTTTTTAATATTATGTTTATTGCTATGTGTATATTTACTAGATGGAGGAGAATTGAAATTATTTGCATTAAATCACCAACATTTATACATTTATTTAGAACAGTAGATCAGAATCAACAAAACTGATTTAAAAAACCCAAAAAGATTCAGATAGAAAGAAATTTTGTTTGTCATTTTAAACTTTTTAAGTTTAGTGAACAGAACTTCAGTCTCGGTTCTTAAACAGAAAAAATTCTCGTTAGTTTTACTTTGAAAACCGGAAGCTTCAACGTCACAAAGATGTTTTTACTTCCGCGGTTCTTTCGGCTTTGTTTTAGTTCGTCAACTTAAAATCCTACATTAATCTGAATTTCAGAGCAAAAACACATTGTTCCCAGATAACATTTTGATAATATTTTACTACAATTTAATATATTTATAAAGATCACAAATCAGCGATCTTGGACAACTTGTATATTCGTACTCTAATTTTCGGGAGCGGATTGCGAATATCCGACCACCCGAATACTCGTTACAACCTTACTATTTATAGGCATTTTTTTCCCTCAGTTTTTGTAGATTTGTTCTAAAGACATGTAAATTTAACTTGTTTGTGTTCAAAGTTTAAATATGTTTTGTTTTAATAAATAGGCTTCAGTGACCAAATGTTTTGCAAATATAAATATTGTGTGAAGTACTTAATATGCTTATTGAAAATATAATTTTAAGCATTTCAAAAATTAATGTAGCTTTTATTTCGTTTTTTTTTTTTTTTTTTTTACTTCTTCCTGATCCGAAACGCCACACGATGCAGCGAGACAGGCTGATGTGGTCGGAGACAAGTCGGCTTTACCCCAAACACGAATCATATGTCCAAAAATGACGAGTCGGAGGTGAGTTCTATTGTTCGAACAGCCAAAGGTTTTTTTTTTTTTGGTCTATGGTTCGGACCCTTCCCCCTGTGTCTCTAGCGTTTGATGCAACACACACATGTGGGAGGCGGAGCAAGCGTGTGAAAAACCGAGCGCTTCTCCTGCTGTAATTCCTGATCACAGTAAACATACAGGTGGAATTTATGACTTTGGACTAATACCGATAATCTCAAATTATGCAAATATCGGGCGATACTGACACCGATATATCGCCCCATCCCAATACCAAGAAGTTTGGACTCACTAAAAAGACGATGTTGGTGTTCTGGTACAGAGCTCTGGCCACACAGATCCTCTGCCTCTGACCTCCACTCAGATTGATGCCCTGAAACACAAACAACCCCAGCAAAGGATTTAATAACGAATGAGGAATTTGTGGAGAAAACCGGCCTCCAGCCGCATTACCCGCTCTCCAATCTCAGTCTGGTCTCCAAAAGGAAGCAGGTCGATGTCTGGCTGGAGCGAGCAGGCGTCGATCACGGCTTTGTACCTGCAGAAGCAACGCTGTCACATGGAGGAGACAAACGCGCACTGACAGGAGCTTTTAGACAGAATTAAACTGAAAAATATGAACAAAAACCAGGACAGCTCCATCGAAACGGCTTTACCGTTGCTTGTTGAACGGACTGCCAAAGGTGATGTTCTCCTCCAACGTGGCGTTGAGCAGCCACGACTTCTGGGCGGCGTAGGCCACGGAGTTTCTGTTTTTGCTGAACCACAGAGAGAAGAACCATGAGTCTCAGAAACACACCGCTTCCGGGAGCAGGAATACTGATCTGATGCTTTTATTTTGGCGAAACAATGAAAACAGATGTGATTACAACACACAGAACTGCTGTAGTTTAACTGGCTGCACGAAATATGCTCCAGAACTGTAATACAGCAGCTTTGATCTGAGTTTATTCACTTTATATAAAATTCTGATATAAAAAAAAAAAAAAAATTTGACAAGAAAAAACAGAATTTTTAATTCACAAGATCAATATTTGTGGATTTTATGAATAAAATCCTAAAAATTATGCAAATGAAATTGTTTACACATACAAAAAATACAAAAAAATATTTTAAAAAGTATTATTACTGAATAATTAAAAGATTTATGATTTAGTGTTTTGCTACTGACTAAATTAGATCAATTAAACTCATATTTAAGTTTTTTTTCCATAAATATTATCCATTTTTTAAATAAAAACACTACTATTCTGATTTAGGCATTGTTTCTCACTAAAATTCAAACCTAAAGATCAGATCATTAATCCTGTCGGAACATTGAAGGAGCATTCGGACACTCCAAACTCCACTGCAAGGCCAAACGCCTTCTACCGGGAATGAGGGGCCAAACCGGGAGGATGGTGGAGTTAAAGATGAGAATGAGACACGGCAGCACAAACACAACAGAGGGACGTCCGAGACACACTCATGGAAGCCTCAAGAAATACCCAAATGTGTGTGAAAACGTTTCTAAAATCCTGATTCTGTTAGAAACGGCTCTATACTTTCACATTACAAAGCTTTTTAAAAATATAATACTAATACACTAATTTATTTTTATATTTTTCAGCATTTTTTGTCATGTTTATAGTTCTTTTTTAAGCTCATCTAGTTATGATTTGTCTTGTAAAAACATATTTTTTCTCTCCTAAAGTAAATATATGGTTGAAAATTTTATCTTTATATTAGTTATATTTATATTTTAGCTTTAGTTTTCTTTAACTTTCAGTTTTTTATTTAAGAACAATGATATTTAACAGTAGATATAAATGTTGTTAATTTCCATTTTTATAAGTTTATCCTAAAAATGTCCAAACTTATTGATTTGTTTTGACCTTTTCATCAAGTTCAAAGTGTTTATGAAGCTATATTGCATTTTTTAAAATCAATTTTATAGATTAAAACCCTTTTTTCACAACAAAAGTGTAAAGAATGTGAAGTTATATCTTTCTGTTTTTGCAGATTTGCTTTTTATAGTAAAAAACATTTTTTTTTCAGCTTTTCTCATCTTAAGAAAGCTTCAGTTTACTGTGATGGAGGTCTGAGCCAATCACATCTGTTATTTACGAAGATGTCAGAATGACACAGACTCACCATTTGTTCAGTTTTTGTCTTAATATACTATAAATGTTTCATAAGTGTTCTCAACTTTGACACTTTTGGTCTAAAATAAACAGAATAATTTTAACACACATTTCTTAAAAATAAATCCTTTGAACATTGTTTATTGTATTGATTTAATATCCTTTTCCACACTGTTTTGACCATATTTTTGCTTTGTTTTTTTAGCTTTTTATACATCTTAGTTTATCTGTAGACTTTTGATTTTTGTTATAAAACCTAAAAACAGTAACTGAATTAAAAAGTTGTTTAAAATTACCTAATTTAAGTCTCAGAATTTAGGTTTTGAACAGCTATCAGTTTATTATGGAATTGTTGAATAATATTCTTAAAAAGTGAGATCTTAAGGGAAATTATTGGAGGAAAATTTCTGGAGAGAAGTTAAAAAAATTCCCCAAAAACCCCCTAGACTAGTAAAGGTTAGGAGAATAAAGCAGTTTTGTATACAAACTGTTTTCTAACCAGTTGTTCTTTAAATTCCACTTTAATATGTGATGTTTCCTCATTATGGTCGTCTTTACTAACTACACAGTGTTGGAGTAAATCTGTCAAACTATATTGATCCTGTTGAATATAAATGTGACCTCATTATTTCATCTAAAACATGACAAACTTGAGATTTTATATGAATAAAAGGCAGATATATGTGTGACCAGAACATAGTCAAAGTCTTATTAACTGGTAGATTGAAACAAAAATTCAGAGCTTTAAAGCCCAAACGTCTCCACACGATAAGAAGATTCCCAAAGGCTGCGGTTGCTCTGGAACACACATGAACGAGGCGCCGATAAAAGAGATAAAACGGAACCACAGATCCACAATGAAGGACCACAGATACAAAACATGAAGGTGGAAACCACTATAGATGAGTGGAATCATAGAAATACAGCTAATGTCAGAATTAAACCCCCAAATTCCAATAGAAATGACCAACTGAATGACATTCCTGGTTGGGTTCCAAACAAACAAAGACGGAACTTCCTTTATATGGAGCTAAACTGGGGCCAATATGATTTGAAATTGAAATAAAATATTTTGAAAAAAATATTAATGTTTGGCTGAAAAAATAGGTTTTAAAACTCAAAATTTCAATTTCAAAACTATTTTTTTCAGTTTCAAACCTTTTTTTTTTCGTTTACGAACCTCCAAGTTTCAGTTTCAAAACTTTTGGCCCCGTTGTGGCGCGTTGGGGCGGGGCTAACATGAGGACCAATCAAAATCGATGAGGGTGGTATCCTCAGTTCCGATGCCTTCACTGGTTCTGAGAAAATGGCGGTTCAGTCTGTTCTCTCACAGTCTGAAGTCGTCTCAAGACGGGTGTAAAAATCAGAGTTTTATCGCGTATAAACCGCGTGATCAAAACACCGTTCTAGCCCGTTCAAAGCGCCATTTTATTGAGTTAAATACAGGCGAAGAAAAAAAAAAAAATTGAAACTGTAAAAAAGTTGAAAAAAGTTTTGAAACTGAAAAAAAGATTTGAAACTGAAAAAATAGTTTTGAAATTGAAATTTTGAGATCTATTTTTTCAGCCAAACATTATTATTTTTTTCAAAAATATTTTATTTAGATTTCAAATAATATTGGCCCCGATTTAGCTCCATACTTTTATGGTAAATGCTTTTACTGTCTGCATTGAACAATAAAATAATTCCTTAAACTCTTCCCTGTTTGGCAGGAACCATCAGCATGTTGGTGTTAAGAATTCACTGAAGTCAAGTTCTTGAACGCACTTTATAATCAAACGGTGTTCACACTGGACGGTCCATACTAGTGAATGTAGCTGGAAGAAGCTTAGCTTGTTTCCTCCAACTAAAGCAGTATTCTATAGTTGGAAACCATGAAGAATCCAACAAACACGATGTTTGTTTCCTTTTCACTTTCACTCGTTTACCAACATGGAAGAAACTCAGGAAAAACGAGCTTATGATAGAGTAGAGCCTCGCAGAAAGTTACAACAGGAAGTGTTTTAGAATTACATTTTACTGCATTTTATTAATTTATCCTCCATAATCAATTTTCTAACGATTGGTAATTCAGTCAATTAAAAGGATGATCATAGATTCGAGGGTAATTTTGATTCAGATTTGTTAAAAATTCTTTCAATCTTCTCAATTCTATTTTGAGTTTACGTATTTAGACACATTTGTTTAGAAATACATTAACAATCTATATATTGATGTTTTGACGATATTCATATTTATCTAATACAGTTCACATACTGTAAAATGTTTTAGTGAAATAATAATGAGATTGTTAAAAGCATTCAGCGTTAAATGGATTCTCAAACGGACAATTGTTCTGCCTCTCCTGGAGGACATTTCAGTTTGGCCACTAGATGGCGATCGTGCTATAGCAGTACACCTTATTCCAGAAGAAGAAGAAGAGTATGAGTAAAAAGATGTGTTTTAAACTACAAATGGTTACTTTAAAAACTATTTCCTTAAAAGAGTTTGGAAAATTGATTCCTGTGAGTTTATAAAGATGTTCATTTAATCATCAATCTATGTTTAGGTCGATCAAGTGTTAGCATTAGCCGTCCTATGGATAATCCCAGTATATGTTAGCATCAAGTTAGCCTTATGCGTTTGATTGATCTCTACTTTTATGGATCGATTACTGATCCATTAAGTTTAGATCGATTCATTGATTTTATCAACCCAACCCTAAAACATTCATTGCTACCAAATCCGAGTTCCTGATTGGTCAACTGGTTCACCTTTAACGCGCATTCAATGGCTGTGCATTTTGTACGTAGAGCTCAAAAATAATCGTAAAAAATGTTTGTAGCTACAAATGAACACGAGAATTTTGAAGGAAGAAGTTGAAAATGATTATGGCTGCGTAGTTTTATGTAAAATTGATGTTAGCATTGACTTTTCATTGGAGGTTCAAATTTCTGAGCTCAGTGTGAATGTAGCACAAGTAATTTTAAATTAGGTTTAATTCTGTTTAAGGATCTGACTGGTCTGTTTTCATGGATCGTATCCCAAAAGGAAGGGTCCTCAAAATCCTGATTCCAAACAGGAATTAAGGTCAAAGATCTTCATCCATGTTTATGAAAAATTGACATTTTGGTTTTCTATTTAGCCAAATCAGTACTGTTTTTGGTCACAACATGAAGCTCCCACCACCGTGCTTTATTGTTAGAGCTTTCAGGAATGAAGATTCTTCCTCTTTTGCTTCTGTAGGGGCTAAAAAAAAGTTTGACATTAACTGTATCAATTTCAAAAACATAGGATAAACTGTAACATAAAAAACTAAAGAAAAACACAAATAAAAGTATAGAAACACAGGTTTATGTCCATGAGCAACGCAGCACTGTCCTCTGAGTCAACTTCAGACACAAATGAGGTTAAATCTGATGGGAGGGGGGGAGGAGGCGGCAGGAGGAGGTCAGGTGGGTCACTTCAGAGCTGAAAGAGGAGGCGTGTACCTCCGAGCGTCTTCGGCAGACTCCTCGGTCTCTGACCAACTGTCAAAGTCAGTGTGTTCACAGTTAAAACGGCTGACTGAGAGGAAAAGTGCAACAAAACACGACAAAAAAGAACACAAAGCTGGAGATAAGCTGTGGTTTGAACTCAGAAACACAAACTCCAACGGATTGTTTTCTATGAAACCCTGGACGTCGGAGACATGGGTGTTGACCTGCCAACCGCTTATCAAATTAACCTTCCCGCCCTGCAGGGAAAGGTCACGGAGGGGCTGCAGCCGCCGTCTGCCTGACAAAATGAGGTTTGTTGGCTTCTTCTGCAATGATGTCTAATACTTGATGCTCCTCCGGGAGTTGAAGGGGTTTTTAGCCAGAAAAGCTAACGTTTGTTCAATTCTAGTCAAGAAGTCGAAACGTTTCCGCGGTAACAAACAGAAAACGAGTGTGATGATGCTTTAAGTCTCAAGTTGCATTCACACCGGACGATTTGGGCAGCAGGGGCATCAAGTTTTGGTCTTAGGTCCATGTACCTCCACATTCTCAATCCCAGTTCGCCATATATGGACGTATGGGTCGGGCCCCCCATGCATAACTTTTTTATGTCTTGGGTGTCCCCAACTCGTCGTTTTCGGACATGCTGGCTGTTTGTTTGTTTTTTGACATATTTTGTGGGTCCCTAGCCGTTGGGACACGGTACCAGACATGATAACAGACGTGAAACCGGTACCAGGATAGGGTACAAGTACCAAGTTAGGGAACTGGGTTAGGGTACCAGTAGCGAGTTAGGGAACCGGTCCGAGACGCATCCTTCCCGGTACCCTACCAGGTATTTCATAAATGTCCTCTATCATGGGAAAAATGCTACAAGAACATGTCAAAAATACAATTTTCTTTGGAGTGTCTCACAGTGCCTTTGACGTTTGTCCTCTCACCTCACGAAAGTGGAATGTACCATTGTTTAGTGTCAAGTATTGTGTAATTGTGTAAGTAACACACTTAGGACGTACCAGTGGTGCTGTCAGCTGGCGTTCTTACACCACACTCTGCAAAGGAACAAGTACTGCCCATCTGTGTCTCACCTACTCCATTACGACTTATCACCCGCAGCACGCCCATAGGAAAAAATGTGCACAAACATATTTTCTCTATGGGTTCACTGAGTGGTCAACAACCTTGGTATTTTGACTGTTTTTTTACCTATGTTAAAACCACAGTTATGTTTAAACCATAGCGGACCACTAGCTATTTTAGCTAGCTACGTTAAACTGGCTATTTGTCCACATAGCTAGCAGTCCGATTTTTAGCCCAATAGCTAGCAGATCGCTGGCAATGTTCTTTTTATCATAGCTATGTTTGTAACATTGTTAGCGGTTTTAGGATAGCTGGCTGTTACAAACATAACAATGTGTCTGAGCTTTCAGCCCAATAGCAAGTGGACTGATAGCTACTTTGGCTAGCTATGTTAAAAACATATCTAGATCTCCGAGCTTTTAGCCCAATTGCAAGAGGACCACTAGCTATGTTAGCTAGCTGTTTTACTCATAGGTATATTTTTAACATAGTTAGCACTTTTAGAATAGCTAGCGGACCACTAGCTATGTTGGCTCGCTTTTCTAATCATAGGTATGCTTTTAATATAGTTAGCACTTTTAGTATAGCTAGCAGACCACTAGCTATGTTGGCTAGCTTTTTTAATCATAGGTATGCTTTTAATATAGTTAGCACTTTTAGTATAGCTAGCGGACCACTAGCTATGTTAGCTAGCTGTTTTACTCATAGGTATATTTTTAACATAGTTAGCACTTTTAGTATAGCTAGCAGACCACTAGCTATGTTGGCTAACTTTTTTAATCATAGGTATGTTTTTAACATAGTTAACACTTTTAGTATAGCTAGCGGACCTAGCTATGTTACAAACATAGCTAGCGGTCCAAGCTTTTAGCCCAATAGCTAGTGGACCTCTAGCTATGTTAGATAGCTATGTTAAAAAAATAGCTAGCCGTCTGAGCTTTTAGCAAAATAGTCAGAAGACTGCTAGCTATGTAACACAATTAGCAGTTTGAGCAGCCGCTTAATGTCACGCTACAAGAAAAGACAGGCGGATGTGGTGGAAAAATGACGAGTTACCCTAAATGTCAATAAGTGACGCGCAGGGGTCCTGAACCATGTGTCCATATAAGACGAGTTGGGGGGAGAATGTGTTGAAACACTGGAACAGCCAAAGCGTGCTCGGACCCCTCCCCCGTCTAGCGTCTGATGCAAGATGCGCACGGGGGAGGGGGAAAAAGTCTGTGCGAAAAAGTCTGTTGCCTCAATCATTATTCAAAGTGAAGAGAAACATCTGTGTCATTTACATGTGAAATTTTTAAATATTCCTTGTTTTGATGCTGCTTCATCAATTTATTTGGAAGCATCTGGATCTAGTTCTGCTCTTACAAATGTTTTGTTTTACTGTCTGTTACTATCAAAGTATTTCACAAGGGATTATCTGATTTTTTTTTTTGGTTTTCAGTGCTCAGTTTACACAAAACTTTTAAAATTTTCTGTCCACTAACTCCAATGAAAAACGACTTCTTTTTGTCGTTTTTAGTTAGACGGAAGTCGTTCCGAACATGAACTTCTCAACAGTTTACGAGCGCCGATGTTTATTATTGGTTAGCAGGGAGCGACAAAGACTACTGGATAAAAGGTTAAACCTCCTACGAGATCAAAAAGTTCACATTGAAATGTCTTTCTGACCACACAGATTCTGCTTCAAAGGCCGTGATATTTCAGCTGATGATGTAAATTTAGGCTGGTTCTCTCGGGGGGGAACTTTCCGTGGCTTTTGGTTTATCTCAAAGACATGCAGATGTGGAAAAAACACTTCAGAATAAAAGAGCTAAATCAAGACGATGGCAGGAGTAAACAAAGGTCAACGTTTTGGTTTTAAGACACTAAATAGGCCTTAAACACAGAAAAAGACGTTAATAATTCATCAAAAACGTCCCACGAACACTGTTGGAGCCAACGACTAATATCAAGATGATTGAAGTCAAGTTTACTATCAGAGAAGAGTTTGAGAAAGAAGACAGAGAAAAGCAGGGAGAGTACCTGATGTTCCCATCGTGGACCGGCTCACAATCAGTCGGCCTGTTGTGGCACGAGTGCAACAAAACACACACAGACATGAAGACACACACAGGAAGGTTAGTGTCAGCAGCAGAAGGTGAAGCAGGTGGAGGAGGAAGCGGAAACAGTGCAGAGAAATGAAAAATCAAGTTGGGTTTAAAGCAGCAAAAGCAAATTTTGGATAAACATCAGTAAAGCGCAGAGATCAGAAGCTCAGGAAACTAATTTTATAGTCTAAATCGAAAGTTTCCTCATTGATCAAAAAGTATAAAATAGTTTAAATAAGTAAAATGTATTATCTTAATTAAATTGCTAAGATTTTTAAAGAAAAGTAGCCAAACTAGAATAAAATACTGGTAGTTTTCTTCTTATTGGGCTGCGTTTATCTTGATATGCATTATTCGATAGAGAGGATATATGAAAAAATAGTCATTTCAAAACAAAAGCATCTTCAGGATAGTTGACATATTTGAGCAGGAAATGTCCAAAACAAGGTCTGTGGGACGCCGCTTATGGTGTTTGTGCATTCCGGTGGGGGGTCACCGGGACCATTCTCGTGCTCCTGTGTCGTCCGTGTCTCTTAGGTATTTGTGTGGAAGTTCGCCGTGCTCCGGTTGGTTACTTTTTAGGTCATGTTTCACTGGATTCTGTAAATATTGAAGTTCAAGTCCTCCTCCAGACTGCAGGAACGTGCTGTTTGCCCCCTCCCTTCATATGTTCACCATCAAAAATATTTGCAGTCATTTTTGGAAGAAAAATGTTGAATGTTTGAAACAGTTGAATAAATATTAGAGACCGGACGGTAAGTCCCATTCAATTTTAAAGTCTTCCCAGAGGTCTTTTCATTAGAATTTTTCTGTTTTTTTAGCTGAAATAAAAGCACAGTTTCTGCAGAGCGACAGTAGTTCGATTGACATTCATCGCTGATTTGTGGGCGGGGCTGTTCTGGATGTCCTTTTCCACCGCCTCTGGTTCATCTTGACTGTGGACCTCGCCTCTGGTTCATCTTGACTGTGGACCTCGCCTCTGGTTCATCTTGGCTGTGGACCCCGCCTCTGGTTCGTCTTGGCTGTGGACCTCGCCTCTGGTTTGTCTTGGCTGTGGACCCCGCCTCTGGTTCGTCTTGGCTGTGGACCTCGCCTCTGGTTTGTCTTGGCTGTGGACCTCGCCTCTGGTTTGTCTTGGCTGTGGACCTCGCCTCTGGTTTGTCTTGGCTGTGGACCTTGCCTCTGGCTCATCTTGACTGTGGACCCCGCCTCTGGTTTGTCTTGACTGTGGACCCCGCCTCTGGTTTGTCTTGGCTGTGGACCTCGCCTCTGGTTTGTCTTGGCTGTGGACCTCGCCTCTGGTTTGTCTTGGCTGTGGACCCCGCCTTTGGTTTGTCTTGGCTGTGGACCTCGCCTCTGGCTCATCTTGGCTGTGGACCTCGCCTCTGGTTTGTCTTGGCTGTGGACCTCGCCTCTGGTTTGTCTTGGCTGTGGACCTCGCCTCTGGTTCGTCTTGGCTGTGGACCTTGCCTCTGGCTCATCTTGACTGTGGACCCCGCCTCTGGTTTGTCTTGACTGTGGACCCCGCCTCTGGTTTGTCTTGGCTGTGGACCCCGCCTCTGGTTCGTCTTGGCTGTGGACCCCGCCTCTGGTTTGTCTTGGCTGTGGACCCCGCCTCTGGTTTGTCTTGGCTGTGGACCCCGCCTCTGGTTCGTCTTGGCTGTGGACCTCGCCTCTGGTTTGTCTTGGCTGTGGACCCCGCCTCTGGTTTGTCTTGGCTGTGGACCTCGCCTCTGGCTCATCTCGAATGTGGACCTCGCCTCTGGTTTGTCTTGGCTGTGGACCCCGCCTCTGCTTTGTTTTGATTGTGGATCTCCCCTCTGGTTCATCTTGGCTTTGGACCACACTTTTGGACCTCCCTTCCCAATTGTCCCCCAGTTCTACCTGGATGAACTCTACTCAAATATGTAGTTTTAGAGTTAGCTAAAGTAGTTCTTCTTTAGCAGTCCTGGTACATCACCGGTCCGTCCTGGGAGAGAATCCCTTCTTCATGAGCACATCCCTGAGGTTTCCTGGAATCTTTTTTAGGACTTTTTAGCAACCTTAGCAACCAGTGATAGTTTATATTTTTTCTTTCTGCTTTTGTACAATTACTGGTATGAAACCCAATGAGACAATTGCTTTGTGATATTGGACTATATGAACTGAATTGAACAAAAACAGAGAGCAATATTGTGGCTATCCAACCATACAGTTTTGGTCCAAATTCCAGCTCAGACGAGGAAAACAAAGACGTTCATACATCTATTTGTCTGATAGTGGATGCATCAGAATGGAGCAGAGCAGGGTATTTTCTAAGTCACAAATATTTTTCAAGCAGCATTTTTTTTCCCCAATCTGTTCACTGCTTTATTGACAATGGCTAAAGAAATACTCAGGAATGTTTGATTATCCTTGTATTTGTTGTCCACCACCATAAAAATGCAGCAACAACATGTTAAAAACACAATTTTCATCAAAGTGAATCTCTAAAAATATGAGACTCTTCAATCCAGGCTGACCTCTTTTCTCTAGTAAAATATGGAAATGACAGAAAGAAATGTGGATCTCTTTTAGCATGTCGTCTGGAAACTCTTCATAACTCCCAAAAGTCAAACAGAAGAAGTCCAGACTAAGTCACATGGTTCAATAGAAGCCTGTATTATCTGCTTTAGTGACTTACTTGCTCCAGTAGACGACTCCATCAATCGCTTGCATCTCGCCAAGCATGGCCAGCAGCAGGGAGGATTTCCCACAACCCACCTGACCAACAATCATAGTCAGCTGACCTGAGAAATGAAACACACAACTGTTCTTCATCTACTTTTTCTTTAAAAACCAACAACTTTTATTGAAAGAAGCAGCATGTTTGGCAACAAAACAACTAAAGAGTAATTTCTCTGGTCACCGACGTGAACATAAATGTACGTTTCTCTCCATAATCTGACCTAACGACCCTCCAACTGTTGCTTTACTCCAAGTAAAAAGCTGCATCTTTAAAATAATTTTTAAAAAATGTATGCAAATATAACTAATATAAATAAAGTTTACCCTCCAATACGAAAGGGGTTTATACAAATGTAGACCTCATGTAAACAAAAATCCATAGCATCCATAACAGGACAACGGCTCTTTTGTGAGCTCGCCACGTGCACGCTATTCAAAATCCTCATCTTGAATGAATGAATGAAATGGTTTATTTCAAGCAATCAGGTTATAATACATGGAATAACTTCACATAATAAATCACAAATAGATCGCTTGAAAGGGGGTGGAAGGAAGCGAACTTATATAATCCCACCCCGACTCGACCATACCATTTTCTCTACATGAATAATCAATATCCGGTTCAGGATATCAATATAGTTTCTTATAAATGCAACAATTTTCCCCCAATTGCTTCCCAATGAAGTTTGGAAACAATCAATGAAAATCCCTGGGATGATCGATTAGCTGGTACTAACAGTGTTTTTTGTGTAAATTAAAGATGGTGGCCTTCGCCTGAGGTCAAAGGTCGGCAAAATTCCAGGGGTCGTTGTAGAGCTAAGATGGCACCCTTTGTGTGAAATTTCATGAAAATCGCAAGAACAGAAGGTTCATTCTCCCATACATAAATATCGGCAAATCTCAGATTTGACACAAAATGGCCGCCAAAAAATTGGTCGTTTGGCCATCCCATAATCATTTCAAAATTTCCTTTGGATATCCCCAACATATGTATATTGTTTTTGCTTGTGGATTTAAATTTTTTAGCTGAGTCATCAGATTTTAACAATTTTAACAATGTTTTATTGTATGTTACATTGTTTTGTTCAGTTTGAGCCAGATAACTCATGGATGCCCGTTTTTACGACATTCCGATACAGTGTGTGAGCTAGCTAAGATCGCAACAGTTGAGAGCACGCCATGTGCACGCCATTCAAATTCTACAACTTCTCATTTCAAAACTTTTTGCGCAGAAGGTTCAAAATAATGCATGAGAAGTTACAAGACGTTCAATGAAAGTTCCAAGGCTGAGTTTTGGAATTGTAGCTGATACTTAAGGTCCTTTTGAAAAAAAATTCAAGATGGCGGTCTCTTCCCAAGGTCAAAGGTCAATGAAACTTTTGTTTCATTGTCATTTGTAGACTGACACTGGCGGCATGTGTGTGAAATATCGTGAGAATAGGACAAACAAAAATGTCACCTTCCACTCCTGTGATAAAACTAGAAATTTGCCAAATCTCACATTTAGCCACGAAATTGCCGTCTAGTTGTGGGTCGTTTGGCCATCCCATAATATTTTCTAAAGTTCTGTTGGATATCTCAGACACGTGTGCATTGGTTTCATTTCAGAGTGTTCTGACAGAAATCTAACGTCATCAGTGAAATACTTCCTGACTGGTTTGGCTGTAAAACGGTGTTGTTGTACCTGTGGGGATGCGGATGTTGATGTCCGATAGTGTCAGCAGGTTGTTTCCCCAGGTGAAGGATCCGTTACTCACCTGCTCACAAACACACACACAACGGGTTAAGTTACCCGCTCAGCTCTAAATATACTCTCCAGTGAAATTCTAACTGAATTTAGGTTGCAGCAAAGCACAAAAACTTCACTTTTAGGTCAGATTAGGATTTTTTTTTGTCATTTTTTGGTAATAATCCATGATGCTTTGAATTTGAACAGAGTTAACTTTAGTTAACAGTCAGTAAAAAAACAGTGTAAGCCATTCACACAAACAGAAAACGCGCCTTTCATTCCACCAGTTTTTTCAATCCATCTTTAAATGCTTTTTTGTTTTACTTTTTTAATCCTTTGATAATTTCACTAATAACGAATAATTAATTTATGAATTTTTCTTTTGAATGAGTGGGTTAAATAATATTTTTATAAACATGTTTCCAAAATGTGTTCTACTGTTTGGATAAACAGTCACTGAGGGGTGACTAGTGTTGGGATGAATGGATGAATTGATGGACGTATTAATGGATGTATGAGTGAGTGGATGGAGAGATGAACTGATGGAGAGACAAGTGAATGGATGGATGAGTAAATGGATGGACAGATGAAATGAACAAATGAATGAATAAATGAGTCAGTGGAAGAACGAGTGAATGGATGGACAAATGAATGGATAGTGAGTAATAGATGAATATATGGGTGGATGAATGAATGAATGAATTAAAGAATTAATTAATGGATGGATGAATGAATACATTAGATGAATGAATGAATTGGTTTTTTATAAATACTCAAGAATGAACAAAAAAAATGAATGAATGAATGATTGAATGGGCAGATTTATAAAATAGAAAGATGAATGGATGGATGAAAGGATAGATGGAAAGATTAGTGGACTGTCAAATAAATGAATGATGGAAGGATGAATAGATAGAACAAATGAATGTGAATGTTTAGGCTTAAGTAGATACTAGGGGTCTAGAAAATAATCAATTTGTTGACGATATATCGCAATATTTCATTTGGCAATACGTGTATTGATTTAAAATCCTGACAAGATGATGTTTAATTATTTATGAGCGTCCTTCAGCGTCTTACTTTTGTCTTCTACTTAAACCTCAGACCACTAGTTGGCAGCTTACTCAGTGGGTATCAAACAGAAATTGTGTGCCACGTTGCTGCCAGCATCATACAAAAACACAGAGTGGGCTCAGATATACACGATAACACAAAGCAACTGCATAACGGGTCATTCGCAAAACCTCAGCTTAATTAAAAATAGTAAAAAATTGTTCTGGTATAGTCTTGTGATATATCTTGATACGTATTGTATCATTAGATGTGTATCACAATATGTATCATACCATGAGATGTGTATTGTGATAAGTATTGTATCATTAGATGTGTATCCTGATATGTATTGTATCATGAGATGTGTATCGTGATACGTATTGTATCATTAGATGTGTATCCTGATACGTATTGTATCATGAGATACGTATCGTAACACGTATTGTATTCATTAAAGATGTGTAATCTGTGATTATCATATCATATCATGTACATTGTGTATCATGATACGAATTATTATCATGAGATTGTGTTATCGTGATACGTACTTGTATCATTATGAGATGTGTATTGTATCATGAGATACGTATCGTAACACGTATTGTATCATAAGATGTGTATCGTGATACATATCATATCATGACATGTGTATCATGATACGAATTATATCATGAGATGTGTTTCGTGATACGTATTGTATCATTAGATGTGTATCGTGATACGTATTATATCATGAGATGTGTATCATGATACGTATTATATCATGAGATGCGTTTCGTGATACGTACTGTATCATTAGATGTGTATCCTGATACGGATTGTATCATGAGATACGTATCGTAACACGTATTGTATTGTTAGATGTGTATCGTGATACATATATCATGAGATGTGTATCATGATACGAATTGTATCATGAAATGTGTATTGTGATATATATTGTATCATGAGGTGTGCATCGTGATATGTACGGTATTGTGATATGTGTATCATGACACGTATTGTATCATGAGATTTGTATCGTGATGCATATTGTATCATGAAATGTGTATCATGATACGTATTATATCATGAGATATGTATCGTGACACGTCTTGTATCATGAGATGTGTATTGCGATACATATTGTATTGCCCAACTCCTGCGAGTACATACCCCTTTAAGATATCATCCAAATTATCTAACAGTGATCTAACTAATACAGTCAGGGGTGTGAACTAGTGTCAGCACTGATTCTTTCTGAGAAATTTAGAAAACAAAGATTTAAAAAAGTGAAATTATATGCATGAGGATGAAAGTAAAATCTAAACAAATATTGGAGCTAAAACAGCTATCTGAACAGTTTTTGCTGAAATCCAGGACGATTAGCAGCAGAGGAAAACGTGCTGCAGTCCTCTGTGTTCAGTCCCCGTTTCCTGCTGAAACTCTTTGTTTACTTTACTCCCATCTGTTGTGTTTTACATGTTTATTTTCTGTTTATTTTATCTGACAATCCCCCTCAGCTCTGCTTCCTCCGCTTCACATGTCACAGATCCCCAGAAGAAATCGGGAACAACCTTTTAAGGCTTTTCAGCAGCTGTGATGGAGAGCAAAGGATCAGATGGATTCATGAATGTAGAGGACTTTCAAAATAAAAGTCTTTTAAATAAAAAGATCATAAAAACAAACACATTTTCAAATAAACTTCTAAAAAAAAGTTGAAAGTTATTGAAAGGTCAAAGAAAGACAAAAAAAGAGCAGAAGGGAAAATAGGGCATCAACATATAAATGTGTTCATTTTTTTAAACAATCACAAACTGTATTGTTTGTTTCAGGAAGCTGTAGAAAAAAAATAATCCTGAACAGCTAAAAAGAATAAAAAAATAAAAAATAAAACAGAAATAAAGCTAACCTCTGTGGCAGGAAATACAGGAAATCTAAAACGACAAAAACTTGATGCCTCCGTTTTAATTTTGTTGATGTTAAAACTACGAAAATGTTTTGAATGAAGACTCTCCTGGACAAAATAAAGTTTTTTATTTTGTCAGATTCTCTTGAGAACCAAATACAGAATCTAAGTTTGGTTTGACTTTAGAGTTTCAGAACTTTAATTCTTTTCTTTTTGGTTGTCCATTTAAATAAAGTTATTTAAATAAAGTTTTGGGTCTCAGAAACTGAGATACACAATTTGAGTTTGAATTAGTATTTTTTTTTAAATAATATCTATATTTATCACAAATTTCCCTAAATAAGGTCTCAACTGAATTTTATGTCCCATAAAAAGTTCATATTTTATTATATTAACCATTGATTGATCATGATTTAATATGATTGTTCTTCGTCTTTCTTTATCTTTCTGCCTATAAGAAAAGTTCATTTTTCAACAGAGAACCTTGTTGAGTCAAAGTTCTCAGAATCAGAACTTTTACAAATAAAAGTCTCCTTCAAAATAAAGCAGCAACATTTAGTGTGGGAAAGACAGACTGGATTTAACTGCAATTAATGTGACAGTGGAGCTCCTCCACAGGGATGAGTCTGCGATGGGGGGGCGTGTTCGGCCTGCAGGACCGAGACTTTCACAAGACCCTTCAAGGGCCAACAAATTCTCGTGTGAATTCTACACTTCCTGACAAAAGACGAAGGTCTCTCACACACGCAGAAGCATCCACACTCGGGTCGTTGAGACGTTGAAGGTTCATCCCTTCTGCTGTCGTTCTACTGGATGATAACAATGCAGCATTTCCTGTTGAATTCTTTCAGAATAGAATTTAAACAATTGTTTACTAAACATCTAAAGTTTAGCTCAATAATTTCCATTAATCAAAGGTTTATTTTCTTTATAACATGGAGAGATTTAAACTCTACGTTTAGATGTTGGTTGGGCCCTAAATCCCTCACTACTTCCTGTAGCCTTTCAGAATAAGATTCCTTAACAAACTATTTATTAAGACATTTATTAACATTAGTGGTTTTAATTAACCTTTATTTATCCAGGCAGGACAAATTAAAAACAACACTCACATGTTCATAGGTTTGTGATACTAACAGCAACAGGATTGGATAAATCAATATATCCTGAATATTTCTAAGAACTTCACAACTGTTAATAAAAAAATAAAAGCATAAACAAGTGTATGCTTTTGGCTTTTTTGTTCCATTATGAGACAGGAGCTCAGTAACTTGTTCATTCTGTGATGACGCTTTTATTGCATATAAAATTAAATGCTTTTACTTTTTAGTTAGTTTGATATTTATATTGATTTAAATTTCCTGCATCTCCAGAATCATTCTTTATTTTCACTCTCAGTAAATCCACCTTAATTGTTAATTTAAAAACTTGTACATGTAGTTAAACAGAAAGTGAGTCTGAGTATAATCTGATCTTATTTGATTATTATTTAACAAACTGAATTTATTGATTAATCTTTATTTATTAAAATGACTTTTCATGTGTTGTAGCTCAGAGCGATTTACAATGACAAACATTAAATACAAAAAAGGATAAAAATTCAAACCAACACCCATTTGCTTTAGGAATCTCTTAAACCAGCGGCAGATCAACCACAGAACCTACCAGAACCAGACAGTAACAGGTCCACTACAGCTGTGACGTCAATCTACGAATATTTAAAGGCCACAACTTTTCTCACTTTTTCCACATATATTCACGTCTGACCAATTTTTCCCTGTGAAATATACATAAAATATCCGTATTGGCAGTGTGACACAGCCTTAAACTCTTATATTAGCATTTATCATCAATTAGAGTCTTTAAGTTGCTTCCTGATCAAACTCACTTCAATGTATCCTTATTTCTAAAACTTTAACAGCTGCGATATCGCCTAAAAAATACACGCTCTTTGACATAATGTAACTCAGCCGATTCTGATGAAGCGGCGTCACAGGTTGCAGGACAGTGCCTGAAAGATTTCAATTGTTTGTTTGTTTTTTCATTTCCCAGTCCATTAGTTTATAGTTTGCACCAGACATATGCACACAAATCATTCACACTCACCACAGCTACATTTTGTTTGACTCTAAGGGTGCACACACACAGCAATGTGCACATCATCACACATATAGGAAACAGGAAGTGATGTCACCAGTTTGTTTGTTTGTTTTTCATTTGTTCTGTCATAATGTTTTTTAATGCAAACTTGATTCTGTTAGAACAATGTTTAATTATTTTTTCTTTTTAGGTTGTTTTCTCCAGGTATAAGGCAGTCATTTCTTTTGAGGAAATGTTTGGTTAATTGGCCTGTGGGAGGAGCTAAGCCTTTATAAGGAGAGATGTGTCAGTTGAGAGGGGGAGCAGTCATGGTTGCAGTGGTGGCAACAAGCTCTACCAAACAGAAATATTGATTCTGTTTGTATTTTGTTGGGAAACAATAAAATCCCAGTATTGATTTATTCAAGATCTGGGGCCCGTTTCAAGAAGCAGGTTCAACAAATTTAGAGTTGAAACCTGAACTTAGAGTCACTGGACTCAAAATTCCCGAACTTAGAGTTTTCGGTTTCAGAACAGCTGAAAATGTTTGATTCAATCAACTTGAAGTTGTTGGAACCAGAATCAGGTGCGAGCGTCACGACCATTAAAAGCCCTGATCAATGGAGCAAAGACAGCAGGATTCACCATGGCAACGGGAACAAACACCTGAGACTTCCGGCGACGGAAATTGATAACATCCTACAAGCATATGAGACTACAAGAACATTTTCAGCAAGATAATAAACCCAGCTGCAGCGATAAAACAGAGAGAAAACATCTGCAGAGTTAATGCATACGTCTACATTTGAATCATTTCAAATAACGAATAAATAATAGCAGGAAGGTTATTTTGTCACTTGTAAAGTAAGGAATGGTTCTTGATCTGTTAATAATTTAACCAGTCATCTCCGTGATCGCATGAATGACCGTTTTCCTCAACCCCCCACCCCCCCACCCCCCCACACACACACCACATACACACACGGATATCACCGCGTGCTAAAACGAAACACTGTTGCTGCCTGAGATATTTTAAAAATAAGCATTTACTTAAATGTAATTCTCAAGACTTAAAAAATGTTAGCTGATAAATATTTTTTTATTACACGAAAACGACGTGCCCGGGCCGGGATTTGAACTTGAGACGTCAAAAGCAGAGGCAGCATCGTTGACAACCGAGCTAATACATGGTCTGTCTTCAGTGTTGTATACAAGTACAAAGCCCTACCAGTTTTTGAGATTTAATGTTTCGATTTTCAAGGGTTTCAAATGATAAAAATAAAACTCCTTATTATCAATAGCAAATCCCTGGAAAAACTCACTATTTATAATATCGCTCAAATAAAAATGAATCGTAGAAACTGCATCAATCGACTCGTGTCCTCAAATCCTCTCCCGACATAAATAACATTTCCTCTGGATTAATCCCGCCTCCTCTCTACATGATCCTCTATGAATGGACATGTCATTTTGGTTTCTGCTGGTGGAAACGTGACATCTCTAATGTGAATGTTCTCTAAATATTAATGAAGAACTCAGATTTGAACATCTTTCACTTTAAAAAGGGGCGGAGACTGCAGAGAACTCTGAGTTTCCTGAAGAAAACCTGCTCCAGACCAGGTTTCGTTCACAGACTCAGTTGCCATAGTGATTGATTCTGAGTTCAGCTTAACCCGCTTCTTGAAACGGGCTTGGTTTCACCCACTTTCACGGGTTTGAGTTATCTCTCTTTCTGAAACCGAAAACTCAGAGTTTTGCTGAATTTGGAGTTCGCGAACTCTGAGTTCCAACAAAACCTGCTTCTTGAAACGGGCCCCTGGTCATCTCATTTTTTTTTGAGTATTTCTTCACCCACCACAAGAAGAACCCCGCCACAGACGCGGAGAAAATCTTCAGACTCCGCTGGAATTATGTTAATTGCGTAAAAGGTTTGAAGAGTTATGGTATTCAAAAGGATGCAAAAGTTGGAGCTAAAATTCTGGCGTTAAAGTAAAAAAATTTTCGCTTTATTCTTTATTTGTTCGTATATTTTAAACAGGTGTAATATCTCATTTAGTTCATGCTTTTCTTATCTTAAAAAGTAGCGTAAACGGATATAAATGTATCTAAAGATGCTTTTTTTTTTTTACTCTTTTGCCTGAACTCCATTTACACAGAAAGATCTGCTCAGGTTTTCAACAGTATTAATTGAACAGTTTCGCTTCGATTTAGAATTTTTAGGAACATTTTTCCATTTTCCTCTGCACTTCCGCTCGTCGACCTCTGACCTTCACGGCCACGTCCTCCGTCTCCGTGGGCCTCATCTGCCGCCTGCTCGGCTGCTCGTAGTTGTCCATCTGGTAGCGCATCGGCTGCTTCCTGTTGATGGCTTTGGTCTTGATATCAAAAAAAAAAGAGGAGGGAGGGGGTGTGGGAGTGGAGGGGGGGGGGTCAGAGATTTCACGTTAGCTTTTACTAATAAACACACAGCGTTCCTGCGTCCGGTTTAGCTCCTGAGGGAGAAGACGGCGTAACCTCTGAGCTTACAGTCCCACCGCTGCCGCTTTATACAAACATGGAAGACATAAAATGCTGTGAACTATAGTTATTAAAGGCAATAAAGTTCACAAAAGAGAATTAATAATTATTCACTGGGATGTTTAGAAATGTAAAAAAAACTCAAATTGAAATGGTATTTGAATGAATAAAGTGAATAATTAATGTTGTTGTTAGGTCTATTTTATCTCTTTATTATGAATTTATTATTTAAGTTTAGTCATTTCTGCTTAGATTTTAACCACTCAGCAAAAAAATTTTAATTTACTGCCAGAAACTTTGTGATTTAAATTTGTTTTTAATGTATAGTTAGTCAAATGAAAGACTCCAAACATTTTATTTTGGTAAATTACACTTAAGTGGTTAAAGTTTGAAACAAATGCAGTTTAAAATGATTGAAATGATTGTGTATTTTGTGCGTTGAGAGTTCATTCTAAATGTTTTGAATTTTTGGTACACCAAAATAATATAAATATAATGGAAAAAATAATGGAAAAATGTTTATTTTTATGTTGTTTTTATAAATTGGTGAATGTATTTTATATTGCACTAGTTTTAGTTTTATAAAATATTTTAGATTTCATATTGTATTTTATATCGTGTTTGTTTTTTTTCCTTGATAACTTGTTTTACGTTGGATTTCTTTTAAAATGTCTTAAAATGGTTAATATGTTTATAATGTTTAGATATTATGGATTTTTTTAAAGGACTACAGACGGAAATTAGCTACTAAGCTACAATCTGGTGCAAGCATCTTTGCTTTCTAAGCTCAATGTATTTGTACACTGTCCTGATAAATTAATAAACTAAAATTCCAACGATAAAAATCATCATGTTTGATCTTTTTGACACAGGGATTTATTTTGAAAGGAACTAGTGTGTGCTGCTGTCAAAAGTAAAATACGTTTAAAATAACAGTTATATATATATAAATATATATTTATACTCTTGTGATTTAATTATTGTAGTATTTAAGTTGCATTTATGAATTTAATGTTTAAAAAAGCATAAATATTATGTATTTCTTTAATAAAGTGACATTTTGTGGCTCGAGACTAAATGATTTTTTGAGTGTTATAAACTTTTGTGATAGACAGAATGTAAATAATTTTTGTCAAAAAAAGGACATTTAAGCTTCATTCAGGAGTAATTTAAAGATCAATGAAAATCATTTTTTAATTATGGCTATCAACGTTAACGCACACGATTAATTTACAAAATGTATGTGTTAATAATATGTTTTGCTCCGCCCATTTACTTGTAGACGAATAGCTATAGTGTCAATATTCTTCACCATTTTTGATGTTAGCTTGGGAGCGTGAGCGGATGCTAACAAATATGTGATGGGAAGTGGGGGCGGGGTTGCTCCACGCCAACACTCTCTGAAGAACTCCTCAGAAGGAAGCTGGAGAAAGAAAGTGAACCCTACGTTTGTGGATTCAGTCATACTGACCATTCCCATGTGCTTCTTTCCCGCATTCAAGGAAACCGAAATGTCTCCGTTTCTCCAGCTGTCGTCTCCGATCTCGTCGCTCTGGAGAAACTCGCCGAGTTTCTGGACACTGACGGGGAAGAGTTAGAATTTCCCTGCAGCCGTCGCTGGCTTGTTCTCCCGGTTTGGTCTCACCTGACCAGAGCTTTGACGGCGAAGCGGACGACGGTGGAGAGCAGGAAGAGCGGCGTCACCAGGATGTGGAAGAGCGCCAGAGCGGCGAAGGCCTCCGACGACGTGGGGCCACTTTTGTTCAGGAAGTGATGCGTCACAAACGTCTGCGAGAGAGGACGAATATTGAACACTATCAGAAATGAGGTGGGATCATTGACTGAATCTGAGAACTGGACAGAGTGGGTGTGATGTCATCCACGGAAAAGGGTTTACTTCCCGTCTAACTAGATGAAGTTAATTCAGTTACCTTTTTTTTTTATGCGGCCGCCGCCATGTTGAAACCAGAAAACATCTAAAAGCAGGGATTGGTCAACGTTTCTATGGTAACCAATCAGGAGTCAGCTAGTTGACTCTTAACTACAGAGAAAATATCATGAAAAAAATATGAAGATTACCAAGAAAAAGTATCAGTTCTGCTTATTTCTCAATAAAAGTCTATAGGAGTTCCTGTTTGGGACGCCGTGGGGGAGGGGTCACTCGGTCCAGCTCTCAAACGTCTCGTCAAAGGGTAAAGAGAACGTACCGCCAGAACTGCAGCGATGGGAATGGCGGCGTTCATGAAGACTGCACGCACAGAATGGAGACAAAGTGAGACAGAGCAGGAGATGCGATCGGGACGAACGTGTCGGGTCGGTCGTACTGGACATCGACGTGTAGAAGGCAAATGTTTTGAGGCTGGTGAGCTCTTTGCCTCTGGTGTCCTCCACGCTGCCGCAGAAGATGTCCTCCCAGGCGTACAGCTTCAGCAGCTTGATGCCCTTCAGGATCTCTGTGGTCTTCTTCAGCCGGTCTGTGAAGTGTTCCTGAGGGAAACATGGTAAAACCATCACAAGACAAATTTAAGGACTAGTTTAGTCCTAGTTTGTAAAAAAATAATTGTTATCAAGTTTTTACAGAAAGTTTTTTAAAATTATGTTGTTTTTCAAATCTGAGCTTGAAATCTGAGCTCCTATGAATTTGGGCATCTGGGATCTGCCCCTTCAAAGAGGGGCTGGTTTTTGGTCATGTTCCGAATTTTCCTGTCCTCCTGGTCCAGGTTAAATCATCCACAGCTGTCTTCATTTAGTTTTAGTCTCTGGTTTTCAGTTCCTAAGTGTCAAGTCGTCAGCTCTGTTTTATTCAGTCATCGTTTTTGTTTCTTTGTGGTTTTCGGCATGTTTTGGTTTATTTATTAAATGTTTTAAGTTTCTGCCGCCAAGCCTGGTTTCTTGCGTTTGGGTCCTCCTCCACCACTTTCAACAAATCAATCGAAGTAAAAACATTTTAACAATTTAAAAAAGTCAAAGCAAATATTTTTTTTTAAACAGTTTTAAGTTTTGGCAAACAAAACAAAATTCCAGAAACCAAAATGAAAAAAACAAAACATTTTAGAAAAAAAAAAAGAAATGTTAGGAAACTTTGTTTTGTCCTAAATGTCCAAGATAGAAAGATGGAAAAATACACTTGGTTGGTGTAAAAGTTAAGATTAAAAGTCTTAAGAGAACTTCATAAATCCATTTTTTTTATTTGATCTTTTACAGCGCCACAATGTCATGAGTTTAAATGAAAATATCTGAAAACGAGTTTAATTAGTTTGATAAAAATAATTAACTGCATGACAGCACTATAAATGAATGGTTTCTATTTATCTTCTGTTGAATTACATAAACATTCACCCTTTTTAAATATGTGATAAACAACCTTTTTTTGCCTTTTTTTAACCATACATACAGTGTTCCCAAAGTATTTGCAGTTCATATTATTCCTTTATGCACATTTCTTTTCAGAGCAATTTTCTTTTTATTTTATAGTCCATAATGTTCTGATCAGCTGTAGACCATTGTCAATCAATCAATCCATGTTTCCTGCACAAAATGCAGTATTTTTTGACTGATTGCATAACAAAAACAAAATGCCAAAAAGTCTTTAGGCAGGAACCATCTGTGGTTTTTCAGAGTGCAGTGTTCTGTTTTCATTGTCCAAAATGCTCAACAGGATTGAGGTTAAATCTCTAATAGAGACTCCAAGATCTTCATGAAAAATTACCTTTTTGGTTTTTGTCTTACGAAAGATCAGGACATGAAGCTCCCACCACCATGCTTTATTATTAAAGCTTTCAGGAATATTTGTTTTCTCTTTTTTTTCCCTTTCATTCTATGTTTGTTAAAGGTTTTCCGCATCAAAATCCAGATGGAATTTTCAGTTTTTGCATGATTTTGTCTAATGTGTGAATATAACATGAAAAAATGACAAAATAAAGTTAGTGTCACATAGGAGAGATTGTGCTGATTAAAATTATACCAAATAATCAAATTGAAAATACAGACGTAAACTCAAAAATAGACAAAAACTGAATTTCAGGTCCATTAAATGTTTCAAAATAGAACCACTAATAGTTATAAAGTTCTTTCTTACGAGAGTGTTCTTCTGTGTGTCCGCCAGCTTCGTAGCGATCAGATACTGAACTGGAGCCAGCAGAACGATGACGGAGGCCCCCACCAGAGCGCTCCAGCCCAGCAGATAGTAGAGCAGGATCACTCCCATCACGATCTGCAGACACAGAACAGACTGTAGCCGCGCATCCCCCCTCCAGGTGTCTGTCGCCTCCCCGGTAACGAGTCTACCTGCACAGGCATCGCCCACAGGTTAGGGCAGAGGAACAGAAACCACATCAGCTGGTTGGTTTCTATGGCAACCAGGTTGTTGATCTGCCCGAGCGTCATTTCCCCCATGGACATGTTGGAGGTGGACAGACGGAGGATTTTGTTGTAAATCATTGCCTAGGAAATTAAAAAAAAAAAATGAAGACAGAGTTTACATGAGACTATAAGCTTTTTAAAAACCCAAACAAGCATCAGGGATCAAACATGTAGATCTACATCTTTGAGAAATGCTGCCATGACGGTTTTTTTTTTCAAGAAAGAAAAACTACAAGATTCAGAATCCGAATTTTCGTGACCGATGAAACTACGATTATTTTAATAGTCGACTAGCAGACCCCTGTCCTACCCAGATCTCACAGAAGTCTTTGAAGGGAGCTGAAAGTTACCCAGCAACAGCCCCAAAACATCCCTGCTCTAGAGGAGATCTACATGGAGGAATGGACCGAAATACCAGCAACCGTTTGAAAAAACCTTCAGAAGAATTCCAGAAAACGTTTGACTGCTGTCATCACCAACAAAAGGGAAAAGTATTGAAATGTACTTTTGTTGTTGACCAAATACTTATTTTCCACCATAATTTACAAATAAGTTCTTTAAAAATCAGACAATGTGATTTTTCTATTTTTTTTGTTCATTTTGTTTCTCATAGTTGAGGTATATCTTTGACATATATTTAACCAAAAGACGACTGCAAAGAGACGGTTCAGACAAGAAACAAAAAATATTTTTTTCAGATCAGGAAGTGTTGAACTTTGCAACTCAAACGCATAAAAAGATGTTTTTAAGTAATAAACAGCTTCATTATATCTGTACAACTTTGTTGCTTCTTCTGAGATTTAAACAAATGTTGAAAATAATGATATCCTGAGCTGCATCATAATAGTCACTACCAGACCAACATGTAAAGAAGATCCACTCATTAGCGTCCATTTTCACGATTGATTCTGCAGAACTGTTGCACAAACTAAACGGCTGAAAGCCACTCTCCGAGGACTATCGGACTCCATCTCTTCTTCCTTTCAGATATTGAGGCTTTAAACTATGGAGTGATAACTTCATCCATTTAAAACGCTTCAGCATTTCCTAGAATACAGTAAACAATAAGGAGAAATCTCATTTCAATTCAAGTTTGTTTTAAGAACAGTTAAAAAAATAATAGAGATTGTTGAGTGTGTTTCTCAACAGAAAACCATCTGTTTTTCCTCTTTTTTTTTTTACTTCCATGCTGTCTTCTCAACAATCAGTGCAAATGTGTTTATATTTGATATTTTTTTCCACTCACCAGCAGAGCTCCACGCAGGTTGATGCCCGTTTCTATGGTGACGTAGTAGGAGGCCTGAAGGAAAGTCCTCTGCAGGACCAAAGCCAGGAAGAGAAGAACCGAGAGGACTGAACTGTTCTTCAGGAGCTCAGTGGACGACATGAAGTAGACTCCTAAATACGTGTCCTACAAACACAAAAAAAACCCACAACTGTTTTAATGAACACTTCTGAAAACATCAGTGTTCTTAACCTTTGTCGTGAATCGGTTCCCCGTCTCCGCCTCTGGCCATCAGTGAGATCCATCAGAGTACTGGCACTTCTTGGGTCTCAACACTACACTTCCCAGCAGCCCCTGCTGTCACTCCCAGAAGCCCCACAGCCTTCTCCATCTAAAGTCAGCATTTTGTCCCGCTCTGCCGTATTACTGAGTATTCTTATCCTGACTTGATCTTCTGCTTTATCTTCTGCTCAGGTTGCTTGCCGCCTGAACCGACCCTCACCTGGACCCTGACCACTCTGGTTGTTCTCTGATAGGGCTGCCACGATTAGTCGACTAATCGACGACTAATCGACTATTAAAATAATCGACGACTAATTTAATAGTCGATTAGTCGTTACTTTATATTGTATGAAGTCAGATTGTAGTAAAGTTGAAAGTTATAATAGCATTCTGCTAGCTTTTTGGAATATTTTGGCATTTATTAAGGTTTTTTAGGCTATTTTGGAGTTTAACTTATATTTCAGCTATATGCTAGCTGTTTTGGCTAATATAGGATTTTTCCATTTTTTTAAGGCTAATTTGGAGTTTAGCAAATATTTCAGCAGCATGCTAGCTATTTTGGTTAACTTAAGCTTTTTTAAGTTTTTTTAGGCAAATTTTGAGTTTAGCTTATATTCAGCAATTTGCTAGCTGTTTTGGCTAATATAGGATTTTTCCGTTTTTTTAAGGCTATTTGGAATTTTAGCTAATGTCAGCAGCATGCTAGCTATTTAGGCTAACTTTGGCTCTTTTTATTTTTTGGTAAATTTGGCATTTAACTAATATTTTAGCTGGTTATCAACTTCAGCATCTTTACATCCACTTTGGCCATGAACAGATTAGTCGACTAATCGGAAAAAATAATTGGTGATTAGTCGACTATTAAAATAATCGTTTGTGGCAGCACCATTCTCTGATGCCCTCATGCTCAAGTTTGAACTCTGCCTGCCTGACACGGATTTAGCTTTTGTGGACTTTTAGCTTTGTTTCACTCCTGTTCTCCTCTCTGTGCCAAATAAACCCTGCTGCCCTTGAATGTAGCCGTCTGTGACACTCTTTCAGGGCTGCTGGAGCCTATCCTGGCTACTGCTTGGCAAAGCTAGGGGACATCCTGAACAGGCTACCAGTCTGTAATTTTGTTAAGATTTTGAATTTAAATTTGAATGTATCTTTTTGCATGTTGCGTTCAAAAAAAAGTTCAACCAGAACTCATCTTTTTCCTTGGTCACGCGGACCCAGTTGCAGGGTTAAATAGGGTTAAACAACCAAATGGTTCTTGTTTCTGCAGCTCACCGCACCGATGGATCAATGCGGAAAACACATTTCACACACTTAGTAGCGTCACAGCTAATGGTACTTTAAGTTTAACTTTAAATGTGTGCGGTTAAAAACAAAATCCAGCCTTGGACGCACTTCAAATACATGTAGAAAACACTGCAATCTCCGCCTCGTGTTAAGTGTGGAAAACAGGAATTTCCAACACTTTTTGTGCTGGAATAACATCCGCTTTTATTACCTGTCCTAATGATAGTTTTATTATTTTTAAAAACTGCAGGAAAGGCAAAATACACAACAAAATGTGAATATAACAGCAGCTGCATTTCCACTGACAATAAAATTCACAAATTGGATTTGTGATCATAAATTTGCTTAAAGGCAACATGAAAAATAAAAAAAAATTTAGCATTTATCACAACGTTTCTGCGTTTTGAGGAGGTGGTTTTTGAGACGGACATATTTTACAAAACTGTAATGGAAATTCTTTTTTCAAATGAAATGAGACACCTGAACAAGAACTGAATACCGCGCGTTAGCGGGCGCCACATGAGGTCCAAAGGATCACAGTTCATTAAAAGTTGAGTGCTTTATGCAAAAGTGTCCTGTGTAAAATCACCAGAATCTCTTCAAACGTAGCCGCTCCCACCTAGATTTCCGCTCCATGTCCTGAATAAGATGCCGACGTCTCCTTTGATAGAGCACTAACGCCGTGGCAGAAATGTGAATGTATCTGCAGTAAATCAAAGTATTTTCACACCCGTGTTCTTGAATGACTTATTGCATAATTATGATTTAATGGAAACCTGCAAAGTTATTTATTTGTTTGGACATTGGAATTTAGATAAAGTTATGAGTAATGGAAATGCAGTTACTGTTTCTATGGCAACCACTCTAGCCAATCAGGGCTGAGCTAATTGAAAGACCACGCCACTACCCCTTAAAATTAGGCAACACGAAATTGTCAAACATTTAAAATTAATTATGGGTGTCTGATTTTTTTGGCCCAAAAATCGAAAACATAATTATTAGATTTGATTAGATTTATTTCAAGCAACAAAAAAATGCATATGCAGTACAATCATGTCCAACACAGGATAACTCGACATTAAGAAATTCCCTGAAAGGGAGTGAATTTATATAATCCCACCCCGACTCGATTTTACCATTTCCTTTACGTGATTTATCATTTTCCAGTTCATAATTTAAGATCAGATATTTATATCTTTCCAACATGGATTCAGTTCATTAGTTATTAAATACTTTTTTAAAAAATGGGAAATTATTTTCTTCAAGAAATGTTAAAAAGTATAATTCCCACAAAGAAATAATTGGTTTCAAAATTGAAAGCCTTTAAATGTGTTTCCTCATATGAGCATTTATTAGATAGCACAGAGGTCGGCAACCTTTACCAGTAAAAGAGCCATTTGAGCTCATTTTGTACTGATCAAAACCTAGAATGAGCCACATAGTTTTACTTTAGCCTTTAAAAAATTTGGATTTGCATTCATTAGCTTCTTTTTGTTTTTACATTTTTTAATAAATATGAATTATGTCTATTTTTTGTCATGAACATAAGCAAAAATATAAAAAGAAACTAGCATTTCTCACAATGGGATTTTTTAAAAATGTTTTTACCTTTGAGTGAATTAGCGAATAAGCTTGTTTCTTAAATACCAGCTAAATTCCAAATTAGCATAAAATTCATCAGTAAATTAGAACAGCCAAAAATGTTAGCATGTTGCTAAAATAAAAGCTAAACACTAAATTTGCCTAAAAAACCCCAGTAGATAACAAATTAGCTAAAAAATGTTAGCATGCTACTAAGCTAAACTCAAAACTAGCATAAAATTGCTTAGTAAACTAAATTTGTCAAAAATGTTAGCCTTTTGCTAAAATCAAAGCTAAACTCTAAATTTGCCAAAAAACCTCCAGTAGATAACAAATTAGCTAAAAAATGTTAGCATGCTACTAAGCTAAACTCAAAACTAGCATAAAATTGCTTAGTAAACTAAATTTGTCAAAAATGTTAGCCTGTTGCTAAAATCGAAGCTTAACTCTAAATTTGCCTAAAAACCCCCAGTAGATAACAAATTAGCTAAAAAATGTTAGCATGCTACTAAGCTAAACTCAAAACTAGCATAAAATTGCTTAGCAAACTAAATTTGTCAAAAATGTTAGCCTGTTGCTAAAATCGAAGCTAAACTCTAAATTTGCCTAAAACCCCCAAATAGATAACAAATTAGCTAAAAAAATGTTAGCATGCTACTAAGCTAAACTCAAAACTAGCATAAAATTGCTTAGTAAACTAAATTTGTCAAAAATGTTAGTCTGTTGCTAAAATCGAAGCTTAACTCTAAATTTGCCTAAAAACCCCAAATAGATAACAAATTAGCTAAAAAATGTTAGCATGCTATTAAGCTAAACTCAAAACTAGCATAAAATTACTTAGTAAACTAAATTTGTCAAAAATGTTAGCCTGTTGCTAAAATCGAAGCTTAACTCTAAATTTGCCTAAAAACCCCCAAGTAGATAACAAATTCACCAAAAATAAATGTTAACATGTTGCTAAAATAATATCTCCACATTATTTAAAAATTATTATTTTCTTCCTCTTCAGCCAGAGAGCCACCATGGGGAGATAAAAGAGCCACATGTGGCTCTGGAGCAGCAGGTTGCAGATCCCTGAGATAGCACATTCACACAGGAACCAAAGCTCTGCTGTTTATTAATACGTACAACTATACTACCTTTATTTATAAAATTATAAACAAATATTAAAAGTTTTATTGCTGCAACATAAACCAGCACCTTCTACTATCAGCATATTACCAGTAGCTGTAAAGATTGGCTGTAAAATCGACATAGACAACAGTTTGAGAGTCAAGATTAGCATCACAATAAGTCCACCTTAAACAGAGGGTCAAAGGTCAAAGACAAAAGCTTCATCTGAAGACAGGATCAGAAATCTGCGGTTGATGCTCAGCAGGCCTCTCCACACATCAGAGTGTGAAGCGAGTGGGGAATTTTCCACGTCGCTCAGAAATGCAGCGCTGGTCTCTGTCTCTGCTGCCTTCGTACCCACTCTAACGGGCAGGCGGCGAGCTGACAGCGGCGAGCCAATCAACATCAGCGGCAGTCGCTTCAGACGAAAGGAAGAGATCATCACGAGGGAATCTGCTTCTGGAATCAAAGAGGAGCTGATGTTTATGAGCCGAGCGGCCGAATGAACCGTCTGGTTTACTTCCGTCAAGTCCTCATGGATGATAAAACTTTCCTCTGTTAGGAAACAGACAGGGGTGTCGTGATTTATTTTACCGATTCAATTCAACTCAGAAAGATAAATCTGGTTAAAATAGAAATCGATTAATCGGTTAACGAATGTTTGATTAATCGAGACGAAACGATTAATCGTGATTTGTACGAGAATTCAAACTTTTCTATAAATAAATATGACATAATAGAGGTAATCCAATGCATCCTTGATGCGTGGATGTGATTTGTTCAAATCTAAACACAGATTTGAACAAAACAGTTTTGATCTAGAATCCAGCTCAGTTCTATTCATCTACAAGTGGGGCAGAGCTTGTGGCCCCGCCCAGTTTATTTTCTACATCACATGTAAGATCTTTTTCCGACTGCATTTTTTCATCTGCTCCCGATTCACAACAATTTCAATAAATAAATACTCAGAAATGCAAATTTAAGCCCAATTTTCTTTATACATGTACTCCATCATCACAGAAACCAAATACATAATTTTCAAAGTGGGTCTTAAAAATCAAATAGAAATAAAAATAAAGGTCCAATCATAGTCATAATTTTTTTTAAATGTTGCCCTTTATAAAGGTCAAAGGTCATGCCCACAATGCTCTTTTTCATGTCTCGTTGCAAACAAATACTGCGACTATAGAAAACCCCTGCACAGTTGCCATGGCAACAGCCAAGGCTTAAATAAGAGAATTATCTTCCAGTCTTTATAGTCATTTTATTCAAATGAACATTGACGTCCCATTTCTTTAACAACGACTGACTGACTGACATCATCGTCATCATCACAGCTTTGTCAAATCAGTCCACCATCATGTTAACCTCTTAGTGGCTTTTGTCTCAAATTTGTGACAAACTACAAACTTATGAGCTATTTTTTCTTTCATAGCTGGAAATAAATTAAAGCGTTAAGGGGTTAAATATACTTCTTTTGACAGGAAGACCAAAAATCAAATCAGGAAACTGCAGTTAATTCAGAACTCTGCTGCTCAAGTTCTCGCAGGGACCAAAAAAGTAGACCACATCAGTCCAGTTCTGAGATATTTATACTGAATTTGAAATTATGATGCTAAATGGTTTTGCTCCAAATACATGACTCACCTCCTGACCCAGGCTAATGTTAGCTTGAAACTAATGTTAGCTTGAGGATAATGCAAGCTTAAGGTAAATGTTAGCTTGAGGCCAATGTTAACTTGAGGTTAATGTTAACTAGAGTCTAGTGTTACCTTGATGCTAATGTTAGCTTGAGGCTAATGTTACTTTGATGCTAATGTTAACTTGAGGCTTGTGGCTGCATTTTCTGCATGCGGAAGCAAAACGGTTGCACCACTCTCCCGCATGCGCGAACCATACGTCACTTCCGCTAAAGCATTTTACGGTCTTTGGACGATAACAACAATAATAACCTCGTAGGATGTTAATATAGCACTTAAAATGTTTATCATAGTGAAAACATTCAGTTATTGTTGAATAAACGAAAGGAAAAAGACACGTTAAGGATAATAACCTTACGATCTTGCAGTGACTACCACGGACTACAAATGTTTTCTTCTTCTGCAGTTTTACATGACGGCAGTTTACTCCCTAGGGTAAGAGGAAACAGCGCCACTTCAAAACACTTATTTTATCCGGTAATCCAAATTCGTTTTTAACGGTAACTCGGTGGCTTTTTTTCGCACAGTAATCCAGTCAGGAGAAGCTCTCGGGTGTTGAGAAAAACATAAATTCTTGTGATCAAGGAGTTTTGCTGTTTGGAAATGACTCCGTCGTATAGTGGGCGAAGAGCGGAAGTGACGTATGGTTCGTGCATGCGGGGTAAGTGGTGCAACCGTTTTGCTTCCGCATACAGAAAATGCAGCCACAAGGCTAATGTTACTTTGAGGCGAATGTTAGCTTGAAGTTAATGTTAGCTTGAGGCTAACAAAAGCTTGAGGCTAATGTTAGCTTGATATTAATGTTAGCTTGCGGCTAATGTTATCTTGAGGCTACTGTTAGCTTGTGGCTATTGTTAGCTCAAGGCTACTGTTAGCTCGAGGCTATTGTTAGCTTGAGGCTACTGTTAGCTTGAGGCTATTGTTAGCTCAAGGCTACTGTTAGCTCGAGGCTATTGTTAGCTTGAGGCTACTGTTAGTTTGAGGCTATTCTTAGCTTGAAGTTATTGTTAGCTCGAGGCTACTGTTAGCGTGAGGCTATTGTTAGCTCGAGGCTACTGTTAGCTTGAGGCTATTGTTAGCTTGAGGCTATTGTTAGCTCGAGGCTACTGTTAGCTTGAGGCTATTGTTAGCTCAAGGCTACTGTTAGCTTGAGGCTATTGTTAGCTCGAGGCTATTGTTAGCTCGAGGTTATAAGCTCACGCGTGATTGCTCAAACAGATCTCTCAGTGACAGTTTGGAACCGGCGAGTGGGGAGTTGTGGGCTGCTCCATGTCAGAAGCCCCGCCCACAACCCAGAATTTTATTTTTAACCCTTCTGCTCTCTTTGGGGTCCAGATGACTCCAACTATATATTGATCTGTGATTCCTTCCATGTCTGACATGGACATTAGTGAAACTCAAAAATCAAAGACTGAAAAAAAGTTTAGTGCACTGTCTTGTGGGGTCCAGATGACCCCACTTTTAATGTAAACAAGCCAAGGATAGCGGAAGGGTTTTAATTATCTACTGCCTTTGTACATAAAGTGTATCTTAAAATTCAACAAAAACATTTTAATTTTGGCTAAAAACTTCATAATCCTGATTTAAAAAATTACTGGAAACAATTTTTACATTATAAAAAAATAATGGATGGATTCAGAATTTAAGTGTTCCAAAGTAAAAAATGAAAGTGAAGAAAGAAAGAGAATAATGAGAGTACTAAAAACAGAACCTCTTATGTCAGTGGTTCAATTCTGAATCAAGTCAAGCTGGAAGCAAATGTTTCTGCAGTCATCATCAGCTTCCTGTGCAGCCTCAGACACACACCTACAGGCGACAACACGGTGACTACGACAACGGCTCGCTGACACCGCACTGGACCTGACTCATTCAACGGTCAAGTGGACCACCCAACTTGACCAGCAGGCACTGATCTCACATGAATCTGCGCTTCACCTCTGACTGGCCCGTCTGGAGGAAACACTTTGGTCCCATCGACGGACTCGCATATTTGTTTTTGTTCCAGGATGACGTCTCCAAAAGGGAAAATGAACGTCCAACGAATCTTTGCCATGATTTCCGTCACAAATTTAGCTTTTTTATTGAAGGTTTTTCAAATATGACATGAGTCACCGAACAAAAACATTTCAAACAGACCTTAAAGTCTGTAATGGGTTGAATGATGCTTTTTGTTTATGTGTGAATGAAGAATTTTAGATGCTGAGACAGAAACTCCTACGATAGACTATCAACCTGTCCACCAATAGTCAGGATAGGCTCCAGCAACACCAAAAGAGATTAAGCGGGTTTGGAAAATGGATGAACGAATGAGCTGCGTTTAGATGGACACAAGTAATCGGAATAAAATAAAATAAAAACATGCCGTGTAAATACACTATTCATAAAACTCATAGCAATTTGTGTTACCAATAATGTCGAGGAAATTAAGGCTCTTAAATGTTATTGTTGGGACATATTAACCGTAATCCTTCCAAGAATAAAGTTCAGCACGTACTTAGAAAATTATGTGTAAAAAAAAAATAATAATAATAATAAAAGCACCCTTAGACAATTATTTCACTACGAGTTGGCCGCAGCCATGAATGTTTACAATATTACTCGATTACTTCTTCTTCTATGGACGTTTCAGGTATTTTAGATACTTCTGTCAAAATGGTTTATTCCAATCAAACGTGTGCCGGATGTAAACTTTTGTTATAATCGGATAAAGTTTGTCCATACACGGTTTAATTCTAATCCGATATTTTGAACATGCAGTGACGGACGGAGACAGAAAAGCCTCATTTCCACTGAGCTGTCCGGTTCGGTCCGGTTCGGTCCGGTTTAGGGTGCCACGTGTTGACTGCGTAGCTTTGAATCATAGTAGTGCGATTACAGCAAAAGCAAAGCTAACAACAACAAAAGAGGTTATCCAACCAACACATTCTCACTGACAAGTCCTCACAGACTGACGTTCGGTTCCGGGTCAGTTTTTGATGTTTTGTCCCCAACTCAATTTTGGTCGTTTTGTCGGACTCTGTACCGGACACAGACCGAACCTTGGGACATGGCCGGTATTGGTACAGCCCTAGCCTGGTCGATAGCCTGGTGGTCCGCTCTGGTACTGGATATGGATCGGGGTCTGGTCGTTTTGTTGGATGCGGTACCAGATACGGTCCCGGACGCAGACTGCATCCTTGGGACGCGGCCGGTATCGGTACCTTAACTCGGTATCCTAACCCTAGCCTGGTTCGCGTCTGTTACCACATCTGGAACTGGTACAACATCTAGTGCCAGTACGTGTCTGGTACCAGTACCAATCCACATTCGGTATCGATCCGTATTCAAGATTGGTTCTGGATGCAGATCGGGGTCTGGCTGTTGATGTAAAACAGAATCCGGACCCGGACGCAGACCGAGTACTGGTACCTTAACTCGGTAGCCTAACCCTAGTGGGGTCCGCGTCTCGTACCGCCTTTGGAACTGGTACGGCAATCTGGAGCCGGTACCAATTCACGTCTGTAACCAATCCGGGTAATGTGCCATACTGGTGCAGTTCGGTCCAACTTAATGAGTCCATTCTATAATGGGAATGGTCAAAATACCGGACCGGACCACTAATGGAAACGCGGCGAAAGTCTCAGCACATGTGAACCCAAAGCTTCCAGATAAAAAACAAAAAGTATGTAGCTCCGCCCACCTTCTTCTTGTCCTCTGAAGACACGACCTCCGTCACATCCAGGTACTTCACAATGCCAGAGATGCAGAGAGGCCCGGCGAACCCAAGCAGGTCTGCCAAATAGCGGAAGGTGCTGCTGAGCAGGATGGGTCGGCCAAACGCCCGGTACATGGAGCGCCAGATGGACGGGTTCTCGTCCGGATCCTCTGGGGTCTGTTAGACCAGTGACGGATGGAAAAGCAAGAGAAAAGGAATCAGGTAAAATGGTTATAAAGTGGATGAGACTTTCCATGGGCTCACCCTCTGGTCCTCATAGGCGTCTTTGAGTCTCAGATAGTTGGTGAGGGCTCTCATGGCGATTGGTAGCTTCCCGATCTTCTTCAGCTCTATCGGCCTTTTATGCGCTCCGATGATGAGAGGATTCATCCACCAATATGTCGCCTGGACAGTGTTATTGTTATTTTCAAAAAGGTCCAATATTATGGAGAGAAAATAGTCTCAGTCGGATTAAGCATAATTTTTGATTTGTGACTCATATAATACGTTTTGTACAAAAGTAAAAGAATTACAAAAACGTAAAAAATACAATTTCCACACGCACAAATTAAAATTACAATAGCTTGAAACTAATTACACAAAAAAAACTTTTTAAAATACGCACCACCTCCGCACACGAATCACCTCTTACGCACGCACGCAGCCTAAGTTACGCATGGATCTACCGAGAGACTCTTTCACGTCTCACAAATTCGTCCATGAGTGATGCGTTCAAGTACTACCAGAATTCTCGTTCGCCATAGTTTTCTTGTCTTTTAAACTTTGATTGTGAATACCATCCGGTAAAACTTGATATTTTCCAACTTTCTTAAAAATATATTTCCGATAGTTAACATAAAAAAGTTTAAATATGCGTTTTTAAAACACTTATCCCTTTAAAAACACGATTTTTTTCCAGAAGAGAAAAAAGAGGTAGTCCGTGTGTGTTTTAAAGAGATTTTTGTGTGTAATTAGTAGGGCTGCCATGATTAGTCGACTAATCGATGACTAATCGACTATTAAAATAGTCGACAACTAATTTCATAGTCGATTAGTCGTTACTTTATAATATATGGAGTCAGGCTGTAGTAAAGTTGAAAGTTATAATGACATTCTGCTAGCTTTTTAGACTATTTTGGCATTTATTAAGGGTTTTCAGGCTATTTTGGAGTTTAGCTAATATTTTAGCTTCATGATAGCTATTTTGGCTAATTTAGGCTTTTTCAGTTTTTTAGGCCAATTTGGAATTAAGATAATATTTCAGCTACATATTAGCTCTTTTGGCTAATTTAGGATTTTTTCAGTTTTGTAGGCTAATTTGGAGTTTTGCTATTATTTCAGCTACATGCTAGCTATTTTAGCTAATTTGGGATTTTTTTTTACAGTTTTTTAGGCTAATTTGGAGTTTAGCTAATATTTCAGCTGCTTGTTAGCTATTTTGGCTAATTTGGGATTTTTACAGTTTTTTAGACTAATTTGGAGTTTAGCTAATATTTCAGCTATATGCTAGCGATTTTAGGTTATTTAGGATTTTTTTGTTTTAAAGCTTATCATATTTCAGATTTTTTTTACATCCACTTTGTCCATGATCCGATTAGTCGACTAATCGGAAAAATTAATCGATGATTAGTCGACTATTAAAATAATCGTTTGTGGCAGCACTAGTAATTAGTTTCAAGCTGTTGTAATTTTTATTTGTGCTTGTGTAAATTGTATTTTTTAAATGTTTGTAATATTTTTTACTTTTGCACAAAACGTATTATATGAGTTAGAAATCAAGATTTATGCACGCACAAATCCAAGAATACACACGCACAGATCCTAATTTACGCACATATTAAGAATTACGCATGCACAAATCAGAGTGAGTCTATTTTCTCTCCATACTGTATCCAGGATTGTTTAGACTAAATACCTTAGAGAGCAAGTTGACAAAAGGCTGCAGGAATCGAACTCCCAAGTCCTGCAAATCTTCAGGTGGTTTCACCTTCTGAGGGCTGGCAAAGAATACGTATTTCTACAAGGACAAACGGTAGAAAGAGAATGGCGGGTGTTGAGAAGAGGTTGTAATGAGAAGCACCAAAAACCTCAGCGGGAGGAGGAGGATGACCGACCCTGACTCTGATGACGTTCACCTCCACGGCCATCAGGAGTCCGTACAGAATCACCAATAGGGTTGTGATGCAGAACCGCAGTTGCTTTAGTCCGACGCCGAACTCTGTGAACTTCCACAGCTTGATGGACTTTGTGATGAACGCCAACACCCAGTAGATGAAGAGGACTGTGAGACAGAAGCCAGAGTCAGTAAAGGTTTTTTCTACAAACAAACTTTTTCATATAATCTGATCAAAACAAAATAGTTTCTCACCAAGCAGCAGTTTGGGGAAGTTGGACGTCTCTATGTTGTGGTAATAAACCACAGATGTTGTTGCTGCTATGAAGCCCATGAACGCTGGCATGAAGAGATGAAGGTGGTCGGTGGTCATCGCCCTTCAGACAACATACAAAATCATGAGCTGCAGCTAAATAGCATGAAAGCTAAATAAAAAAAAAGTTAAGACTTGCTTGTTGGAGACGATGCCCTCGGAAAACTCGCACACGTGGACAAACAGAAGCAGGAAGGTGAGGATCCATCTCATGTTGTGGCCAGGGAAGTGGAGCCATGTGTTGTGATGGATCTGGACCTTGGAGCTCTGACTGCCCCAACCTACCAGAGATATTAACATTCATGAAGAGGTTTGGTTACTTTTGAAAAACAAGATATTTAAAGTCAGAAACATTAATTAAAGACCATTTGTTTCTGGAAAACTAGAATAAAAAAAGTGGAAAATTCAGAAAAGTGAGAGGTAAGCATATTTCCGTTCTATGTTAACTTTGTTTATTACCTTTTGCTAAATTAATTGCTAACCAACTCAGTTCCAGCATAACTGCTATACAATACAGTTTAAATGCTTTGTTAATAAGCTGAACGGATTAAAAAAGGAAACATAATAGTACAGCTAACATTAGCATCCAATCAAGAATGCTAACTTAAAGCTTGCAAATTAGCCCGCTAACATATTGCATACTTTATATTATAGCATGCTAAATTATAGCTTGCAAACATAACATACGGCAACATTTACCATGCTCCCATATAGAATGCTAACAAATAAAGTGCTAATATATTGGAGGCAGAAATGTTGTTAGCTAACATATAGCACAGAAAAAGATACCATGCTAAAATATAGCCTGGTAAAATATTGGATGCTAAAATGTAGCATGTTGACATATTCCATGCTTACATATAGCACACTAAAATATAGGTTGCTAACATATTGTATGCTAACCAATGCTGTCGTATAGTATGCTAAGATTTAGAATGCTATGCTAACATTGGATGGTGACATGTAATATGCTAACAACATGTACCATTCTATAGCACGCTAACACATATAAAGCTAATATAATGGATATTGACATGTAGTATGCTAAAAGAAAGTCCGGCACCATATCGTATGCTAACACATACCATGCTAAAATGAATGCTAATATGGAATGCTAACATATTAGATATTGACATGTAGTTTGCAAACGTATAGGAGAATCAAATATTACATACTAACATGTGACATGCTCAAATGTAGCATGTTCACTTATTGCATGCCTACACATAGCACACTAAAATATAGCATGCTAAAACATAGCTTGCCAATATATTGGATACTGACATGTCGTAAGCTAACATAAAGCCTGGTAACATATCACACGCTAACATGTACCATGCAAAACATAGCATGTTAACATATTGCATTCTTACATATATCAACTAAAATGTACCACGCTAAAATATAGCTTTCTAACAACATAAACCACGCTATCATATAGAATGCTAACATATTGGATGCCGACGTGTCGCTTGCTAACATATAGTAGAAGAAAATATATCACGCTAGCATAGCCTATGCTAACAACATAAACCATGCTAACATATAGAATGCTAATATATTGGATGTTGACATGTCGTTTGCTAACATATAGTAGAAGAAAATATAGAACGCTAGCATAGCCTATGCTAACAACATAAACCAAGCTAACATATAGAATGCTAATATATTGGATGTTGACATGTCGTTTGCTAACATATAGCCTGGTACCATATTGCATGCCAACATGTACCTTGCAAAATGTAGCATGTTGAGATATGCTATTATAGCACACTAAAATATAGCATGATAAAATATTGCTTGCTAACATATTGTACATGAACAACATATACCATGCTAACTTATAAACTGCTAATACACCAGATGCTGACATGTCTTATGCTAAAAAATAGCATAAGAGCATGCTAGCATGTACCATGCTAAAACGTAGCATGTTGACACATTGTATGCTTATTGCTTACATATGGCACACTAAAATTTAGCTTTCTAAGATGTAGCCCAGTAACGTTTTACAGGCTAACATATACCTTGCTAACATTTAGCCAGTTGTAATATGCTACAATAAATAGCACACTGACATGCTATATAGCCCACTTTCAGTCCAGAATAATCAATCAAAGAGGAAAAGTTTTCCATCTATTTATGTGATCAAACTGTTCACTAATTAAATCATAATTATCTTTACTTTGTTTTTTAATTATGTTTGCCATCAAACCTGTAAAATAAAGTTTCTACATAAAGGATGAGAGGACAAAATGTTTCTGGAAACAGTAAGAACTGAAACTCCAGGGTGATCTTCAGTATCATGAAAACCATTTTTGGCTCCACGCCGACTTTCAGCAAAGGAACTTAAATCTGTTTATCTTGTTTCCCAGCAATTATGAGTACAGTGAGGACTACCCATCCCCCGTTACGCATCTGTTGTTTGAAAACCAGCTAGAGTCCAAACCTCCTCCTCCTCCTTCCAGGTCTCGGGCCTCCCACAGAGGTCATGAAACGCAGAACAACTCTACTGGCATGGGAAAGCGACTGTGGAAACATTCAGTCCAGATCTGTATTGTCTCAGAGAATAAAAGTAATACTAGTAACAACATTTAACCCACTGAAGTAACACTGGGTACTCAGCTTAACTAAATACGTACATTAACGTGTCTAAAAGGAACATCCCATAATTGTCCTTTAGTACAGTTTGTATTATTGTCAGATTGTTTATGTAAGAAAATAGTCACCATTACTTACAATAAAGAAAAATCAGAAAATATAGGGATTTAAACAACAACAACTATCACTGTTTAAATATTGAACCAATTCAATTTCCATTCACAAATGCACCCATGATTGTTTTTTTCTTTCAAAACTTATTTTGTTGGGGTATAAAAACACCTTTCTCATTATCTGTGATATACACAGGAACAATGTTAAATCTTTTATCAATAAAAGTATGATTTCTGATATTAAAAACTAAACTTATACCTGAAAATCAAATACAAGAAATTCATGGATTTCAGGAACTGATTTGGGTTTTAGAAAGTAACTTCAACTTCATCACTTCCAGCGTTTGTCTTCCTCCAACAAGATAAGATTATATCCCTAAATGTTAGAGTACAAAACCACAGGCTAAAACTCAATGAACTTTAAAGCAAGCAAAATTACTTAAATCTATAGAAAGCCATCACCACTGAGCGTTGCAGTTTCTCAAACAGCCACTTGAGGTTTGTGACTTCCCATTGACTTCAATGTAAAAAAAAAAATTAAAATATTTCCCTGTTTATTACTGTACAGGGGTAAATTTATAGCTTTGTTTCCACTGAGCAGTCCGGTCCGGTTTAGAATGGACCAGGCAATTCAGGTGAGCTTGAGCATGCGGGGTGAAGCTAACACAACTACAATAGAGGTCATCCAGCAGTTAATGTTTTTCCCGCTTGGGTTTTGCTTCTTTGTAAATACAAAGCATTAAAAGTTGTTTGAGAGAGAATTGCGGCTGGAGAAGAGGAATACAGCCAATTTCTTGGAGCTTTTTTTGTCATATGGACCAGTTTCAACGTTAGCTCTACGCTAACCGGACCGCAGGCTCAGCCCTGGGCTGCATGGCACCCAAAGCAAAACGTGATTTTTGAATGATATGTCAAACTGTAAAAGAAAAAAAAGTCATTGCAGTTTGGTGGCCCCTCCAGTAGATGGCACCCTAGGCGGCCGCCTAGCCTGCCTGTGTCAAGGGCTGGCCCTGCCAGACAGTTCCATTTTCTGTACGGTTTGGTCTAGCTTAATAGATCCAATTTATAACAGAAACATTCAAAATACTGGACTGCTCAGTGGAAGGACATGAAGACTTTAATTCATCCTAAATGGCTCAGTAGCAGAAAGTTTTACAAACGCTCATCTGGACTCCGTTTTTTAAGTTAAAGAATTTTTTTAAGTCGAACAAAAATTTCGTAGTTTTGTAAAAGTATTTACCGGTATGCTGTACGGGGGTATTTTTGTTTATTTTTTAGTTAATTTTAATAGAGTTTATTAATTACCAAAGATGTGGATTTTTGAATGCCCGGTGGGTGGTCCAAAAACTTTCACTTTCGAGGTAATTAAAAATCCCTATTAGACCACCTTTGTCAAACTCAATAACAATGGGCCAAAATCTTTAAAACATTTAGGTCACACCTTAATAAACATTACTGAACAGACCAAAATTAAATTTTTAAAACTTCAAAATTGTAACTTTTTAACATTACTCTAAACAAAAATAGGCAGGAATATTATTCCAGAATAAATCAATTTAAACCTTAAATAACTTTCAATATTTTACTCTCCGTAAAAATAGGTTTTGTCAAATTAATCAAGTTAGAAGATACCATCAGGCCATTAATAATGGAAAAGATCGTGAGGGCCGGATCCGGCCCCCGGGCCTTGACTTTAACACATGGGTCTAAGACCTTATTTTCGTACGGGTGAGATTATATATCAAGACACTGTGAGTCTCTAATCTGAACACATTTTTCCTGTCCTTAAGACTTCAGCTGTGTGACCCTTTAATTTCACATCAATCTCATGTCGTTTCACGATTGAGATAAGCCGAGATACGGCGCTTCCTGCGCTGAATAATCATTCGGATCCCGCTCCGCTGAACTCTGACAGAAAAGGTGAAGCTCTAAGAGGCTTAAGCAGGAAACACTCAAACAGCCTGTCAGAGCTGCACATAACACAGACTGCACTGCCTTTATGCCGCGGCTCAGACTCGCAATAATCACACCTCTGGATGTTTACCCAACTTCAGAGCTGCTTCGGCGCCAAAATATGAGACTTTAAAGCTTTTTAGGGAACTGAACTGATACCAAGTGTGTACAGGAATCATTTTAATACATTTTCAGCAGCAAATGGGTATGCGGGATCGTTTTTACATCAGAAAAGTAGTGGATGGCCTACCGATGAAGAGGATGGGGAAGGTGATGAAGAGCAGGAACACATGAGGAACGAGGTTGAGAGCGTCCACGAAGCAGCCGTTGTTAAGCACGCCGTTCTCCACGCTGTAGGCACTGATGTTCCTATCGTTGCCACAAAAGGAAAAGGCCATGCCTTCAGCTCCAGCCGCAGACGTCTGCAGGAAAGCAAAGTTTTACGCCGATGACACTCCGTTTATGATCAATGCGCCCTGATAAATCTGATCACAAGTTTGTTTCTTTATTTTCTGTTTTTGATTCATAGAAATCACACATTCATTTGTGTCAGTCACACGGTTACATTCAAGTACATATCTTTATTCCCAAACTTTTGATTTTGAATTCACAAATCTGGGCAGATTATTCCTAAACTAAACATTTGTTGTAAACAGAAGACAAACCCAAATGTGTAGATCTATTTTCCTTTCTTATTACACAATCAAAACCACGTGTCCTTCACCAGTGAAATATTCTCCTCCTTTTAACCTTCTTAAAATAGAAATAACTATCATGCTTCACAAAAATGTACCAGAGCCCTTTTGTATTCACTTAGGAATAATCTCATTTGTTCCACATGAACTCAGACTAGAGTGTGGATGTCTGAAAGTGGAGAAAAAGCTGTCAGATTCAGCTCTTTCTTTGATTTCCTATCAGTTCTTTTACAGTTGATTCAGATGAAGACATGTCATGGAGAACTCTAACTATAGAAATCAAATTAAGACAGCTTGTTGGCTTTCAGTTTTTTAAGGAGCATAACAGAGCACTAATTCATCTTTTTAAAAGCTTAGATGTTTTTTTCCGTCTTTATTACATTATATTACTATATTTAAATTGTAATTTCACAGTCCAAGACACGTTTCCCTTTGACTATTATGAAGTATTGATCTCATAAGATCAATGTTTAACAACTCCACACTTTTACTCAAGGTTTTAATCTGACACATTTTCTAAAACAAACCAGTGTTTCCTGAGTTCATCCTCTGATAGAGATCAAATGTTGGACTTGACAAAAATCGGGAAGAAGCTGAAAAAATTATGATTAATACAAACTATTTTTTAAGGTTTTTGAATGTTTATTAGCTGAGATACAGAAAAGATTGCTAAAAAAAACAAAAAATTATGACCCGACAAAATTTAAAAAAAAAACTTCAGGATGCTCATTTTTTTCCCAATAATTTGAAAACAGTTGAAGAATAGCAAAATGCAACAAAGGCTATGTTAAATGCTAAGTGTCTATGGAGCTAAATTTGGGCCAATATTATTTGAAACCCAAATAAAACAAATTTCAAAGAAAATTGGAGTTTGGCCTAAAATATTGAAATGTCTGAAACTTTTTGCTATTCTAAAATAGACTTAAATATTTTCAGCTTCAAATTTCCATTTTTTTTTGTTTCAAAACTCAAAATGTCTTTTTTTCAGTTTGAAAACTTTTTTTCACTTTTAACTCCTTTTTTTTCATTTTCAATTTTGAAATTTTCAGATTCAAAAGCAAACAAAAAAATGTTGAAAGTAAAAAAAAATTGAAACTGAAAACAAGGGTTTGAAATTGAAATGGTAAGTTTTGAAACCTAAAAAAACCAGAACATTTGAAGCTGAAAATAACAGTTTTTTTCTTTTTTTTTTTGCCAAACACCATATTTTTTTAATTTGTTTTATTTGGATTTCAAACAATATTGGCCCCAATTTAGCTCCATAAAATGCTAAGTTAGCCAAAACAATATTTATCTCAACAGAAAAAACACGTAAATATCTTGATTCAAAACATGACAGTAAAAAGTAAAATCACCAAACGAGTGTCTGAAAATGAGGAGTATGTAAAATCAGTACATCTTAAAGGAAGCGCTAACATACAGCAGTAGCTAAAGAAATTCTTAAGATGCTTAAATATTCGATTATGCAGAGTAAATTGAAAGTCTACTGTCTTGTAGCAAATTCTGATCATTTTCTGACTCCAGTTATCAGATATTTTATGAAATATTACCATAGATATCAAATGGTGTCATTGTTTGTGCTAAAATGCGACAAGCTACAAAAACAAAGTTCAGAGAAAATGAAGAATAGCAGACAGAGGCTGAAAAAGGTAGAAATGTTCAATAAAATCGCAAAAAAACTTAAATCTTTTTTTGAATAAACCCATAAAGAAAAATATGGGAAAATAAACGTATTTAAAAAACGTTTAAAAGACAAAAATGATGTAATTACATCCTTTAAACAGAAAATGCTGAGTCACTGAAAGTTTGAATTGTCTTTATGTAAAATAATGCTGATGTCGTCAGAAAGAAAATTACAGAACACAAAGCAACTCATTTACAGACTATAAATCCATCTTGTTTGTGATATGGAGAAAGTGTTAATCAGGTGTCAACAGCACTGACTGATGATCCGGTGAAGAATGAAAAAAAAACTAAACTGTAGGATTTGTTTTTTTATTTTGGTTCTTAGCATTGAGTGTATCTAAGAACTGGACCGAGTGAGAGTGGCATCATTCATAGAAAATGACACACTTTAGGCAGCAACTAAATAAAGCCAATTCAGCCGCCATTTTTTCACAAGATGGATGCCGTCTTCTTGCAGCCAGAGACCATTAGTAAATCAGTAAATGGTCTGAGTCTTTATCCATCAGAAGTGAGCTCGCTTGAAAACCACAACTTGAAAGCAGGAAATCTGTCAAACTTATCTTTTGACCAACAGGCTCCACCTACTTTAATTGAGGCGTCTGATTGGTCAGTTTAACAGAAAACTATATTATGAAAAAAATAGGATTATCAAGAAGATGTAATGGTTATTCTGACCAATTTTGACTTCCTTACTTCCTGTTTGGAAGCCAAAAGGGGAGGAGTCACTCGGTCCAGTTCTCAAGTACAGTTATTGGTTAAAAGTAGATGTGCCATCTAGTGTCAAAGCTAAAAATATGACAAAATGAAGTAAAGTTTGAGTTTACATGAATTTTTGTTTTTATTGACTGTCAAAATAAAAGCACCAATATCAATCTGATTGCCTTTTGATAACATAAAAACGGACCTAAATGGATGGAAGTATTCTAAATTTTATGTAAATTGATGGAGCATAAAAATAAATTTCTAACAATTTTTAAAAAGGAAAAACTTTGTGGCTGTAAGCCAACCCCTTCAAAATAAAAGAAGGTAAGCTCATAGTTAAGAAAAATAACTTTTAAAAACTCAATTTTTGATAATTTAAAAACACATTAACTTGACTAAAATTAATATAATTAACATAAATTAGTATAAACAACGTTTACAGCTACAGACAATGTCAATATTTGATGTGCATGTCAATATTTCATAAAATATCTGATTACTGGAGTCAGAAAACAAATCGTTATAAGATAGAAAACAAGTAAGAATCAGGAGGTCAAAAGCTGCCATATTTGTTTGACTTGAATTTTAGTGCCTCGTTGTGGAGAAAAAGTCCAAAAACAATGTTTTTTACTTTGTCTCACTTCAATTTTTATTGATTGTTTTTACTGTTTTGATTATTTTCTGCGTCTTTAACAAACGTCAAAGACACCCCATACAGCTAAAAAAAAGCAAAAACAAAATCCTAAATGAAATGACTTTTGACTTCCACTATTTCAAAGTCTTACCTTCATGGGGGAAAAGTCTTAATCCTCAAAGATTCATTCCGCTTCGCTGGATTCTGAGAAGAAAAGAAAACTGAGAACAAAGAAACGGAAGAGAAATAAAACACAGTGAAAGCTGGAGCAAGAAAAAACAAAAAAAAGTTGATTATTTTTAGCCTCTGTAGTTACAAGCATCAGCTGCTCGGTGGTGCTGACTTTCACCGCTAACCATCAAGCTAATGCTACTGCCTCGTGCAGCTTCCGGTCCACACCTTCAAAATAAAACTCGCCTTTTATTTAATTGTTTTCATTTCTCAGTCTTTTTGGGAGGGTAAAAACTCTTTTTTTAAATAAATATTTACTTTCAGCTTTGCTTTAAGTACATTCTTATTTTTTCTTTTCTAAGTATCAAGACTTTTTAAGTAAAGTTTGTAGTTTTTACTTTATTTAAAAAGGTGCAAAAATATTATCATTGTCTGTAAATAATGCCTTCAAGAAAAAATGCTATGTTTTTAAAGTCATTAGCATGCACTTTAATTGCCAAAGTATTGTAAAATTACTGACTTAATTTTACACATACATTTATAATTTTTTCTAGATTGAATTATTTCTCCTCAGTCACTACTGACTAATCATCACTGGACATTTATTTAATTTTAGTCTATTAACTCAGCTAGTTATCAACAGAAATGATTTCATTTAAAAAATATTATTCAAATGAAAAACACTCAAAATTGATGGAAAACCATATCAATAAAATATTTGTCAATTTTGCTCGTTTCTAGCTAGAATTTTCAATTGTGTTAAAAGATTGATTCATGTTTAGTTTTAATAAAGTAAATTAAATCTTTTAGATCTAAATTCCATCATTTAAATGATAGAATAGAATAGAAAAATATATCATTACAGACTCAAGGTCCAAAAAGAGGAATTCATACATAAAATGTAAAGTAATCATATATATATAAATACTAAGACCAAAGGACATAAGAATCAAAGTCAAACGCATTTTACAAACATAAAAACTAAAAGGCTTAAAAATGCCTCCATACCAGAACCTGCAGGTTTAGAAATACAATATTACCAATAATGAAATAAAATTATTAATACAATTTTTTTCCAAAAAAATATGTTTAATCCGAGACAAATATAATTATTAAAAAATTTACTTACAACAGCACAGTAAATATTACTATCCTCTTACTACAACAAATCGAGTTTTATTTTGAAAATAGGATTTTCCAAGCTTCCGGTTGCTTTGGCGGGTCTTCAGAACACTTTTCTTCACGCTGCCTCGTGTCAGATTTCCAAACTTGAACTAGTTTTGGCGCATATGAGGAGTTTATTATTGGCTCGTTCAGCTGCCAAAATGACGCAAAACGTTAAAAAAAAAAGTCGCGCAAATACAAAATAAATCATAAAAACAAAACTGGAAGTTAAGGCAATAAATATCACCAAGATCTAACATGAAATTCCACAGAATATTTCAGTTTATGCCATTTTAAATTGACTTGTATTTATTTTTATGTCGTTTTGAGGAAAAACTTGAATTAACTAAATCAAACATGAATCATTTTTCCACGTTTTGATCGTCTATCATCCGTAACAGAAAAGATCTGTGTGTAATGTTCATGCTTGGTCATAATCTGGATGATCCGCGCGCTGAGCACGCACGAGCGCGGTTTGGGAAGGATGCTGCGGGGGATGCTGGAGTCAGTGCACTCAAGCATTTCATTTCATAATTCAATTAAATCACATTCCATCAAGGATGCTAAAGTAAACATGAGAATTAGAAGCCAAACAAAACCCGGGAAATCATGGAAAAATATCAGAAAGAAGCAAGAACCGCGCATTAAATGATTCCCAGAATACTATTCATAAAATAAAGCTTTTTCATTTTTTAAAATATATCAAAAAGTTTTGGGTACATTTTAAAATATATTTGCTTTTTCTAAATAAATGTAATTTAATCTAAAATTCGGCTTTGATTGAAATAGAAAAACGTGCTGAATTAGCCCTAAAACGACTAAACTTTCAGAAAGTGTCCCAGAAAATTCACTGCGTTCAACCAGTGAGGAGAGCAGGTCTGTATGCAGGAATCCGTCCAAGATGCTCCTAAAGTACACACGGTATGTGAATACTACTGATGCCGAAATGAAGATGTGTTACTAATACATGTATCCTTTACCAAAAAAGAATAAATTTCGGTTTATTAAGTTACTAGAGATCAGATTTAGCCTAAACGTGCAGGTTTTTTGAATGGAGTCTGGCGCCTCCTTCAGGAGCAGATGGGAACACAGGATGCTGCAGCAGGAGCTGAAGGAGAACCGGAGCCCGCACTCACCCGACCTCTGACGCAGCTTTTGGGTCAGGACGTCCTTTCCGGAACCTCAGCGCGTCTTCCAGCATCCAGGTTTCTGCTGAGGAGCAGGTGACAGGAAATGCCCGCATGACAGTCGGCGTCGCGTCCGCTCTCAGACGCTGTTATGGCGCGCGCTCCGCTGCACGGACGATGGATGTATTTTTAGCCGCCAAGTGATTCATGGTTTATTGAAGGTTATAGTTTAAGATAATGCATTAAGGAGCAGCTGATAAGAAACGTCAAATTTCATTTCAGATTAAATGCTTTTAAGCTTGTGTATACCTGAACAAAGCGGAGCTGAAACACACCTGCGCACGTGCGCTTGACAGGAAAACACCAGAAATGATGAATACAGACAGGAAGTGTTTGGGAATCCCGATTTTGTATTCAGAATAAATACATATACTTCATCATGCTTTGAAAATTTGAATTTTTCACTAAAGAAAACGTGGATATTTAAATAAATATTCTCTAAAGTTAAATTGGTTTTATTTTAAAATCATTCATTTAATGTCTTCACGGGGCGTGGTCTGCTGATTGACATGAGCTTTTAAATTGTTGCTTAAACTTAACAACAGTTATTGTTAGCGTGAGGCTAATATTATCTTGAGTTTAACGTTAGGTTAATGTTAGCTTGAGTTTAATGTAAGCTTGAGGCTAATGTTAGCTTGAGGCTAATACTAGTTTGAGGTTAATATTAGCTTGAGTGAGTTTAATGTAAGCTTGAGGCTAATGTTAGTTTAAGGCTAATGCTAGCTTCAGGCTAATGTTAGATTGATTCTAATGCTATCTTAAGGTTAATATTAGCTCGAGGCTAATGTTACCTTGAGGATAATGTTAGTCGGAGTCTAATCTTAGCTTGAGGCCAATACTAGTTTGAGGCTAATGCTAGGCTGAGACTAATTTTAGCTTCAGGTCAATACTATCTTGAGACTATTGTTACCTTGGGGTCAATGTTAGCTTGAGGTTAATGTAAGCTTGAGGCTAATATTAGCTTGGGGCTAATGCTATCTTAAGGGGTTAAGGTTAGCTTGAGGCTAATGTTAGCTCGACGCTAATGTTACCTTGAGGCTAATGTTAGCTTGAGTTTAATGTTAGCTTTAGGTTAATGTTACCTTGAGGTTAACAAAAAGTGAGGCTAATGTTAGCTTGAGGCTAATAGTAGCTTCAGATTAATGTTACCTTGAGGGCTAATGTTACCTTAAGGTTAATGTTAGCTTGAGGCTAATGTTACCTTAAGGTTAATGTTATCTTGAGGCTAATGTAAGTTTGAGGTTAACGTTACCTTCACCTGTGAACATGAGTCTGTTAGGAAAACACCGGAGTAGTAATGGATAAAAACAGGAAGTTTTTGGGAATTCCGAATTTTTTTATCACAGAGTTTGCATTAAATTTTTTTTTTTTAATTTTATGTTGAGAATTATACAATTTTTACCCTAGCAAACATACATATTTGAATAAACATACACCAATGTAAGCTATAGTTTTATTTTGAAATCATTTACTTAAGGGTTTATGGTCATGCGGGGGTTTTACATTGTTGCTTAAAGATATATATATTTTAAGTTGTTGTATTTGCCCCGCCCATTTTCCTATTTTTAGAAACAAAATGGTTGGACTGTGCGGCCATTCCTGCCAAAATGAAAGGTTCCATTGAAATGAAAATCTAAGCCAGTTTGGAGGGTAAAAATAGTAAATACAACTAAATTAAATCAAATAAATTTATTTTGAGGTAACAATTGTGTTTCTTTTTAAAACTTTTGTATTGTTTCATGCAATTTTATGTAATACATTGGGTGTAGATGTAAAAATGTGCCTTCAAATAAAATATATTATTGTTACTATGATCATAATTCAATATTTTTTGTTACTTAGCTTCAGGTTTTGTTTGATTTACAGCTTTATTCTAGTGACATTTCCAAGCATTTTCTGTCCACTCTCAGAAGTACAGTGTGAAAACACACTTATATCTTAAATATATCTCCACAAGCGATCCACTGGATTGTTTTGAAAACACACAGGAACAAGAGATGTGCTGACATTTGGTCATTATATTTCAGAACAAACATAAATTACATGTGGAGATCCCCAGGGCTCCGTTCCGGGATCACTTTCATTTATTTTCTTCAGTCGTTTTAGAACTTTAATGATTTGTGTTTTTAAATTTGTGCTTTTTTTTTCCTATTTGGTAACCTTAAATTCAGAGAAAGGACCTTAAAAATGTTTATTAATAATAATAATAATATTATAATAGTATATATGAATGTATTTTAAATTTGTAAAATACATAAAAATCAACTATTTTTAAGTGAATGTCTTCACTCAAATGAGAGTAAAACTTTCCCAGGACTTCAAATTTTGGGATTATAAATAACAATTTTCTATTTAATATAAAACCTTTCTCCCCTAAAGGAAATGAGACACCAATCCTCCTGATTTCTTGGTTTTCCTGACTGTCATTGAGGGTCAAACACACATTTGTTTACATCATTTGTACTGAAGAACTTCTCCGCACGTCACTTTTCTCCGGCATCGTCCCACTAATCCACAAAGTGATCCGAACTCCTGCCCTCGCCGCGGCTCCCAGCCTCCGGGTCTGCGTTCGTGGTGGAATAAAGGTTGCAGATTCCGGACAGAGAGCCTGGGACCGCGCTGGCCGCCGCGTCCCAGCTGAGAGGCCTCGGGGGTGGAGGGTGGGTCAGAGAGGAGGAAGACAGGGTGTGTGGACGGGACGTCAGGAAAAGGTCGGAGTGAGGAGATTCCCATCTGCAAGTGTTTCCCAGGAATCCGGGACAGGAAGAGGATGACCTCCATCCTCGGCCCAGACGGCGATACGTGAGCGCCGACGTCCCCCGGAGTTCAATAAACACTTTCCCTCCTCGCCTACATGCAGAAACGCACTGAGGCAGATGTTCCCCTTTGACCTTTGACCCCCCAGAGGCGGAAGTAGCCCCGCTGACCCACGCGCCGCCCTGCAGGACGACGTCCCGGTTCGTGTGATTTACGCGGGTTTCTCCTCCTTCCTGTGTTTACGTGTCCTGCATCTGTGTCGTGTTTGCGGTTTCGGTCGCAGCGTGAGAACGCTCTTCCAGGAGGAGCGTGCGGAGCGCCTCCGCAGGAAGCAGCCAGCGCTCTGCTCCTCCCACCTCCTTCTGCCCTTTTACACTGCAGCCATCAATTAGAGACAAACAGACGACCCGAGGAGACGATTCATCAGAGGTCACCATCAAATCCAGAAGAGAAATATTTAGTGTCTCTATTTTTATTCTTGAAATCACATATACAAACATATAACTTCTATATCCAAGTGATCAGTGCCTCTTAGAATAAAATTAAATCTAGAGTATCAATGTCTGTGAAGAATTAAAATTCTAATTAGAAACTTTAGCTGCTAAACCCAAAAAGAACCACAAAAATACACTTTATTAATGTTTTTGTGGCCATCGAGTCATTTATAAAATCAATTGAACTATAACAGTTCTATAATATTTTTTAACATTTAATCATTTTAAACTTTTTTACTTTAACATACAACTTCCTTTCAACATTTGATCCTCTCCTGCAGCAGATTTACTTTAATTAAAGAAAATGAAACAAAGGAAGTTCTGTTATTTTGACTTTGAACTCTTGTTTTTTCTTTTTACTGTCAAACACTGATAAAGAATCAAATGTTTTATTTAAAACTATACAGAGAATTTAAAGATTGGACCAAGCAGTTATATTAGTGATGACGCCTCTGTTGTGCAGCAGAAAATCAGAGTTAGCTAAAAAAAAAAAAAAAAAAAAAAAAGGAAAAAAAAACCCACAAATGCTTAATTCATTCAAGTCATTAGAATTTTTCTTCAAACCAAAAGAGCCACAATGGAGGAAAAAAAGCATGTGGATCCGGAGCCTCAGGTTCCAGACGACTGTTATTAATTAAAATGAATAAATAAATATATTTATTTAAATAAAAAATACATAAAAAGTAAAATGAAATTAATGTAATGAATTAAAATTAAATTAATGTATGAATACATTTTAAAAATAACAAATAAATACAATTAAATCAAATCAAAATGTATTTGTATGGCACTTTTCCAAATCATGAAAACAAAATCAAATATTAAAATAACAAAGCAAGAAGTTGCACACAAAAAAGAAAGAAAATATTAATCCCCCCAACACAAACACACAATGAACGAATGAATAAACAAATAAATAAATAAAATGACATAAATAAATGTTTGAGTTTATTAGACTTTTTGTTTTTATTTCCTTTCTCTCAAAACTGACATCACCACACGAGGGCGACATTGCCCCACTTTGAAGGATGGAGTCCTCCTAGATAATTCTTCAAATATATGATTTTACATCAATATAAGAGTTTATACCGTCACTCACCAATTTAATAATAATAATAATATAATTTTAATCATTATTATTATTATTAAATTCGTCCAGAAATCAAAGTAACGTCAAAAAGGTAACCGGAAGTGAAGTCTTCTTCTCTGTTTTTGACAGAAGGCTAACACCGGAAGTGGGCATTAGCTTGAGGAGGAGTTGAGTAAAAAACTTCCTGACCCTTGGCGATCCAACGTCCATCGGCCGCTGGTTGGAGCATGTCCTCGGACCCGGATTACAGAGCGATTGTCCGGGAGCAGATGGGAACCGCCGGCGCAGAGACGCTGCAGGTTTTGGAGAATCAGATCTGGGAGTTGAAGCGGCGGCTCGCGGTTCAACAAAAGATGCTCGACACCGCGTTCAAACCGGAGGTTCGGCTTTACAGAATCAGTAAGTTCAGTCATAAAAAACACCACAAAGCACACGTCCTCAAAGTTATTTTCAAAGTAATGACAAAACTAAATATTTTTGTCTTGAAAGTTAGACTAAATTTAAGAGTGCGCCCTCTACCGACCAAAACACGAACTACGATCAATGGCAGCCAAAAAAAAAAAAAAAACACGAATAAAAGCTGAAAATAAACATAATGTTTTTTCTTTGATTTTAATTTCTATTATAAAAATCATCCAAAGGAGCAAAACCCAGATGAGTATCATTTATACCCAAAGAAGCGTCAAATAGAAACCACAGAAACTAGGAAAAACCCAAATATTTTATTCGTAATTGCAGCTACTCTGTAGGTTTATCTCCATAGCAACCATTTCAGTTTTTGGTCACCTGAGGGTGACGAACAGATCCAAATAAGTTTTAGAAGAATTGTCAAAAGTAAGCTTTTGTATTTCCCTGGCAACTGATGTATTTCGTTAACCACGCCCACATTCCCAATGTTTATATTGTATGTTATATCGTTCTGTTCAGCTTTTATACGTGTTAAATGTATTTTTTATACAAATATTCCCCATTTTCATCATCAGAACACAGTGGATTTATAAATAGTTGTATAAATATGTGTGTATTCATTAGATTTACACTGAAACCTGTATTCTCATATCCAGCGTTTAGAAAAATAATAGTACAGTAGTGAGCACGGTGTTTGAATTACTTTTAAAAATCCAGTAGATAGCCCTGCATTATATTGATTTCTTTAGTAGATTCGGGTGGGAATTCAGAGCAAGTGAATTTTTTTTTTTTTTTTTTTTGTAATTCTAGATGGTGAGCTCTTTCTCTTTTTCCTTTTTCTGAGGTCAAAGGTCAATAAACTCCTCCAGCAAGTTTCCTATATTTTTTATACACATTGTCGGAAAATCGACAAATTTCACACTTATCCACAAAATGTGTAAGTCCTGTGGCCATCCCATAATAATTTCATTACTTTTTTAATATCCCAGCATATCTGTTTTGGTTTTGTTAGCGAAATATTCTTTTTGAACCAACAAGATTTTGACTAAATACATTATGACTATATACATAATCTGATCCTTCAGTTTTAAAAATTTTATTCATTAAGAATAACATGCTCTATAAATAAACTCGCTTGCTTGTTTGCATAAACTGCTTATGTAAAAAAAAAGATATTTCAAAGTTGGAATTTAAAATTTTTTCTTGTGACGGCCAGATAACTTTTTTCTTCTCTGATGGGGGGCCGGGGTCAGTTTGTAGGCTAACAGAAAAAGTGTAGCAATCTCAGCCCAAATGTAAGCATTTACGATTTTCTAAAAAGCCACGTATAGCCAAATTTTTTTAAATGAATTTCTGTAACCTTCATAGAAAAAAAAATAAAATAAATAATTCTAAGACATTTTAAAAACTAGAGATATAGCATTACCTGCGATAATGCTAGTGTGAATACTGTAAGCTGAATGTGGCCGCTGAAGATGCTAATGCTAATAGTTTAGGATGCTGAAATTAATAGCTGAAATGGCCGAAGCTAATAGCTTCAAACGCTGAGGCTGATAGCTGGCTAAAATCCCAAATAAGCCTAAAAAACAGAAAAAAATGTAGCTGTAGTTAGAATGTAGCTGAAATATTAAACTCCATAGCTAATAGCTTAAAAATATATATAGCTAATTAGCTAAATAGCTCCATAGGTAATTGGCTAAATAGCCTAAAAAAGAGATATCACGTAGCTGAAATATTAGCTAAATGTCATATTAGCCAGAAAAAATAATACCTGTAAAATGTCTAATATCGTCAAAACAGCTAGCATGTGGCGGAAATATAAGCTAACAGCCAAATCAGCCAAAAAAAAAAAAAAAAACTGGTAAAATGTCTAATATAGCCAAAACAGCTAGCATAAAGCTAAAATATTAGCCGAGCTCTAATTTGGCCAAAAAAACTGAAAAAATTCTAAATTAATCAAAGCAGCTAGCTTGTGGCTAAAATAGTAGTTCAACTCAAAACAGCTCAGAAATACGTAGTAACTACCAAAACAGTCGAAAAAGCTGAATATTTTAAGAGCTGTAGACCTATGGAAGTCCAAAAAAAAAAAAAAACATACAGAAGAAAAATAATAATATAGAAAAAGTGGATCACTATTAGATCAATCAATATTCTCTAGATGCCTGTCTGATAGTGTGTGGGGGGCCGGGATAAATGTGATGGGGGGGCCTGATCTGGCCTGCGGGCCGTAGTTTGGGGACCCTTGCTGTAAAGATTAGGAACTTATGATGTGGTTCTGAAGCTGAAGGTTTTTTCCGTTTCTGTCTAACAGCAGGTCACGTCTCTGTCTCTCCCAGACTCCCTGAAGCAGGAGGTGAAGGAGAAAGAGGAGGAGCTTCAAAGAAGAAGAAAAGAGTTGGAGGAGAAAGAGGCGGAGCTTCAAAGAAGAAGAAAAGAGTTGAAGGAGAAAGAGGAGGAGCTCCAAGGCAGAGGAAGTGAGGAGGTCTTCCAGCCTCCAGAGATCAAGGAGGAAGAGTACGAGACCGTCATCATCCTGGAGGAAGAGCGGCTGCAGTACGACGAGGAAATTGAGAAGCAGGAAACTCTGGTCGCATCTTTGGACTCGGAACCGGAGGACGGACTGGACCGTGAGGGGGGGGTTCCCGGGTATCGCTGCGGCGTTTGCGGCATGGTTCTGTCCAGCAAGCTGTGCCTGCTGAAGCACCAGACCCTCCACACCGGCGAGAGGCCGTTCTCCTGCGAGCTGTGCGGCAAAACCTTCCGAGGAAGCGACAAGCTGCTGCTGCACAAGAGGACGCACACAGGTGAGAAGCCCTACCTGTGCCCCACCTGCGGCAAGAGGGTCACCGACCCGTCCGCCTTCAAGAGACACCTGAGCGTCCACACCGACGAGAAGCCCTACGCCTGCCAGATCTGCGGCAAGAAGTTCAAGCACAGCAACGCCAAGCTGTGCCACGTGCGCTCGCACACAGGCGAGCGGCCGTACCTGTGCGACCTGTGCGGCAACGGCTTCGTCAGCGCCTCCAAGCTGGAGCGCCACCGGAAGACGCACACGGGCGAGCGGCCTCACGTCTGCGCCGCCTGCGGGAGGGGCTTCATCCGCCTCTCCGGCCTCAGGAACCACGTCTGCTTCCGGAAGCGCGGCATCCGCTTCCCAGAATGCACCTCTGCTTGAGAACATTTGACTGATTTATGTTTTGAATCCGTTCTGGACCGCCGTGGGAATGAAAATGACGTCTGTGCATCAGCGTCCCGACTCCTCGGGACTTTCTGTAACTCTGCTGCTGTTTGCCCCCCCACCCTCCATCTTGTTCTGTTTTTGGTTTAAATAAAGTTTTTCTTCAGATTTCTACAGATGCATCTGTGATGTGTCTCCCTTATGTTGTGTAGAGATAAAGTATCAGAATGTTGGGAAAAAAGCAAAAGAAATGACTGCAGTTCCCATTCCGCCACTAGGGGGAGTAAAAGAAAAGCACCCAATGCAGGAAAAGATTTCTGGACAATATTTTGCTCTCTGATGATGATATTGTGAAATTTTTTGTCACACAGGATTTGAATCCTGATATTGACGGTCGAGTGAAGGCCAAACGATGCAGAGTATCAAGAGAGACTCCAAATTCTTATGTTCACAAATATTTGCGAGTTTAATAAAGTTAACATTTTTGACTGATTTGTATATTTATATTTTAGGTTGGGTTTTGAATTTTTTTTCTGTTGCCCCCTTTTGAGTTTACTATCAGGATTGCCTCAATGTCAGATATAAAATATTCAGTCTGTATAAAATTAAATAAACATTTGTGAAATCCATTTCATCTTAAATCCATTGGCTTCTGTGAAAATATGTGTACTAAGTGGTAAAGCTACAGTTTTTTTTTTCAACTGAGAAAAAACAAAGCTAAAGGCAACAAGTTGACCATAGGTTATTTTGCTATTAAGTTATTGGTCCGGCCCACTTGAACCAAAATGACTCTGACACCCCTGCTTTAATGGGTCTATTTTACAATGAAAACGCTCAAAGTACCGGACCAGAACGCTCAGTGGAAACCAGCCTTAAATGTATCCGGACGATGTCCTTCCATATCAGGTCCCCGGTAGCACAGGGGTGTTTAAAAAGTGTCCCATTCTGCATATCTGGCGGCCGCCTGACTACCACAGTCTACATTCATGACCACGCCAACGGTTTCCAAAAAAATCAAACAGCAACAGGAAATCTTGAAGATTCGTGTATTTGTGACCATAGTATTAGTATCAATTGACCGTCCCAGCGAACATTTCAATGTGGGCCCCATATGGTTTACTTTTGGGCTGAATTGGTGGGCCCCAGGTGGGTTTGTCTGTAGGTTCCATGGTGGCCCCATCTCTGTTTGCCCACATTGGTTTAGGTGGGGGGTCAGTGGTCAGTGTGGCCAAACTCACCTGGGGCCCACCAAGTCAGCCCAAAAGTAAACCATATGGGGCCCACATTGAAATGTTCACTGTCTGGGACGGTCAATCGATACTTCAAGATTTCATGTTGCTGTTCAATTCTATTTGGAAACCGTTGGCGTGGTCATGAATGTAGACCAGGGGTAGGGAACCCTGGTCCTCGAGAGCCACATTCCTGCATGTTTTCTACCATACCCTGCTCTGGCATGTTCTTATTGGCTGAACACACCTGACCCAGGTAATTGTCATGAGTCCCTACACTGATTACCTGGGTCAGGTGTGTTCAGCCAATAAGAACATGCCAGAGCAGGGTATGGTAGAAAACATGCAGGAATGTGGCTCTCAAGGACCAGGGTTCCCTACCCCTGATGTAGACAGTGGTAGTCAGGCGGCCGCCAGATATGCGGAATGAGACACTTTTTAAACACGCCTCAAGTCAGTGTGGCCAAACCCACCTGGGGCCCACCAAGTCAGCCCAAAGGTAAACCGTATGGGGCCCACATTGAAATGTTCACTGGGACGGTCAATCGAAACTTCAAGATTTCATGTTGCTGTTCAATTCTATTTGGAAACCGTTGGCGTGGTCATGAATGTAGACCAGGGGTATTCAACTCCAGGCCTCGAGGGCCGCATTCCTGCAGGTTTTCCAACATACCCGGATCTGGCATGCTCCAATTGGTTGGACACACCTGAACCAGGTAATCAGTCATGAGTAGAGTTTGGATATCTGGAAATTATGCAGACACTGTGGCCCTCGAGGCCTGGAGTTGAATACCCCTGATCTAGACGGTGGTAGTCAGGCGGCCGCCAGATATGCGGAATGGGACACTTTTTAAACACGCCTCAAGCCAGTGTGGCCGAACCCACCTGGGGCCCACCAAGTCAGCCCACAGATAAACCATATGGGGCCCACGTTAAAATGTTCACTGGACGTAGTTCCAACACCACAGCCTACCTGAGTACTGCTGCTGACCATGTCTATCCCTTTATGACCGTGTCGTAAACCTGGAATCATCTCGGGCTGGTTTCTTGAACACGACAATGAGTTCACTGGACTCTAATGACCTCCACGGTCACCAGAACCCAACAGATCGGCATTATGGATGTTATATGAGGAACGTCTCCTTGTTGATTCGATGCCACCAAGGATTTCTATGTTGTGACTAGAACGCTCTCTGCCTTCCAACCTCTGCTGACTATAAATGATTTCTACACTAAATATCCAATTCTCTGCCACCTACTTTATTGAATAAATTGCTTCACGATTCGGAACAGGCGGCGCGGCCTTCATCAGGATAAATTATTCAGGGCCTCTTGTCGCAGGTGTAGCCGCAGGACAGCAGAAACGTACAAACCCGTCACTCCGCGTTTTAAATATGAACAAATCGCCCTCTGTTTACGAGCCGTGGAGGACCTTGAGACAGAATTGTGAGGATGCTCCGCGTCCCGCCGCAGAATACTAAACAGGAGAGCTGGTGGTGGATTAGCATGGAAGCAAAACTGGCAACGTCCGCGGAAAACAATCCAGCAATTCTGAGCCACGGAGGGAAGGGGTTTCAGGAGTTCAAACGAGCCCCCGGTGAAGGCGTGGCGGACGCCGTCAGAGCAGGTGCGCGCATGTCCGCCGGCCGCGCTGGCTGTAATCAGAGCGCAGTGTGTTTTTCTCAGCTGTGTAATTCATCAAAGTGACGGATGCCAATGAGTCTCAGTCAGCCAGACGGCCTCGGCTAATCAATCATCCGCCTCCCCGCTCTTTGCTGTGCAGCGTCTCAGCTGACATCTTTTTAGGAGAGGTCCTCTCTGCACCGTCACAGTTCTGGTCCCGCGCTGTGGTCGGGTCAGCGTGGAGATGAAGACCGTACCGTGACCTTAACCTGGGGTTTGCGCCTCTCATTAAGCTACATTTTGTTTGAAAATACTCAACACTTCATCTGGACTTTGTTCTGTCCTGACTGCTCCACAAGCATCAAATCTCACCAGAATTGAATGAAATGAATTTAGGGTATCGTGAACGACCCCTCCCCCAAAAAATAATGACATCACAGTGGAGGAAGGGTCAGAAAATTATTTCATTTCACTCAAAAAAGAACATTTCACTTCAAAAGAGCTTTTAGAATTATTATGGGATGGCCACAGCTTAGTGGCCATTTTGTAGGAAAATTTAAACTTTCCCCACAATATGGGAAAAGAAAATCTTCATGAAATTTCACACACGACCGAAATTCCATTGACCTTTGACCTCAGAAAGAGGCAGCCATCTTTCATTTTCAAAGACAACCTTCTACAAATGTAACCTCCCCCATGTCATTTCCACAGGTCTCATTCCCAGTCAAGATTGAGTGTCTGGTCAAAGTTCCAAGTCTCCAGCCACATGTCTAAGTCAAGACCCTAGTTACAAGTCAATTAAAAATTCAAGTATTTTGCCTCAATTCCAAGTCATTTCTACAGGTGTCATTCCTGGTCAAGATTGAGTCTGTAGTCAAAGTTCTAAATCTCCATTGTCCAGTTCAAGTCAGGTTTACAAGTGCAAGTCAAGTCTCTGGTCACAATTTCAAGCAAAGGTTCAAGTCTGTAGTCACAATTCCATGTAGTTTCTACAGGTGTCATTCCTGGTCAAGATTGAGTCTGTAATCAAAGTTCTAAATCTCCATTCTCCAGTTCAAGTCAGGTTTACAAGTGCAAGTCAAGTCTCTGGTCAAAATTTCAAGCAAAGGTTCAAGTCTGTAGTCACAACTCCAAGTCATTTTTACAGGTGTCATTCCCAGCAAAGATTTGGTCTCTAATCAGAGTTCTAAGTCTCTAGTCAAAGTTCTTAGTCTCGAGTAAAAAGTCAATGTTTAGTGTCTGGTTACAAGTCAATGCAAAAATAGCAATTTCTAAAGTCTTCATTCCCAAATCAAGGTATATTCTCTAGTTGGAGAGGTCAAAATCTCATGTCACAAGTCCAAGTCATCTAAATCATTCAAACAAAGGCTTAAATTTTAAGCCACAATTGCTAGTCATTTCCACGTGAGTTATTCCCGATCAAGATTTAGTCTCTCGTCAAAGATCTAAGTCTCTATTCTCCAGTTTAAGTCAGGTCTCTGGTTTACAAGATAAAGTCAAGTCTCTAGACACAATTTCAAGTAATTTCTACAATTTTTAGAGCCAAATCAAGATTTAGTCTTCAGCAACAAGTTCAAGCCAAGTCTCCAGTCACACGTTCAAACAAAGATTCAAGTCTTTAGTCACAGTTCCCGGTCATTTCTACAGATGTCATTCCTAACCAAAATTTAGTCTCTTGTCAAAGTTCTAAGTGTTCAGTCACAAGTCCAAGTCAGGTATCTAGTTATGAGTCAATGCAAAAATTCAAATCTAGCCAAATTCCAAGTCCTTTCTACGGTTTTCATTCCCAAATAAAGATTCAGTGTCGGGTCACAAGTTCAAGTCAAGTCTCTTGTCAAAATTTCGAGCAAAGGTTCAATTCTTTAGGCACAATTCCAAGTCATTTCTAAAGTTTTCAGTCCCAAATCAAGATTTAATCTCTAGTCAGAAGCCCAAGTCAGGTGTCAGGTCACAAGTCCAAGCAAATGTTCAAGTTTTTTGCCACAATGCCAAGTCATATCGGCAGGAATCATTCCTAATCAAGGTTTTGTCTCTAGTGAAAGTTCTACCCATTCAGTTACATGTCCAAGTCATGTCACAAGTCCAAGAACATTTTCAAGTCTTTAGCTCCAATTGCAAGTCACATTTACATTTTGGATTATCAAATAAGGGATTTGTTTCTAGTCAAAGTTATAAGTCTCCAGTCACATATCCATGTCAGGTTGTTGGGTCACAAGTCCAAAATTTTAAGTAATTTCTAAAGTTTTCAATCTCAAATTAAGGTCAAGTCACTAGCCACAAGTACAAGTCATATCCTAAGTTTTAACTTGAAAACTGATAAACATTCTTCCAAAGCAGAGACATGTGACAAGAATCACATCACGAGTCAGAGAACCGAGTATGCTACAACAATCATTCTCAAACCTTCTGATTTTCATGAAAAACACAGAGTCGAGTCTCTGGTCAAGAAATCCATGTCAAGCTCCAAGTCTTTTAGAAAAATAAAGGTTACTTCTGACGCTTCATGTCAAGAATTTCTGACCACAAAATCAAAGTAAAACTCTTGATCTGATCAGGTTTCTGCTTCACAAATCTGGACTACGACTCGAGTCAAAGTTCAAACACAAGTCATCCATGTGAAAGAAACATTTGAAGGAAATGGTACAACCTCCGTCAAATCCTTTTTACTGCTGGATTTCATTTGTCAGGAAATAGAATTAAAAATGGCTTCAAACTTTATTATGTGAAATTAAAAGTATTTCTGAGCATCTTAGTGGTTCAGTTTTCAAACTCTGTGCTGTAGTTTCATCAATGAGATCCTCCATCTTAATGAAGTTGAGGAATCGTTCATTCTGTTCTTCTAATAATTACACAGAAGATGAGCCCGGTTCTTACGACTCCCCCTGATCAATATCTGCTTTCCAATCTCGCGTCCTGTCAGGAACAAAAATTGGAGCGCGGAGGCTTGAACTAACAAACTCATCTCCATTTTCATTTCCAAAAGCTGCTCCGATGTTACACAACATTTCAATGCGACCACATCTTTAAAAAAAAAAAAAAAAAAGGTACGTCTGCGCGCTTCTGATGAGAAAACCGAGGCCGCTGGTTTTTTGGATCATTGCCTCTTTCTCATCAAACGTGAAGCATCATCATTCAGTCTCTTCATTACACAGAGGCAGAAAAACAGCTTTATTCCACCAGGAGGGAGCGAGCGCTTCTTTTATTTAAATAACATCCTAAATGCAGCACACTTCAGCGCATTGTCCTGCTTTTCTATACCGGTCTGTGACTCACAGCAGGACGGACTGAAGTGGAGGAGCTCATAAAAGCTCACAAGCAGAGTCGAATTCATCTGCAGTTAAAATAAACCAAACAAAATCTTTGTTTCTGGATCTGTTCAGTGACGACAGTTCTACAGAAAAGACAAAACTCCCCATAAGAATAGAACCCATTACAGGCCCTTCAGAGATGAATGTTTGGAGGAGCATCATTGCTTCTTTAACCTCGTGTTCCCTTTGAGAGAGCGCGTTAATCAGAGTGTTATTGTTGGCGCTCAGTAATTACAATCAAGCGGAGCTGGAAGGCAGCGTTTAGAATCCTCCATCAAATCATTGTTTTCTCTTTGGTTTGATTGTCCCAAAGAATAAACGGGAGAGGGAAGGAGAGTTCCTGAAACTTTGAGGATCTCAAAAAATAGAGAGGTGAGAGGTTGGTGGCGTGGCCCCTAGAGGGCAGAAACCACAAGTTGTTGTTTCTATCAAGCAAGACCTGAAGTTCAAATAACTTTCTCTAAGATAAAGTCAAAGAAAAGAGTGAAACGTTATGAATTCATGACGTGAAACATGTTGGGCCTCCCTGAAGAGAACAGACAATAGAGGATGTCCAATTATAGCCTCGTGAAATTAGCAGCATTCCCAAAACACGCTGGATCTCAGTTGCTAAGCAACTTCAGGAATGATCAATGGGAGACCAATATCATTATCTAATAAGAAATATTATTGTCTAAAACCCTCATAAATGTTTGACAGTTGGCATTGGGGATATTTCTTCATTCTTAAAAGTCCCATTCCTTGGAAACCATTTGGTGGAGAAAGGTAGTTTGTCCTCTCTCAGTGGGTGGCAACCTGTCCGGGTAAATCCTACCTTCGTCCTTCAGTAGTCGAGTTAGGCTCCTGCACCCCCGCGACCCCAAAAGGGACACAGCGGCCAAGAAGATGAATGAATGAATGCGTACTTGTTCGGACCTCCTCATGTTACGTTCAGCAGTGTTTGCCCCTCCTCCTTTGCCCTCACCTGGTTGCCACAGTTACATTACGTTTGTCATTGGTATTTCAGGTATTTAAGTAATGGTCTTTTGGTTTTTCGGTGTCGCAGAGTCTTGTGTTTTCCTATATTACAGTTTTGGATATTAAACGATTTTGTTAATTCCTGATCTGGATTAGAGTCCTTCCTGCTCCTGGGTTCATTTTTGCCTGACGCCGTAACACCTCAGTTGTTTACTCGGGAAGACTATTGTAATGGCGTATGTGTGTCATTTCCTATGTAACGTGATGGTAGTCTAATGGTCTGGACCAATCACAATCTTACACGACATCAAGTCGCAAGCCCCGAGTCGATCTTTCAGGCTGATCACATGTGGTTTCTATACCGAATCAAATTTTTTTCCAGTCTGAATCCACCCTAAGACAGACCCCAGTAACACAATAACACATTGAGTTTGGCCTCAAACCCGTCTTCTTCATTCACTGGTTGATGTAAGTCACCAGAGCCAACACTGCCCCCTACTGCTTGAGAAGTGAAACATTCAGCACATGTCTGGATTGTCATTGGTTAGTTGGTCTCTTACACTCATTGGTGTGGTTGCCAAGTTGGTTGTTCCAGGAAATCAACCAGAACACATGGATGCTAATTATCCGGTTGAGACGATGAGTCATCTGGATCCCCGTTTCCATGGTTTTCTTCCAAACTTTGTAACAGTATCAAAAGTTAAACCCAAAACCTGAGTCCTGCAAACTTCCCCGCCTGTGATCAGCGCTGACCTGTTGCTTTCTGAGCTGTTGGATGTGTTTCCGTGCAGGTGTGTGGATAAATGTTCCAGCCGGTGTAATCCAGTTGTGCTCGTCTCTGTCCTTCAGCAGCTCAGCAATCTAATTTAAATGCTCATAAATCATTCATGCCCGACACCTCTCAAACACACACACACACTGGTGGGCAGCGTAATAATGAGTCTACCGGCTTCAGCCCTCGTTCCAGAGTACGAGAAGGATTAATGGGTCAATACGTTTTTGCACGACGACTTGGGACAACCGTGTTCATTTTACTCCTACTTTAACTTCAAACGCACTTGTTAAATTAACCCTCTGCGTACTTCTATCATGGTAACCATGACAACTGATGGCCTTTAGTCCTGAGAAGCTGTTTTGGAAAGAAAAGATGGCCATCTGGCCGCTGAGTACACCTGTTTTACTTAGTACTGTTCAGTTTTTCTGCATAGCTTAACCTCCTGTTTTAAAATAGTCTGTTCTTTATGGATGCTGTGCTGCTTTGCAAATATGTTTGCCTCCTGAATGCTTAAAATTAGCCAAAAACTAGTACGGTGGCTGCAAGAGGTCAATTCAAAATCCCCTACAACCACAGCAATGGCTAAAATAGTTGGTCCTTCCATACCAGTGACATCTGGGAGCTGTAAAGTGCTCTTCTGGGAGGAATCAGAAGGTAATGTCCTTCCAGTTTGTCTACCAAAGAACCTCCTCTGGTCGCCTCTGTTCCTCGTATAAAGGGATTCTAGTAAGCCAGAGACAGTTTATGGATGGATGGAGAGTTTGTGACGTCACCTGTGGTTTCAGATTATCTTTATCTCATGTTCTCCGGATTGTTCCAAACGTTTGATTGATTGACTCTTTTAAGTGGCAGATATGTAATCTTTTATCAATCAACCTCATAAGAGAACAAAATAACAGGGAATCTGGACAATATGTTATTTGATTTCAATTGAAATCTCATTATAGGACCTATTGCACCAATGGGTTGATTGATGTCCTTAAGGGAAAAACGCAAACTTTGAGAGATTCTGTGTTTATGAGGTTTTAGAAGGATCGGAAAAATGACCGTCCAGACTCAGAAAACACACAAGAAACAGTTTGGTTAAGCGGTTCTCCGGGTCACTTTTTGACGTTTTGGGTGTCCCTAACTCGTCGTTTTTTGATGTACTGGCTTTTCCCATTAAATAATGGGCCCCCAACCTCCGGGCCACAGACCAGAACGGGTCCAGTACCGGGACGCGGAGCGCACTGGTATCCCAATCCTATCCCCAGTACCGGTTCGTGTCTGGTGCCGGGTAAGAGTTAGGGCGGTGCATACTGGTACCCTAATCCAGTAATCCCCTACTGAGACACTAACCCGGCACGATACACTAATCCAGTAAAGGCACTGGACGCGCTACCAGATGTGGTACCAGATCGAACTGGTACTGGGTTTGGGTGCCTTCACTGGATTACTGAATCAGGGTACCAGTGTCAGGTTAGGGATAGTGTACTGGGACAAGTTTAATGAATAACGGTACTAGGGCGCATCCGCTACCACATCTGGTACCACATCTGGTACCACATCCACAGCCAGATTCTGGTTAGGGTCTCTTTACTACTGTATTAGGGTACCGGTGATGCGTTAACATACCGGTACTGGGTTTCTGGATGAGGTTACTTATGTGTTCCGCCCTACCCCTGTACTGGTTCGATCCGGTACCACATCCGGTACTTCGTCCAGTGCCTTTACTGGATTAGTGTATCGTGCCGGGTTAGTGTCTCAGTACTGGATTACTGGATTAGGGTACCAGTATGCACCGCCCTAACTCTTGCCCAGTACCACGTCTGATACCACATCTGATATGGTGTCCGGTGCCAGGTTAGAGTTAGGGTGCTGGATTAGGATACCGGTGTGGTCCATCCTAACTGCAACCTGGTACCAGTTTGCACACGGTACCATGTCTGGGACAATATCCGGTACTGTGTCCAGTGCTGGGTTAGAGTTAGGGTACTGGTACTGGATTACTGGATTAGGGTACTGGTGTGGTACAGCCCTAACTGCAACCTGGTACCAGTTTGCATCCGGTACCATGTCTGATACAATATCCGGTACTCTGTCCAGTGCCAGGTTAGAGTTAGGGTACTGGTACTGGTCGTGTCTTGAAGACCAGTCCGTGTGCTGATCCCGTGTGCCGAGGATTGTGAACCTTTGATTTTACAAACGGCGAGCACAAAAAAAAAAAACGACGAGTCATGATATCCAAAATGTACATTTTTTATGCAGAGGTTTATATTTAAATATATAATAGTTTAACAGAACACATCTGGGCCCAGGACAGAATTTCCCTCACCTCTGACTTACACCGACCTGGACCAATCGCGGCTTACTGACGACGTCTGGAAAAAATGGCGTTTGGCTTTATTCCATTGGCATTTCAGTGATGTCACACTCACTCAGTTCAGTTCTTACATACAGTCAATGTTCTTAAAAAACTCGGTCCATCGGTCCAGGATCTTCAAGAATATCTGACTCCAAAGTTTAGCTGCGATTGATCCGTTTGGGGTTGATGAATTGAAGTGTGTACAGACTCATCTTCAAGCTGTTGCTCAGACTGAGGCTTGTAGAATCTGTAACTTTTCTTTTAAAAGGCTTCAGTCTCAAACAACCTTTCTCACCACATGAGCAGCAGAGCCTGAACGCTTTTCAAAGGTCAAAACTGTTTTTCCTATTATCTGTTTTTGCACTAAACTTTAATCAGACAAAGTTTCTGCAGTCGTTTGCTCACGTCTGAGTCTGATCTGAATCAGTGATGAGCGTTTGTCGCGGTTCTATTTAGGCGTCTTTGTTCAGGTGGTTTTTGTTTGTGTGGCCCGCCCCCTCACGCTGAGACGATGAGAAGCAGAGCGACAGGAAATGTGTAGGAATGTATTCTGTATGGATGACAGGCCAGACGAGCTGGTATGCAGAAAGGTCACCGAGCACCGCGGATGAAGAGTCGACGTCTGGATTTCAGTCATGGACAGAAAAAAAGAGCTTAAGTCTGAGTTTGTGTGTGTGACTGAATAGTAAAATGTCAGGCATGACATGTGTTAAACCTGGACGTATACACTTTAACCCTTTAGCGCCCACTATATGAAAAGAATGACAGAAAATAATATTTTTTCAAAGTAAAATATTTTCTAAAAAATAAAAAAAAATCCACCAAACAATCACATTTTTTTATGTAAGATATTGATAATATGAATTAGTATCAGTTGGTAAAAAAATTGGGCGATTTGCTTAGTTTTTGTTCATAAAAATGTTAATTTAATGTTCAGGAACAAATCTCCTTATTTAAGCACTTTCCCAAATTTAATTCACACATTTTACTGTATTATTATGAATCAATTAGAAATTAATTTGCATTATTTCAAGCCAGGAAATAGTCATTTAGAAAAATGATACACAATAAATGAGTTCTCTACAACTGAGTACTAGGACCACCATAAACCAAGAAAAATGAACAAATACATCAGAATAAAGTTGAAATATTATGAATCAAAAGTCAACAAGAAAGTCATAATATTGAAGGAAAAAAAATCAAAAATGTACAACATTAAATTCAGAAAATTTATTAGAAGAAAGTAAAAGTTTTGCAAGAATAAAAGTTGTTAAAAAATCTATGATTTGTGAGAATTAAGTCATAAAATTATGAGAAAAAAAGCCAAAATTTTACAAGAATAAAGTCACAAAATTGTAACAAAAAAGTGCAATTTTTTTAGTACATTCATAAAGTTATTAGAAAAAAGTGAAAGTATTATAACAATAATACAAATATTATGAGACAAAAGCCTTAAAAATTAAAGTTTTGTGAAAATAAAGTAATAAAAAATATTAGAAAAAGTCAAAACTGTATGAGACTAAAGTCACAAAAGTTATTAGAAAAGCATTTAAGTTTAAAAAGATGTAAGTAAGTCTTAAGTTTAGAAATTTAGAAATTTGAATTAATAAAAATTCAATATTTTATATAACTGGTCTTAAAATATGTTTATTTAAATCTAAGTTTTACAAGATTTAAGTAAAAAATGATGTGGAAACAAGAAAAAAAGCATTACATTTTGTAGAAAAAAGACAACATCTTACAAAAAAGTCTTCAGAAAAAAGTGTAAGTTTTAGAATTAAGTCAAAACTTAGAACAATAAAGACATAAAAATCATGAAAAAAAAATCAACTTTTTACAAGAATAGTCTTACATTTTTTTTAAATCTACGTTTTGTGAGATTTAAGTCATAAAATTATGAGTAAAAGTCTAAACTGTATGATAATAAAGTTGTTAGAAAACAGTTTAAGTTTTCCAAGAATTAAGTAAAAAAAAATTATGAGGGAAAAAATTAAATTTCACAAGAATAAACTCATGAAATTATGAGAAACAATTCCACATTTTACGAGAATAAAGTCTTTCAATATTTTTAAAAAGAAAAAAAGTTGTATAATCACGTATGTGAGAATGAATTAATAAAATCCTGTGGTAATTTGTAAAATGTGACAATCATTAAGTGGTATTATAATAATACAAAAGTCAACATTTTGCAAGAGTAAAGTTGTAAAATGATGAGACAAAAGCACAAATTTCATGAAAATATATTCTAAAAAAAGAAAATAAGCTAAGTTTGACAAAAATTTTAAGTTGTATGATGATGAGATAAAAGTCAGTCATAAAAATTATGAGAAATAAGCTGACATTTTCATGAAAGAAAAGTCGTTCAATAATGAAATAAAATTGCTTCAATCTGTGAGAATAAAATTGTAAATTTAAGTTACATAAATATAATTTTATAAGTAAAAAAAAATGTAAAATGACGAGAAAAGAGCCATGCATTTGTGAGAATAAAGTTCTGAAAAAAATATTTAATTTCTAAGAATCAAATCATACATTTAATCCTTTATAAAGTTGTAATTTTACAAGGAAAAATACTTTTAAAAAATGTTATATTCAGTATTTAATACGTTTCAAGTATCAATGTTACCTGTTTTAAATATGTTGCAAATAATTCAGAGAATTAGAGAGAGCGCTTTGAGATGTATTTGTTTATATTAAGTGTTTCATAAAATAAAAATCTATTTGAAATTTGGATGGAAATCACATTGAACAAGAACATCGCTAATTTTCCTTACTATTTACTTAAAGAATGTATGCTTATATTCATGAAATTACAACTGGAAAACGTATGAACTCAAACACTTTTTTTTGTTGATAAATTTTAACTTTGTCCTCATAATTTTACAACTTGATTTATTTTCTTTTACAGTGACCCATGTACTCTGTCAAAATTCTCACCATAAAGTTTTGAAAACTAACTAAACTTTTCCCTCCAAAAGTGGTTTTTAGGGGTTTTAGGGAAGCAGCCATTTTGGAATGAGCAGGAAAAGTTCTTCTACTGCCCCTAGTGGAAGGATGATGAACTACAAGTCATCAATCAAGTTACACAGAAGGGTTTTTTTTCAGGAAAGTTTGAATCAATTCAATGAGATGAAGGTCTCAGAAAAGAACATGACTAGAGTTAAGTTTCTGATCCATAGATTCCAGTAAAAGGTGGAGCAGTATGCCTGACAGATATAACTGTCATTCAGGATTTAGTGTCATGAAACACAAAACACGGATTAACATTTAGGCTTCTGACAGCTGACAAGATTAAAACGTAAAGAGAAACTTAAGCAAACCATAAAAATCCTGAGTGATGAGTGTTTCTGTTCTCCAGCTAAGAAACCATTCCAGGCTGAATTCATGAAGGCTCGTGCATGCAGAAATGTCATCAGCATTTACAACGCATGTGCTTTGTTTGGAGCAGACAACAGAAAGACCGTCCTGAGGCTCACTTAATCAATCCGTCAACCTTGCAAAGCGGCGGCAGCGACAGCCTCACACACAAACGCAGACAGATAATTAACCAGTCAGATGAGCAGATAAACACAGTGTCAGAGAGAAGTCAGATTGATCGGTCTGCCAGTGAGTTCGTCTGACAGGCAGACGAGGGTTTGAGTCTGGAATGAGTCTGTCGGTGGATTATAACCGACACACGGCGGTACGCTCACTTCCAGGCATTTAGCTTTGCACTTTTAGGGAATTTAAATTTGGTTTAAGGCATTTGAGGCGTTGTCAAATAGAAAATCTGCGTTTTCTTAACATGTGATTACATAAGCAGGGCCGGTGCTGAAGGGGGGATGGGGTGGCCAGTGGCTCCTTCATATAAAAAATGTCAAACTTATTGTTTATTGCAGGAGTTGGGTTCTAATAATAACCTGTGATTATCTTTGTTTTTTACAATAATTCTACATATTTTAACCCCTTGATGACCACGAAAATAAATCACTATTACATTTGCTCTCATGTTAAATTAAGGTAATTTTGGAGCCAAAGTGGTTACATACTTTTCTCAAACAAATCTTGTTAAAAAAAATGTTTCCCCTTTTTTTAGGCTGTTTTGTAGTTTAGCTAATATTTCAGCTACATTCTAGCTGTTTTGGCTAATTTTGGCTTTTCAGTTTTTTGCGCTATTTTGAAGTTTAGCTATTTTTTTCAGATACATGCTAGCTGTTTTGGCTAATCTAAGTTCACTTTTTTTTTAGTTTTTTGGCTAATTCGAAGTTTAGCTAGTTTTTCAACTACATGCTAGCTGTTTTGGCTAATCTAAGTTATTTTTTTTATTTTTTAGGCTAATTTGGAGTTTAGCTATTTTTTCAGCTACATGCTAGCTGTTTTGGCTAATCTAAGTTCACTTTTTTTTGTTTTTAGGCTAATTTGAAGTTTAGCTAGTTTTTCAACTACATGCTAGCTGTCTTGGCTAATCTAAGTTATCTTTTTTAGTTTTTAGGCTAATTTGGAGTTTAGCTATTTTTTCAGATACATGCTAATCAGGTCGTCGTTGTAAATGAGAAATAGTTCTCAATCGACCAACCTGTATGAATAAAGGTTAAATTAATAAATAAAATAAAAATGCTAGCTGTTTTGGCTAATCTAAGTTCTTTTATTTTTTGTTTTTAGGCTAATTTGGCATTTAGCTAATATATTAGCTGGCCGTTAGCTTCAGCGGTTTCAGCTATTTGCCTCAGTGATTTCAGCTCTCAGCTTCAGCATCTTTAGCTATCAGCACTAGCATCTTCAGGGGCCAAATTCAGCACTCAGCATTCAGTATTGCAAGTAATGCTATATATATATAGTTCATAATTATGTTAAATTTTACAGCTTTAAAGTTTTAAAAGTTTAGTTTGAGAGTGTTCAATTGTTTTAAAGGTTGAAAAGTTTGAACAGAAACACTAGAACTTCGGCGTTAAAGGGTTAATTCAAGCTTTTATTTTGTAATTGCAAACTCTTTGACAGCAGTTTCTATTTCTGACTTTGAAGAAGGCGGCGTGGTTTGATGACAGCTTCTGCTCTTCATCATCATCAGCTCTCTGCTGTCATGTTCTTAACATTCTGCCTCTTCTTGCACTTCACCCCCCCTGTAATGGGGGCTGACTTGCATAGTTCCTCGGTGGATTGTTGCTCACTGTAACATTCAGGAGACTTATGAAACAAAAGGTTAGGCCCCCCGAAAGGCCCGGCATCAAGGATTACTCCTCACTCAAATTCTCTCACAACAAAGCTTCCATTGTGCCCCACCAGGCTCTCAAATTAGCAGCGGGGAGCGACTCCACGCTTAACCGGGCTTGACAGCCGCCTCTGTGAGGCCGCCGCAGCTTCAGTCTGAAAGATGCTGATTTTACAGAAAGGCAGCCCGTAAACGCTGAGGGTTAGATTGACATTTATATGTCAGAAAATGCCCAAAGTGAAGCTAAAAGTTGATCTAAAGATGGATGCGCACCCAGCATCTGTCAGAGAGAACTGATGAGCAGTTTCCTGTCATATATGAGCCCATTTTATGCTAAAACCAGATACTTTTGTGTGTTAATCTCTTAATTAAACACAATAAAGTGGACATTTTAAAGAGCTTTTGGGTGTTTTAATGGTTTTTCAGAGTAAACTCATGTTTAATTTGTCAGCGCCAAGTTACTGAGCTGTGGTTTTTGCTTCCTTGATTTAAATTTCAAAATAAAACTCCTCCTGATTAACTGCGGAGAACCAGTCAGTTTGATATTAAAACCTTTCCGAGCTTCCTGCAACAGTTTCTCAGTTTTAAACGATAAAATGATTTTTAAAAATCCAGCAATAAAGTAAAACTAAAAAACAAAAATGTAAAGGTTGATTCAAGTTCGCTAACTACTTATTTTTTGTTTTCTTCTGGATCTTTCCTGTTTCTTTTCTTGGACGTGTGAAGCTTGTGTCCACAGAAAAAATATTTTTTGATATTTTTTTTTATGTGTTTATTTATTTTTATAAGTCCTGAACTCCAAACACAGAAGGAAAGGATTTTGCTGTTTTCATCTGTTCTGGGACTCACATCAAACTTTGACTAAACCAGGTTTTTAAGGTAAGAAATAGACAATGAGGTTGTCAAATGCTTTACTCTATGGAAGTGTTTGTGACTCATAATTCAAAATAAAGTCAATACTGGAAATGCTTTTCTATTTTCACAAAGTAACTGCATTACTTATCTCATAAATAAAATGAAAAAACAATCTTCAGGACATCTTTTTCTTCTTCAAGACTGCTCATTCTGTAACTTTATTTAAGATGAGGAAAATTGAATTAATATTTTATTTTCAAAAGGTTTTCTAGTAAATTTTTACCAAAATGCAATAAGAAATATAACATTTTAAAATGCATAAACAGAAAGGCTTTTTCTTTTTCACAATGTAACTTAATTACTTCTCATAAAAAAATGAAAACGCAATCCTTCAAACTATGTTTCCATTTTCAAAGTCAACACTGTTCATTCTGTGAAATAATTACAATGATAAAGAAAAAGACATTTAACATTTCATTTTCACAAAGTTTTCTAGTAAATTTGTACCAACATTAGTTTAGAAATATCAAATTTGAAAATTAAAATAGATTAACTGAAATGCTTTTTCATTTTCACAATGTAAATGCATTAATTTTCTCTTAAAAAAAATTAAAAAGCAATCTATAAGCTAGCAGGAGAGAGTGTAAATAAAGGGCTAACAGGAAGGCGAATTTCAAACAAGATCCTGCTGCTCTGCAGAAATTATGTCTTAAAGAACGATAGTTTTTTTTTTTCTTTAAAAATTTTGGCTAAAAACGGTATAATCATAATTTAAAAAGCACTTGGAATGCTTTGAAAATAGGTTAAAAATATAGTTGGAGTGAGGCTTTTAATAGAAATACCTCACAGTTTCTTAATGTATTGCTTTCCCCTAAAGATAGAAATCTGAAACTGATCCTGGTTTCAAATAAAACATGAAAAAGAAAGTAAAAGTTTCCCGGAGACTTTTATTCTGAAAGTGCAGGCACTTCTTTTCCGGTTTTGACGGGCTAAAAAGCGGGAGCCTGACGGAAGTGTGGCAGCTCCGGGCGCCGGGGGGAAGGAGGCGTTACAAGGAGGAAGAGAATCCTTCACTCCGAGACTTCACAGCGAAGCTCGTCCCCGAACTCGACCTCACCTGAGCCGGGCATGTAGTTCCTGGTGTTTTTGGGCGTGGGGGTGGACGAGGAAAGCGCCGCGTGCACTTGTGTTTGTGGCGGGAGCGCCGCTGAGCCCAAACTTCCATCAGGAGGAATCCCTCCCTCCCACGGCGGTTCCGCTCCTCTCCGCCTCACCGGGAGCGTTTCTCCTGCTCGGGATGTACGTTTGGGACCGTTCGAGAGGAGCTGCTGACATTTGAGTTTATTTTATTATTATTATTTTTTTTTTTACTTCACATTTTTTTGAGGAATATCGCCGGAAACGGGAGCTTTTCCTGCGGGGGATCCGCGCCGCAGATCCGAAAGGTAGGTGGAAGCTGGCTACTTTCGTTCGTGTTGTTGTCGAACCTTCCGCCGGTTCCAGGAGCTCCAACTCTCCCGCCCTCGACTCCTCGAAGCCTCCACCCCGCAGATTCGGGGAGATTGAACAGATTTGATTCGCTTTCAAACTTAATCTTTGCAGTTGTAAGTCGCCGGGATGGGGAGGGAGGGGGGGTGAGTGCTCCACACGCAGCTGGGGGGTCACGAGGGACGCGTCACGAGACTAATCAATACCCAGAACATCTGGAGCCTCAGTTCAGTTCAGTTCGGTTCGGTCCCGCTGAGATTTGACGAGTTATTCCAGATAAAAGTGACTGGATGAAGGTTCTAAAGTAACTTCCGGTGATGGACCTTAAAACTCCAGGTGAAGGAGGTCTAGTGTCCCAGGTGTCATCCAGACCTTCATGTCAGGTGAAATCCCACATGTCTAATATGTTTGGAGTAGTCAGAAGTTGAAATGTCAGTTCTGTTGGTGATCGCTTCAGTACGGTGGCCCTGAAGTCCAAATCACATTTGAGAAGTAACAATTAAAAAAGAAAACAAAAAAAAACTACTTTATATTAGAAAAATGAAGCACAATGAGAAACCAGTACATGGAATAATAATAATAATAATAATAATAATAATAATAATAATAATAATAATAATAATAAAATCATCTTTAATTACTTACTTAAAATATATAGGAGAACACATATTTTTTATGAAATGTATCTCCATCTATTTTTAAGCTTGAACAAAATCATAATAAACTACTTGCGTCTTAATTTTGTGCAATAAAATAATAGTTTTGTGCAAATCAGTAATAGTATGTGTTTGACGAGCATTGATACCAATTAAATTGGAATTATTAGTAAAATTCAGCGTTAATAATAGTAAACATGAGCAGCAGTGTCACTACTTGGTGGGAAATTGTTGTAAAACGGAACAAAAATAAAAGAATTCAAGTAGCTGCCGGACACGCTGGTGGTCAAAACTACCAGTCATGCAACATGCGCCCCCTATCTGCCTCCAAAGGAATATACAGCCTCTCTAAACGAAAATAAAACATTGATACTCGGTGAGAATCCATTGAGAATTAATTGCAGGACTAAATGGTAAAATAATCAATATCAATCCATTGGATGATGATATCCAGAATGGCTTTATGTCAAAATGATTAGCGACATCCCATACCTGTTCTGATTTCTTATTGTATTTTTGACATTTCATTTTGATTTCTAAGAATTACTTTTGGTTCTCAAAAGGTTGGTACTATGGGACAAAACCGACTGGATGATGTCCATCATTTCAACTGAAGGTCATTTGACATGAAGAGATACTGGATATCATCATAGTCCAACCAGCAACTTCCCATAGTATCCGAACTTTTGTGTTTTAATTTAAAAAAAAAAAACATTTTGGTTTCTGGAACTAAATATATTATTTATTCATTTTACTTTTTAAATCCTTCACGATTTTGAAAATGTTATTTGTTGCTGTGATTTGCCCTTGAGGGCATCCGTACCTCAGGGTTCCATACAAAGATTCTGCTTTTGAGCAAACGGGCGGATTCAGGCCCTTACTTTGAAAATCCCTAAGGGGCAGGATGTTGTGACTTTTATCTTTTGAATTAGTGCTTTTTTTTTTTCTCGCAGAGCTTTAGGTGAGAGTCTTCTTTACGTTTTGACCCACTTTATCACAGTATCGGCATTGTGTACCGTTGGCGCCGGTCGCCGCGATCATGTCATGGGACGTGTTGCCATTCCCGCCCCCGCTGTGAAAAGTTCCTCTATCCGCTGAACTGAACATCTCTCTTTTACATAAAACTCATCTGCAATGTTAAGAAAACTTCATGGGGTTCTGGCTTGCTTTTAGAAGTTAAAACCTTTAATGTTTTGGTTGCTGAACTTTGAGGAGCTTTAGTATATATCAGGTTGTCTAATTTGACTCTATAGTTCATGGATTTGGTGAGTCTGTTTCTTTCGGTGATCAGTACTCATGAGACCAACGGACAGAAGTTGTGTTGGTCAACTGAATTAAACCAACGGATAAATCAAACAATTTGACTAGTTTGGTCTGAACTGTTGGCATTAGGGAATCAATGTTTAAAACCATTGATTCGATTCTCTTTCAACATAATGTGAATAAACATATTTTTATTGGTCATATTTCCCTTTTTTTTTTAACCACTTTATGATATTATGAGAATGTCTTTTAGGGCTGCCACAAACGATTATTTTAATAGTCGACTAATCACCGATTATTTTTTCCGATTAGTCGACTAATCTGTTCATGGCCAAAGTGGATGTAAAGATGCTGAAGTTGATAACCAGCTAAAATATTAGTTAAATGGCAAATTAGCCAAAAAATAAAAAGAGCCAAAGTTAGCCTAAATGGCTAGCATGCTGCTGAAATATTAGCTAAATTCCACATTAGCCTTAAAAAACGGAAAAATCCTATCTTAGCCAAAACAGCTAGCATATAGCTGAAATATAAGCTAAACTCAAAAATTGCCTAAAAAAACTTAAAAAAGCTTAAGTTAACCAAAATAGCTAGCATGCTGCTGAAATATTAGCTAAACTCCAAATTAGCCTTAAAAAAACGGAAAAATCCTATATTAGCCAAAACAGCTAGCATATAGCTGAAATATAAGTTAAACTCAAAAGTTGCCTAAAAAACGTAAAAAAGCTAAAGTTAGCCGAAATAGCTAGCATGCTGCTGAAATATTAGCTAAACTCCAAAATAGCCTAAAAAACCTTAATAAATGCCAAAATAGTCCAAAAAGCTAGCAGAATGCTATTATAACTTTCAACTTTACTACAATCTGACTTCATACAATATAAAGTAACGACTAATCGACTATTAAATTAGTTATCGATTATTTTAATAGTCGATTAGTCATCTATTAGTCGACTAATCGTGGCAGCCCTAATGTCTTTATAAAAGTAGTAATTTGTGCGTGGAGGAAAGCAGTTTTACACTCATATCAGCGTAAAACTGCTTTTTCTTTTCAGCTTCCAAGGTTAACTGGCTGCTGAAAATAAATTACTGTCTTGAGAAGCAAGTTTGTATCAAATCTACCATTATTTTATAAGTGTACATTTTATTGTAAATTTTAATTATTTGTTTTTATTGGCCCTTATTTTATGTACGGCGACCATGGGTTCCAAGAAAAGCGCCAAGCAACTAAAAATATATTATTACTGAATTGTATTTATTAAGCTCACATTGGTAGTAAAGCAGACAAAAAACGTAACCCTTGCACTATGCTAGGATTATTTTAATAGTCTACTAATCATTGATTATTTTTTTCCCGATTAGTCGACTAATCAGGTCATGCGCAAATTGGATCTAAAGCCACATCTTAATCATCATTAGCTTCAAATCGAACTAAAAATTAGATGTATGGTATTACGTGTGATAATGTTATTGAGAATGCTGTAAGCTGAATTTGTCAGCAAATGCTGAAAATGATAGCTTAAATCACTGAAGCTGATAGCCAGCAAAAATATTAGCTAAATGCCAAAATAGCCTATAAAAACAAAAAAGCCTAAATTAGCCAAAAAAAATTGGCTAGCATGCAGCTGAAAAAACAGCTAAACTTCAAAACGGCATAAAAAGCCTAAATTGACCAAAACAGCTAGCATGCAGCTTAAATATTAGCTAAACTGAAAAATGACCTAAAAAAAACCTTTTTTAATTAATGCCAAAGTAGTTCAAAAAGCTAGCATAACTTTAAAATTTACTACAGTCCGACTCCATATAATATAAAGAAATGGCTATTATTACTATTAAATTAGTCAACTATTCAATAGTCGATTAGCCGACTAATAGAGCTGCCACAAACGATTATTTTAATAGTCGACTAATCACCGATTATTTTTCCCGATTAGTCGACTAATCGTTTGTGGGCAAACTGGATGTAAAGATGCTGAAGTTGATAACCAGCTAAAATATTAGTTAAATGCCAAATTAGCCAAAAAATAAAAAGAGCCAAAGTTAGCCAAAATAGCTAGCATACTGCTGAAATAATAGCTAAACTCCAAATTAGCCTTAAAAAAGAAGGGAAAAATCCTAAATTAGCCAAAAAAATCTAGGATATAGCTAAAATATAAGATAAACTCAAAATTTGCCTAAAAAAACTTTTAAAAAAAGCTTAAGTTAGCCAAAACAGCTAGCATGTAGATTAAATATTAGCTAAACTCCAAAATAGCATAAAAAAACCTTAATAAATGCAAAATATTCAAAAAGCTAACAGAATACTATTATAACTTTTAACTTTAAAACACTCTGACTTCATACAATATAAAGTAACGACTAATCGACTATTAAATTAGTCGTCGACCATTTTAATAGTCGATTAGTCGTCGATTAGTCGACTAATCGTGGCAGCACTAGTTTACATTAAAAGGAACCCGCAATACGGCACGAAACTTTTATTTTAAAATATATTTTTATCTTCACTGATGTCTATGGCGGATATAAGATCCTGTCGACCTTTGTTATGGGAGGGATCACATATTATTGTTTCACCATAAACTGCATCCAATGCTGCCTGATATAAATATCATTAGGGGACAAAAAAAAACACGTTTTCCTTCACAGTCAAAAATAATCACTTGATCTCGTCACTAAATCCAAGAAATCATAGCGTTGTCCCCCTTTTTTTTTTTTTTAACAAACACACATCTCACAAACCGGGCTGAGTAGACTCCAGAAGACTTTACGTATAGTTTTTTGTTGAACCCATAAACAGTTGAGGAGCTTCAGTAGTTTCAAGACTGCATGTTATTAGTTATTATTTGTGACAACTCCAGTATTAAAGGGTTAAAACGAACAGACTTTAAAGTCTTAAATCAAACGGAAACTCTTCTAGTGTGGATCCACAGGTCAGCGAGTGGAAACCGATTGGATCATCTGAACGGCGGATCTCATGACTATCTCATAACGTTCTGTTCCCACAACACGTCTGTCTCCTTCATGGCGGCGGGCGACCTTGAAGTTTCACTGCTTGAGTGATCGAGTAAACAAGGCTCATTTTTCTTTATATAAGACCCTCAACTCTTAAAACTGAACAGTTCAGGTTTCTGGTTTTTTTCATGGAATAGGAAAGAAACCTTGAACTTGTTTGTTTCTCTAGATTGAACCAACTCCAGATCAATACGTTTTGATGGAAGTGTCTAGAGATGTCTGTGAATTTACTAGCACGCTACAACAAATCTCAGCTTTGTTGTATTAAGAGGGAACACCCTTTTGTTTAGGGTCATATTTCATATCCGGTTCTTGCTTGGGACTAGTGCTGCCACTAACGATTATTTTAATAGTCGACTAATCACCGATTATTTTTTCCGATTAGTCGACTAATCGGGTCATGCGCAAAGTGGATGTGAAGAACGCATTTTAACCATAATTAGCTTTAAATTAGATATAATCATACTAGCATTATCTGCAAAAATGCTATTGCGAATGCTGTAAACTGAATTTGGCAGCAGATAATGCTTGTGCTGATAGCTGAAAATGCTGAAATTGATAGCCAGTAGTTATATTACATTACATTACATTACATTATATTTTATATTTATATTATAGTTATGTTAGTTAAATGCCAAATTAGCCTAAAAATAGTTAGCCAAAACAGCTAGCATGTAGTTGAAATATTAGCTAAACTCCAAATGAGTTTAAAAAAACCTTAGAAAATTTTAAATTAGCCAAAACGGCGTATCTGAAATATAAGTTAAATTCCGAAAAAAGTGTAAAAAAACAAAAAAAAGCTAAAGTTAGCAAAAACAATAGAAATATTACCTAAACTTCAAAAAGTCTAAAAAAACAAACAAAAGCATAAGTTAGCCAAAAAAGCTAGCTTGTAGCTGAAATTTTAGCTAAACTCCAAAATAGCCCAAAACAATCCTAATTAATCCTGAAATAGTCAACAAAGCTGGAGAATGCCATTATAACTTTCAACTTTACTACACTCTGACTCCATATAATATAAAGTAACGACTAATCGACTATTAAATTAGTCATCGACTATTTTAATAGTCGATTAGTCGACTAATCGTGGCGGCCCTACTTGGGACATAAACCGGTGTTGAATTATCCGAGTCGTGGTTCCCGTCTTGTTTGTTTTGACAGATTCTTCCTTGAAATCTAGACTTTAATCTGGATTAAACCTCCTCATTGAAGCTGATGTTGATATGATGCTGGAATGTTTCTGAACCTGATTGTTTTCGTGGCCTTTAGTGATTAAAGTCTGGCAGACTCCGCCGTCACCGGGGTCACGTTTGGAAATGTGCCACAGTACACCGATAATGATTTGCTTTTTGAACTCTAAAAGCACGAGGCTTTCAGAAAAATCCTTCTGATAAAGCTTCGGCTGCCTTCTCACAAGCGTTTCAGAACACAGAGATCTGACACTTCCATCACCTTCGGGACATTCCAGGAACTTCCCAACAATAAAAACCGGATTAGATCTTTTCTCCAGCGTTGTTGCTGAAGAACGTCTCCTCCACAAAAGCGTTTGAAAGGGTTGGGAGATCTCCCTCTGAAGGGTTAAACTTGTCAGCTTCTGAAACCTGTTTGTGAGGAATGTAAGCCGGAGAGCGTTACGGTTCCTGTTTACACAGAACTTCACGTTGGAGGTCAGGCCACACCCATCAGTACAAGACGTTCACCTTGTTGCGGGTTGGTAGCGTTTGGCGGTGAGTCATGGTGTTTATGCAACAAGTTCAGGGCCAGGAAAACGTTTGGAGAAATCAAATGGAAGAATTGAGCATTTTAACTTGATGTTTTTGATGTTTTTCACTAGGGCTGTGGATCGTTGCTCAGGCGGCGATCCGATTCACGAATCAAACCACGATTCTTACTTTTCAATAGAATGTTTATTTCTATGTGAATGTCTGTTTACTGGATGGATGCAAATTGAAATTATTTGTGTTTAATCACTAATTATACCTTTATTTAAAACAGGAGATCAGAATCAACAAAACTGGAAAAAAAAAAAGATTCAGACAGAAAGGAATGCTTTTTGTCATTTTAAACTTTTTTTTCTTTTGACGATCTTCTGTTTAAGTTCGCAGTAACAAAAAAAGGATAAAAATCACTGATGTTTTGGATCCTTTTCTATCTACAAAGTTCTTCAATATTTTACATTCTAAGCTTTTCATATTGGTGCAGAGGCCCTATAAAAAAATATTTTTTTTCTGCAGCAGAATCAGCTGATTCACGTTGATTCCATCCGCCTTTCAGCAGCGAAAGGCTGCGTTTCTTCAGAATAAAACCGAGTTTTGTTAATTGCGTCAACTGTCGAAGAGTTATCATAACCAAAAGAATGTAAACACTGGAGCTAAAGCTCCGATGTTAAAACTAATTATTTTTTTCAGGAGTTATGTCAGTGAGCGGGACTTCAGTCTCAGTTTTTGAACGAAAAAAAACTCTTTTTAGTTTTACTTTGAAAACCGGAAGTTGGTGGCGGTACCGCTGCTTTTTCGGCTTTGCTTTAGTTCGTGAGCTTAAAATACAACATTAATCTGTATTTTAGAGCAAAAATACATCGTCCCCAGATCATATTTTGACAAAATTTTACCACAATTTATTATATTTATAAAGATCGCGAATCAGCGATCTTGGACGTCGCGGATATTCGTACTCGAAATTTCGGGAGCAGATCACGAATACCCGAGCACCCGAGTACTCGTTACAGCCCTACTTTTCACTAATAAATTATTCCTATTTTCATTGTTTTATGAATAACTGTGGGCAAACTAAAATAACAAAACCCAGCAGTATAAGACAACTGAGGAAGAAGCGCATCTTATTCTGATTTGGTGAGGCCTCCTCTGTCTTAAATACTCAGCAGGTTGTTAGGCCACACCTACCAGGTTACCAGACAGAAAAAGGTCCAACAGTAACTATAATCCTGTCTGAACTGAGCACAAGTAATCTGTAATATTTAAAATTTTCCTGCTCCTAGAGTGAGTTTTGCCGCCTCTACAGATGGTTTTGAAGCTGAGTGTTTTACCAGTTTCCTGTAAGTTTTCGAGGTTTAGCCGAGCGTTCCTCCAGCCGCACAACAAAGGATTAGCCGCTTCTAATCTCCAGCCAGAAGCTGTGAAATTGAAAACATGATGTTTGGAGCTGGAAAGCAGATGGACGCGGCCGCTGACCGTCTGCTGGTGCTGAATGAAACCGAAAAGCCGTCTTTGACTGTCGGCCGCGGATTCTTTTCTGTCCACGTTCACGTCGGCTTGAAGTGAGGAAAAACGGCAGCAGACGGTCTGTAAAGTCTGTCTCTGCTGGAACAATGCGGGTGTTTTTTAAGCTCAAAGCCACAGAAACTCCCGAGTTCAAAGTCGTCTCCTCGATCTGCAAACCTCCGCCTGAAACGAGGTTTTTGTGTCATAATTGGGGAGGAGAAACGAGGTTCGGATGAGAGGAATCCTGCAGGAATGGGAGGTGGTGGATGTTCGTCGAAGCGTTAACGCTTTCTGTTTCTGTGTTTGGGGATTTGCTTTCAAGCATCTGTGGCTTCAGATTATCAGGAGACCTTTGGATCAAGTTGTTTGTCTTTTTATCTGTTGCAACAACAACAAAAAACAGACACATTATTTTAGCTTTGGTGTAGAAAATTACAAATGTGGAAACTTTAGTTTAGTCTTTAGTTTTATCCTAATTTATATTTAAGTTGAGCTGGAAGCAGATCTAAATATAGTAGTTTTGTTGCTAAATATTTATTTTGAAATTTGTTTTGTTTTTTCTTTAGTGGCAAATAGGGCTGCCACGATTAGTCGACTAATCGACTATTAAAATAGTCGACAACTAATTTAATAGTCGATTAGTCGTTACTTTATAATATATGGAGTTAGAGTGTCGTAAAGTTGAAAGTTATAATAAAAATATGCTAACTTTTTAGACTATTTTGGCATTTATCAAGGTTCGTTTAAGCTATTTTGGAGTTTAGCGAATATTTCAGCTACAAGCTAGCTATTCTGGTTAATTTGGGCTTTTTTCAGTTTTTTTGGCTAACTTGGCGTTTAGCTAATATTTCAGCTAGATGCTAGCTGTTTTGGCTAAGTTAAGCTTTTTTTAAAAAAGTTTTTTAGGGTGTTTTGGAATTTAGCTCATATTCAAGCTACATGCTAGCTATTTTGGAAAATTTAGGATTTTTTTCAGTTTTTTAAGGCTATTTTTGAGTTGAGTTCATATGTCAGCTACATGCTAGCAGTTTTGGCTAGCTGAGGCTTTTAATTATTTTTTTAGGCTACTTTGGAATTTAGCTAATATTTCAGCTACAACCTAGCTATTCTGGTTAATTTGGGCTTTTTTCAGTTTTTTTAGGCTAATTTGGCATTTGGCTAATATTTTAGTGGCTATCAGCTTTAGAGTTTTTAGCTATCAATTTCAGCATGTTCGCTGTCACTCGCTTCAGCTTCAAAATTCAGCTTACAGCATTCACTCAAGCATTTTTGCAGATAATGCTTGTGTGAATATATTTAGTTTTTAGTTTGTTTAAAGCTAATAATGGTTAAGATGTGTGTTTTACATCCAGTTTGTGCATGACCCGATTAGTCGACTAATCGGAAAAAATAATCGGTGATTAGTCGACTATTAAAATAATCGTTTGTGGCAGCCCTAGTGGCAAAGCTTTGATTTTACTAAAATATAAGGATTTCTATGTTAAACAGTTTTTTCTTTTTTTTTTGCTACAAGTGACAAAAATGATAAATGTATAATATAAAGTGAAATCCCCATTTAGCATAAACGTAATTCAACATTACCCTAAAACAGGTTGGAAAAAGGTCCAGTGTCTACCCCGCTTTCACCCAATAGCAGCTGGGATAGGCTCCAGCAACCTTGTACCCTCCAAAAGGGATTAAACTGGATCAGAAAAAACAGATGGATAATTTAAAGAATCAAATTCTGATCTTTTCTGTGGATGAAAGCTTCTTCCTCATCTCTAAAACCACAGTGCATGCTGGGTAATCTTTCCGTTGGTGTTTAAGGCAGTCCTTGAGGTTCAGTTTGGTCAGAAGAATCTTCTCCACACGTTTGGTTTACTTTTGTTGGAGCGCCACGTCCTTCACGTGACCCTCACTCTGAATCAGCAGCTCTGAAGACGAGCCTCTTCCTGGGCTTTATTTATTGGTTTATTTTTCTCATGGACTGAGAGGATGGATGGATGTTCGGTGGTTCTCTGACTGCAGCTCAAAGCCTCCTGGAGTCTGACGGCTGCATTTAAACGCCGCGTCTGCAGCAGCTGATTGAGGCTGCGCTGCTGTTTGTTTAAGCCGCTGCCGTTGTCAGTGAGGATCAGGGGGAGGAGCTGGGATTTAAGGAGACCTCACTCAGTCTGGCTGCTCAGATCGAGCGTGCTCAGTAAATGAACACCTGAAGGGTCACCTGCTGCAGGTGAGGAGACTGATTGGATCACAAAAATGATGGTCTAGAACAGCGGCGTCAAACTCCATCGCACAAAATCCAAAACACACCTTAAACTTTTTAACATAATTATTAACTAGATATATAACATTACCTGTGATAATGCTAGTGTGAATGCTGGAAGCTGAATTTGGCTGCTGAAAATGCTGAAATCACTGAAGCTGATAACCAGCTAAAATATTAGCTAAATGCCAAACTGGCAAAAAAAAAGCTTAGGTTAGCCAAAACAGCTAGCATGTAGCTGAAATATTAGCTAAACTTCAAAATAACCTTAAAAAATGGAAAAAAGAAGCCTCAATTAGCCAATAAATCTAGCATGTAAATGTTGGCTTAACTTCAAAACAGCATAAAAAAACTTAAAGAAAAGTTCAAATTATCCAAAACAGTTAGCACGTAGCTGAAATATTAGCTAAGCTCCATAATAGCCTAAAAAATCTTAGTAAATGCAAAAAAAAAAAACATCCAGACAATTCTTTTAACTTTAAAATCTCTAACTTTTTAACACAATTAATAATAAAAAGCCAGAATTAATCAACTTAAACCTTAAATTACTTTTAAAAAATACATTTTGTCAAAATTGTGCCTGTTAGAAATGCGCGCGAGATGACATGGGGCCATTATTAACTAAAATAAAATGATCTGGGGGGCCAAATAGAATTACCCTGAGGGCCAGATCCGGCCCCCGGGCCTTCACTTTGACACATGTAATCTAGAAGCTTCTTAAGTCTGCGCTGCTGCAGTTTAAACACAAACATGACCAACAGGTGGGTTATAAAAAACATTGAATGTCACTAATCTTTCCCTTTTTAAACATGATTTTATATTAAAACATTACAGTTTTAGACAAAAACACTTTTCACTGAGGTTTTAATAAAGGAGTTGACTGAAAGTTTAATCAATATCTATGCCAAAATAGTCTTTCAGAATGAAAACAAAAATCTGCTTCTGAAAGAAAACTTTAAAACTATTAAACTTAACTGAGTAGGTTTTGTGGCAGAGAGGAGGTGTAGATCTGTCCGTCCATCCGAATGAACTCTTTATTGTAACATTTTACAGCGTTAGCCGAGGAAACGTTTCCTTTTTATCCTAATACTTCTGTGAAGATGTAGTAAAGTCGTCAGTTTCTTTCATATTTTCATTTTTTGTGGCGTGTGCCACATAAGAAAAAAAGATCTTGATCTCAATGGCTTTTTCCTGGTTAAATAAAGTTAAAAAAAAATGACTAATTTGAAAGATAAAAGGTAAAATAATCTTTAACATGGATGCATCATATTGAAATTTGATTCAAGTTTTAAAAATCAACATTTTTGGACATTTTGGTCAATATTAATGGTTATTATTTCCAAACTCTAAATTTTTGTTTTACGTTTTTAAACATTAGTGTAAAAAAAAAAAAACACTAAAACACAAAATTCCAAAAATAAAATTGGCAACAAAGTGTTTCTGATGAGCTAAATTTGATCTAATATAGGCTCAAAGTTTTCTTTCATTAAATTTAACTAAAGTAGTCATTTGAGTTCTCTTTTTTTCAGTTTCTTAATTTCCCAGAATCTGCTCCATCAGATGTTGGTGTTTTGGAACAAATGTCAACCTTTTCTGCCACTATTTCCAAATCCTCATCATGTTTAATAACACGTGTTCAACGTGGGTTATAGTTGGCCGTTTTTGTCCACTTTTGAATTTACTTTTATATTTCCACCCTAAAAACTGTATATGTCTCTACTTTGGTATCATTTTTGTTCTGATAAATGTTCCTATCACTAAACAGTTTTCTATTAAAATTAATTTTATTTTTTTGTCACTTTTTTTTTAACACACTGTAACTAAATTCCCCCAAAAATCAAAACCAGAACAGACAGTTTTTATAGTGAAAGCCTCGAAATTTATTTAACAAACTTTTATGTAGTAATTTGAAAAATCAAATGTAACCTTTTTCGTTCAAATGCTGCCTCGTGCGATTTTTAGGCGTTCCTGTTCCTGCAACAGGTTTCAAAATAAGATACGGAACAGTTTTTATTGTTATCAGCTGAACAGTCAGCACATCTTTGAATGATCCTCTTTCTGTGTCTGAAACCGTCTGAGGATCTGTCGACTCTAAAGACTTCAGGATCTTCTGCACTTTTTTTCCCCAGAAAAACTTAATTTTATTGACTTGTGAGTAGGGCTGCCACGATTAGTCGACTAATCGACTATTAAAATAGTCGACGACTAATTTAATAGTCGATTAGTCGTTATTTTATATTATATGGTTTCAGGGTGTAGTAAAGTTGAAGGTTATAATAGCATTCTGTTTGCTTTTTAGGCTATTTTAGCAATCATTAAGGTTTTTTTAGGCTATTTCAGAATTTAGCTAATTTTTCATCTACATGCTAGCTAATTTGGCTAATTTAGTATTTTTATTTTTTTAGGCTATTTTTGAGTTTAGCTAATATTTTCGGTACATGCTAGCTGTTTTGGCTAATTTAGGATTTTGTATTGCTTTTAAAGCTATTTTGGTATTAAGCTAATATTTCAATTACATGCTAGCTAATTTGGTATTTTTTTTAGGCTAATTTTGGGTTAAGCTAATATTTTTGCTACATGCTAGCTGTTTTGGCTAATTTAGTTTTTTTTTTCTCCATTTTTTTAGGTTAATTTTGAGTTTAGCTATTATTTTAGCTACATACTCGCTGTTTTAGCTAATTCGGGCTTTCCTGCTTTATAGGCTATTTTGGTATTTAGCTAATATTTGAGCTACATGCTAGCTGTTTTGGCTAATTTAGGCTTTTTTCATTGTTTTAGGCTAATTTGGCATTTAGTTAATATTTTAGCTGCTTCAGCAATTTCAGCTGTCAGCTTCAATGTTTTCTAGCTATCGATTTCAGCATCTCAGCTATTGTCACTAGCATCTTCAGCGGCGAGATGCAGATTACAGCATTCACACTAGCATTATCGCAGGTAATTTAGTTAGATTAAAGCTAATGATACTTAACTTGTGTGCTTTACATCAATTGTATGCATGACCAGATTAGTCGACTAATCGGAAAAAATAATCAGTGATTAGTCGACTATTAAAGTAATCGTTTGTGGCAGCTCTACTTGTGAGTATACGTCTGTACTTTTCTCCTGAATCTTCTGTAACCTCTGAAATAACTTCAGCTTTGAAGTCGAGTTCTCCATGAACGAGGCCTGCAGCTGGTTGGGTGAAGGTCGGACTCCAAGCTCATCTCCATGAAAGGATCCATCATTCTTCCGCTTCTCATCGGTTCAAACTCTAAAATCGGCTTTGAAGGAGAGAAACGGCGACGGTCCTTCTCCAGTTAATGACTGGGGCTTTCTTGAACTGTACTTGAACTCCGGTCGGTGCCACAGACTCCTCCGACTTTAGCGGCAGTAATCGATGACGCCGTTCCTCCATCACCGAGGCTTTTATTCATTTTCATTCATTCATGTGATGAATTTGTTGACGATCTCAAGACAACCGACGTTTTCCAGAATTATCATTTCTTCACGGTCTTTGGGGAAGCTTTTTTTTTTTTTTTTTTTTTTTTTTTTTGTCATGCTGAATTGTTTAAAAAAAAAAAGTGATTTCAGGCTTGTTATCTGTGACATTTTACTGATGGAGCTGAATTTTAAACAGAAGAAGCAGAATTTCCAGGAAAGTGTTTATGCTTAAAAAAAGAGATTTTAATGCCAAACTGTTGTTTTTCAGTCTGTCTGAGGAGATTTGGACGGAACAGTCTGGAAGTCGTCTCAGTTCTCGCGTAAACTCTCAGGCTGCCACTTTGTGTCAGCTTTACAGCAAAAAAAGGATGAAAAAAGAAAAATAACTTTTAATTTTGGAAGAAAATTACTAGAAAGTTTTAAAAGTATCTGTTCATGATGCAAATAATTCTACTTAACAAGAAATCTTATAGTTAGATATCAAAATCTAGAAAGAAAACGTTCAAAAAGAGGGAAAAAATAAACAAAAAAACTGAATTTTTAACAGCCCAATACAAATGTTTATTTATTTATTTTTTTAAAGCAAATAGTTTGTATTTTATGAACATAATTGTTGGTTATTTTGATTACAGTGACAAAAAACAAATGTATTGTAAGTGGCCACTTGAAAGGGAGTCGAGGCGAACTTTAAGATGACATTCTTAACATTGAAAATTGAGTCTTGAATCAAGTTTTTCTATCATATTTTGATTAATTTTAGTACTAATTTAGTAAGTATATAAAAGATGCATAAAAGACAACTTGCTTCTTCCAAGTCAATACCTGAATACATTTCTCTGTCAAATACTATATGAATAAGAAATGTCTAGATTTTAGCGTTTTTGGTAAAAGAATTGGACCGTATTGTTAAAAAGAGAGTTGAATCCTTTATGTATGGACATGCACATGTATGGAGATGCGTATCGAATCGTGGATACTAGGGCTGCCACGATTAGTCGACTAATCGACTATTAAAATAATCGACAACTAATTTAATAGTCGATTAGTCGTTACTTTATATTGTATGAAGTCAGATTGTAGTAAAGTTGAAAGTTATAATAGCATTCTGCTAGCTTTTTGGAATATTTTGGCTTTTATTAAGGTTTTTTAGGCTATTTTGGAGTTTAGCTAATATTTCAGCAGCATGCTAGCTATTTCGGCTAACTTTAGCTTTTTTACGTTTTTTAGGCAACTTTTGAGTTAAACTTATATTTCAGCTATATGCTAGCTGTTTTGGCTAATATAGTATTTTTCCATTTTTTTAAGGCTAATGTGGAATATAGCCAATATTTCAGCAGCATGCTAGCTATTTTGGTTAACTTTGGCTCTTTTTATTTTTTGGTAAATTTGGCATTTAACTAATATTTTAGCTGGTTATCAACATCAGCATCTTTACATCCACTTTGGCCATGAACAGATTAGTCGACTAATCGGAAAAAATAATCGGTGATTAGTCGACTATTAAAATAATCGTTTGTGGCAGCCCTAATATGGAGTCAGAGTGTAGTAAAGATGAAAGTTATTCTAGCTTTTTGGATTATTTTGGCATTCATTAAAGGTTTTTAAAAATTTGTTTTTTAGGCTATTCTGAATTTTAGCTAATGTTTCAGCTACATGCTAGCTATTATGGCTAATTTAGGCTTTTTTTATTTTTAGGTTATTTTGGAGTTTAGCTAATATTTTAGCTACATGCTAGCTATTGTAGCTAAATTTAGCTTTTTTTTCTATTTTGGAGTTTAGCTAATATTTCAGCTACGTGTTAGCTATTTTGGCTAATATAGGCTTTTTAGGCTATTTTGGAGATTAGCTAATATTTCAGCTGTGTTTTAGCTGTTTTGGGCTTTTTTTCAGTTTATCAGGATATTCATTTTAGCATTTTCGGCTATAAGCATTAGCATCTCTTTTGACCAAATTCCGCTTACAGCATTCACACTAGCATTAACTAGTTTTAGTTAGGTTAAAGCTAATGATGGTTAGGATGGGCTGCCACAAATGGTGACCATGTCGACCATAAACTAATGAAATAAAGAAGCCACATGATTTATTGAAGGTTTGATAAACTATCGTCTTTATTTTAGTTAGCATTAAGCTTCAACATTTCAAATTTAAACCCAGTGATGGTTAAGATGTGAGCTTTACATCCAGTTTGCGCATGACCCGATTAGTCGACTTATTGGAAAAAATAATCGGTGATTAGTCGACTAGAAAAACCTTGTAAAGATGTAGAAAAGAGGTTAACTTCTTTAGATCTAAAAACCAGGCTTTAAATCTGTTTAAGGATTGGTTGGCGACTGGTTTCTTGCCCTTTTCTGCGTGGACTGCTGATGGGAGGTGGCGGTCTTTGTAAACATCCGTCACGGTGATGGAAGCTCACCGAGGACGGGCGCTCTGCAGCCCGGCAGCAGCGACTGCCTCCGTCTCCCCGTTAATTCAGGGCCACGTCAGTCAGTCTGCGCGGGGACGTGAGGCGTCACGTTCCACCATAGCAGAGTAATCATTAACGGAAGAAAAGGGCCGCCGCTCGCCCGGTAAAGAACGGAGGACATGAAAGGAGACGCCAAGACGAAATGGAGTGGAGGAGGACAGCTACGACTAATGATTCAAGCCGGCGTGTTCCGCCGCCACTTCATTTCATACAATGCCTTTAATTACCGTCATTCTAGCTGCTCGGCTCTATTGTGAGGCTTATCATGGAGGATTAGGGGCTTCACAATTAGCAGAGATGGATGAGTTTTCTTTACTGCTGCGGGTTTTTGTTCTTTCAAACATGAACAGGTACGATCCCGCTTTCTATCCTCGGCTTTAACCTTCAGTTTGTAAAAACGTGTGGTCCAAGGGGAGGGGCAAAGGGCGCCACTGAGTTCTTTATTAGCTGTTTTAATGAAGTGCTCACCAAGGACAGTTTCTCTTGAAGATTCCTGTAAAGAAGCTGTAAATCTCCTGTTTAGGTCATGAACATCCAGGAACCTGAACTCTCTTGAGGAAACGCTGAAGATCTGTTTCATGAAAACGAATTTTTGAAAAGTCATGATGGCTTAGAAACTTCAGGAACAAGTTAGTTTTTGAAGGCAACGCCGCATTATTTAGATCACGGGTCAAGGCCCGCTGGGTAATTATATTTGGCCCCCCAGATCATTTTATTTTATCGATGACCCGATGTTATCTTGCGCTCATCTTTAACTTGTACAATTCTGACTAAATATATTTTTATGGAGAGTAAAATATTAAGTTATGTAAGGTTTAAGTTGATTTATTCTAACTTGTTAAAAAGTTATGATTTTAAAGTTTTTAAAATGGGCATTCTGCTAGCTTTTTGGCATTTACTAAGATTTTTAAGGCTATTTTGGTGTGTAGCTAATATTTCAGCTACATGCTAGCTGTTTCAGCTAATTTGGGCTTTTTTATTTTAGTTTTTTTATTTTATATTTTGAATTTTAGTTTTTTCAGCTGAGTGCTAGTTATTAACTCTTGCATTTTCAGCTATCAGCTTCAAGATTTTTAGCTATCATTTTCAGCCTCTTCAGCTGTCAGCACTAGCATCTTGAGTGACCAAATTCATCTTGCAGCATTCACACATATCTAGTTCATAATTATGTTAAAAATTTATGGTTTTAAAGTTTTAAAAATGTAGTTTTAGCGTGTTCAATAAATGTTTATCCCACGACGTAAAGTGTGTTTTTTAATTTTTGCCCATTGTGCGATTTGACACCCCTGGTTTAGAAAAAACAAAGCAATGAAGATGGTGGAATGTCTCACTATCTGTGTGATGAATTAAAACTAGAAGAAAAGAATGTTTGCTTTATTGATGGAGCAAATAATTCCATAATAATTCTCTGAAATAAATCCAATGATTGGAAATCGGTTCTTCTGTTTAGTTCCTGCTTGTTTCTATATTTCATCACAGAATTTCCAAAGCAGATTCACTTTGTTTCTGGTTCTTTCTTATGTTCTGATTTGTGTGGAACTCAGTAGTTTGTTTGTTTGGCCTCTATGAATGGTTCATGGATATATTGTTTTATCTCCATAGCAACCATTTAATTTTATGGTCACCTGAGGGGGACGAATACATCTATGCAGTTTTTAGAAAAATCTACAAAAGTAAATGTTTGGATTTCCTTAGCAACAGAGGTTTTCTGTTAACCACACCCGCATTCCTAATACGTTCATATCGTACGTCATATTGTTTTGTTAAGTTTGAACCGGAGAATCATTTATTACATTTTAAGAATAATCCAATACAAAAAGTGCAAGCAACAGGGGAGCATTCGGGATGCTAACGTTGTTTAAAATCTGCAAACTTTAAAACTAACATTTTCTTTAACAAGTAGCTTCCCGGTGATGCTTAAGGAGTTAGGAGCTGATAAATCGGATGAAGAAGATTCTAAAGGTGTTTTTTGAACAAGTATCCTTTAAAGACTTTTTTTTTTTTTTTCTTCATATCGTCAGAAAATGTAAAAATCGCAAAAATTTAACACTTTGCAACAAAATGGCTTGGTCCTGTGGCCATCCCATAATAATTTAAAAAGTTCTTTTGTATATCATTGACATGTGAATTAGTTTCATTAGTGGATTTTAAAATATTTTTAGTCTCATTTGCTGCTGTGATGTCATCATTTGGGGGCGGGGTTGTCGTTATCTCGGGTAATTGCAGTCCAGGACTAATGTAGGACAGAATTATGAACTCTTCACTCTGGTTTCAGAACAAAAACCCACACCTGTTCCCAAATTTATGAAACTTTACTCTTCTGTCTGAAAGAACAGGAAGTAATCTTTCAAGCTTCGTTCTCCCCAAACGTGCGATCAAAGCTCGGGTCTGTAGAAGGCGTGCAGCGGCCGCCGCGCTCCCTGACTGTAATGTGTGCGACCAAAGGGCGTGTTTGCTGCTGACCTGGCGGCAGGTGCGCGCCCGCCGTGGCCTTGACACTTCTGTTTGCTCAGGCAGGTGAGGCTCTGGAGCTTCCCGCCGCCTAAAAGCGAACTCCCGCTCTTTGTGCTTCACAAGAAACAACTTTAAAAACATTTTATTTGTTAAACAATCTTTGTTACTAAAGTCAAGTTTGAGGAATGATTTCTGTCGTTCTTCTTGTTTGAAGTATTTTGTGATGCATTTTTTAAAATAATTATTAGTATTTTTATTTGTTCTAATTTTTAGACATAAGTAAAGCAATTTAAAAAAAATATATGTTCATGGAGTTTTTGTATATAAACCAGTAAAAAGTGAGTATATCTGTAGAATTTCTGCAGATAAAAGCATAAAAATGTATTTATCTGATGGGGGGATTTGAACCTTTCCTTTGTAAAACTTTCTTGCCCATGAGCACTTTGGCGCCTGAAGCTCACTTTAAGGTTTGATCTGCTTGAAACGACTTTAAAATCTCATCCTAAAACACTGTATTGATTCTACCAATTTGATTAAAAATGGTTGTAATTTTTACATATTTCTTTTACTTGTGAATTTAAACTGTTTTTCTTTAACAAATGAAATAAAAGAATATAAATATGGTTGTTTTTAGCATTAAAAATGAACAGTTTTTACAAGAAAAAATATCATACATTTATAAATGATCAATTTGATTAAAATTATATTTAGAGATCAATTATTCAAATGTTTTTCATTCTTTTTAAAACATTTTAAACCCTTTTTTTTCCTTTTAAAGCTCTATTGATGGACTTAAAAACATGAACTTCACGCTAAAGTTCTGACTTTTTAGGAGAAATTCTGTTCAGGAAAGAGGCTGGAACTCTTCAACTATTCCGATTTTTGAATACTAAAATATTCAGGATCTAAATTCTTATTTTTTTCAACCAGTTTCATTGTAATCTGTTGTTCACGTTTACAGAAAAGTTTTAACTTTAAATCTGTTTTTCTGACTTTCCTGTCTTTTATTTGCTGCACAAGTCTGTTTTATTATCCACCAAAATGCATGTTTTTGCTTTAATGTGCATAAAAACAAACAGAATAATTAGGATTCAACAGGAATCAGTCAAAAACGACAATAAAAACCAGTTAAACAGTTTTCCTGTCTTCTTTTCAGCTCCTTTCAGAACATTTTCTGGACTAAATCAGCAGGTGCTTTGACATAACACACATTTTATTTAAGTACATTTGCTTTTTAAAGTGTTTGTATTAAATAATTTTCATAAATAATAATAAACTCCTGTATCAGACTGTCATGGCAGCTCAATCATTCACCTCATTGTATGTTTAACAAGCTCTTATTTTGTAAACCTTCTCAAACTCTCGTATTACTTTGAAATGACTTTCTCTGCAATACCTGCAAAAGTAGAATAAAACATTTTAAAGGGTCAAATGCAGTACGTATTTAATTTAAAATATTGTTTTCAGTTTCAACAGTGATGGTACAGGCATAAAAATGAACATGTTTTGGAAAAGAAAGGGAAAGTTGTGACCTTTGTTCCTCAGACTGTCAAATAAAAACAAGTTAAAATGACTCCAGCTAAGCTGCAAACTGTTTAGAAAAAAAAATGAAAGGAGAGGTCTACGAAGTCTAAGAGGAAATTTGAGCCTTTTGAGTCGATGTGGGTGATGAGATTCACTTTTTTCCACAAACCATTAATAAGTAAACAGTCATTGTGAATGCTAAACAGTGCTGTGTTCAACCACCTTAACCCTTTACTCCTGTACCGAGTTACTCCCAACGCGTTCTCCTCGTCTGACAAGTCCTGAGTGCAGGAAAATCCATTCAACACCTGCTGTTTGCTCAGGTGTTGTGGGTCAGACGTTTGACCAAAGCCACAGTAAACTTCCTCGAAAACTTCTTCTTTATGAACCTGGTCGTTTGTTGTAATGAGGAACAAGAAAATCATTTTCACTTTTACATTTTTTTTCATGTGCAAACATGTAGTATTCCATTGAAACTCGACATTCAAGTCAAACTGGCAGTTTTTTACTCCATACGTGTTGGACTGTCGGTTAATGATGGTGACTGAGATTCTGTTTTATTAGCCTCTGGTTTGCCCTCCTAATACATTTACCACACATTCTCAATAATGAATAGATTTTAATTTAGCTGCTTTATTGTAACAATAGGGAGGGTTTTTCCTCCTGTTTGTTTTGGAAAAAAGATTGCTTATAATTTCAAAACATTTCTCAATTTTTCTCAAATTTTATTTTGTGGAATATGCAAAGTTGTCCACAAACGATGATTTTGATAGTCGACTAATTATGTTTTCTGATTTGGCGACTAATTGGGTCAAACGCAAACTGGACGTAAAGCACACATCTTAACCTTCATTAGCCTTAAACTAACTAAAAACCAGATCTATAGAACGATAATACTAGTGTGAATGCTGAAAGCTAAATTTGACTGCTGAAGATGCTGGTGCTGATAGCTGAAAACGCTGAAATTGATAGCTAAAACCGCTAAAAGCTAGAGCTAAAATCTAAAATATTAGTTAAATGCCAAATTAGTCTTAAGAGTTAGCATGCAGCTGAAATGTTAGCTAAAAAGCCCAAAAACAAAATAAACATAAATTAGCCAAAATAACTAGCATGTTGCTAAAATATTAAACTCCAAAAAGTCTAAAAAAAACCTTAATAAATGCTGAATAGTCCAAAAACTAGCAGAATCCTTTCATATCTTTCAACTTTACTAAACTCTGACTCCATATAAATATAATGCAACGACTAATCGACTATTAAATTAATTGTCGACTATATTAGTAGTCGATTAGTCGGCGATTAATCCACCAATGTTAGACAAACAAAAGTGACATTAAAAACAACGAAAAAGGAAAACAAACCATTGATTTGATTGAAAAATGACATTTTCTGGGTGGAAATGTTTTTTTTTTTTTCAATCCAATTCCACAGAAAATGACTTGACATTGAATAAACCCAATGTTGGTCGTTGATCCTGCCGTTTTGTGGAATAAATATCATTTCTTTGCTGAGGATTTTTGAGTTGACTGGATTGTGGAACATGCTTAGAGAAGCCTTTTTTTTTAAGGCAGCAAAGCTGAAACCGGGAGTGCCGCTCTGATATGTGCTGCTGAAAGTAGAAAAACACATTTTGGCTGCTCTTATATAAATATAAGTGGCGCGTGGAGGGCAACGGACCGCCATCATTCCCAGTATTTGGAGGTGACGGGGTCTCGGTGTGTGGGCTGTAATTCCAACCACCTGTCATTTGCTAAAAGCCGTGAGAGCCCTGAATGCTGGGCAGTTTGAGAGCAGGAGACGCTGTAAAAACAGGTTTAGTTTTGCTGCAAACATTTATCAATGAGGAGGTCTGTTTTCCAAACAAAGGGGTCTATATAATCTATATCGTCTATAATCATCTGGGAGCCAGAATCTGCAGCTGAGCTGTTGTCCCGCCTCAGCGAGGAGGATTGTTGGGGAAAAGCGGCGACTTGAGAGTTTGGAGTGAGGATGTGTGCGGCGGCCTCTTCACATGTGGTCTGAGGTGAGATGGTTCTTCCTGTCCCGACACTTGTGGAAAACGCATGCGGTGAGGGTTCCACAAGAGCCGGAGATGTTAAGCGCCGTGCTGCTGGAGACGACCAATAAAAAGACAAATGTGTGTTTTTCCTCTCAACCCCTGCTCTCCGCCCAGGAAACCCCAGACCGCCAGCCTCCTCATCGCTCCTTCATCCTTTTTTTTATTCCAGCATTTATGAACTCGGATCCTCACGACATTAAATTTCAATTAAGATTCCAGTTTGTTTATTTTTTTACATTACTGGTCAACGTTTTGGAATCACTGACTGATTTCACCTAAAAGAAACATTATTAAAACATGTATTAAAACATTGTATTTAAAGACCCACTCTGATAAAAATTGTGTTTTAACACGTTCTTTGACGAGGACCTAGTTGAAGACGAGACATCGTTAGCCGGACGTCAGAATTGTAGCACATTTTGTTAAATGTTTAAATCTGTAAATATGGTTTAGTGTCCAAGATTAGCTTAAATAAAGGGGGCAAAAATATTATTTATTGATTTTTATTTAACCAAGTCAAAAAATGTCATTTGAGATCCACTGATTAAGAGGCAAAAGTGACACACATTTCATAAAATTAAAATAACAAATAAATAAAATAGAATAAAACAAATTTAAACAGCTACAGGTTAGGGATTTAATTTCTAGCTACTTCATAATAACATCAGACTGTGGCAAAAGTTACAAGCTTTAAAAGTTAAATAGTTTTTTTCTGAAATACAAGTCTGTAGACTTGTACTCGAGTTTTAGCTCCAGTGTTTACAGTTGTCTCAATACTGTAATTTTTAAACCTTTTAAGGAAATCGACGTGAATTGACCCATTTGGTCGCAGAGAAAAGCGGGTTTGCACCGGTATGCAACACTTTATATTAATAATGTGTTGCATGTCAGTGAAAAACTGCTTCACGGTGTAGCTTACTGGGGCAAAAGGAGTGTGTTTATGATGATGTCATCTGTTAAAGATTTGAACTCTTTCTGTTTGGGTCGCCAGGTGAATTAGTTCTTTTCGCTCTTTAGGGATAGGTCAAAAGATGATTGGAAAGGGACTTTAAAAGTCGTATTTAATGCTTTTCTTTCTTTTTAAAAAAAACCTTTTTGTCATTCAAGTCTGAATTTCTAATTTCTAGTTTTTGCTTTCAAAGATTTGGGTTTAACTGCTACAAAAAATAAACTTAATAAATAAATCTAATACTGGTTATTAAAAAGTTTTTTTTTCGTTTGCCCTTTTAGCCTCTTAATAATTTGATTAACTAAAAGCGAGACATGACATAAAACATAAAAAGTTCAAGAAATAAAAGAATAAAAAAGTTCCTGGGGGGAAGTTGCTGTTGACCAACTTAAACATTTTCAACATGATCTTTATCACTTAAAGAAAACTGGTCTAACCGTTTTTTTCTTTATGTGGATCTTTAGCTCAAATTTCAGAACTAACATTCTCTGCTGTAGTTTGAATCTGCAAAAGCCTGAAAAACTCTTTCAAAATCCTCCCCAAAATGATGAAGTTCAATGTGAAAAAGGGAAAGTAATTCTAAATGTATTCAATGTCATGAAACAGATAGTTAAACTAAAACTCTGGACTTTCACTTTCTCTTCTGTGTGTTTTTATGAGGGTTTTCCTGCAGCTTTAAACGTCTGTTTTCAGCGTTATATTGGACATAAAAGACTCTTTATGACCTTTTCAAATGTTTTCTAAAAGGAGGACACCTCCTTGAGCTCTAGAACTCTGTCTCTTCAAAACTTTTTGTTATTTTTGCCGTTAAACTCTCCAACAAGCGTGATCTACAGCTGGCGGGTCTGCACCACAGGCCTGGTTTTGGAGCGTGACATGAAGCAGCTTTTATGGGTATTTCTTTACTCGTGGACAGAACTGCTGCTGAACTACTGATGCTGCATTCAGGGGAAATCCGAACTTTCAACTCTGATTACCCATGAGTCCCAAGTCAAAGCTAGATTTAATTATGTTTAATTTTAAATGTCTTTAAAATTAAAAAATACGTCAATAATTCAATTTATCAGCTAAGTTATGCAAGTATTTCTTAAATAAATGTTTGAAAAATTTATTTTTTAGAGGTAAAAATACGGTTGAATTGTTTATAAACAATTAAAACAATTTCACTATAGCACAGTGAAACAGCAGCAGTGCTGCATTGTAACCAGGGGTAACGCAGTTTGACTTTTGGCTTGAACCCGGTGGAGGGTACTTGAATCGTTTAAGTCGATGTACAGACGTGATCTAAGGTCCCGCGGCGCGTCAGTCCAGCAGCATCTCGATTTGAGCTTCACTGCCCAATTTGGTTGGCAGATGTGGTGCAGACTTCAAAAACCTGAACCAATCAGGGACTCAGCTTTGAGGACACGCCGTTTTCACTTATCAAAGGGTAGAAAACAGTTCCAGTTTGGCTAATCGATGCTAACTTCCATCCATTTTCTTAACCTGGTGGGGCCGCGGCGTTTCCGGAGACTGTCCCGGCTGCTGTTGGGTGAAGGCAGGACACGCCCCGGACAGGTCGCCAGTCTGTCGCAGAGCCCATAGAGCGGCAGTGATCCAGCCCACTTTTCTTGCCAACCATCCACCTCGTGGACAGCATAGCAAGCTCCACCCCTCTCTTGAGTTATTGCGGGACAGAAAGTTTTCAAACTGGTCAAACGCTCCTGCAGTAAATGGTGGAACTCACCGTACAGCAAGACACTGAATGATCTGGTGAACAGAGACATGGCGACTTGCTTGTCGGCGCCTCTGTAGAGCTCTCCAAAACTTACAAACCCAAGCTACTCACTCAATATCATCCAATGTTACCATGATGAGGCAACGAATTAGGTTAAGAAAAATGTTGGCGATAGCTCCTCCCACAAGTGGCCTGGCAGTCGAGGCGTCAAGAGCGCTTTAGGACGGGATCGGGCAGTAAATTTGATGTCCTGCGAAAGAGGGGGGCTGACGCAAATTTGCTGAAGATGCTGAAGCTGATGGCTAAAAACACTAAAGCTGATAGCTGAAAATGCTGAAACTGATGGCTTAAAAATGCAGAAGCTGATAGCTGAAAACTCTGACTGATAGCTAAAAATGCTGAAGCTGATGGCTGAAAACGCTGGAGCCGATAGCTGAAAACGCTGGAGCTGAAAGCTGAAAACGCTGGAGCTGAAAGCTGAAAACGCTGGAGCCGATAGCTGAAAACGCTGGAGCTGAAAGCTGAAAACGCTGGAGCCGATAGCTGAAAACGCTGGAGCTGAAAGCTGAAAACGCTGGAGCTGAAAACGCTGGAGCCGATAGCTGAAAACGCTGGAGCCGAAAGCTGAAAACGCTGGAGCTGAAAACGCTGGAGCCGATAGCTGAAAACGCTGGAGCTGAAAACGCTGGAGCCGATAGCTGAAAACGCTGGAGCCGACAGCTGAAAACGCTGGAGCTGAAAACGCTGGAGCCAATAGCTGAAAACGCTGGAGCCGATATCCAGCTAAAATATTAGATAAATGCCAAATTAGCTTAAGAAAAGTTAAAATTTGCTTAGCCAAAGCAACTAGCATTTAGCTGAAAAAAACCCCCCGAAACTTCAAAATTGCCTAAAAAGCAAAAAAAAAAAAAGAAAATTAGCCCAGACAGCTAGCATGTAGCTGAAATATATCTCCAAAATAACCTAAAAAATCTTAGTAAATGCCAAAGTATTCCAAAAAGCCAGCAGAGTTCAATTTTAAAACTTTAAAAATGTAACTTTTTAACATAATCATCAATGATAAAAAGGCAGGAATATTATTCCAGAATTAATCAACTACATAAATAACTTTCAACATTTTACTCTCCATAAAAATATATTTGGTCAAAATTATACAAGTTAGAAATGAGAACATTGGACCGTTAATAACAATAAATTAAAATGATCTTGAAGGCCGGATAGGATTTTCCAGGCCTTGACTTTGACACGTTTGGTCTCTGGTTATAACTGCATGGCTGGTTTGTCCCGCCTATTCGTCAGTGTTTTAAACTTAAGGGTTTGACAGTGTCGTCAGGGAGACGATTGTAAATGTTAAAAGTTAGTTCAAATCAGCCCCTTAAAAACCACTAAATGATGTCATCACTGGCTTTTGCTTTAAACAATAACACATCAAAGTGGTGAGACAACATTTTATAAGCATTTTAACAAAGAGGTTTGGATTTAATATGAAATTGAAAACTTTTTCTTGCATTTTTGCTAAGTGTTAAACAGTCAGTCAGTCGTATTTAAAGGAAGTAAAACAACCATAATAGTTTCAAATGAACAATGTTCGTTTTTTAAGGAAGTTAGTTGATTTAAACTTTTTCTTTTTTTAAATAGTTTCCGTAAAAGTTTGTAGCAGTTAAACCCCAGAGTCTGTGCTGTCTGCGGTTTGGCTTTCAGATTCTGCTTTTGTTGGTCTGAATGTTCTTCCTGCTGCTTCTCTGTTCATGTGTGTGCGCTTCAAGCTCCTCCAATCAATGGTGACACCATCAAAGGACCCCAGGAGCTCCAGCCGGGTCCGTCCGGCTCCGTTTGTCACAAGTTTCAACGGCTTTACCTCTAAAGGTTGTTTGTGCTGCAGGTTAATATTTGACAAGAAAACTGCAACCATCTAATAATGTTTCTTCGTCTTTCAGCTTCTTCTAAACTTCCTTCAAACTTTCTTCTCCAGCTTGTTTCTCTGTCAGTCATCTACTTTTTGTGTCTTTCTGACCCAGTTTATGGATCCTAAAAGGATTAAACAGCCGTGTGAAACTTTAATCTGCAGGAAACAAACACAGCGTGTTTGCCGCTGTGGTGTAAATGCCTGCAAATCTGATTGGTCATGCCCTCCTGCTCCCTGAAATTTCACTTCCAGTGGCCACACAACACTTTTATTATTGATTCCTTCTTATTGTTATTAAACCGTTTTCAACTTTCATGCCTCACTTGTGCTAAAAAATGCTGCAAGACAAAAGAGAATAAAGAAAGCCAAGGGTAAAAATAGATTATGTGAAGAAATGTTCTGTAAAAAAAAAAAAGTATTGAAATGAGTCGATGTGGTGGAGAGAATCCAGGACTTTCCAAAATAAAACTTCCTTTAGAATCAGATTAGAAATAAACCGAGGTTTTTTGTTGTCCTTGTGGCTAGGTCTGCCACGATTAGTCGACTAATCGACGACTAATCGACTAATAAAATAGTCGACGACTAATTTAATAGTCGATTAGTCGTTACTTTATATTATATGGAGTCAGAGTGCAGTAAAGTTGAAAGTTATAAAGGCATTCTACTAGCTTTTTGAATTATTTTGGGATTTATTAAGGTTTTTAGGCTATTTTGGAGTTTAGCTAATATTTAAGCTACATGATAGCTATTTTAGCTAATTTAGGATTTTTATCATTTTTTTCTGCCTAATTTTGAGATTAGCTAATATTTCAGCTAGCTGTTTTGGATAATTTAGGATTGTTTCTGTTTTTTTTGCTATTTGGTAGTTTAGCTAATATTTCATCTGCATGCTAGCTATTTTGGCTAATTTAGGTTTTTTTTCAGTTTTTTGGCTATTTGGTAGTTTATCGAATATTTCAGCTACATGCTAGCTGTTTTGGCTAATTTAGAATTTTTTTCAGTCTTTTTAGGTTAATTTGAAGTTTAGCTAATTTTCAGCTACATGCTAGCTATTTTGGCTAATTTATGCATTTTTAAAGATTTTTAAGCCATTTTAAGGTTTAGCTAATGTTTCAGCTGGCTTTCAGCTTCAGCAATTTTGGTTATCAATTTCAGCATCTTCAGCTATCAATTTTAGCCTACAACATTCACACTAGCATTAACGTAGGTAGTTGTTTATATCTAGTTTTTAGTTAGTTCAACGCTAATGATGGTTTAGATGTGTGTTTTACATCCAGTTTGCGCATGACCCGATTAGTCGACTAATCGGGAAAAATAATCTATGATTAATCGACTATTAAAATAATCGTTTGTGGCAGCACTATGTGTGGCCTGTTCCACTGACCTGTGCAGTCCGATCAGTTCAGGTGAGTGTTTCCACTCAAAGTTGGACGGTCACGGTGTGTGTTGGCCGATTGTGTAGCTTTGCATCATAGCACTCCGACAACGGCAAAAGAAAGGCTAACAATAACAGTGAAGATCCTCCAGCAGCTTTTATTTCCCCCTGCTTGATACTTACTTTTATTTTAATGATCTTCTGCCAATCAATGGGTTTCAACAGTAGCTCTGCCCTAACCGGTCCGGTCCATTATTCTATGGACCTACAACCAATGGAGGCCTAAAAATTAGGACTGCCACAAACGATTATTTTAATAGTCGATTAATCACCGATTATCTTTTCCGATTAGTCGACTAATCGAGTCATGGGCAAACTGAATGTAAAGCACACATCTTAACCATCATTATCTTTTAACTAACTAAATACTAGATATATAGCATTACCTGCGATTATGCTACTGTGAATGTCGTAAGCAAAATTTGGTTGCTAAAGATACTAGTGCTGATAGCTGAAGATGCTGAAATTGATAGCTTAAATCGCTGAAGCTGAAAGCCAACAAAATATTTGTTAAATGCCAAATTAGCCTAAAAAATGTAAAAGAGCCTAAGGCTTTGTCGCAATTTCCCCCCTAACCCTTAACTAATAAAAGAAATATATAGTGCAGGACTATATAGTGCCCTGGATTTTAAAGGTAATTCGCACATGATGCTGACTACTTTTCTTTTATTTTTCTAAAAACTGATGTGACGTCGCCGATTTCCTGAAGGGAAAAAACTAATAAAAACGAACATTTCATGACGTTAATTTTGACTCCACTATGTTCTGAAGGTGAAAATGTGGATGGTTTATTCAAATATTACATTTAAACATGTTATTTTGTTTGAAATTGTTCGACAGCAATGCATTGTGGTCTATATCTGCTAATCTAGTGACCATCGATGTAGCTAGTTTTTCGCAAAGATTTCAGGGAAATTTCCAGTGCACTCGATTTTGGAATGAGTAATTGGTAAATTCAGACAGCACTAAAAATGGTGAACTCACTATATAGTGATTGATGGCGAATTCGGACACAACCCAAGTCAGCCAAAAGAAACGAGCGTAACTTCAAAATGGCCTTAAAAGCAAAAAAAAAAATCATAAATTAGCAAAAATAGTTACAATGCAGATGAAATATGATCTAAACTCCAAAATAGACAAAAAACAAAAAAGCCTAAATTAGTCAAAATAGCTATACTCCAAAATAGCCTAAAAATAGTAATAAATGTCAAAACAGTCCAAAAAGCTAACAGAATCTCATTTTAACTTTCAACTTTACCAAACTCTGACTCAATATAATATAAATTAACGACTAATCGACTATTAAATTCGTTGTCGACTATTTTAATAGTCGATTTGTCGTCGATTAGTCGACTAATCGTGGCAGCCCTACTAAAAATGGTACTGTTCGGTACAGCTCAATGGATCAATTTCATAATTGAAACTCTCAAAATATCGGACTTTACCATTTATTTGAAATGTATGGAGCTATTTTGGAGCCATAAATATTTGAAACTCAAATAAAAAAGTTTGAAAAAATATTGGTGTTTTGCCAAAAAAAAAAGAAATGTCCAAAACTTTTTGCTATTCTAAAATAAACTTATTTTCAGCTTCAAATGTTGTGTTTTAGGTTTTAGATTTCAAGATTTCAATTTCAAATCTTTTTTTTTTTTTTTTTGTTTTCGAACCTGAAAATTTCTGTTTCAAAACTTTTGGCCCCGTTGTAGCGCGTTGGGGCGGGGCTAACGTGAAGGACAAATCAAAATCGATGAGGATGGTAACTTCAGTCCCGGTGCATTCACAGACTCCTGTTAATTACAGTCACAAAATGGTTGTTTAGTCTTTACTATCAAAGTCTGAAGTTGTCCCAAAACGGGTGTAAAAGCAGAATTTTTATCACGTACACCTCTGCGTCCCAAACACCGTTCTAACCCACTCAAATTTGATTGAAAATGAAATTTTGAGTTTTGAATATCAACATTTTTTGACATTTTTTTTGGCGAAACACCAAAATATTTTATTTGGGTTTCAAATATTTATGGCCCTAAAATATCTCAATAGAAACAAGGCTCAACCGTCCCACAAACCAGTCCCGGCGGTCAGGGAGCTCTGAACTGGACTACAGTTTCTTTTGTTTTGACTCAGAATTCACAGTTCCAGCCCCACACCATCATACTACCACAACCATGTCTGACTTTTCCTTTCACTAATCTTGTTTATTAGTTAGAATCCTGATGTTACGAGTGACAATACTTCCAGGAAGTTCTTGTCTCTTCAGAACTTTTGTCAACAGTTTTGGGAGTTTTTTCTGCTTATTTTATTACTCGGCAGTGTCTTTCTACTTACTTAACCCTTTGTTGTCAAGAACTCTGACCCGAATTGAGCCGTTCCAGGCCAGAGCTTCACTTGATCTTTGCTTCTTTGACGATCTCGTCGGTGAGTCCTCATCGTGTTCTTGCACTCGTTTGGTCGTTCTGCCATGTGGAAGTTCTCCTGAAAGCTTGTTTCTGTAGAAAAACTGAAGTGAAGCCGGTTTCACCTTTCACCAAATTACGTCAAAGTTGTCTGGCTGCGTTTCCCTCAGATTAGATTTGGACTGAAGGTCGGATCCAAAGTCTGTCTGCAGGTTTCAGTTTGTCGTTTGACTCCATGGGAACAGTAACAGTTTAGGACTAGAAGCTTTTCCTCCTCATTGTTGAAGACTCCTCCCTTTTTCCTTTTTTTCTCTTTCTGATCTTTTATCTGGGATAGTCAGAATAAGAGTCTGTGTTAGCTGCTCTTTGGGTTTTTGGTCCATCCTTCAGGTTTCTTCCTCTTCTGTTTCCCCTCTCAGCTCGAGCTGTTTGTGACCAACACAATGTCCCCTCTGTGTGAGTTAGCAGCAGGTCTTAATGGGTTAACGTTCTTGTTTTCCTGAGTCACGCTGAAGGCATCAGGGCCGTACGAACACCACTCTTCCAGTCTGTTTTAGCCATTTTCAATAAGAATCTCTGACATGTCGGCAGCGCTCGGCCTCTGTGCTGGACTTTCTGTGCCGATCCTGATGTTCAGATAAGAAATCCGAGTTGCAGTTGGAAGCTGGACCAGAGTTCTCCTGCTTCATTTCCTGTGTGGCTTGGCTTCGTGCCCTCCCTGTTTTTCTTCCACCTCCTCAGATTTTATGTTCGTTCTTCCCAGCAACTTCAACAAAAACGTTGACGACGCGTGAGACAAAACCCCAGCCTGCATTTCATTTAAAACAGACTCGCATCTGTTATTTTTACCCCCCCTTTGAGCCGTTAAATTACTCAGCTGTAGTTAGAGATTCATTTTTATGCAGAGTTTTGAAAAGACGTGTTGTTTAATTCACCACGCTGCACAACGTTTGTTTTTCTCAGCCTTCAGTCGGGATGTTTCCTGTTTGTATCTTCGTGGAATGATAAATCTTTACCCAAATTATAGCGACATTGTCGGTTGTAAGTGAAGCCAGATGTTGGGTCGTCATGACCTCCACAGCAGCCGTGGCGTCGTCTTCTCCTGGATTTACAACACAAACCGTCAGTAGTTGTCTCTGCTGTTTAGGCGCACAGGTTGTGTAGGTTTTCTATAAAGTGGTTTTTATGACACAATATTGCCAGCAAAAGTCACAATTTTGAGATCGAAAATTTCTAAATGCAAACAAAATGTAAAGTGGTAAGAATAAAAATTAATACATTTCTAATGAAATCAGAAAAAGTTTACAAGCACAAAAATATTTGTTTGAAGCAAAATGATAGTTTTCAATTGTAAAAATATTTTTTGAAAGCAAAAAAACTGGCTTTTGCAAAAATATTTTTAAAAGCAAAAAAAAAAAGTTTGCAATAGCAAAAATATTTTCTGAAACCACAAAAATGTGTGCAGTGCAAAATATTTTGGACAGCAAAAACCGTTTGCCACAGCAAAAAAAAAAAGTTTTGTAGAAGCAAAAAGTTTTTTTCACTGCAAAAATATTTTATGAACACAAGAAAAATTTTGCAATTGCAAAAATAATTTTTGAAAGCCCAAAAAAAGTTTGCAATGGCAAAAATATTTTTTGAAAGCAAAAAAACTGGCTTTTGCAAAAATATTTTTAAAAGCAAAAAAAAAAAGTTTGCAATAGCAAAAATATTTTATGAAACCACAAAAATGTGTGCAAGTGCAAAAATATTTTTGGACAGCAAAAACCGTTTGCCACAGCAAAAAAAAAAGTTTTGTAGAAGCAAAAAAAGTTTTTTTCACTGCAAAAATATTTTATGAACACAAGAAAAATTTTGCAATTGCAAAAATAATTTTTGAAAGCCCAAAAAAAGTTTGCAATGGCAAAAATATTTTTTGAAAGCAAAAAAACTTGCTATTGCAAAAATATTTTTAAAAGCGAAAAAATTTTATCACCGCAAAAAAACGTTTTGTAAAAGCAACGTTTTTTTCCACCGCAAAAATATTTTTTGAACACGAGAAAAATTTTGCGATTGCAAAAATAATTTTTGTAAGCCTAAAAAAAGTTTGTAATGGCAAAAATATTTTTTGAAAGCAAAAAAACTTGCTATTGCAAAAATATTTTTAAAAGCAAAAAAGTTTATCACCGCAAAAAACATTTTGTAGAAGTTTTGTAGAAGTTTTTTCCACCGCAAAAATATTTTTTGAACACGAGAAAAATTTTGCGATTGCAAAAATACTTTTTTTGAAAGCAAAAAAAGTTTTCAATGGCAAAAACCTTTTTGAAAGAAAAAAAGTTTGCTATTACAAAAATATTTTTTGAAAGCAAAAAGTTTGCCACCGCAAAAAAAAGTTTTGTAAAAGCAAAAAAAAGTTTTTTCCACTGTAAAAATATTTTTGAAAGCAAACAAAAAAGTTTCCAATCCAATTTTTATTTGCATGTTACTCAATTTTATTCATAATACTTTACATTTTGTTTGCAATTTAGAAAAGTTTGGATCTCAAAACTGACTTTTACTTGCAGTATAGTGGCACAAAAACCCCTTCATAGTTTTCTTTTTCTGCTGTTTTTTGTGTTTGTTCATGTTGCAGTGGGAAGGTCGTGACACTCATTACGAGTCCGCCTCGCGTCCCCAACTGTCATTTGTTATATCTGGTTTCATCTCTTTTACAGATGTGCCGTTAAGCTGTGTGCGAGTGTCGGTCCGTAGAGCAGCATGCTGTTCGTGGGCTGAATAATCGTTTGCACATTTCAGCGGTGATATATCAGCTTGACAGGGCAAACATCCGCTCCGTATCTGGAAGCTGGAGGAACATGGACATGTTTGTTTTCTTATGTTTGTTGTGACACATGAGGTTAAAATGTTCAACTCTGACGGAGCGCTGTTACCCTGAGAAGATGAATTCTGGGAACTCTTCATGTAATACTGTCATTTTTATCTCAGTTTACTTTTATTATGAAAATATCAACTAGATGGACGTGTTTCTAGTCCTTAAACGATGTGTCTTAAAACAAAACCTTTACTAAACAATCAAACATGTGAATGAGAATGAAGTCTGCTTTTTACTCCGTCTAGTAAAAGACTCCACCCACTATTTATTGTCTGTATGGGAGTGGCACAAAGTTAATGTCAATGCATGAGACAAACTTTTTATAGAAACAAGCTAGTAAAACGAGGACTTCAACACTTTATAGTCGCTTCAATAAACACAATACATCTCTCATTTCTCTTTAAATGCAAATAAGTATCATTAAAAAAAATAAATTTGACACAAACATGATTATAGTTGAGGTCATCCCAGTTGAATGCTGCTGATCATTAGCTTTCCAATCACCATGAAATTGCACAGATTGGATTTGCTGTAATAAAATGTATAGAGAAAAGGTTTTTGTGCTTGGAGGAGGTGTTTTTTGAGGCGTATCGAATATATATTTAACAATGATATATATTTTTGCAAAGCTGAAAAAACACTTTTCAAATTCAATGAGTCACATGACCAACAACCAGATACCACAGCATCGTAGTTCATCAAAAACTTGAGTGTGTCATGCAGAACTGTTCAGCTCCCACATGGCTCGGCGCTCCACGGCCTGAATCAGACGCCGACGTCTCCTTTGATAGATGATGATGAGCGCCAGTGCCGTGGCAGAAATTTGAATCGGTCTGCTGTAAATCACAATATTGTTCAAATCCGTGTTTTTGTGTTTATTCACATATAATTAGGATTTATTGGAAACAGTTTAATTGCATTTCTAGAATTTCGATATAATTTTTTTTGCATATGTGTAATGGAAACGGCTCATATTACGTTTAACCAGAGATGTCTGCAGCGACGCCTAAACAACGAGCATTTTTAGACATATCTTGAATCTTTGATAATTTTAGGAATCAGCTGATTATGATTGAAGAAAATCAACTTTTAATATCTGCTTTGCACAGATGCAGAACATTTTATACTCATTAAGGGTTTCATAACGGCTCTTCCCCATGAAAGAATTGGCTGATTTACTATCAGTTTCATTGCTGTAAAGAGTTGCATATCGGTGCAAAACTGCTTTTCTCTCCTTCAGAATCAGCTGGAATGACATTAATTTCGTAGCCAGTTGAAGATCCTGGTAGTCTAAAAATGTAAATGCTGAAACTAAAGCTCTGGTATAAAAGGTTTAACAGTTACCTGGATAATTAGAGGTTGGACTAGACTCGGGCTATGGGACGTCATGGTCATGATGGTTTTTAAGAAATCCTCCATTACCTGCAGCTAATTACTTGGACCAGGTCTATTTTGCCGAGAACAAGCCATAATGGCAGGTTAGGTGATAAATGAGGTCTAGAGTTTGACACCTCTGGACCGGACCGACTCCCAAGTAAGGAGGGAAAATGCTCGGCCTGGCTTGTAAGATGTTCTGCTAAAAAGTGGTAACACCATGACTGTCATAGTTAAGCTCAAGTAGTAAGTTTTGTTATGTAAATTGACTTTTTTTTTTTTTTTTTTGGACCCCAAATAAGAATTGCACCACAAAGCAGTGGATGCAGTTTGTTTTTTTATTCTGTAGCCAAAATATTGCTCAGTTTTTTGCTTCAAAAATATTTTCTTCATGAATAAGTTTGTTACAAACTTCCGTAACTCTTCCGCTCTTATACTTTTACATTAAAAGTGGGGTCATCTGGACCCCATAAGACGGTGCGCTGAGTTTCACTAATATCCACGGCAGACATAAAACCTTGTCCACATTTGTCATGGAAGGAATCACACATCAATATATGACTGGAGTCATTTGGACCCCAAAGAGAGCGGAAATTAAGATTTTTTTTTTTTTTTTTTTCTTTCCAGCAGACTCCTGGCCAATTAAAACTTCCCGAGTCTATGCATGTCATGTGTGTTTGAACAGCTTTGCTTTAGTCTATAGTCTCCTTTGAAAGTAGAGTAAATCACTGCTTAGTAACTAACTTATCAGGACTAAATAAATGTATTTTGAAGGATCAAAATGATAGATTGAGTTGGACTTCCTGCGGCTAAGTTGTTTATTGCTTTTAATTACTCAGAAACATTCTTTTGGAGTGACTCCCAGTGCGTGTGGAATGCTGTCATTTTGTTGACATGTTTGAGTGGACAGTAGTTTGCTGCTTCCTGTTTTACTGAACTGCATTTCAGTTCATTTAGTGGAGGAGAAAAAGAATCTCTTCTGCATCAAACTCTTCTTGTGGCGAACTTTCACAGTTGGAGATGGTTTTCTCTTTGCTCCAAAACGTGAAGAAGTCCAGATTGTGTGATGAATTTCTGATGACAGATTACCAGTGGGGGGAAAAGATGTGTTTATGTAATGGGTTTCGATCACGAGCTGGAAGTCCTTGTGGTTCAGATACCATTTCCTGTTGTGATTCACACTCGTCAGCGTTTCCTGGAGGTACACATTTCTGGAATAAGTCTCCGCCTCTTCACGCTATCCTTTGATTATTTACTGGAGCTGCTTTTGTCATGTTTGTTTTGGTGAAACCGCTCGGATGAGTTGATTCCGCCTGAAGTTGAATCCCGTTTCCATCGCGTCTTCCTCCTCTTCTCGTCCCTCCGAGCCCTCCTCTTACCCCGGCGTTCAGAGGATGATGAAGTGGCCCTCGCCACTAATAAACCCTCCAAGATTCAGTATGTAAAGGAGCAGTAAAACTTCAGGACAAATGCTGAATTAATTAAGACAAAGAGCCCTCATCAGTGGTGTTGACTGGGCGCATTAGCCGATGGCGTCTGTCTTGTTCTGGGTCAATCGTTTGCGTCTGCTCTGATAAAAACAGCCGGCTTACGGCCTGGGCTGAGCTTACTGTTGTGCTCCAAAGAAGAGGGGCTTGTAAAGGACCGAGACAGACACGCAGACGGCCGAGTGTTTACATTTCTCTGATTACGCTGGAATGTGAGGACGTCGTGTCAATGTTGGATTAAGGGATGGAAAGCAGGCATCATTCCACAGTTTCCCCACATTCCGTTGGGTTAAAAACCCATTTGTTGTTTAGTTTTTCCTCTTTTGATTTCACGGTTCTGGAAACCAAACGGGTCTGAATAATTCTGACGGTTGTTTGGTGTAAACATGCCGGTTTAAACTGTGATGCTTCTGTTGGAACAGAGACTTTAGCGCAGCTTCCCTCGCTCTTGTGTTGAGTGAGGCCATTACCAGGCGATGGAAAGGCATTAGAAACCGTCCCATAGAGACGTTTGTTTCAGACCAAACGTTGTTTTCATTGATGATGATACCCGAGACCCCCCACCCCCCACGCCCTCTCACGCCTGGGAGATTTACATCATTCATAAGCCATCACTTTATGCTTCAGGTTGAGGCAAAATTCCTAAAACAGGGGACAAAAAGTGGGGAAGTTATGGAATTCTTCCAGGACTTTTAGGTATTTTTAAGAAAGATTAAAAAAGCCAAATTAATGCTTTTTTTTTCTTTCTTAAACTTGCAATTAGGGCTGCCACGATTAGTCGACTAATCGATGACTAATCGACTATTAAAATAGTCGACGACTAATTTCATAGTCGATTAGTCGTTACTTTATAATATATGGAGTCAGACTGTAGTAAAGTTGAAAGTTATAATGACATTCTGCTAGCTTTTTAGACTATTTTGGCATTTATTAAGGGTTTTCAGGCTATTTTGGAGTTTAGCTAATATTTTAGCTTCATGCTAGCTATTTTGGCTAATTTAGGCTTTTTCAGTTTTTTGGGATAATTTGAAATTAAGATAATATTTCAGCTACATATTAGCTCTTTTGGCTAATTTAGGATTTTTGCAGTTTTTTAGGCTAATTTGGAGTTTAGCTAATATTTCATTTACATGTTAGCTAGCTAATTCTAAATGTTTACAGTTTTTTAGGCTAATTTTGAGTTTTTCTATTATTGCAGCTACTATTTGAGCTGATGGCGAGATAAAATATTAACTAAATGCCAAATTAGCCTAAAAAACAAAAAAAAACCTGGGTTAGCCAAAGCAGCTAGCATGTAGCAGAAAAAATAGCTAAAGTTCAAAATAGTCTAAAAATTTTAGTAAATGCCAAAATAGTCCAAAAAGCTAGCAGAAAAACAAATTTTAAACTGTAACTTTTTAACATAATCACGAATAACAAAAATGCAGGAATATTATTCCAGAATAAATCAATTTAAACCTTAAATAACTTTAATTTACTCGCCATAAAATATATATTTTTCAATATTATGCAAATTAGAGCAAGATAACATCGGGTTGTTAACAAGAATAAAATAAAATGATCTGGAGGGCTGGATAGAATTACCTGGAGGGCCGGATCCGGCCCCCGGGCCTTGACTTTGACACATGCTGTAGTGTAGAGGATGGATAGATTTTATTGTGGCTTTTTTTTTTTTTTTTAAATCTGTTTTTTTAAGTAATTTGATGCTGCAAAAATGCAAATTCAATTCCTTATTAAATAGTATTTTATTTTAAATGCCTTTTTCATGTTTGTACAAGAACTGCTGTAATACATGAATATGTATATGATAGAATCAGGTTTTGTAGATTTTGCACAAAAATATTGTATTATTGATTTAAAAAAATCATACTAAGCATAAAAAGTTTGGAAGCTGAGGTTTTGTTTTTTTTATTTATTTTTCCAAGTTGAATTAAAAAAATTTAATTTTATAAATGAAAGAAGTTTATTTTTATGTAAAAATTCTTGATTCATGTTTGATCTTAGAAATTTATATATTGAGAAAAATGGGCTGAAATTGGCGTGATAACCCCAACGCAACATCCTCTATGCAAATTATTTCTCTATGCATTTTTAATATTGTTGACATTTACCCACATTTTTAGTCGATTTCTCAAGCTGTACTATTTTTCTGAAAACAAATAAAACCAAAAAGTAATAGAACCCATCGCAGGAAGTCTGTGCGCCAATGCCAATTTTCAAAAAGTGACATTTTTGAGGCTAAACTAAAAATTGTACATTATCTTAAACTGTACGTCCTTCAGAATCTGAAGGGATCAAATCAATCCTGATTTATACAGCATTTATTATACATAATAGCCAAGTTCTCTACACCAACAATAAATTTAAGAAAAACAATTCATTGAAAAAATATAGTTCACCTTTCCTCACCTCCCACCTGTTAAAACAAGTTTAATAAACCAAAACTGTGGGTGCTGCAATTTTGTAGTTTTAAAATTGTACTTTTTTTGCTGCATTTTGTTAATTATGCATGAAATCAAGGAGTTCAAAGGTTCAAGGTCGTGAGAAATTTCCGATTTGTGGGACATCTACACCTCAGGAAGGATGAGGATGAGGAGGAGCGTGTGTGAGTCACCACAGGAGGCAAACACAGTTCATGAAATGTGCGTCTCATTACTGTGAGCTTGTTTAGCAAAGAGTGGGGTGTGGGGTGTGTGTGTGTGTGTGGGGGGGTGTTTCTCAGGGATGTTTCTCAAGGACTTAATCAAACACAAACACAACTCCACAGACCCACATAAGTTATTCCATGATCTCGTGCTTTGATGAAGAGTTGGGTTTTATTCAGTGTCTAAGGACACATTAGACCTGAAACCAACATGAAACGTGTTTGAGGCTGTCAGCGGTAATGAATACTTCTCACCTCTTCCTTGGCTTCCTCTAGCACCGCTAATGCCATCATTTGGTGGAAGTGGTTAGAATGGTGTGTTTTGACTCTAAACATCAGCCTTCACTAAAGCGGTTCTTGGTTCAATGGTTCACATGGTATGTTGTTTTAGACACGTTGACTGATGAAAGTTTGATCCAATTTAAATCAGAGGTTTTTGATAAACAAAGAAATGTACGTGATCGTATTACATGGAGACATGCAGATACCAGAACTAAATGTAGAGCATTACTTATGATAATGCCAGTGTGAATGCTGTATGACTGTTGTGTTCTATATTTTTAGTTTATTTGTTTGTTCCTTTATTTATATTTTTCTCCGGGACCTGAGTTCCAACTTTTGCCAGTGACATTAATTTGTCCACTGGTCTGACATCATAAATCATTGAATCCTGAAAATTCTGAAGCTGATGGCCAGGTAAAATATTAGTTAAATGTGAAATCACCTAAAAGAAACTGAAAAAAGTTCAAGTTAGCCAAAACAGCTAGCGCGCAACTGAAATATTAGCTAACTCCAAAACAGCCTAAAAAACAAGAAAAAGCCTAAAGTAGCCAAAATAGGTAGCATGCTGCTGAAATATTAGCTAAACTGAAAAATATTGTAAAAGCCAAAATAAGTCTATATTAGCCAAAACAGCTAGCATGCAGCTCAAATATTAGCTAAAATCCAAAATAGCCTAATAACCTTAATAAATGCCAAAGTACTCCAAAAAGCTAGCATGATGTCATTATAACCTTCAACTTTACTACATTCCAAAAGTAATGACGAATTGACTATTAAATTAGTTGGCGACTATTTTAATAGTTGATTAGTCGTCGATTAGTCGGCTAATCGTGGCAGCCGTATATATATATATATTAATATTAATTATTAAATTCAGAATTATTTAATGATTCACTTTATGTCCAATAGTGCATCCAATTTAAAATCTGAAATTATGCTTTTTTTTTTTTTTTTTTTAAATCTTTCTTACTGGTTGAAAAATCTTCTCTCATTTTGCCGCATATATCCTTCAGTTGTACAAATAAAGCATAAAAGTGATTCAGGACTAACACTGAGCCCTCACAGTGTTTTGCCTGGTACGCATCTCGCTGCATCTGTGATTGGAGACCTTCATTTCACACAGCGTGCTCGTTCTCCTTTTTTCCGATTTCTCGTCTGTCTTTTTCATTTTCATTCCTTCACCTGCTCCTGCGTCTCGTCTCGTCTTTTCCTTACAGTTTCCTGTTTTTGTTCTGTCGCTGACTCTCAAACGCGGCTCAGACAGAACGATCCGCTACGCCGGTACAGAAAAATGGCGTGTATTGAAAATGAAATTGCAGGTGCAGACACCCGTCCCACTCCCTCTTCTGTCTAGAAGAAACACTGCCAATGCCTAAAGCATGAGCTCAGTCAGACCCCTGTTTTGTATCCTCATAATCAGTGGCAGCAAAATGATTTGGAAGCACAAGTGGAAAAAGGATGACCTGAAATGTTTCACGGATTCAGAGACCATTTATGGCAAATGATAAATTTCTACTAAAAGTGTCTCTAATTTAGTGCTGTCACAAGTGATTATTTTAATAGTCGACTAATCGTAATAAAATAATCGTGATTAGTCGACTAATCGGCTCATGCGCAAACTGGATGTAAAGCACACATCTTAACCATCATTAGCTTTAAACTAACTAAAAACTAGATATATTAACACTAGCTTTATCTGCGAAAATGTTAATGTGAATACTGTAAGCCGAATTTTGCAGCTGAAGATGCTAGTGACGGTAGCTGAAGATGCTGAAATTGTAAAAATATTGGTCAAATGCCAAATTAGCCTAAAAATGTTTTTAAAAAAGCCTAAATTAGCCAAAACAGCTAGGATGTTACGGAAATATTAGCTAAACTTCAAAATAGCCTAAAAAAAAAGACCAAAAAAAAGCCTAAATTAGCGAAAACAGATGGCATGTAGCGGAAATATTAGTTAAACTCTAAAATAGCCTTAAAAAAGCCTAAATTAGCCAAACCAGATAACATGTAGCGGAAATATTAGCTAAACTCCAAAATAGCCTAATAAAAGCCTAAATTTGCCAAAACAGCTAGCATGTAGCAGAAAAATTAGCTGAATTCCAAATAGCCTTAAAAAAACACTAAATTAGTCAATACAGCTAGCATGTTGCAGAAATATTAGCTAAACTCCAAAATAGCCTAATAAAAGCCTAAATTTGCCAAAACAGCTAGCATGTAGCAGAAAAATTAGCTGAATTCCAAATAGCCTAAAAAAAAGCCTAAATTAGCCAAAACAGCTAGCATGTTGCAGAAATATTAGCTGTACTCCAAATAGCCTAAATTAGCCAAAACGGTTAGCATGTAGCAGAAAAATTAGCTAAACTCCAAAAAAGCCTAAAAAAAGGCCTGAATTAGCCAAAACAGCTAGTATGTAGCAGAAATATTAGCTGTACTCCAAATAGCCTAAAAAAAGCCTAAATTAGCCAAAACAGCTAGCATGTGGTGGAAATATTAGCTAAACTCCAAAATAGCCTAAAAAAAGCCTAAATTAGCCAAAATAGCTAGCATGTGGTGGAAATATTAACTAAACTCCAAAATAGCCTCATTAAAGCCTAAATTAGCCAAAACAGCTAGCATGTAGCAGAAAAATTATCTAAATTCCAAATAGCCTCATTAAAGCCTAAATTAGCCAAAACAGCTAGCATGTAGCAGAAAAATTAGCTGAATTCCAAATAGCCTTAAAAAAACCCTAAATTAGTCAAAACAGCTAGCATGTTGCAGAAATATTAGCTAAACTCCAAAATAGCCTAATAAAAGCCTAAATTTGCCAAAACAGCTAGCATGTAGCAGAAAAATTAGCTGAATTCCAAATAGCCTAAAAAAAAGCCTAAATTAGCCAAAACAGCTAGCATGTTGCAGAAATGTTAGCTGTACTCCAAATAGCCTAAATTAGCCAAAACGGTTAGCATGTAGCAGAAAAATTAGCTAAACTCCAAAAAAGCCTAAAAAAAGGCCTGAATTAGCCAAAACAGCTAGTATGTAGCAGAAATATTAGCTGTACTCCAAATAGCCTAAAAAAAGCCTAAATTAGCCAAAACAGCTAGCATGTGGTGGAAATATTAGCTAAACTCCAAAATAGCCTAAAAAAAGCCTAAATTAGCCAAAATAGCTAGCATGTGGTGGAAATATTAACTAAACTCCAAAATAGCCTCATTAAAGCCTAAATTAGCCAAAACAGCTAGCATGTAGCAGAAAAATTATCTAAATTCCAAATAGCCTAAAAAAAAGCCTAAATTAGCCAAAACAGCTAGCATGTAGCAGAAATATTAGATAAACTCCAAAATACCCTAAAGAAAAGCCTAAGCAGAAGCTTTTATAAACAAGAATTTAAGTTTGTACTTAATGCCCAATCATATCGTCTGCTTCATCCATTAAACTATTTCTTCATATTTTTGTTCGAGAACCACTGAATGAGAGCCCTTTGCTTGTAAAAGAATGTTCTGAACGTTCTCCGTTCACATCCGTCATGGAGTTCAGCGGGAAGCGAGCAGCCGAGGATCTTTCCTCTCCATTGTTTGTTGTTAAATTGCTCCGAACGTTCCTTCTCAGGTGATATTAAAATGCTCCGGTTCAGCGCCCGCAGAACCGTGATTTCCTCTGTAGCAAATGTACTCATTTCTCCTTTCACTCCTCGACGCCCTGAACAAGAAAATCACCATTAACCTTGAGGAGGGATTCAGGCAGGTTTCCCATTAACCTCTGGGGTTTGTCTTCATTAGGACGCGCTGAAGGGCGCCGGGCTTATTCTGCTTCATTTGGAGAGCCCCTCCCACAACATAATGCGGATAATAGTCAAAATATTGAAAAAGCTTTGGCTCGGGCTTCTACAAAGCAGAAATTCTGGTTCCTGTTCAGGTTCTTACAGTCCTCTGCTGTTCTGCTGCTTCTCCATAACCGTTATCCCTGAATGAAGCAGAAACGTTCCCTCAGGGAGTCGGGACGGCTCCGATCGCACTTTCAAAGCGTCTCCTTTCAATTAGCGTTTTTGGAGAGCTAATGAAGCGTTTCTGCTCTCACTGACATGTTTGCATTTCTGAGGAGGAGCTGAAGCTGAAGGCCACAGACCGGTGGACGTCAAAGCCGGAGCGATTAAAGAAAGATGGAAACCGACTGAGAAGTAAATGTTTTCTGGGTTCAATCTGAGGCCCTGGTTGGGTGAAAGTGATTGGTTGCTGCTCGAGGGTTTCACCTCTGTTGACATCCAGTCAGCAGTTTGCAGAGACTCATCCTGATGGAGAGGAAGATTAAAACCAAAGCCGGTCCAGAACTCCCATTCCTCCCTGCTCAGCGTTTTCTCCGAACCGACTGTGACGGATTCTATTGTGTTTCAGTTTTTACACGCGTGTCTGTGCGGTAATCGCCTTAGACTGAAGGTCTGCTTTATCCTCCCGCAGACCCAAACAGCAGCTCGTTCTCATCTGAAATGCGGTTTCTGCTCTGGTCTCTACTTATCTACTGACCTTCATCCGCCAAAAAAGAACTGGAGGTTATTCCCTCAGTCCCAAAGAGGTGCTCCCCTTATCTTTCCGCGATAGCTCCGCCGAACTGGAGAAAAAAAGCATTTAAATCTGCTGCTGCAGAAAATGACTGCAAAACCAGCGGAGTCTTAATGAGAGGATTTCCAAGAACTTCCACCAAATTCTGAAGCTTTTTGTGTTTCTGCTGTTTTCTTGTTTAAGTTGGCTTTTCTGAAGGTCACTCTCTATGGGAACTCCATACATACAGGATCCAACGAATAGGTTAAAAATATTTTTCTTGTAGTTTCTTGAAGCTTTAGCTCGCATTCTTTTGGCTCCTGTAACTATTCAACAGTTTATGTAATTAAAAGCAGCTTTGTGCTGATAGGAAACATTTCACGTTAGTAATCATTTTGGTGGAGAGCTGATTAAGGCTGCCACGATTAGTCGACTAATCGATGACTACATGACTAAAAATAGTCGGCGACTAATGTAGTAGTCGATTTGTCGTAACTTTATATTATAAAAAGTCAGTGTCATAGAATAGAAAGTTATAAAGGCATTCTGCTAGCTTTTTGGGCTATTTTGGAGTTTAGTTACGATTGCAGCTACATATTAGCTATTTTGGCTAATTTATTATTTTTTTTTTTTTCAGTTTTTCAGACTATTTTGGAGTTTAGCTGATATTTCAGCTACATGTTAGCTATTTTGGCTAATTTATGATTTTTTTTTCAGTTTTTCAGACTATTTTGGAGTTTAGCTAACATTTCAGCTACATGTTAGCTATTTTGGCTAATTTATGATTTTTTTTTTTCAGTTTTTCAGACTATTTTGGAGTTTAGCTAACATTTCAGCTACATGTTAGCTATTTTGGCTAATTTATGATTTTTTTTCAGTTTTTCAGACTATTTTGTAGTTTAGCTAATATTTGAGCTGCAGGCTAGCTGTTTTGGCTAACTTAGGTTTTTTTTTTCTTTCAATTTTTAGGCTAATTTGGCATTTAGCTAATATTTGATCCGGCTATTAACTTTAGCATTTTCAGCTATTAGCTTCAGTGATTTTGGGTATCTACTTCTTTGTTTTTGGCAATCAATTTCAGCATTTCCAGCTATCACTCTAGCATCTTCAGTGGCTTCATATCCAGTTTGCGTTTGACCCGATTAGTCGACTAATCGGAAAAAATAATCTGTGATTAGTAGGGCTGCCACAAACGATTATTTTAATAGTCGACTAATCACCGATTATTTTTTCCGATTAGTCGACTAATCGGGTCATGCGCAAACTGGATGTAAAGACGCTGAAGTTGATGACCAGCTGAAATATTAATTAAATGCCAAATTAGCCTAAAAAATAAAAAGAGCCAAAGTTAACCAAAATAGCTAGCATACTGCTGAAATATTAGCTAAACTCAAAATTAGTCTAAAAAAAACAGAAAAATCCTAAATCAAACAAAATAGCTATGTCGTTGAAATATTAGTTAAACTTAAAAATAGCTTAAAAAACTAAAAAAAGAAAACTTAAGTTAGCCAAAACAGCTAGCATGTAGATTAATATTAGCTAAACTCCATAAAAGGCCAAAGAAACTTATTAAATGCCAAAATAGTCCAAAAAGCTAGCAAAATGCTATTATAACTTTTAACTTTACTACACTCTGACTTCATACAATATAAAGTAACGATTAATCAACTATTAAATTAGCTGTCGACTATTTTAATAGTCGATTAGTCATCGATTAGTCGACTAATCGTGGCAGCCCTAGTGATTAGTCGACTATTAAAATAATCGTTTTTGGCAGCACTAAAGCTGATATGAAAAGCCACTTGTCTTCAGCTTATACTCTGTACACACCGGGCATGTACTCACAGTTGGAAGAAACATTAAATCTCATGCATGCTTTTTCTCTCACAGCTCCATTCCGATAGATAAAACATTTGGTGACTGATAATCCTCGTCAGGCTCATTATTACTTCCATGTCTTAAAAAGCTGTTACCCAAATGTCTCTGACTGTTTAAGTTTACCTTTCAGTGTGTGATTACTGTGAAACGTACTTAAATTTTGCGTAGTGACTTCTGAACGCAAGAGTCTTGAACGCAGAAGTCTGAAACATGTATTTACCCGTGTTTACATTGACGTCTTATTTTGGAAACTCTCAAACATATTTTTATTCACTTTTCTCATTAGAAGTATTTACATTCTAAAAATATCAAGTCTTTGGCACTGTAGATGTTGTAACCCAACAACTAGCAACTTAAAGGACATTTTCTTTGATTGGCAGTAAGGTGGATCCATGAATGGCTGTAATCAAAATGGAGATTTTTCTCTTTGGTTATTTTTCCTTATGCCTGTTGGCTATATGCAAAAATAAAAATGATAGTTTATTAAACTTTTAATGAATCATTTGTTTCTGGTTGACATAGTCATGACTAATCAAGGATTTGTTGAGCCCATCTTTACCACCATTACCTAGCTAACTAACAAACTAACTAATTAAAAACTAGATATATAGCAATACCTGAGATAATGCTAGTGTGAATGCTGTAAGCTGAATTTGACCGCAAAAGATGCTAGTTCTGATAGCTGAAAACGCTGAAATTAATAGCTGAAATTGCTGAAGCTAATAGCTGAAAACGCTGAAGCTAGTAGCCAGCTAAAATATAATTTAAATGTCAAATTAGCCTAATAAACTGAAAAAAGCTTTAGTCAAAACAGCTAGCATGTAATTGAAATATTAGCTAATCTCCAAAATACCCTAAAAAACAAAGAAATCCTAAATTAGCCAAAATAGCTTGGATGAAGTTGAAATGTTAGCTAAACTCCAAGGTAGCCTAAAAAAAACCTTAATAAATGCTAAAAGCTAGCATAATGCCATTAGAACTTTCAACTTTACTACACTCCAACTCCATATAATATCAAATGACGACTAATCAAATATTAAATTAATCGTCAACTTTTTTTAATAGTTGATTAGTCATCGATTAGTCGACTGATCGTGGCAGCCTTAGTACCCGCATTGGTATCTTAACTGCGTTCCAAGTAGGGCTGCCACAAACGCTTATTTTAATAGTCGACTAATCACCGATTATTTTTTCCGATTAGTCGACTAATCGGGTCATGCGCAAACTGGATGTAAAGATGCTGAAGTTGATAACCAGCTGAAATATTAATTAAATGCCAAATTAGCCTAAAAAGTAAAAAGGGCCAAAGTTAACCAAAATAGCTAGCATACTGCTGAAATATTAGCTAAACTCAAAATTAGCCTAAATAAAAACAGAAAAATCCTAAATTAACCAAAATAGCTATGTCGTTGAAATATTAGTTAAACTTAAAAATAGCTTAAAAAACTAAAAAAAGAAACTTTAAGTTAGCCAAAACAGCTACCATGCAGATTAAATATTAGCTAAACTCTATAAAAGGCCAAAGAAACTTATTAAATGCCAAAATAGTGCAAAAAGCTAGCAGAATGCTATTATAACTTTTAACTTTACTACACTCTGACTTCATACAATATAAAGTAACGACTAACAGATTAATAAATTAGTTGTCGACTATTTTAATAGTCGATTAGTCATCGATTAGTCGACTAATCGTGGCAGCCCTAGTTCCAAGGGTTTGGGACCCTTGATTTAATGGAAATAGAACTGCGAGTTGGGGACACCCAAATTGTCAAAAAGTGACACGTTGGGGTCCTGAAATTTACCTTCAGTTGTGAATGAGAATGTGTAGAAGATTCAGTTGTTGTGTCTTCAGTTTCTGCATCTCCCTCTCAGTCGAGGTTGCAGACTTTGATTGCCTGAACCTCAGTTCATCTTATCTGCCTCAGTCTTACTCCTCAGCCTTAGCCAAAGCAACGGCGTCCTTGGCTTTTTCTTTTGACTCATCGTCCCAGAGTTTTTGCCAACTTACTGTTTGAGAAGATTTCTGGAAACCTCCAACATCAGAACAGAAGTGTCTCTGGAAGATGCCGTAAAGTTCTTAGATGACTGTGATCTCCGGACCCCTGAGAACAGGAGCTTAAGTGGCTTTGAGGAGTTTTGACAGCGATTGATCCCAGCAGACCACACTGCACGTCCTCATCACATCCGTCTCCGAGACGTCTGCTCAGAAGAAGTGTTTCTGTGATCCCACTCAGCAGACAGGAGGAGAAGTCGTCGTTGTTTAAGAGCCGATGTTTGTGAGAAGAAAGAGACGCTTCCTGTCAAACATGATTCATTGAATTAGCTGCATAAAGCTCCAGAGCATTCCGTGTTAAGCTGTGAAGCAATGGGTGACTGCCTAGCTTAATTGGTATTGTATTTTTTTCTCACATGCAGCTGTCTTTATTGTGTCTCCGCTGGCTTTTTAGTCTAATTGTTTTAAAAACGGCAACGGCTCAAAAGTGCAGGAGTTTTTCACCTTTACTGAGAAACAACTTATGTTTGGTTTGTAACGGTGAAGTGATTTCTGTTCTTGGAATCGGCTGAAGGTGTGTGGTCGAACTAAATAAACCAACAAGCTGAAGAATCTTGAATTTATTACATAATTGAGGAAGTCAATGTCAAGGTCTGAAACTCTTCATCTATTAGTTTGTTTTTGAGTTGATAACTTTTTATGAAGTCTTTAATTTTTGTCTGAAGGCTCTACACAACATTCATGTACTGGTAATTTTGTGTAACATAATCTGAAAGGTTGTACACATTTGTCATTTCTATTGCTTCTAATGTGTTGTTGACACATATGAACTTAAGTTTGTTTCATTCTCAGAGAATAGTTGTGCTGTAATTAGGGACGTCCCGATCAGGTTTTTTTTGGCCCGATCCGATTCCGAGTCATTGGATTTTGTGGATTTGCTGATACCGAGTCCCGATCCGATACTTTTGTAACGCATTTAAAATATGAAAAATTGAATTAACAGATTTTGTTGTCCCTTATTTATATTTCATTAACCTTCTTTTATCATTAAAAACTTGCATAGAACACTTTATGATCATTTCATGATCTTTTCATGACATGCAGACTTAGTATTTATCCAGAATAATAAGATTGAAATATAAAGCGCTGATCATAATGAGAATAAATCATATGTCCGATCCTGATTGGACAACGGAGCCCGATTTCGATCGAGTCTTCAACCACGTGACATCCCTAGCTGTAATTATGACAAGATTCTGTTCTCTCAGAAGAAAAGCTAAACCCCTTATGGTTCATTAACATGAGCAGTATGACTAAGTTGTTTAAATTTACTTTAAAGTAAAAGCATTAACTGTATACTAGAACTGGACTGAGTGACCCCTCCCCTCTACATTCCATACAGGAAGTGCCTTCTGGTTCCAAGAAGCCAAAACCCCATAACTATTCTTACCCTACTGCCTTTTTTCCCTTCAAAATCCTCTTTTTTTCATGATTTTATTTCTTTAGTTACAAGTTATTGAAGTTATGAACTGACCAGTCAGATGTCTCTATAGAAGTGGGTGGAGCCTGTTTTATTTTATATAGCCCGCTTTCAAGTGGTAGGAGAGTGGCCTTAGGGTGGTTGCCATAGAAACGTTGGACCAATCGCTATTTACTAACGTCGTCTGGCTCCAACATGGCGGCAAAAAAGGGCAGCTGAACTGATTTTTGTTGGTGTCATTTTTGATGGTTGACGTCACACTCACTCGGTCCAGTTCTCATATAAAGTCTATGAAAAATGAATCGAATGATTTAAAAGTTTCAAAGAGGTTCTTTAAAGCGCAAACAATTCTCTGTTCGTATTAATCAAATCCTAATTTCTCCTCTTAAATAGGTGCGTCCACAATGGCTGCATGGCATGATGGGACTGAGGAAGTAAACGATTGGGCTATTGGAAAGTGGTCTGCCATAGATCGATATGCAATAGACCTCAATGATGTCTGTCGAATGCAAAATACACATCTAAAGCTGTAAATGTCAAAATAGCTATGATTTACATCCCTGGTTTAGGTATCTGATAGTTGTGCCTGTGCCCAGTGGGTAGGGGTGTTGATTGGTGAGAGTAGTTGCCATAGAAACGTTGACTCGGGCACATCACTGCTCACTGACGATGGCGGTGAAGAGTCAAGAACTAGAGAACTAATAGTTGATTAGACATTACTTTACTTTATATGGAGTCAGAGTGTAGTAAAGTTGTAGTTAAAGTTATTGACTTTAGCTAATATTTCAGTTGCATGCTAGCTATTTTGGCTAATTTAGGCTTTTTTTTTCCATTTTTTTAAGGCTAATTTGGGATGTAACTGATATTTTTAGCTGCATGCTAGCTATGTGGCTAACTCGACAATAATTAATTATTGTCTGTTAGTCGTTACGTTATTATTATATTAGCGGAGTTTAGTAAAGTTGAAAGTTATGATGGCATTCTGCTAGCTTTTTGGACTATTTTGGTTTTTATTAAGGTTTTTTAGGCTTTTTTGGAGTTTAGCTAATATTCCAGCTACATGCTAGCTATTTTGGCTAATTTAGGCTTTTTTTTTCTTCATTTTTTAAGGCTAATTTGGGATGTAACTGATATTTTTAGCTGTATGCTAGCTATTTGGCTAACTCGACAACTAATTTATTAGTCTATTAGTCGTTACGTTATATTATACGGAATTGGAGTTTAGTAAAGTTGAAAGTTATGATGGCATTCTGCTAGCTTTTTGGACTATTTTGGTTTTTATTGAGGTTTTTTAGGCTTTTTTGGAGTTTAGCTAATATTCCAGCTACATGCTAGCTATTCTGGATAATTTAGGATTTTATTCAGTTTTTTAGGCTAACTTGGCATTTAGCTAATATTTTAGCTGACTATCAGCTTCAGCAATTTTAGCTATTAGCCTAAGTGATTTCAGTTATCAACTGCCGCGTTTTTAACTATCAATTCCAGCATCTTCAGTTATCAGTGCTAAAATCTTAATGAGCTAAATTCAGCTAGCATTATCTCAGCTAATGCTATATATCTATTTTTTTAGTTAGTTTAAAGCTAATGATGGTTAAGATGTGTGCTTTACATCCAGTTTGCGATTGAACCGATTAGTCGACTAATCAGAAAAAATAATCAGTAGATAGTCGATTACTAAAATAATTGTTTCTGGCAGCTTTAGTTAATGGTAAAGACCCCAGAATTATCACATGAATGAAATAATTAAATTTCCAACCGGGATTTAAAGCTTTTCCTCTTTTATCGTTGTCTGCTCATATCATTTTAGCTAAAAGAAATTAAAAAACTTTCATGATATCCTATTTATTTACATCATTTCTTGTATGCTGTCAGCTTTATCCAAGCAATATTTTAAAAAATGCAAATCCTATAAGGTGTTTCAACATTCAAAGTATGCATATATTAAACCCTAACACAGAATAAGTTGATAAAGTTGATCTCTAACCAGTTCAAAGCGAAGCTTCATTTTTCTTCTATCTGCAACATTTGATCATAGTTGATATTGGTCCAATACCTCGAGCTGAAATATTCTCTGCAGGTCCTGTCTGTCTAAAAGTTGTTGAGTTTAGAAAGTTTCCCTGAAGACCAGCACATTTTTATATCATTTTTTTTCTCCAAACGGCTCAGAATGCGGAGAGTTGGAAGCCTAAAACCTTATCTCAGAGACGGAGTAATGGTCGAGTCTCTGATATTGATCCTCAGTCCCATCAAGCTCAGCAGATATATTGTGGTCATTTCTCTGCTCTGGGGCAAAGCAGAAATCTTTGTTATTGCCCCCTTAAAATATAGATGACGGGCATTAATGAAATATGACCGCCCCTGTCTCCCGGTCTGTAAATTGCTCAGTCGTAAAATTAACATTCTGCACAAAGCTGAGCTTTGGGCAGATTCCCTCGATGTTTCTGATGGGGGAAAAAACAAGAAAGTGAAAGCCAGTTTTTGCTCCTTTTCAAGCTTTTTAATTCCCTCATGAGCCAAAGCGATGTTCAGGAAAAAACCTACGGCACGGGCTGACAGGTAGCAGTCTAAAGACTTATACTCGGATATTAATATTTGGCCCCCCAGAGGCAGATTCATAATTGGCTCTGAGTAAACTCACACCTTTCTGCAGCCTTTTATCAGGGCTCCCAGGAGATCAAAAAGAGCTTTTTAATATTAAAGAAATCAGCTCAGAGGAGTGACTGACAGCCTGATAGATGGATTATAGCTGGAATGCTCTGCTCGTGCGACTTCCAGCAGCCTAATGAGTTCTTGATTGGCCGGAGGAAAGATGAGGTCGTACAGATGGAGAGGATTTAATAAGACCACCAGCAGAGGAACAAGGGGAGAAGAAGAGCTGGCGGATAGATCTTTGTTTCACCTCCTGAACCTCATTATGGAAATGTGCCGACTCACTGATTGCTTGGATGCATATGCATTCGTCTCGGCATCTGGGGAAACAGACGATGACTGCAGAGCAGTCATTCTGACTTTTTTTTTTTTTTTTTTTTTTTTTTTTTTTAAATGAAAGTATTTTTAGAGTTTGTGGAAATATAAATCAGTCACAAGACTGTCTTAAGACTCTACGATGAAGCCGAGTCCATAGATGAAGACTCCCGCAGGTGTGAAGTCTTTCTGAAAACTGGATTAGTTCATTTCACCAGCGGCTAGTATTACTAAGCGGAGCTTTACCAGTGGTGAACAAACTTCTGACTGGTTCTGGACTCTGTGTTGAGGTAGTTTTTGTCATGTGATGCTAATTCTTTCATTCTGTTCTCCAGCCATTAAAAACGTCTGCTTTATTTCTTGTTTTTATTTGCAACAGTTCGTTTCCTCTGTATTCAAATGTGAAGACTTAGACTGAACTTTTGTTTTGATTAGGGCTGATTTAATAGTTGATTAGTTTGTTACTTTATCTTGTATAGAATCAAAGTGTCGTAAAGTTGAAAGTTATGATGACATTCTGCTAGCGTTTTGGACTATTTTGGAGTTTAGCTAATATTTCAGCTGCATCCGAGCTGTTTTGGCTAACTTAGGCTTTTTCAGTTTTTCAGGCTTTTTTGGCATTTAGCTAATAGTTTAGCTGGCTATCAGCTAGGGCTGCCACAAACGATTATTTTAATAGTCGACTAATCACCGATTATTTTTTCCGATTAGTCGACTAATCGGGTCATGCACAAACTGGATAAAAAGATGTTTTAGTTAATAACCAGCTAAAATATTAGTTAAATGCCAAATTAGCCTAAAAAATAAAAAGACCCAAAGTTAGCTAAAATAGCTATCATACTGCTGAAATATTAGCTAAACTCCAAAATAGCCTTAAAAATAAAAGAAAAATCCTAAATTAGCCAAAAGAGCTATCTTGTAGCTGAAATAGTAGTTAAATAAAAAATTGCCTAAAAAATAAAAAAAGTTTAAGTTAGCCAAAACAGCTAGCATATCGATAAAATGTTAGCTAAACTCCAAAATAGCCTAAAAAAAACTTGATAAATGCCAAAATAGTGCAAAAAGCTAGCAGAAGGCTATTATAACTTTCAACTTTACTTCACTCTGACTTCATACAATATAAAGTAACGATTAATCAACTATAAAATTAGTCGTTGACTATTTTAATCGTCGATTAGTCATCGATTAGTCGACTAATCGGGTCATGCACAAACTGGATAAAAAGATGCTGAAGATTATAACCAGCTAAAATATTAGTTAAATGCCAAATTATCCTAAAAAAAGACCCAAAGTTAGCCAAAATAGCTAGCATGCTGCTGAAGTAATGACTAAACTCCAAATTATCCTAAAAAACAAACAGAAAACCCCCCCTAAATTAGCCAAAATAGCTATCATACTGCTGAAATATTAGCTAAACTCCAAAATAGCCTTAAAAATAAAAAAAATCATAAATTAGCCAAAAGAGTTAGCCTATAGCTGAAATAGTAGTTAAATTAAAAAACGGCCTAAAAAAAATAAAAAGTGTAAGTTAGCCAAAACAGCTAGCATATAGATAAAATATTAGCTAAACTCCAAAATAGCCTAAAAAAACTTAATAAATGCCAAAATATTCCAAAAAGCTATCAGAATGCTATCATAACTTTCAACTTTACTACACTCTGACTTCATACAATATAAAGTAACGATTAATCGGCTATAAAATTAGTCGTAGACTATTTTAATAGTCAATTAGTCATCGATTAGTCGACTAATCGTGGCGGCCCTACTATTAGCTTAAGCATTTTTAGCTATTAATTTCAGCATCTTTAGCTATCAGCACTGGCATCCTTTCCAGCCAAATTCAGCTTACAGCATTCACATTATTATTGTTGTAGGGAATGCTGTATATGTAGTTCATAATTATGTTATAAAGTTACAGTTTTGAACTCTAGTTTTAGAGTGTTCAATAAATGTTTATCCTGTTCGTCCCGCAACCTAAGGTGTGTTTTGTTTTTTTGTCCCTTGTGCGATTGAGTTCGACTCTCCTGATCTGAGTGTCCAGATGTTGGAACAGCTGGATGTTTCTCAGGTGGTTCGAACTAAAACTTTTAAAACGGACTTTAAGAAAATTCCAAAAGTTTAGATGAAGCTCGTTTTTAAACTAGTGGTTTGAGCTTGTTTCACGTCTGATGAGGAAAACGTTAGCCTTGAATTATGGCGTCATTACCGTTTCCCAGAATGCACCGTGTGAGGAATCTGTCCCATGTCTCAAAGTGTAGCGATAAATCCATGGCATGTTTCTCTAGTGCTGTGTGAGATACTCCTTGTGGATTACAACACAACAATTTGTCTTTTTTAGTGCAAAAAGCACTGTTTTGATTTGCTGGTATTAGACCTTTTTTCTTTAGCTAGAAGGTTTTTTTCTAATTTTATTTCACTTCATTCTGAGAGCACTGATGGCTTTTTTTTTACCCTAAAAATGTGTTTAATTAGCTCAAATACTAAAACTAAAGTTTATCAGTAAAAAAATAAAATAAATTCTAGTAGCTGCATCTTTGGAAACATTTCCTGGACTCTTTCCTTTATGTAATAAATTGGAGGTTCTTCTGGTGGTTTGTCTTTATCGTGGGTTGGAGGTTTGACAGTCAGAAAGCCTCGTCCGTTTTGTAACGGTGCGCTCCTGCGGAGACGGCGGGCAGCTCTCCGTGGAGTTCCTCTGAAGGAATGACGGTAACTGATGTTTTTATGACGGAATGGTTAAGGAGCCAGAGCACGCCGATGGAGATCGCTAATCTTTATTGGATGCTGTAAAGTTGCTGCCGTCGCTTATTTAGTTGTTAGTAAATAATACATTTATTTTGTCATGTTTTGTTTTTATTTAAGCCGGTTCTTTTTCCTGCATTTGTTTGTGGAGTCGCAGACGTTTTTAAAGCTGTTTTCATCACGTTTTGTTATTTCATTCTTGTCATCAATCCAAATAAGAATACAGATACAGAAAAGCTCAGGCTCATCAAATCTGATCATTACAAAGTTTTTCCTCTTTCAGTTCAGATAAGAGCCAAACATGCTGATATTCACCTGTGTTCACGTTTTCATGTATGAAAATAGATTTTTTTCTGCATTTGTCCGTGTTCTTCCTTTAGCGAGGCTTTTATGTCTTTTTTAATGTGTTGAAGTAAAGATGAAGTCTTTGTTTGTGGAAATAAAGGAGCGACCATCAGTCGGTTGCGTTTCCTTCATTAGGACGTTCTCACGCCTCACCTGGAAATTGAAAAGTAACCAGACCGAGCTTTAATTAATCCTGAACGCCGTCAGGTTTGAAATACAGACATTAGAAAGGGATCCATTACCAGTAATTTAATGTGAAATCCAGTGTGTCATGAAATATTATTATTCAGGTAAAAGTTTCCCCATTATGAGTCTTAGTTATTTGAAAAAGAAGCACAATGGGAAGCAGGAAGTTCAACTTTAACATTCAGATTATTTATTTTTACTATTACCGGTAAGTCGGTATGAATGAATGACAATAAACTTACCGTATAAACACTGAGACAGTTCTAAATCAGAACCGTAACTCCTCCAAACAAACCCAAGACATGCCCAAAATTCAGATTGTGTATCTTCCTTTCACATTAAGTAAAACTAGGGATGATCCGATCACGTGATCAGAAATCTGGCCCGATCACGTGGTTGAGAACTCCATCAAAATCGGACTTCGTCCCCGGATCAGTATCGGACATATAATGTATTCTTATTATGATCAGCGCTTTATATTTCAATCTTATTATTCTGGATAAATGCTCCACTAGAAGTCTCTTCGTGCTGCAGACAGATGCTAAACAGCAGCTGCTAACTGCTACATGCTAGCGCTGTGATTTAACTCCTTAGGACCCGAGCTGTCCTTTGATATGCCTAAAAAAAAAGTTAAAAAAATTAACTACTCTGATGATAAAACTGAAAATGTGATGTCTTAAGAACTTAAAAAAATGATCACTTAATCTTAAAAATAAAAACGTTCATGTTCAAATTCATGCTAAAAAAATGACATCATTCATTTTTAAGAATTTTAAATGAAGACGGGAATTAGATTTGGTTAAAAATGTTCAAAATGCTCTAAAGATATTAAAGCTAAAGTCACTAAATTTTCTCACTTATATAACAAGAAAATAGTTGGTCTTTTCCCCTAGTTTATATTTGCTCTATTTTTACTTGTTTATTAAAGCTATTTCACAGAAGTGTTATTTGATATTTAAAACTATAAATAAAAATGCCTTTTGACTAAGAAACTATCTTTTTTTACTGTCGCTTTTATTTTAAGAAGCACAAACAAAACTTCTAAATGACTAACTTAGTGGAGCTTTAAACCCGACATTTTGGGTCCGTTTTGTTCTTTGTTGTTAACCCTGCAGCTGAACCCAAGACAGAATTTTCTTCTGAGTTTTCTAAATTAATTTGACAATTTGTTTTTTATTTTTTAATTTTAGACGGCACCAAAAAGCTAAAATATTAATAAAAAAAGAAAAAAATTAAATAGAAAAACTCATTCAAAAGTAAAAGATTTTCCAGGGTTAAATAAAAAATGAGTCATATTATTTTATTCAAATTGTAGAAAAAGTTATCAACTAGAAAAAATAAACTAGTTTGAAAGTTTGGAAACTCTAGCGTCAGTTCTTTTAGAACTAGAACTTTTTTTTTGATCCAGCAGACCTACATCTACACTTATTGCAGTAGAACAAACAGTAAGTTGATAATTATACATACAAGTCCAGAGTGTGTGAATATCCTGCTCTCTATTGTTTTTTCCACTTCCTGCTCAAAATGCTGAATTCTGCTGCGCTTTCTGGCAGTAAAACGTGACGATCTGTTCATGATGTGAGCATTTATTTGAAAGAATACAGTAGAGAGACAACACCAAGAGAAACTGACTGATTTTTTTTTTTTTTTTTTTAATTCAATCTTTTACCAATCTAATATTATTTTCATCTTTTATTTTGAACCTATACTGCTGTCCTGCTTTGATTTTTCTTACTAGAGATGTAATGCTTCACTTTCCCCTCAATTTGGTTCAAACCTCAATTTTTGTGCAACAATTTACTTCAAAATTCAGTCTAATGGTGTAACCATTTTTGATAGAGAGCTGTGGCAACCCACTATTACATGTGTCTGTATTTATTTGCATTCCTGCAGTAAGTGGGAAAAGGGGTGGGACAAAGACACATTTTGCTTTTTACTCACCTGCCAATCAAATCAAAGCATCTCTATCAATCCACAAGTTTGATATTTTTAAAACCAAAATGAGAAGCTGACAAAAAAATTGACAAGAAAAAGCAATAAAAACTGATAAAAGCTCACAAAGAACATTTGAAACCAGCACCTTGTGGTCATTTGAGAAACTACAACATTTGGTTTTATCGTCATGGAAATGGAGGCGGGATCTTGATGAAAAAGATGTCAACTTTAATCCGTCTGCAACTATAAGTTCAACATCCATATTTTTGTAGATTTCCTGTCTGCTCTATTTAATCAAACATCTTCTAGATCAGGGGTGGGCAAACTACGGCCCGGGGGCCACATGCGGCCCCTTAAGCTACTTAATGTGGCCCTCCAAATTAAAATACATTGAATCAAAAATCCTACTTATTGTTTTTTCATGTATTTCTGGTTTCTTCCATGAATGGTGTTGTTTCTCTGACGTTCGTGTGTGTTCCTTTCTGAGTCAGATGGTGATCTTTCGGATTATTCCTACATCACATAAATGCAGCATTTCTTTGAGTTCACATTTTCCTCTGAAGAACATCAACCCATTGGATCACCCAAAAGAGAACAAAAATCAAAATTTAGAAATTAAAACTCCCAAATTTTCTGTTTTTAAATGAATATATGTGAATTTGAATCCAAATTAAAGCATGTTTTTCTCTAAATTCTATATTATTTTTAAATAGTTTATGAGGTTGATTACCCAATCTCTCCTTCCATCTGCTCCTTGTCCGGCCCTTATGCCAAATTTTAGAACCCTTTGTGGCCCACGAGTCAAAACAATTGCCCACCCCTGATCTAGATGAATGTAGTTACCCCAAAAAACAAATAAATTCCTCTGCTGCTCTCACACGGAACTAAAAAACCTATCAATACAAGTCAACATTGATTGATTGATTTGATTAAATTGTTTTATTGACTGGTGGTTTTACACCTAAAGTTGTCTATTGGTCTTATTTTTTCTATTTTTAAGGCCAAAGCAAACTTTTTTTGTTAATCTTATGAGTAAAAGTTACACCTTTTTAAGTTTAAACCTCTAGTTATGAAAAAAAAATCTTATTACCAAGAAAAACTTAATTTCTAATGGCTAAAACGTGTTTTTCTAATCAAAAGTGAGGCATACATGATCATTTAATGCAGATACTGAGTCTGTTTATCTGTACATAATAACTTGTATTTAAATAAATCTTAATAGATGTAATAAATCATCATCCATTCTTCTTTACGTTCCGTCTCTTCGGACAGAAACTTTCGAGCGCCACAGAAAATCAATACTTCCTGCTGGAAAGTTCTGAGCTGTGTAATCACATTTGTTTCTGGCTCGTCCGCTCCTCTTCGTCTTCATGCGAACTGGATCCTCACGCCTGACCAGCACATCAAGTGCAAAGTTCTGGATCGGGTTTCCTGACCGTCAGTGATCCCCTTGAAGTCCTCGTCCACTCAAACATGGGCGTAAAAGACGAACAATTCCGCTTTTATTTCTCTTGTAAACATCAGAAAAAAGGTTTTGAAGATTAAAGATTATTTTTGTTTGGATTAAATGTATCTGAGGGGAACTTGAGAACTTCTTGACTGGTCTTTATTTAGATCAGATGATCCAACACAGAGAGGACTAAAAAAATCTAAATCTAAACTTTAAAAAAGATTTACCACTTAATGTTCTATTTATTCTTAAAGAATATTCATCTAGTTCTAATAAAAAACCAACTCAACAAGCGAGCGGGCGATGACGGCTTTAATTGAAATGACTACAAATAAACCAAATTAATTTCATTTATGTATAAAAAGCTCAGATTTACAAACCAGATAATCTTAAGAAGCTTTGATTAAAAAAAACAATTAAATAGATCTAAAATCCTATTATAAGAATATTCCAGAACAGAAATAGATTGTTAATATTTTATGGGGAAAAAAAATCTGAACATTTGATGTTATTTGGCAAAAGCGGACATGACACGTTCATGCGAGGATGCGATGCAACGCATGGCTGCTGGTTCTCCGAGCCAACCTCCACAATCGCTTTAAGTCTGTCCTCAAAGATAAAACAAGTCGGCCTCAGCGTGAAAAAAAAACCCTCAATGTTTCCACCGACTGGTTTGGTCCAGAGATTCCTCTCAAAGCGACGGTTCCAAAGACTTCAGTAGGGCTGCCACGATTAGTCGACTAATCGACTATTAAAATAATCGACAACTAATTTAATAGTCGATTACTCGTTACTTTATATTGTATGAAGTCAGATTGTAGTAAAGTTGAAAGTTATAATAGCATTCTGCTAGCTTTTTGGAATATTTTGGCATTTATTAAGGTTTTTTAGGCTATTTTGGAGTTTAGCTAATATTTCAGCAGCATGCTAGCTATTTCGGCTAACTTTAGCTTTTTTACGTTTTTTAGGCAACTTTTGAGTTTAACTTATATTTCAGCTATATGCTAGCTGTTTTGGCTAATATAGTATTTTTCCATATTTTTAAGGCTAATTTGGAGTTTAGCTAATATTTCAGCAGCATGCTAGCTATTTTGGTTAACTTAAGCTTTTTTAAGTTTTTTAGGCAATTTTTGAGTTTAGCTTATATTTCAGCTATATGCTAGCTGTTTTGGCTAATATAGGATTTTTCCATTTTTTTAAGGCTAATTTGGAGTTTAGCTAATATTTCAGCAGCATGCTAGCTATTTTGGTTAACTTGAGCTTTTTTAAGTTTTTTTAGGCAATTTTTGAGTTTAGCTTATATTTCAGCTATATGCTAGCTGTTTTGGCTAATATAGGATTTTTCCGTTTTTTTAAGGCTAATTTGGAATTTAGCTAATATTTCAGCAGCATGCTAGCTATTTAGGCTAACTTTGGCTCTTTTTATTTTTTGGCTAATTTGGCATTTAACTAATATTTTAGCTGGTTATCAACATCAGCATCTTTACATCCACTTTGGCCATGAACAGATTAGTCGACTAATCGGAAAAAATAATCGGTGATTAGTCGACTATTAAAATAATCGTTTGTGGCAGCCCTAGACTTCAGTAATTCTGACCATTCTCCCTCCGATTCATTTAAGATTATTCCATTAAAACTAATTATATTAACCACAAGGCCACTAAACTGGTAATAGAACATGTCACCAAACACCAAAACACAACTTTTAAGGTGTAAATTCAACATTTTCAGTTGATCAAACTGTTCTTCCTGTTTGTTTGTTAACCAGTTGTTTGTATATTTGGTCTTTTGAGTAGGTGGTTTCATCTCAGCCTAAAGCTGAGCCTGTTCCATCCTGCTGGTGTGCCGGATCCTCCGCTGTTCTGTGTATAATTAAAACTGGCTCCAATAATCTTTGCCTGCTTCGCCTCTGGTGCCGGTTAGAAAACCCATGAAAGGAAAATCAGTTTTGCGTGCTGGAGAAAGATGCTTTTGCTCGTCGAAATCGACATCCATCTCCAACCGAACGGAGCCGTAACGCCAGATTAGAAGAGGCCCACGCTGTGAACGGGTGTCCCAAAACTGGGAACAGAAGGAGCAGAGGCATTGTTCCAAAGGGACCCTGTTTGCATAAATGTTTTGTATGTATAAATTGAAAATATGTAAAGCTATATTCCGCCTATTTATGGACACAGAGGGATTATCTTTTTGACATAAACCAGCGCAGAGCTTTTTTTGGTTTATTAAACTCCAGAAAAACACACAAAGCGTTTCTGTCCATTGTGCAGTGCCAGACATTTCTATATTCCTATGTCTGCTGCAAAGCGCTGCGTGATAAGATTACCAAAGCAGAAAACAGAGGTGAGGGTTGCTGGGAAAAGCGGTTTGCAGTGTTTTTATGGGGATGAACTGGTGGCTGAACTATACCCTGGATCCTGAGCGGGTCTCGCTAGCGTAAATCTTCACCTGGTGCTGCACAAAAATCTCAAGCAATATCTGTAATGTCTAGGTCTGCCAGGATTAGTCGACTTATCGACTGTTCAAATAGTCAACGACTAATTTAATAGTTGATTAGTTTGTTACTTTATATAATATTGAGTCAGAGTGTACTAAAGTCGAAAGTTATAGTGGCATTCCGCTAGCTTTTTGGACTATTTTGGCCTGTATTACTTTTTTTTGTGGCTATTTTGGAGATTAGCTAATATTTCAGCTACATGCTAGTTATGTTGGGTAATATAGGTTTTGACATGTTTTTTTAGGCTTTTCTGGAGTGTAGCTAATATTTCAAGGACATGCTAGCTATTGGGCGGCCGTGGTGCAGTGGTAGGGCAGTCGTCTCATGATCGGAGGATAGTGGGTTCGATTCCCTGCCCGCCCTAGTGTCGAAGTGTCCTTGGGCAAGACACTGAACCCTAAATTGCTTCTGGTGGGAGGTTTGCGCCAGTGTTCGGCAGCGGAGCCACCACCAGTGTGTGAATGTGTGTGTGAATGGGTGAATGGGTCTGTGACTGTGAAGCGCTTTGGGCCCTCGAAGGAGGGTAGAAAGCGCTATAACAAGTACGCCATTTGTTCATTTTGGCTAATTCAGGATTTTATTTTTTTAGTTTTTCTAAGGAAGTTTAAATAGTACGCCCTGCAGCAGCCTATTTTATTTGCCAGAGCTAGAGGAGGGTAGCTTAATGGTGACATGCTAGCTATTTGGCAATTAGAAGAGAATTGGAGAACTTCGTTTTTGAATATTTTGGGCTAATTTCAGGATTTATTATTTTTTTTTTATAGTTTTTTAGGCCTAATTTTGAAGTTTTAAAATAGTATTGTTTTAGGCTAACATTGCTGCCTATTTTGAAAACTAACTTTTTTTTTTTTTTTTTTTTGTTCTTTTTTTTTTTTTTTTTGGCTATTTCTTTCTTTTTGGAGTTGGCATATATTTTTTGTTTTTTTTAGTGACATAAGCTAGCTATTTTGGGCAATATAAAGATTTTTTTGTTTTTTTTTTTTTTAAGGCTATTTTGGAATTCTATCTAATATTTTAGCTAAATTCTTGCTATTTTTTGCCAATTCAGTGGATTTTTTTTTGCAGTTTTTTTTTTTTTTTTGGGCTAATTTGGAGGTTCGCTTCTATTTCAGCTATGGTGCTAGCTATTTTGCTAATTTAAATGTTTTGATAAATTTTTTAGTTTGTAACTTAATATAATTTTGAGTCAGAGTGTACTATACTCGAAAGTTATAGTGGCATTCCGCTAGCTTTTTTGGACTATTTTGGCCTGTATTACTTTTTTTTGTGGCTATTTTTAGAGATTAGCTAATATTTTCAGCTACATGCTAGTTATGTTTGGTAATATAGGTTTTTTGACATGTTTTAGCTTCTTCTGGAGTGTAGCTAATATTTCAGGACTCATGTGCTACTATTTTGGCTAATTCAGGTTGTTTTTTTTTTTTTTTTTTTAGTTTTTTAGGCTAATTTGAAGTTTAAATAGTATTTTAGGCTACATGCTAGCTATTTTAGCAAACCTAGACTTTTTTTTGTTCTTTTTTAGGCTATTCTGGAGTTAGCTAATATTTTAGTGACATGCTAGCTATTTTGGCAAATTAAAAGATTTTTTTGTTTTTTTAGGCTATTCTGGATTCTATCTAATATTTTAGCTAAATTCTTGCTATTTTCTCCAATTCAGGATTTTTTTTCAGTTTTTTTTTGGGCTAATTTGGATGTTCGCTTATTTCAGCTATGTGCTAGCTATTTTGACTAATTTAATAGTTGATTAGTTTGTAACTTAATATAATATTGAGTCAGAGTGTACTATAGTCGAAAGTTATAGTGGCATTATGCTAGCTTTTTGGACTATTTTGGCCTGTATTACTTTTTTTTGTGGCTATTTTAGAGAATAGCTAATATTTCAGCTACATGCTAGTTATGTCTGGTAATATAGGTTTTGTTATGTTTTTTAGGCTATTCTGGAGTGTAGCTAATATTTCAGCTACATGCTAGCCATTTTGGCTAATTCAGGATTTTTTTTTAGTTTTTTAGGATAATTTGGAGTTTGGGTAGTATTTCTGCTATATGCTAACTATTTTAGATAACCTAGACTTTTTTTTTGGTCTTTTTTAGGCTATTCTGGAGTTGGCTAATATTTCAGCAACATGGTAGCTATTTTGGCAAATTAAAGATTTTTTTGTTTTTTTAGGCTATTCTGGATTTTATCTAATATTTTAGCTAAATTCTTGCTATTTTGGCTAATTCTGAATTTTTTTTCAGTTTTTTTTAAGGCTAATTTGGAGGTTCGCTAATATTTCAGCTATGTGCTTGCTATTTTAGCTAACTTGGACTTCTTTTTTTGTTTTTTAGGATATTATGGAGTTGGCTAATATTTCAGCTACATGCTAGCTGTTTTTACTTATTAAGATTTTTTTGTTTTTTTAGGCATTTCTGGAGTTAAGCTAATATTTCGGCTACATTTCAGCTATTTTGTCTAACTTTGGCCTTTTTCAGTTTTTTAGGCTAATTTGGCATTTAAATATTTCACTATAGCTGGCTATCAGCTTCAGCAATTTCAGCTTTAACTTCAGCGTTTTTAACCATCAATTTCAGCATCTTCAGTCAAAACAAAATGATGTTTTGCTACATTTGTTCTCTTTCATAAGAATGCCAGATATACATGTTCAAAACCTTAAAAACAGGATTTTCATCAGAGGAGGATGCTAAGGTTTCCTCATTGTTATACACATTTATCATTTGCTTGTTTTTGTACAAACTGGATCCGGTTTTTCTTTAGAAATCGGTATTGATTGTAAAACGAGGTTTGTGGTTCTGCGTTTGCTAGCAGGTGGAGGCGCTTCAAAGGCGGCTCATAAAAACCTGTGGATCCTAATCGGATGCTGCTCAGACTCCACACTGTAATTACAACAAATTCCTGTCTGTGCGCTCCAACAAAGACGCACATGTGCGTCTGCCGGTGGGTGGAGGGTGGAGGGTGCTGGTGGTGGTCTCTTTGGGGACGGTGCGCTTCTTGACCGCCGCTGTGTGTGCGATGTTTGCACAGATGTTTGAGTGGGAGTGCTGTGTGTGCTTGCAGCTTATCTCCACGCTCTTCTCACAGCGTTCCTTTGGTCTCAATTGGATGTGGAAGGAAATCCCGTGTCTGTGCGGCTTCCACTGCAGGCACAGACCTGCGTGTGCAGCTTTCCTGTATTTGAAGCTACTCTCATGCCACAGTGGATTAACCACACGGTTTGAACGCCATCCGCAAAGGTGAGCCTCAGTGAGGGATGAAAGGGACTCTGAAACCCAACAGTCAAAACTGCACTTGTTTACAAACTGTTGCTTTGTGCACAACAATGACTTTGTTTACCCAAACGGCATTTCTACACTCCAAGCCTGATGGAACATTTGTAGAAATGCACAATAACATCAGTAGCTGCGGATAATAGCGGAAGGATGTAATTATTGGCGGAACGAAGCGTGATGGAGTTCTGCTTTGATGCAGCAAACGCCAACAACGGCGCCCGTGTTGTGAGTTTAAAGTCCTGGTCATAACGGCTCAGAAGCGTGGATACGGGCTGTATACGGGGTGGAAAATGGGCAAACCTGCAGGTGACCCACACAGGGTCTTAGATCGTTTTAAAGAACCTACAATGTTAATGCATGTTTGTTTTCTACGGCCAGGATGCAGGTAATGAGTCGTAGTGAACAACACGCAAGGGTAAAGTGACGGTGATGGAGGTGAGACGGCTTCTTACTTGCACCTTGAAAGTTGTTGAAGAATTTAGACACAGCATCGTTTTTGTGGACGTTCCACAAGCATTCACGTGTCACGTGCACGCCAGTCACGTGTGGCTAGTAAGGACGTCTCACTAACGAGTAGAGCGAAACGTAAGGAAGCCACCATACGGCGTCCCTCGTATGTCCAATACATTCTCATCCCGAAGTCGTCACTGTTTGACGTTTAGGTGAGGACCCCTCACCCTGAAGCTGGCTTCCTTGTTGACTCCCCGTAACCTTTTAAAGTTTTGGGTGTTCCCAACTCATTGTTTTTTTTCACTTGCTGGCTGTTTGTAAAATCAAGGGTCCGCAACCCTTCAGAGGTGGTACCAGATGCAGTACAGGGCGCGGTCTGGTCCTCGGGTCCCGTCCAGTACTGGTACCCAAACCCTAACCTGGAGCGGTATATGTAACTGGTACCAGACGCGGTACTGGACCTGAACCGGCACCAGGCACGGCACCGGACCCGGACCGGTACCAAATGCAGTACTGGGCACGAACCGGGCCACAACCCGCCACCCCATGCAACCTGGTACCAGGTTAGGATACCAGGTTAGCGTACTGGTGCGCCCCGCTTCCCGATATTGGACCAGTTTCATTCACGTCTCGGTACTGGACCAGCTTGAGTTTGCAGCCCAGAGTTTGGGGACCCGTGAACAGCAAGCACGACAAAATACGACGAGTTTGGGACACCCAAAACGTCAATTTTTGACGTGGAGGCGATCTTAACCATCAAACTGTGATAACTTAGGAATGAAGTGTATTTATATGTTATAAGTATGTGCAACTTCTACTAGTCTCACTAGAGCTGCCATAAACGATTATTTTAATAGTCGACTAATCACCGATTATTTTTTCCGATTAGTCGACTAATCGGGTCATGCACAAACTGGATATAAAGATGCTGAAGTTGATAACCAGCTAAAATGTTAGTTAAATGCCAAATTAGCCAAAAAAATAAAAAGAGCCAAAGTTAGCCAAAATAGCTGGCATGCTGCTGAAAGAATAGCTAAACTCCAAATTAGCCTAAAAAACAAACAAAAAAAAAAACAACTAAATTAGCCAAAATAACTATCATACTCCTGCTAAACTCAAAATTGGCTTTAAAAAAATCCTAAATTAGCCAAAACAGCTAGCATATAGCTGAAATATTAGTTAAATTCAAAAATAGCCTAAAAAAAAAACCGCTTAAGTTAGCCAAAAACAGCTAGCATGTATATTAAATATTAGCTAAACTCCAAAATAGCCTAAAAAAACTTGATAAATGCCAAAGTAGTCCAAAAAGCTAGCAAAATGCTACTATAACTTTCAACTTTACTACACTCTGACTTCATACAATATAAAGTAACGTCTAATCGACTATTAAATTAGTCGTCGACTATTTTAATAGTCGATTAGTCATCGATTAGTCGACTAATCGTGGCAGCCCTAAGTCTCACAAACACTTAATGTTAGTCAGTACTTGCATGACAATGGAATGTTCTATTTTAATAATTAATAATAAACTAGAATCCAAAGAAATACTTTTATTTTGTTTGCGTTTGGTTACGTCGAGTGCAGACAGTAGAGGAGAGGACCACAAAAACTCACCAACAGAAGAGCTAACAGACACAGCTAATTAGATTCTAGCATTAATGCTAAACTTCTAACTAAAGAGAAAATGCTTGCAACTAGCGAGGGTCGATTTCAGGCCTCATTAATAAAATAAAACTTATTTCTTATCAATAAAAACGTGTATCGCGATAAATATTGTTTTTGTTTTATCGCATTATCGGCTTTTTGGAAAATGGCAACACATGCTGGTGATGTTGAAAATTGAATAACTCATTTAAAAAATGCTTTCTTACATAAAAGTTTCTAAAAAGGTTTTCTAAGCTTTTACCAGAGGAAACGGGCAAACATCACCTGAGCGTCTACATGTATGAAGACTTTGTTCTTCAGAGAGCCGAGTCTCATCATCTTCCATCCCTCATGTACGGATAAGATCCCGTATACGAGCTGCGGAAATGAGTTCCTCTTGCAGGGGTAGCCGTGGTATTGCCCGGAGAGAGGGAAGGAAGTTTACCTCAGGCACTAATCCTCCACATCGCCTGTAGAGATGATGCAGTAATCTGACCAGAGCCTCACCTGGCCGTCTTCTCTGATTAGAGGTTGTAGGTATGTCCAGGAGAGGAGGGGGTCGGATCTTAGACGCGCTGGAGGCTTGATGCCGCCGGGCCGGCCTCCGCGTCCTTCTGATTGTATTAGAAGTGGTGGGATAAAGAGAAGGAATTCTGGGAATCAAATCTAGATAAACATTGGACGATGGAAGTCGATGATTATCATCAAAGTGGTTGCTCAAAGCTTTTTATTTGAGTCATTTGAATCATAAAAATTGTGGAATTATGAAAAAAACCATAACTTTTGAATATAATTCTGAATAATAAAAATGCAGGAATATTATTCCAGAATAAATCAACTTAAACCTTAAATAATTTTCAATTTTCTAATCTCCATAAAAACATATTTTGTCAAAATTTTACAGGTTAAAAATAAAGCGCAAGATTACATGGGGTCATTAATAACAATAAAATAAAATGATCTGGAGGGCCGGATCCGGCCCCCGGGCCTTGACTTTGAACCATGTAGAGTAAATGATGATGAATATGTGATCAAGTTTGCTTTGGTGGTGATCAAACCCGTCTCCCGGCGTTCACCGCGGCGTGATGTGAGGTGGAACAGCAGTTCAGCTTACAGTCTGGTTTCCTGAGGTTTCATCATTATTTGCACCCCGCGACGCCGCTCTGACTTCAGCAGCCGCTCTCCGCGCTTCCCGCTGTTCAATGAGGCGGCGGCCGCCGTGCGAGCCGGTCAAAGCCGAGGCGACACCGGTGTCTCTCTGCTCTATTAGTCGCCGTTCCTCAGATTAAATAAAAAATCAGCCGGCAAAACGGATTTACCGCTGCTCTCCTGGCTGTGTGCGAGTTTGGAGTTGATTTAGAAGACTGAAAGTGTCATAAACTGGTGACAAACCCCGCCAGCAAACACGCGTCAACCTGCAAATGGCATCACGGCTCTCGCCGCTTGTTCTCCATCTGTCATGCCTCTGTGCTGTGTTCAACCTCTCTGTTTCTACTCTTCTCTAGTTCATGTCTCTGAAGACTTTCCTCCTCCGTTTATTGGACTTTCATCCACCACAAGGTTGTTCATTTCTCTTTTCCAGAGTGTCAGAGCTGCAAAGCATTGATTTGTTGACATCAAGCGTACAGGTCACGCCTCCATATCAGAGAAGTGAGGCGTGAACTTTAGAGGATATGCAATCAGATCTTTAGTGGTTGCAACGGCCGTTCTTTGTTATTTGGAGGCAGTAAACACCAGATATGAGCGTAAAGTTGACAAGAAATCAAAGAACAGTCGTGTTTTACTCCCTAGATGTCATTTCCTCTCATGTTATTTACACATCGGGCATGTCGTGTGGCTCAAAAACTCTTGAACGTTCTGTTAACACACCGTGTTCACACTGGACTGTTGCTACCCGATACTAGCGCATGAACTCACAGTAGACAATTTGATATGAAATACTCAAGTGGGTCAAATCTGGTGAAACTGGCTCCAGGGTTTTTCTTTCCCATATGTGAAAGACATAGAATTCCACGCAAGTCCAAATCAGAATGATTCATTTTTTTTATGATCAATTTTGGTTGGCACTTTTTTATGCTGTGATTTTTTTTTTTTTTTTTTTTTTTCCTTTGCCACCACATTGCAAGCCAATGTCCCAGTTTTAAGATAAACATTTTCTAAGTTACAAACAAAATGTAAAAATAATGATTTGCAAATAAAATTATTTAATATTTGCTTTCAAAATTTTTTTTGCGTCTGCAAACTTTTTTTTTTTAATTTTTTTGTGATTGCAGTACAAATGTTTTAGATGTGGAGTGCCTCCTCTTGCTTTCACCCTATCTTTGATTCTGGGTTCAAAATTTTCTGTGTTGCGTGTTTTAAATTCTACCCAATCAGGTGTCTCTGTCCGTTCTTAGGGACCGAGGCGGACTTTGGACTTTCTATTCAGAATTTCTAAAGTCTAACCACTCTTTATCTTCACTCAAAATCAAAGATAGGGCAAAAGCGAGATGAGCCACTACGTATCTAAAAACGTTTGTGCTGCAATTACAAAAATATTTTTGCAAACACAAAGTTTTTGAAAGCATATATTAAAAAAAAAAAAAATTTCAATTATGATTTTTTTTTTTTTTTTTTTTTTTTTTTTTAATATTTTGTGTGAAACTTAAAAATTTTGGAATTTGGTGAACACAAAAATCCCTCCATACTTTTGCATACGTATACTATACGTCACTAACAAATCTGAGCCCTGATTGGTCAAAGTTCAATTGGTCTAACTTTTAAAGCACATTCATTGGCTGCACAATTTGTATGTAGAAATGACTTAAAAACATACATATCGACGCCTGAACGTAGGAGTTTGAAACGTCTACGTCTTTACGCAGACTTTTCACTGGAAGCGGTCAGTTGATTGATGTGAACGTAGCATTAGATGTCTTTTTATACAGATAACCGGTTCAAACAGGTTACATTAATACAACTTGAGGATGAAAGAAGAACTTGAAGAAAAGAACGTTTTTTTGTTTGTTTGTAGGAACTAAATTCGTATTTTCTGTACTATTATTTACATAAATTCTTAAAAGAATTTTGATTTTTCTGGATTTTTCTTTTTTTCACTGTCTGTCAGTTAAGGAAAGTTTTCCAAACTCAGCTTTTTAAGTGAAACTACCTGAATCGTTGAGTGACAAACCCCTTTTTGTCCCGCTGTCCATCCATTTCTTTCTCTTTTTGATTTACCAAACATCCTACGTTGCCTCTAAAAACCCACAGAACACTTTATTAGGAATCCCTCGGATGTACGTTTTTATGTTGGCCTGATCTTTCTGAAAATGACATAAGAGCAGAGGACGCGGATTAATTCTGACAGCCTCGGTGCTGGAATTTCTCCTGTAATTCCCTGAAGAAAAAGCGAGTTAGTCATCGCTTTGACTTCATGTAACCACACCCAGCAGCCATGAGCAGTTTGTGCTCCGCCTTAATGTGATTGTCATGTTTCATCTGGGGAAAGACCAGATCATGTATAGATTTTTACGGTTTTATTTAATCAAAACTAAAAATACTTAAAATGTTTTATTTATTTAAACACTGGTAAACAGAGCAAAAATGTACAGAGAAAATGTAGTGTTTTTAACATTTTGTTTGATTTTTTTTTTTTTTTTTGGTTGATGCTATTTTTGACACGCCCAGGGTTTATTTTTTTCAGATTAATTCATTTAATATTTTTTTTCTTTACAAAACATCATTTTATTTGTGTTTATTTTGTTGTGTATTTATATGAATGAAACACACTTTTATATTTTTCTTCTCCTCTTACTATATTTTGCTTTTGTTGGCTTCATATTGTGATTTTAAAAACGGGCTCATCTGCCACCATAAGGGGTGGAGTTAGTCTGACTCCACCCACTAAAAACCATTTACTTATGAAACAGAAAACATGGAAACATACACTTACACTGTAAATATTATTGAACTGGCAATAAAATGTAAATGTTATTTATATTTACAACAAAATTGTCGAAAAAAAAAATGTGAGGCAACTTGATTGACGTGTGGTTGTCCAATCATGAGCTCTTAAAGGGCCTCAGTGGGCGTGTCCTCGATGCTCAAAGTCAGTTTGTCCCTGAAATGTTGCTGTTCAAAGAAAGGAAGGGATGGGTCACATGACCACGTTTTGTCAGGTCTACAGTCTATTGAGAACCTTTAATTACCATGAAAATTCTACTTTTTGAGGTTTAAATGCATTTTATTGTTCATTCCTCACTATAAAGAACCCCAAAACGGCATTTTGATCCTTTCATGCATTTAAAATCCTGCACTGTCTGCAGCGGCCCCTCCCATACCCATGAAAACGAGCGGTTGGAAACGCGCTGACGCAAGATCGTTTCTTTTAGTGTGCATACCTGTATCTCCAGTAACCGTCATGCAGGATTCCTCAAACCAGCAGTTAAAGTGTTGAATCATACAGACGCTCAAAATCCATCAGTAAAATAAAACGTTTGAAAAAAGGAAAAATCCAGACAAGATTCTGCAGACCGCAGCGCATATATCTTTCTTATAGTTCTGTTTACAAATTTTTGTTAACGCTGGGGAGGCGGGTTCAAAGATGAGGTGGAAAAATGGGCGGGACCGACGAGGAGGGAAAGGCGGAGCTCAGAAATCGAGTCGTTTTACTTCTGGGTATTAAAACGGTCTAAAAAAAAATGACTCATGTTTCATAAATAATTTGTTTTTTGGTGTTCCAAAGGTAATTTATGATCATTTATATGGATATAGTCGTGTCTGAAATACTGAAGAAAATCATGGTAGGGCCCCTTTAAATCTTTTCTACTGTAAAAAAAAAAAACAACAAAAAACTCAAGCTTAAGGAAAATTATGTGAATTTTTTTTCATGTTTTTTTAATGATAAAGAACATTTATCTAAAAAATTAAGATTAAAATTGGATTTTTGAGTGTTTTTATATTCAAATTGTGAATCGGAAGCAGACCAAAAAAATGCTGTTTTTTGTTTTTTAAATGCGCAGTAAACTGTACGGCTGGATAGTTCCGATATTGCTCGCCATTTTTGTTGCACCTCAAACGTTAAGTTAGGGATGTTTAGCTGTGTGTAAACAGAGAGCTCTCAGCTTTGGGAAGGAGAAGGGGCAGCGGGGTTCCAACTAGGGCTGCCACGATTAGTCGACTAATCGATGACTAATCGACTATTAAAATAATCGACAACTAATTTAATAGTCGATTAGTCGTTACTTTAAATTGTATGAAGTCAGATTGTAGTAAAGTTGAAAGTTATAATAGCATTCTGCTAGCTTTTTGGAATATTTTGGCATTTATTAAGGTTTTTTAGGCTATTTTGGAGTTTAGCTAATATTTCAGCAGCATGCTAGCTATTTCGGCTAACTTTAGCTTTTTTACGTTTTTTTAGGCAACTTTTGAGTTTAACTTATATTTCAGCTATATGCTAGCTGTTTTGGCTAATATAGGATTTTTCAATTTTTTAAGGCTAATTTGGAGTTTAGCAAATATTTCAGCAGCATGCTAGCTATTTCGGCTAACTTTAGCTTTTTTACGTTTTTTTAGGCAACTTTTGAGTTTAACTTATATTTCAGCTATATGCTAGCTGTTTTGGCTAATATAGTATTTTTCAATTTTTTAAGGCTAATTTGGAGTTTAGCAAATATTTCAGCAGCATGCTAGCTATTTTGGTTAACTTAAGCTTTTTTAAGTTTTTTTTTGGGCAATTTTTGAGTTTAGCTTATATTTCAGCTATATGCTAGCTGTTTTGGCTAATATAGGATTTTTCCGTTTTTTTAAGGCTAATTTGGAATTTAGCTAATATTTCAGCAGCATGCTAGCTATTTAGGCTAACTTTGGCTCTTTTTATTTTTTGGTAAATTTGGCATTTAACTAATATTTTAGCTGGTTATCAACTTCAGCATCTTTACATCCACTTTGGCCATGAACAGATTAGTCGACTAATCGGAAAAAATAATCAGTGATTAGTCGACTATTAAAATAATCGTTTGTGGCAGCCCTAGTTCCAACAGTCTAAAAGTCAGATTTCTAAAGATTTCCTGCCATTCTGTAGAAACTTTTTAATTTGAAATTTTTTTTTTTAAATTTTGGCTTCAATCCTCATAATCACCTCTGGGACTCTTTGAATATAGTTTTTAAGATGATTAAAATGAAGGAATTGTAATGAATTGTAGAAGATGCAACTGTTTAACCATAATTACAGTAAGAACATGTTTAAATTGGCCTATTTTATCTTTTCAATCGGTGCTGTGTGAGCTGAACATGAGGCTGTTGTGTGAAGATGAGACCCGGACCAAACGCACAACGGAAACATGAATGCAGTCATTCAAACTGGCTTACTTTGTTGTAACGCCGCTGAAAGAACTCATTTTAATTAACACCATTTTTATCCAGAAAGTTTGATCGCTAAACGCTCGTCTTTTACTTGAATTTCCACAAAATAGTCTGGATCGTAGAGTTCAGGAGGAACAGAAGCTGGAAAAATTAATAGAAGTCTGACACACTTCGTGAAACATTTAATCCACTTTTTCCTCCCAATCAGGATAAAATTCAAAAGCTAAAGGCTGAAGCATTTAAAAAATAGTAAAACGTGTTTGAAAAAGTTTATAAAGGCTTTTGAAGTCGAGGTTAAAAGGTCAAAAGTTCATTTCAATGCTTAAAAAAGGACTGGAGTTGCTGCTTTTTCTAGTTTTTTGACTAATGTATTATTTCTTCAGTAAATTGAATAATTATTTAATCTTAAACTGAACATTTTTATGCACAATTTCAAAGTTAAATTTGGATCAGGTATTTTCTGCGGTGATGGAAGTTCATGTTGTGCCTTCGTGGAAGGATTCGGAGTTTAAGGAGAGTTCACCTGCAAATTTAACCTGCTGAGACTTTAAATCACATCAATATGTAAAAAAAAGTTCAAACTGAGTCAAATATTGAACTGTTTTTCAAGGGAAAGAGGAGAAAGTTGGACTGAATGTGGATCATTGGCATAAAAAGATGTAAAGGGAATGTTGCAATAATATATATACTACTATAAATTACATCCATATTTTATCACCACCTAATAAAATGCATATTTTTTTTATTTGTGAAGTTTGACTTAATTCAGAGGTAATTCATTCCTAGATAATTTAAATAATAAACCTGCATTATTTGAGCTTCTTTTAAGTGTTTTCAGTGGTGATTGGTCACCTCAGATTTTAAGGTCGTTTGTTAGAATTTGACACATTTTTGTTTGGAAAGCTGGAAATAAATGTGGAAAAATTCTAAATTAGTATTTTTTGTTGTGTTTATTTTAGGGAGTGAGGTGCTTCATGTCATCTGAGTTCAACCGGCCTCGACACTGAAGAGGTAAGAAGACCTTCAAAAATGCTGCAGAGTATCTGTTTCAGGATCGTGAACGGTGAACTCATCGACTCTTTTAGGGAGGAGACGCAAAAAGATTTCTATCAGTCTTTTTCTGGTGACAGAAGTGATTATTACCGTACTAAGAACTGGACTGTATGTTTATAATACGGCTGCCATGATTAGTTTCCTAATCAACCACTAATCGATTATTAAATTAGGTTTTTTAGGCTATTTTGGAGTTTAGCTAATATTTCTGCTGCATGTTAGCTGTTTTGGCTAACTCAGGCTTTTTTCAGTTTTTTTAGGCTAATTTGGAGGTGGCTAATAATTCAGGTAAATGCTAACTATTTTGGCTAATTTAGTATTTTTCTGTCTTTTAGGCTAATTTGGAGTTAAGCTAATATTTCAGCTGCGTGCTAGCTGTTTTGGCTAACTTAGAATTTTAATTTCAACTAATATTTTAGTTGGCTATCAGCTTTAGCGTTTTCAGCTCTTAGCACTAGCATGTTTAGCAGCCAAATTCAGTTTACAGTATTCATATTAACATTATTGCAGGTGATGCTATATATCTAGTTTTTAGTTAATTTAAAGGTAATTATGGTTAGGGCTGTAACGAGTATCCGGGTGCTCGAATACTCATGATCCGCTCCCGAAAATTCAAGTAAAGTACAAATATTTGCGACATCCAAGATCGCTGATTCGCCATTTTTATCAATATATTCAATTGTAGTTAAATATGATCACAATATGATCTGGAAACTATGTATTTTTGCTCTGAAATGCAGATTAATTTAGGATTTTAAGTTTACGAACTAAAACAAAGCCAAAAGAGCCGCGGAAATAAAAACATCTTGGTGATATCGTAGCTTCCGGTTTTCAAAGTAAAACTAGCGAGAGTTTTTTCTGTTTAAGAACCGAGACTGAAGTTCTGTTCACTGACATAACTTATGAAAAAATGAATTAGCTTTAACATCTGAGCTTTAGCTCCAGTGTTTACATTATTTTGGTTATGGTAACTCTTCAACAGTTGATGCAATTAACGAAACCCCATCTTATTCTGAAGAAACGCAGCCTCACGCTGCTGAAAGGAGGATGGAATCAATGAGAATCAGCCGATTCTGCTGCGGAGAAAAAAGTTTTTTTTTTATCTGGTCTTTCTACCAATATTTAACGCTTAGAACGTAAAATATTGAAGAACTGTTGAAAACTGTTGAAAACATTTTCAAGTTTTGTTGTTAAATGATACAAAACGGCAGTGATTTTTATCCTTTTTTACGCTGTTTATGTTACTGCTGTTAACCTGAAGGTTGACAAAAAAAAGTTTAAAATGACAAAATTTATTTTCATCTGAATCTTTGTGTTTTTTTTCTTCTTTTTTTTTTAAATCAGTTTTGTTGATTCTGATCATCTGTTCTAAATAAAGGTATAAATGTTGGTGATTTAATACAAATAATTTCAATTTTCCTCCATCTAGTAAATATACACATAGCAATAAACGTAATGTTAAAAAGAATCGTGAATCGTTGAGTTTGATTCGTGAATCGTATCGGATCGTCACCTAAGCAACGATCCACAGCCCTAGTGATGGTTAAGATGTGTTTTACATCCAGTTTGCACATGACCCGATTAGTCGACTAATCAGAAAAAATAATCAGTGATTAGTCGACTATTAAAATAATCGTTTGTAGCAGCACTAGTTTGTAACCAAACGTCATAAGTGTGCGCACCTTATATTTGACGATACACCTCCCACGACGGTGGAACATTCCTAGATCTGGCCGCGCTTTTCTACGACATCTCTACCCAAAAACCCCGAGTACCGTACGGGTTGCAAATGCAACTAAGGTTGCCTGTGCTCGTCTCTCAAACTCATCTTTAACTCTTCATAGAGTCATGAATGCTTGTTTAAAGTCAAACCTAAGAGCAAAAACTAAACAAAAGCTTCAGCAAAGAAAAAAGAAAAAGGTCCAGTTGTTAGAAGTCTGGTTCTTCCTCCTGCTGTAGCTGCAGGGAAACATTTACATTTTTAATCTCTTCTGGTGCAAATCTCCAAAATTGGCAAAGTTGTTTCCTGGTGTTTCTTCCATCCTGCTTCTTTACGCTGCTAATTTTGTGTAGCTTAATTAGCGCTGCTGCCTCACGGGGCAGTTTGTGTTTTATTGATAAATTCCTGCGCTCTGACAAAGACCAGCTCTTTGTGGACGCCGTTTCATAGGAAATTCTCATTAAAATGAAGTTGCTGTGTCAACACATAACTTCAGAGAGCTGCTTTCTTATTTTTTGGACCTTATAAGACACACGCTGGTGTTGCGTAAACGCTCCGGGGACTGTCAGGGTTATAAAGGGAGCAGAGGAAGGCGGGACCGATGATAACCTCACTAACAGGAAGTTGTTTGGCTGTAATAATAAACCGTTTGTGGAGCTGCGCTGATGCTTATCACAAACGGCCTCTGATCCAATAACAAGCATGTCTATTAATACCTGACTGTGGATTCAAGACGCTCATTCGTCTGTTTATGATGCGACTAAAGCTTTTTTTAAGCCGGTTTTGTTTCATGTTTGAAAACATGTTGACTCATCAGAGCTTCCTGAGAGACACTTGAAAGGTTTGAAACTCTCAGACACAATGACGGTGGAGAATCGGATTCACCTGTTGTTCTGGCTTCTGCTAAACATGCTCTGCTTTTTGTCTTTAAGTTTATATCATAAGTTGGGCTGGGAGTCCATTAAAAAAAATTAACTACTAAAAAATTAATCGCGATTAATCGATATTAATTTTCTTTTTTAGTTTCAGTATTTGCCAGCCACTTATTATCTGCAAATATGAGATCAAACGTAAAATTGTACAATTAGAATGTTTATTTTTAACTTTTTTCTGTATTTTCAATTTGAAAAACTACCTGTTTGCTTATTTGGTATCATTTTAATCTGCACAACCTCACTTATCACGTAACACTACCTTTTTTTGGTCATTTTTTTAAATGTTTTTCTCACATTCTAGACATAAAATCATGCAAAAACTGAAAATTCTGTCTGGAAAATTGTGATTCACTTTGCTGTGAAAACCCCCAAAATGTTTAACGAACTGTTTTTAAAACATAGAATGAAAGTTTTAGTTGTAATTTATAACAACAAGAATAAAATATGTCAACAAACCAATCAACATGTTTATAAATGAAAATAGAAAAAAAAATCCAGGCTAAAGTCACACCAGGCAGCCCGAAAAAATAAGAATTTTTTCTCCTATGAAGACTTTCAGCTTTGTGAGTTTTTTTTAATTTTTATTTTATCGAATAAACTTTCTTTATTATTCTTAAATATAAATAAATATAAATAAAAATAAATAGTAAAACCGTTTTTTTGGGAGAAGTTTGATTCAACTGGATTTCAGGTTGGCTGCTCACAGGTGGGGGCGTGTCTGTCTTCTCTGAACTTTTGCCTCTCACGGTGTCGGGGTGGGTGGGGCTTCCGACGAGAACCGCGGAGTTTCCTCAATTATTTTGACAACGTTAGTGCTTGTTTAAAATTCATGCAGATCCCCCATCCCAAAATAAAATAATAGTCAGTTTCCTCGTTGGATTTTTCACAGCGGACAGCTCTGTTTTGGTTTCCTTCAACCCCCCACCCCCCACCCTCCCACCCCCCCAGCCGGTGCTGCTGCTTCATTACAGCCGTCAGACAGACTTTCATTCTCCGCTCATCGGTTTTGTCCAAAAACTGCAAAAAATCCCCTGTTATCTCTTTAATTTAATAAAATCTCAATCACATAATATGAAAAAAGTTTAAGTTTTATTTTGCTGATCTCACAGCTGCACGACAGGAAGCCTGAGCATGATTAATAAACATTAACAAATTAATTATGTTTTATTAATTGCGTTAATGCTTTTAATGTGCACCGTCCCAGAGAAATAAATAAATAAATTGAATTGAAGTCAACATTCACAGCCCTAATCATCATCTCTAATAAAAAAAAAAACTCCTCTGGTAAATCTTTAACTTCAACATTTGCTGTAAAAAGATCAAGTTTAGCAGAATTAGTTTAAAGTTGTAAATATACATATACTTAGAAATCTGTAAAAATATTAGAAAAAAGTCATAATTTAACAATGAAAAAGCCAAATAAAGTTGGTTTTGTCAGCTTCCATGCACATTCTGTGCCGACTAATCCATCAATTTATGGCCATTTATGGTGATCCTGTGAGGCTTCACTTTCATGGGAATCTATGGACCACAATGCATCTGTAGCTATACTGCCGACAGCGTGGAAATCCACTTCTCGTGGGTCAAGAATCTTCCTCTGAGGAGGTCCAGATTCTTCCCCAAGTCCTTATACTTACATGAATGCAATGTTGACTCACGAAAGGACAGTATCTCCTTATTACTCAAATATTAAAATAAACACTTATAATGTGCTGAAACACAATATTAGTCCTTTTTTGTTGTTTACATTTTTTTGTGTAAACAGACTTTTGCCTCATAACTAAATGGCTTTAATTAAATTTCTACCTTATGAAATGAAAACTTTTTTTTTATCCTAAAATATTAAATTTTAGTCCTAATTCTACAAGTTTCTTTAAAAATATATATTTACATATATTCAAAAACAGTAACTTTTTACAAAAGCTGCAGCAACATCAGGCACTTCGGGCCTCAACAATCATATAAAAATCTGCTGCGAAATCCTGGAGAGTCTGAATAATCTGAGTTTGCTCAGTATCATAAATCAAAAGATTTCTTTTGTTTTGAATCGAGAATCGATTTAGAATCGAATCGGGACCCCAAGTATCAGAATCGAGTTGTGAGTTGTTGTAATATTCACGTCCCTAATGTAGGTTTTGGGCATCGATTATAATTTCCGGAAACAATTTGATTGGATTCACCAGAGCCTAGATCGGATCGATTCACAATCTTTGGATTCTACAAATTAATTTTGAGTTCACGCATTCATACATTTTGTTCCAATGGGAATTTCCATTAAACGTTAGCATTAAGCTAGCAGACTTTATGTGCCAAATCGATCTATATTTTTACGAATGGTTTATTGTTCCGTTGAGCTGAAACCGATTAATTCATTTTATCAACCCAGCCCTAATCAGAGTTAGCTACACAGGCTAACTCTATGCTAACAAAAGCCATAATCTTGTCCAGGATAGATGGGATGCGCTAGAGTTTGGTTTGATAGACTCTGGCTTGATCACTCTTTCAGTTGGAGCGAGTGTTTGGTGTAGATCACCATCAAATAAAAAATGAACATCGTTGTTACGTTTGAATCAGATCATGAAGGTGTACAAAAACTGCCAGTCTTTTGAGAAACCCTACTCCTTTTTAGGTCTAGTTATTCTTGCCACAAACGATTATTTTAATAGTCGACTAATCACCAATTTACTAATGCGCAAACTAACCATTATTAGCTTTAAACAAACTAAAAACTAGATACATGGCATTACCTCCAACAATGCTAATGTGAATTATGTAAGCTGAATTTGGCTGCTGAAGATGTTACTGCTGATAGCTGAAGATGCTGAAATTTATAGCTGAAAACGCTGACGCTAATAGACAGCTAAAATAATAGTCAAAAGCCAAATTGGCCTAAAAAAAGCCTATATTGTTACCTGCATGAAGCCCAATGAGGCAAAATTCTTTGTGATTTTGGGCTATATAAATAAAATTGAATTGAATTGAATTGGCCAAAACTAGCTAGCATGCAGTTGAAATATTGGCTAATCTCCAAAACAACTTAAAAAGATGGAAAAAAATCCTAAAATAGCTATCATGAAGCTGAAAAATTAGCAGTTTCAATTTAGAAAAATTTAGAAAAAATCCTAAATTAGCCAGAATAGCTAGCATGATAAATGCTTAAATAGTCCAAAAAGCTAGCATAATGCTGTTATAACTTTCAACTTTGCTACACTCCAACTTCATATAATATAAAGAAACGACTAATCTACTATTAAATTAGTCGTCGACTATTTCGATTAGTCGTCGATTAGTCGACTAATCGTGGCAGATCTACCGATCTTTAACAAATCCTGTCCAGTGGTCCTGCCTGGAACGGTCCTTTTAAGGTAACAAATACAAGATCACACCCTCTCAGTGCTCTGTTGTGTCTTTAAGTTCTGGTCTTTCCATCCGTGTGGGCGTGGCTCTGTCTCAGAGGTGAGCTGCAGCAGCAGAGCATGTCAGCTCTTCATACTGTCAACAAACTGAACTGGTTCCTTCCGTTTTGCATCACAATTCCCATTTTCAGCCTCTAATCCAGCATTGTGAGTTCAGCTCAAAGAAAACCAGTTTGGCTCGAGTTATTCAGCGTTTTGTTTGTTTAAATGTAAACTAAACTGGCTGTGGTTTCCGCTCGGCTTTGAAACTTTGTCCTGAGTCTGAAATCGTTACTCAGGTGGCGATCCTATTCACAAATCGAGATCAAAGATTCACAGATCAACCTGCAGTTCTACTGTTTCATAATCTACGTTAAAATGTTCGCTATATTCAAGTCTTTATGAAGAACAGGAGATCAGAATCAACAATCAGATAAAAACACAAAGATTTAAAAGGAAGAAATAGTATTTATGGCTTTTAGATACTTCACACCAAAGTCTTCATGTCGACTTCCTGGTTAACTCCAGCAGTAAACAATAAACATCTCAGCTGTTTCGGATAATTTAACAACAAATCCTAAAAATGTTCTCCACGTTTTTTCTTAAAGCTTTGATAAGAAAGTAAATGAAGACACAGCAACTTCTTAATACTAGAAAACATGCCATCCTTTCATCTAAACTGACAGCATTGTTTCCAACAGAAAACATGTTTTACTGATTATTTTCATCTGAGGAAATGCTCAAACATCCCACACAATAGATAAACAATCTACAGACATGTTCCAGTATGACTTCTGCACTGTCACGTGACGTCACATAAATGAGATTTTGGTAATATTCTTAATTTCAAATTCTTTATTTTTCTATTTAAATTGCTGACTTTATATCACACAAAATAATTTTCTTAAAATTTTAGTAAACTAAGCTTCAAGTTTAAAAAAAAAAACACCCAATAGTTTTCTTTGAAAATGAGAACCTTCATTGACACTTTACTTTGTAGACTTTTTTTTTTTACTTCGTCAGACGTAGCACATCCAGTTATATATCTTGTGTCCACCAGATACTACATGGTGCCCACCAGATACTACATGAGGCCCACCAGATACTACATGGTGCCCACCAGATACTACTAGGATCCCAACAGATACTACAAGGAGCCTACCAGATACTACATGAGGCCCACCAGATACTACATGGTGCCCACCAGATACTACATGGTGCCCACCAGATACTACTAGGTGCCCACCAGATACTACTAGGTGCCCACCAGATACTACTAGGTGCCCACCAAATACTACTAGGTGCCCACCAGATACTACTAGGTGCCCACCAGATACTACATGGGGCCCACCAGATACTACATGGGGCCCACCAGATACTACATGGGGCCCACCAGATACTACTAGGGGCCCACCAGATACTACATGGGGCCCACCAGATACTACTGGCCCACCAGATACTACTAGGTGCCCACCAATACTACTAGGGTGCCACTTTCAGATACTACTAGGTGCCCACAGATACTACTAGGTGCCACCAGATACTACATGGGGCCCACCAGATACTACATGGGGCCCACCAGATACTACATGGGGCCCACCAGATACTACATGGGGCCCACCAGATACTACTAGGAGCCCACCAGATACTACTAGGGGCCCACCAGATACTACTAGGGGCCCACCAGATACTACTAGGGGCCCACCAGATACTACATGGGGCCCACCAGATACTACATAGGGCCCACCAGATACTACATAGGGCCACCAATATACTGGGCCCACCAGATGGGCCGATACTACATGGGCCCAGATACTACTAATCGGGCCCAAGGACCAGATACTACATGGGGCCACTACTAGAATACTTCTAGGGCCCACCAGATACTATTCTAGGGGCACAGATACTACTAGGGGCCCACCAGATACTACATGACTTCTAGGGGCCCACCAGATACTACTAGGATCAGATACTACACGGTGCCCACCAGATACTACACGGTGCCCACCAGATACTACTAAATACTATATGGTGCCCACTAGATACTACTAGGGGCCCACCAGATACTACATGGTGCCCACCAGATACTACAAGGTGCCTACCATAAACCAGCACTATTATTTATTTATTTTCACTTCTTTGTCCATTTAGTGGCTCTGTAGACTATTGATATACAAATCAATAAAAAAAAAAAACTAAATAGTTTCTATGTGCTTATCAAATATTAAGTTATAAATAAACAACTATGAAATGGTAAATTAAATGAACATTTTTGTGATTATTTTGAGCTGTAAGCTGCACTTTTTGGAAGTTTTTTTTGTAACCACGTTGAGCTCATCTCAGTTCCTTCATTTCTTTAAAGGCTTCTTCAATCATCTTTATTCCTCCAAATACTTTTCTGTGTAGTTCTTGTCCTCGTCACGCCCCGATGGATCAACCCTCCTTCTGACAGAGCTGCACTTTTACTTGGCTTTGAGGAGGAAAAACCACATTGTTGTCAAATTTTAGTCTTTAAGCTGACAGCCTCCCTCTTTTTCATTTTTTTTTTTTCCCCCGAACACCTAATAGTTCCTGGTTGACAAGTCTGACATGAACTGGCCTAATATATTCTGAATAGTTTGAATATTGTATTGTCATATATTTTATTCAGATTTGCTTTGAATATTGCATGAGGACGCTCGATTTGAATTCAGCGACAGTAACACTGAGGCTGATAGATGGATGGAGTCCAAAAAAAATCTTAATTTGATTCAAGAAAAACAGCAGGAAAATGAGGACTAATGAGTGGACAGGAACACGGCGGCACGGAGACGGCGGCGGAATTAAAGGGATCGGCTCCTGACGCGGCGGCGCTGATTGTTGTGAAGGAACCTTCACCTCATCAGTAAATATGCTGATGCTCGTCTTCAACTGGAAGTGATCTCTCATTCTCTTCTTCATTATGCCCCAGCATTCAGGCTGGAACGTGCCAGATGAGAGAATCAGTTTGTATTGAACACGTCTGAATGTGGAGCTGATGAAAGCTTATGCTGATAATAGCTTTTTCATTATTTCCTTAGCCGGGCTCGGCGTTTCATTTTCTTTTCTCAGACGGAGGAGTCTGGATTTCCTCTGCTTTCAGTCGGGTCTCGTGACGGGATTGTGGGGTTTGGAATATGATTTCCTGTAAAGCGGTTCGGCATGATTAATTTCTGTTGGTGTGGGATGTGATGGGTTTTTTTTCTTTCTTTTTTTTTATCTCTAAAAATAGATATTGGTGAATAATAAACTAACTGAAACAGCTGTTGGGGAAAAGATTTCAACTCTGAGTTAAATCCTCATCAGCATCCTTCTTCTCTCTTAAAATCTTATTTCACTCCCCTTTTACTCTTTACTTATCCTTTTAAAATGTAGTTGATATAATTGTCTTCATCGTTTCTTCAACTCCAATATTCTAAAGTTTGACTTAAAATGATAAAAGGACATAATATTGTGGGGTGGTAAAAGGCGCTTTACTTCCTTCTTATGCTTCTTTTTGAGCGGCACGGCAGACTTTGGGCGTCGGAAAAGAAAAAGGAACACTTTAAAAGTGATTCTTTGTTTTATTTTTGTTTCTAGGTCCAAAAATATGTCAGAGAAATCAAATTTTTGCAGCATCTTCCTGCTTACCTGCATCATCTTCTTCTTTTTTTTTTTTTTTTTAGCTAATTTAGCTTTTTCATTTAAGTGCATCAATGTAAAATCAATCTTCTACTTTATTTAGTATTAATGTTGTTTTATTATAAGAAATCCGATTTTGACTATCTTTTGTTAATTAATCAAATCATTAAAATACTTTTAATTTTCCAGATCAGTTGGAACCAGATTTTTTCTAAGTGTGTATTTTATTAGTTTAGATTTTTCTTACTGTTATCATTTAAAGCTTACACAAGTATAACAGATAATATATTTATATGGTGGACCGTGTTTTTTTTCTTTTCTTTTTATTTTTTGTAGCTTCAGCAGATAATTTGAATTTTAGCTCAATATTTACGTTTTTTGACTAAAGTCATCATTATTCTACGTCATATTAGCTTTGTTAGTATTGACTTTAATAATTACGATGGAGAATTGGGGCCGATTTACAGACGAAAAAATTATGACTTAAAAGTCTGGGGCTAAATTTATGAGTTTGAATCTCAGAAATGTACCAGGAAAAAAAAAGTCAAATTAACGAGAAAAGAACCAAAGTTCTCTGTTTATCGGAGCCGTTCTTGAGGACGTGGAGCTTCTTGTGAAGCTTTTATTTCCAGATCGATGCCAGAGCAAAGAAAGTCTGAACTTTTGGCGACTTGAATCAAGTTATTATCAGTGAGGCTGAACGACGGGTTCAGTAATGTGGAGTTTCACATGTAAACTAAAGAGCTCAGTGACACACGCTCATGAATTTACGAGGTCAAAAATCATAAATTTACATGAAAGGAACTTGTAAATTTTACAAGAATAGAAATCGTAAATTTACGAGATCAAAAGTTGTTAATTGACGAGATTAAAATTTGTAAATTTACGAGGGCAAAACTTATTAATTTTACAAGATTAAAAGTTGTAAATTTACGAGAAAAAAAAAGGTAAAGTTACAAGATAAAAAGTCATACATGTACTAGATTAAAAGTTCTAAATTTATTATTAAAACAATAAAATTCAATATTTTTTATGTTTCTTAGACCATGTTTATTTAATTTGGTGTATTAACAATGATCATTAGAAATGAGGTTTTTTGCCTTCATGTTTCGTCTTTCGGGTTAGCATTTCGTGTTTTTAAAATGCATTTCTCCTTTTCTTTCCAGCTGTCATCTCCATTTGTCCGTTGTTGTGACGTGTAATGTAGTTTAAAGCGGGTAATTGAACACCGTTAGTGAGAATTTCATCATGTTTCTGCAGCTTTATGCTCTCAGGCTTCCTCCAACAGACCTTAATTAGCATTTTTCAAATTCTTGCCCACTTTCTTCAGCTGCTGTTCCACCAGCAGAGGAAAGAAAAAACACTTTTAATGTTTCTTTTCAAAGCAACAACTCCCCTAAACGTGTCATTTTTGCAGGACAAAGGTTTTGTTTGCTGTTCTGCATTGATCCTCGGCGTAAAATTAAAGAACCAAAGAGGGAAACGAATCAGGACCTTACAAGGGAAGAAGGTCGTCTCTTTGTGTTTGAGCTGGAATGAAAAACGTTTTTTTCCCCTCAAAGGGAGGAGAGTTTTTGTTCAGTGAAGTCACTGATGTGGACGTCCAGCCTGCATATGTGCTCCACACCCACAATGCAACACGGCGAGCGCTCACACCCGCTCCGGTTCGACGTCTGACGGACGTCGGCGTGAAGGCCCGTCATTCCCGTTTCAAATTCCTTCATCCCCGAGGAATGCCAGTCATGCCGAGTGGAAGCAGATGTTCTCGCCGCTCCATCTCCCTCGCCGCTCCGCGCCCGTTCCTCCGTGTGGCTCTCTACATGTTGACATAAGATACTCTGTTTATTTTCACTGGTGCTTTAACTAATTTCTCACAGTTTTTATCCTCCCTTCTGTGGGAAAGTGGAGGCAAATAAAAGCAGTAGACGCTCCCAGAGGGCAAATTAAAACAGATCACCTCATTTCTTTCCAGATAATGTCACTTTGTAAGTTCGGAGAAATGAGTTTTCATACGGGATATTGAGGTGGGGGGAGGTCAGCTCGTTGGGAGGAAGATCTTGGAAAACCAATAAGTCTTTTATTTTTTTAAACTCCTGTTCATATGGGGTTTTTTGTGTTGTATTTCAGATTTGTTTGACCTCTGCCTCCTCCCTCTGTTTTCATTTTTACCTCCCTCCCAACACAAATAAAGAAATCCTTCCGCCGACATGAATCCATTTCGTTTCCGCCTCATTTTCGGCGGCAGCCATCAGATGCTGATAGACTCCATTCAGCCGCCACTGTCAGTTAAACAAACTGCCGCGCCGCTCGCCGCCGTTTATCTGCCCGCCGCTTTCCGTCCCCGTCAGGCCTTCTGGGACGGTTTTCATCATTCTGCTGCAGATTACAACTCTTATTTTTTAAGAAACTTTTCATAAAAGTGTCAAATAATTTAAAGTTATGTAGTTTTGATTATTCTTGCCATAATTAGGAGTCCGCTCTATTGGCTTACCGTTACTCCCCCATGGGCAAATCCGGCTCGGGTCTAGAGGGAATGTAGAAAATAGGATAATAACAAAAACTGGACACCAATAAGAATAAAAGGAACACAGTTTATTAAATAAAGGAAATCCTGTCCTGAAATGAAACGATTAAAACGAAGAGAATGGGAACCTCGGCCTAACATAAAATAAGTCATGGAGACTGTTGACCCAGCCATGTCGACCATCCGAGTCTAGGGCCTTGACGGGACATCTCCTGATTGCTCACAGTGATGCCCCGTCACCCTCCCACCAAGGTCCTACATGTCTAAGGTCCAAATAAAACTAAGGGGAGGGGCAAACTCATTCAGCGGCCACTGTAGGGGGGACCACTTGCAAGTAGTCCACCCCCAGCAGTTGGCAGACCGACCCCCAATGAAGGACAGCTGTTCTCTCTCTCTCTCTCTATCTCTCTCTCTCTTCCCCCCCAAGTGTTGGGACCAAGTTCTCCCAGCACATGGGCCCCGCACCCCCCACCCCCGCAAGGAGGGAGGAGCCAAGAAGGAGCCAGTCCCAGGGACAGGTCCAAGCTCCTGCCCCCAAGCCCCTCTCCCATGAGTGCCCTGGTCAGGCACTAACGGGACCGAGGCGACCAGACCAGTTGCGGCCCCCACCGAATGTTTCAGTAGAGACCACAACATGCCAGACACCCCAGGCCCCGTACCAAATGGGACCCCCCTGCTCCCAACGGAAAGCCTCCCCCCCGACAGGGCCAACCCCCCCCAAGACCCCGCGGCAAAGGTGGTCACCACCCGGAGCAATGACAGGCCCCAAGGAGGTTGCCCCACCCCGCCCCAGAGAGGGAGTGAGCCTGAAAACCACCCCCCACCCATCTGCACACCCCATACCCCCGATGCCCAAAAACTGTTGACCCAGGCATGTCGACCGTCCGAGTCAGCAGCTCCCCCTAACCACAATCTACCTAAGAAAACAAACAAACAAACAAAGTCCGCAAGCTAAGACTACCAAGGTCCAACCTCAAACTAAAATAACAAAACCCAGCAGTGGAAGACTGCTGAAGACAAAGAGGGAAAACCAATGATTGTTTGTTTATTTTCATCTCTACGTTCTGTTTAGGATCGCATTTATCAACCGTTGTGTTTTATGGTTATTTTTTTTTCCATGTATCTTGATGTAACTTCCTGCTTGGAATTGGTGTGGATCACTTAGATCTGAAAGGATCTGCTGGTGTGAACCACACCATAGACTAATAAATACAGTAGTGGGGAATTCTTCCCTTCATTTATCCCTCCAAACGGAGAGTCATGAAAAAATATCATCTCATATTTCGGACGTCACTTTCGTCAATGACGTTACCAATAATCGCTAGCGTTAGCACGGAGCTCCCAGCGGTTCTATAACTTTAAAAAGGTCATGCTAAAACAAAAAGTCAGTACTTAATTTTAAATGTAAACATCTTAGCCTTGTGGGGGAGGAGTTCACATCCCTGTTTGGAGGGTCGGACACAACTCGAGCTTAAACTCCCCCTTTAAATGGAGGGGAAAGGAGAAGGGAAGAATTCGGATTGAAGAGCATGCTGGGATATGTCCTTCTTCATCCGTCCACTTTTTTCTCTTTTATTTCTTCTTCTTCCTCTGGATGAACGGCCTCCGCGTCCGTCCGGACTGTAATGTCAGAGTAAAACCTTCTGACCTCTGAGCCTGGAAGCTCGGCGGAGGAGCGGCATGAACTCAAAGAGCAGAACTCCCCAAAGAGGGAGTTCTCCCGCATTCCTGCGGCCTCACAAACAAGCCGCTCGAGTGTGTGTCTGCAGTGTGTGTCTGCTTGAGTGTGTCTGCAGAAGTGGCCTCCTCTGCCTCCAGCAGATGATAAGATGAGCGAGGAGATACAGGAAGGAGGTGTTCAGGGGAAGGGTCAGGAGGAAGTGGAGGCTGTGTTGTTCCGAGTGTCGTTGTGGGAACTTGTGTTGTTGGGTCCATAACTTAATTCCAGAGGGACGCCGAAGCCTCGGTGCCTCCACTTCCTTCCTGTCCTAATTGTGTGAATTCCTCCACCAAACTCAGAGTTTAAACAGGATTTAATGGAGGGAATTCATCAAAGTTCACATTTATCATTTTGTCGACAAACTTAGGCCTCAGATTTAAGGGATGTCGGCTCTTCTGGAGGAGAAAGTGTGTTTGGAGTCTTTGTGTAGCAGCTCCACTGTCTCCTGGCCTTGAACACTCGACCCGTGATGAGCGTGACAGACGAGGAGCGTGTTTGTTTTCTTTACTCAGAGGTCAGACGGCGCCGGAATCGTCTCTGCCAACAGTCCAGATCTGCTAAGTGACGTTATCCTCCGTCAGTTCTGACACAAACAAAAGTGAAAAAAGTTTCGTTCTTTGTTGCAAACTAACTGTCACCTTGACATTAATAAATCCCTCCCGTCATATCTCCGTCGCTTTATTTTGAAAGGATCGTCTGACTGACGGCGTCTGACTTTGCAATTGCAAAAAAAAGGGAGAAGTGCAGCGGAGAGGTCAGCGAGCTGAATGGAAGAATGCACAACAGCCTTCTGGAAATGTAATAAAAATCCTGGAAATCTTTCAGATATTGGCTCATGTTTCTGTTGAGACGAAATGAACCCAAAGTTTGGAGCCGGCGCTCGCTGCAGATCAGATACCCATCAGGCAGAGCGCAAAACTCATATGAGTGTTTGTAGATTTCAGTCATATGAAAGGACGGTCAGTTTATGGATTCCAGCGGCTGCAGATTTAGAATTCCAATATTTGAAACATTAAAGATGTTAAAGATCTTCAATAGAAAACTTTTCAAAACTTAAAGATGAACTGTTTAAATCCCACCTTCTCACGAGTTAGTTCATAATTGAATTATCTTTCAAGATTCTACTTCAATTTTAAATGGAAGCTTTTTATTCCATCCAGAACAGCATTAAAGATCCAGTTTCTGAGTTTTGTGATTTCATTTGCTTGAAAGAGACTCATGTCTTCCTTTAGCGCTTTTCTTTAAATTCAAGCTCATCATGTCCGGCCCTCCAGATCATTTTATTTTATTGTTATTAATGACCCGATGTTATCTTGCTCTTATTTCTAATTTGTATAATTTTGACAAAATATATTTCTATGGAGAGTAAAATGTATAAAATTATTTAAGATTTAAGTTTATTTATTCTGAAATAATATTCATGCCTTTTTATCATTCATAATTGTTAAAAAGTTAGTTTTAAAGTTTTAAAACGTTGCATTCTGCTAGCTGCTTTGGCTAATTTAGGCTTTTTTTCAGTTTTTTGGGCTTTTCTGGAGTTTTTATTTAGCTATATTTGCAGCTAAATGCCCTAACCTAAGATTTTCGGTTCTAAACGCTACTTTTTTAGCTAATATTTCAGTTACATTATTTACGCTACTTTTTTTTTCTTGTTTACGCTAATTTGGAGTTTCTAATATTTCATGCTACAAGTGCTGTTTACGGCTATCCTAAATTTTTTTCTTTTTAGATTTTTACGCTACTTTGGAGTTTAGCTAATATTCAGGCTACATGCTAGCTGTTTAGCTAACCTAAATTTTTTTTGTGTTTAGAGCTAATTTTTTGCTAAGCGCGGTACTGGTTTGGAGTTTAGCTAAGATTTTCAGCTACTTGGTAGCTGCTAATTGCTACAGCTAAAGTTTGGCCACTGTTTTGTTTAGATTTTACGCACACTTTGGAGTTTAAGCTAATATAATGTTCAGCTAACATGCTTCGAACCTATTTTTTTTTTTGTCCTAACTTTTTTAATGGAACTTGGAATTTGCTACTATTTATGCTTTTTAGCAATTTTCAGCTACATTTTTTTTTAGATTTTACCTACTTTTTGTTTTAGTAAAATTTCTAGCTACATGCTAGGTTTAGGCTAACCCTAAATTTTTTTTTTTTAAAATTTTACGCTACTTTGGAGTTTAGCTAATATTTCAGCTACATGCTAGCTGTTTAGGCTAACCTAAATTTTTTTTTGTTAAAATTTTACGCTACTTTGGAGTTTAGCTAATATTTCAGCTACATGCTAGCTGTTAGGCTAAACCTAAATTTTTTTTTGTTAAAATTTTACGCTACTTGGAGTTTAGCTAATATTCAAATTGTGTCAATTTTTTTTTGTTAAAATTTTATCTAGTGTTGTAATAAGCTACATTAGCTGTTTAGTTTAAAATTTTTTTTTTACATAAGCATCTTTTGGAGTTTAGCTAATATTTCAGCTACATGCTAGCTGTTTAGGCTAACCTAAATTTTTTTTTGTTAAAATTTTACGCTACTTTGGAGTTTAGCTAATATTTCAGCTACATGCTAGCTGTTTAGGCTAACCTAAATTTTTTTTTTGTTAAATATTTTACCGCTACTTTGGAGTTTAGCTAATTTTTCAGCTACATGCTAGCTGTTTTGGCTAACCTAAATTTTTTTTTGTTTAAATTTTACGCTACTATTGGAGTTAGCTAATTTTCAGGCTACATGCTAGCTGTTTTAGGCTAACCTAAATTTTTTTTTTTATTTGTTATTAATATTTATACGCTATATTTGTAGTAGTTTTAGCAGCTTATTATATTTATCAGTCTACACTAGCTATGCTCAGTGTTCATTAAGTTTGATAACCTAAATTTTTTTTGTTAGAAATTTTTAAGCTTACTAGTTTTAGGTGCAATGTATATCTAGTTCGTAATTATGTTAAAAAGTAATATTTTTAAAGTTTTAGAAAATTAGTTTTAGTGTGCAGTTGAGTTTTACAACTTTAATACATGTTGCTATAGCAACACCAACATATTTGTTGCAATGAGACGTAAGCAAAAGTTCACAAATGATAATTTTAATAAAAAGAGAAAGAGATGCCATTAATTTGCATTAATACATTTTAACGCGTTAATCATAACTTGTTAATTGCGTGCGTTAATGCATCAACATGTATTTCCATGCAGCTCTTGTTTGAGAAGTTGGTAGTGCTGAGCAATATGGAAAAAATACATCATGATGTAAATTATTTTATGTCAAAATAACAATATAAATCACAATATACCACAATAAAGTGTATTTTATGTTATCCTCTTGAAAATAATGGACAAAAATATAATTATTTGCTTTTCTTTAGAAAATGTTTTTAAAGTACACTACAGTTTCAAATTTCTTAGTAGGAAAACATATTTTTGCACAAAAGTTCATCAAAAAAACAGAAAGGATAGAGGAGAAATACCACGAATAGACACATTTTTAGTTGTTGTTGCTTCAGTTTGTGTTTTCTTTAGATTACACAGCAGTAAAAGCATCTGTTTCCAGTATGAAACATCGCGGAACGTTTCCATTATTCTTATCAGCAACAGCTTAACTCATCCTAACAATGCTGTACATTGAGTTTAGTGTCAGCTCCACTTTATCTTTTTTAATTCTTCCCTTTTAGATTCCTGCATAAATAAACGACCGTCTTCATCCCAGAAGACGATTTTCCAACTGCTGGTTTGTTGTTTTTTTTACTTCCCGACGCTGGGAGGAAACGGCGCTTTGCCATCTGGATGTTTAGATGTTAGATGGCGTGACATATGGACACGCTCGCACAAACACACCCGTCGACTCCGCTCTCCAGAAGCATATGTTTCTTGGAGATAGAGCCCGAACAGACCGGCCTGTTCTGTTGGATCGCACCGAGGGTTTGTCAGAAGCGCTGCCAGACCAACTTGAACGCGGACGCGCGCTCGTCTCGGCCGCTCTGCTTCCCGTTTCAGGAGAGGCGGATTGAAAGGTGAGCGGCCTCCTGGTGGAAGCTGGAACGTGTGAAACGACACTACAGATACCTGGAGGCTTCTCCGGAGCTCAGCCTCACTTTGTTCATTCCACGCCGGCTCTGTTGGTGGGTTTTGTCCGTCAGGTTGTCTCATTACGACGATTACTTCCCAAATTGATTTCTTTTCTTTATCGTCTCCCTTTAAAAGGCTCTTCCCTTCCCGTGAGCGTTCCTGTTGTTAGGGAAGCGTCTAAAGTCACACGTTTCATGATGAAAGGCTCCAGCTTTCTGCCAATATCCAATGCAGTAATATGCCTCCTCTTTGAAAGATAATACACATATTTTTTTTGACTGTTCCTTGAATTAATTATGTGAATTAATTATATTTTATGTTTGTAATTTTATGCCGACACTCTGAGCTTTAGAGTCTGTAGCTGCAGGGATCAAGTAGAACTTGTTTTCTGCGTTCACTTCTGCATATTTACTTCAGTGCGTCCGTCGTCCGGTTTCTGCCTTCTACCCTCCGACATTCAGAGGACGGCGAGTGAGCAGAAATGTCAGATGTTTTGTGTTTTACAACAGTTGTAGAAAATGCTTTTGTGGAAATGCTGGGGGGAGTTTTTGATTTATTCACAACTGTCCTTATGGATGGAAATGGACCGTCCAGTTTAAAAACTTGTATGGAGCATGCATGTGATCCACACAAAGTTCTAAGATCGTAGACCATTCATTGAGCCAGTTGAGCCAAAAACTTCATGGATGATATTTCCAACCAATACCAATATTTCCGCTGCAACTGTGGTCAATACCTGATGTTTGCTGTTGTCTAGAATATTTCCTTTTTGGTTCTTTATTAGAAATATAAAACTTTTCTTTGACTGTATACTCATGGTGCGCTTGATCTTTTTAAAGGTATCTTGTAGAAACACTTTAAAACTTTGGAAATATGTCCAAACTTTTACTGACTACTAGACAGAAGTGTAAACCATAAGCTTCCCAGTACCAGGGATCTATTGGGAACAAGTATGCATTTGAAAAATAAAGTGCATCTGAGAAAAGTAATGATGGATTTTTTAATACCAGATAGGGCTGCCACGATTAGTCGACTAATCGATGACTAATCGACTATTAAAATAATCGACAACTAATTTAATAGTCGATTAGTCGTTACTTTATATTGTATGAAGTCAGATTGTAGTAAAGTTGAAAGTTATAATAGCATTCTGCTAGCTTTTTGGAATATTTTGGCATTTATTAAGGTTTTTTAGGCTATTTTGGAGTTTAGCTAATATTTCAGCAGCATGCTAGCTATTTCTGCTAACTTTAGCTTTTTTACGTTTTTTAGGCAACTTTTGAGTTTAACTTATATTTCAGCTATATGCTAGCTGTTTTGGCTATTATAGGATTTTTCCATTTTTTTAAGGCTAATCTGGAGTTTAGCTAATATTTCAGCAGCATGCTAGCTATTTTGGTTAACTTAAGCTTTTTTACGTTTTTTTAGGCAATTTTTGAGTTTAGCTTATATTTCAGCTATATGCTAGCTGTTTTGGCTAATATAGGATTTTTCCATTTTTTTTAAGGCTAATCTGGAGTTTAGCTAATATTTCAGCAGCATGCTAGCTATTTTGGTTAACTTTGGCTCTTTTTATTTTTTGGCTTATTCGGCATTTAACTAATATTTTAGCTGGTTATCAACTTCAGCATCTTTACATCCACTTTGGCCATGAACAGATTAGTCGACTAATCGGAAAAAATAATCGGTGATTAGTCGACTATTAAAATAATCGTTTGTGGCAGCCCTAATACCAGATTAATACTTATAAATTATACAAATATCTTCCTACAGATGGTGACACTTGTACAGCATTTTCTGAAGGCCCAAAGTGCTTTACAGTCACAGACCCATTCACACCTTTACACACTGACTCCGCTGCCGAACACTTGCACCAAACTTCCACCAGGGGCAATTTGGCGTTCCGTGTCTTGCCCAAGGACGCTGTGATAAATGGGTGGGCAAGGCGGGAATTAGTGCTGCAAAAACGATTGTTTTAATAGTCGACTAAACACAAATTATTTTTTCCGATTGGTCGACTAATCATGCACAAACTGGATGTGAAGCACACATATTAACCATCATTAGCTTTAAACTAACCAAAAACTAGATGTATAGCATTAGCGATAATGCTAGTGTGAATTATTTATGCTGAATTTGGTCGGTGAAGATGCTAGTGCTGATAGCTGAAGATTCTGAAATTGATAGCTGAAAATGCTGAATTTGATAACTGGCTATGATATTAGCTAAACTCCAAAACGGCCTGAAAAACTTAAAAATAGCCTAAATTAGCCAAAACAGCTGGCATGTAACTGGAACATTAACTAAACTCCACAATAACCTAAAAGACTAAAAAAAATTCTAAGTTAGCTGAAATATTATCTAAACTCCAAAATAGCCTAATAAACAAAAAAATTCTAAATTAGCCAAAATAGCTCAAAAGCTAGCAGAATGTCAGTATAACTTTGAACTTTACTACAATCTGACTCCATATAATATATAATAACGACAAATCGACTGTTAAATTAATTGTCGACTATTTTAATCGGCGATTAGTCGACTAATCGTGGCAGCTCTAGCGGGAATCAAACCTGCAGTCTTCTGATCAGGAGTCGACCGCCTTACCGCTGCACCACAGCCGCAGATACTGATGTGTCAGTCATCTCTAGAGTGTGTAACCCGTGGACCCTGTGTGTGCGGGATTTCCACGCGGTCAGTAAAGTGAACTTTTGTTATTGAACAGTAGAAAAAGGAGAAGAGGAAGCCCCTCCCTGCTGGTCCAGTGCGAATACCATACAGGTGCAGGTGACCAATGCTTTCTTTATCTGCATATGTGAGGTTTCGCCATTGGAAACGGGTTCTTTTTCTACATAAGTGATTGATGTCGTCATTTTAAAGCTACTTTTATTTTTGCTAACTTCCTAAGCTGCCGTTTCTCTGAAGCATCTCGTTTGTGCAGCAGCTGCCTCAGGAGGCCTTTTGGCAGCTCCAGCTGCTCATGTGTCGTTTGTTGGGTGAAGAGGTTCATCTGAGGCTTCCGGCCATTTTTATTAAAGAACCAAACTTTTCCTTTTACACAGCTGACATGATTCCTGACAGCTCGAGACGCTTTTTATCTGTTCATTTTCTGTCTTTTTCTCTTTAATGGACTTCCACTACAGACAGGTACACTTTGATCTATGTCAACCATAAGCAGATAAGTGGTTGGAGTCTTACTTTAATCCTTTGTTGACACACTTTAGCCAGAATTCATTTAAACCTCTACATGTCCCAACATGAGACGATCTCTGCTGGGAACTTTTGAAGCAGTTTAAAAATCCTTATTAGTTCTATTATCCTTGAATCATCTGATACTGAAGACTAAAACGAATTTAAATACATTTAATTGAAAACCTGTGCAGGAGGCTGTGGCAGACTAGAGTCAAACCGCTGTGGGTGAAGGAAAAGAAGGTGAGATGGTTCTTGTTTCCCTCGCGGTCTGACGGGGAAAGGTCTGCTAGAATAAGATACAGGCTCTCCCATCTGGAAGTGTGGTTTGATGAATGACGCCGCTTTCCAGAGTCAGCGGGGCGCGGACAGCTCCGATCATCTGGGTTGGCCGCTTTTCAAACTGAAGGTGCTTCTCAGACGGATTTAGGAAGTTTATAAAGATCTGAGAGAACCTGAAACGGTCTGGATTCCTGTTTGAAATTAGAATAAAGGAGTGTTAGAGATGCAGATCAACGGGACGGTTTAGTCAATCAGAAGGAAATCTCTGTTTGTGTCGGCCGTTTGAAGCTGGAAAGAAACGTGGAAGTGAGCAAAACTTTACTTTATAAAATATATATTTTTCTGTTTTCAAGTAGTTCACACATTCATTTTTTACGACTTTAATATCTTTACTTTTAGAAATTAGATTTTGTTTAAATCAATAATAAAAGTATGGTTACTACTACTGGTGCAGTGAGGAGATTGTTGTTAATTGTCAATATTTGATCATTGAGGGACTTTTGTTGTTTATGTTCTAAACGTTTGGGTAGCAGAAGGTGTTAGACAACTAAATAAAATGCTATTTTTTTTACCTTTTGTTTTTTATATTTATATACGTTTTAGTCAATCTAAATAGACTTCACACCGGTAATTGCACAAAATTATAAAGTCAGGCATAAAAAAACAAACAGCTGATTGCTAAACTACGCTACGGTATGCTAAGCTAAGCTAAACTCTAAAAAAAAACTCTTAATTAAAAAAAATGTATATAACCTGGTTCTGGGTTTTTAAAAAAAAAGTACTTCAGGGATGTCCTGATGAATGCGGGATCCTCTCCTCTTATCTAACCCTACGATTACATGTTCGAATATTGAACAGTGTAGCAGATGGGCTTCATCCAGAAAGAACTGAGGGACAGGTGGGGGTGGGAGACGAGCCGGAGGTGAGGTCCACTAGCAAAAACGGGATCACATACTCCTCATGGAACAGCAAGCTTGGTCCACTCTCAAAAGTGAAGTGTGAAAGCAAACAAAAGCTGATGAATATGTGAGGTTTTTCTTTGTTTCTTACCCATCCACTCAGATTTGGCTGCTTATGATGCTGAAATTGATAGAAAAAAAAAAACCCTGAAGCTGATAGCCAGCTAAAATATTAGCTAAATGCCAAATTAGCCTAAAAAACAAACAAACAAAAATAACCTAGTTTAGCCCAACCAGCAAGCATGTAGCTCAAAAAATAGCTAAACTTAAAAATATCAAAAAAAAAAAAAAAAAATGAAATTAAAAGCCAAAATTAGCCAAATCAGCTAGCATGTAGCTGAAATATAAGCTAAATTCTAAAACAGCCTAAAAAAATCTTAGGAAATACCAAAATATTCCCAAAAGCTATCAGAAAACTTTAACTTTTTAATGTAATTATGAATAATAAAAAGGCAGGAATATTATTTCAGAATAAATCAACTTAAATCTTAAATAAATTTCAAATTTTTTTTCTCCATAAAAATATATTTTGTAAAAATTCTAAAAGTTAGAAATAATTGCAAGATAACATCGTACCATTAATAAAAATAAAAGAAAAGTGATCTGGAGGACCGGACAGAATTACCCAGAGGGCCATATCCGGCCCCCGGGCCAAGACTTTGACACGTGCCCTCAGTAATACCTGAAGGAGACTTTATCAATTTGTGTTTGTATCTGTGGCCTCATCAACTTGTTTTCATTTCTTCAGAATCTAACATCCTGTTCACTTCTGTTTTCCTACATTTACGGTTTAACTTCTGGAAAAATGCTGATAATGAAATGAAAATCCTGGAGTGAAGACTTTTCTCTTGCGAGTACCAACCAACCAGTTTTTTCCAGTCCTTCGGAGGATCGGCGCATTCTCACTTCTAAAACGATGTGACACTTTTGCCGGTTGGTGAAAGGGTTTATCGGCTCTTTGAGTCCAAACACGAAGCCGGAGTTCTTCAGAAACCCAAGCGGGTTTCAAGCAGAAACCCTCCAGTGTGACCGGTGGATTTAATCTGAAAGAGCGCTTTCTGTGATCTGCTCGCCGTCTGCCAGCTCGGATGAAAGCGTGTCACCTCAGCGGGCGCCTGTGTCCCGACCTTACCTTCCCTGATGATACGCAGCTCTAAAGGGCTTTATTAAGGGGGTCTTTTAACTTGGATTGGCAGGTTGAAGAACCAATGGGTAGATTAAAAAAAATCACTTTACTTGGTTTAGTTTAAGGGTGAATACCGGCTGGAAAAATGACACGTACAAAGTTTTAGGGGAAAAATCTTCATGGACATAGTTTTCTATGGGAGTGCTGTGAGTAACGGGTCGTAGATGCAGGTACGAATTTTTCATTCTTTAAATACCGCCAAGTACTTTCGTGATACTCTGGGAGCCCATGAGTGTGGTTCACTGCCTGACTGGTAAAATGTAGGAAATTAAATCAAGAGTGTAGCTGGTGTGGACATCCTACACGCGTCATAAGTACGTGTAACATGTATTAGCCTCAAGTAATCTAAGTGAGTAATCTTTATTTCTATAGCACCTTTCACAGACAATAGTCACAAGGTGCTTCACAAGTTAAAGGCTTAAAAAACAAATACTTAAAAAGGTAAAAAACATAAAAGACAAAGCGTCGCATGTTAAAACACAAAATATTAAACCTCACAATCTAAGAGACATAAAAGACAAGTTCAAGCACCACACAAGACAATCATTACAAGCCCAATTTAAAAACAGATTCAGTTCAATTGAGCAAAATAAAAGCTTTTAAGGTGGGTTTTAAAAGAGTGAACAGAGTCCAGGGAACGCAGGGACAGAAATACTTCACGATACACTTACTAGACGCACAACAATAGTACATTCCTTATGTTCTCTATAGGGCTGTTACTTAAGTATTGATCCAATTCAATTCATAGATGAAACTTTGATTCTTACCTTTTACTATAACATGTCTGAACAGTTGCTATATGTGTGTCTTTTTACTGGATGTATTAAATGAACACTAAGGAGATCACAGTCAACAAATCTGATAAAAAAACACAAATATTTATATAAAAGTCAATGTTTTTTTATCACTTTAAAGACGTTTTTTTCTATAAATCTTCTGGTTAAGTTCAGCAGGAACATAAAAAAACTCAATCAAGCAATCGAGCACTTTTCATCGACGTGCTGAACAAAAGACAAATGTGACTGAGATAGAATTAGATAAAAGAAACAATACAACAGACATAAAAATATTATATGCTGTGGCTAAAATTTGAAAACATCACATTTTGAAAATATGTAACAACAAATCCTGAAAGTTGTGCAACACTTTACTCTTTAAAGTATTGCATATCGGTGCAAAGCCGGTGTGAAAAGCCGCTTTTCTTCGCTACAGAATCAGCTGGAATTACGTTTATAGCATCAACTGTTGAAGAGTTACCAGAACAAAAGAATGAAGCTAAAGCTCCGGTGTTAAAGCTAATTCGTTTTTTCAGAAATTGTCGGTAAACAGAACTTCAGTCTCATTTTTTTTCAGCTACAAAATAAAACCCCCCAAAAAAACCAACACTCAATAGTTTTAGTTTGAAAATTGGAAGTGTTTTTTTTAAAGATTAGTTTACTTCCTGTGTCAGTAGCATTGCTAAGTTGCCTTTTTTTTAGTTCATAAACATTCAATCCAACATTATTCTACCTTTAAGAACAACAAATAAATCATTCTGAAATTGTATTTTTACTACTCTCTACTATATTTATAAAGATCCTGAATCAGAGATCCTGGATGTCATGAATATTCTTAAACATACTTGTTACCAGAATATTCGGATACTCCACAGCAACTCTGTGACTCTGACCATTAATAAAGTGGGAGGAGTCAGCTCCAGTCACCATGGCTGATCCACTTCAGCCTTTAATTTTGCTGCTCAGGATCCAGTGGGTGCTGTTTGAAATAATCGGTCCAGTTAGTGTACATTTATGGTCTGAACGCGCCCTGAGCTACTTTATGTTCATCAAAGTTTCCATTTAAGGAGAAATAAATCTACAACCATAAAAAAAGCTAAAAAAACAGACCTCACAGACTCTTATTTCACTTTTGGCAGCAACACGTTGGCACAGAACGGTAACCGATGACATGAAGGATGAAAGGGGCTCCGCCATCATCTCTGCTCCCAGGCTTTCATGGTCTGTGTTGTAACCTGGCGCCACTTTAAAAAGAGAAACGGTTAAAAAAAAATCAGATTTTTGTGGTTTCAGAATGCAGATGTGAAACTTTTAGGATCGCTTCACCATCCCAGCAGTAAAAGTTTGCTGATCAAAGAGCAAAGATTATTTGTGTGAATGCTTAGTAAGCATTCACACAAACTCTCCTCTCCATTAACGTTCAGCTCGTTCAGGATATTACTGCTTGTATTTTTGGTATTCGTAAACTTTATAGTTTTTGAAATATTGAGCAAAATATTCCCCATAAGAAGGACATTATTCAAATTCTTCAAAAACTTTATTCACTTCAAAACCTTCGTTTACGGTCATTTTTAAATAATTTGGCATTGAGCTGTTAAATTAGCATCATGCTAGCTCATTTGGCTTTTTTTTTTTTTTTGCTAATTTAGAATTTGTCTAACATTTTAGCAGCATGCTAACGTTTTGGGGCTAATTTGTTATCTATTGAGGTTTGTTAAGCTACTTTTAAGCTTATCTAGTGAAATTTTAGTAGAGCTGGGTTAAAAAAAAATCAATTTGAATCGATTTAAGCTAAATAGATCAATAATCAATTCACAAAAGATATGAATCGATTTAGCACAGAAAGCTAAAGTCCGCTAGCTTATGCTAGGACGGCTAATGCTAACGCTTGGTTGACCAACAAACTACATTTCTGACTAAAGCATTTCGAAACAATTGAGTATAAATGTGTCAACTTAAAATTGAATTTAAGAATTGAAAAAAAATCGGAATCAAATCGATTCTGGACATCCAGCCCTATATTTAGTGACAGATGGTATTTTAGCAATGTGCTAGCTTTTTAGGCTAATTTGGCATCTAGCAACAAGCTAACGTTCTGATGGATTTGGCGTTCATTGAGGATTTTTAGGCTATTTTGAAGTTGAGCTAGTACTTTAGCATTTTGTTAGCTTTTTAGCCTCATTTAAGGTTTTTTTGGTCTGATTTGGAGCTTAGCTAAAATTTAGGCAACACACCACATGTTTTTGCAAAATTGGTATGCATTGGTGATTTTTAAGCAAACTTACTGCAGGTTTTTCAAAAATTGAGGCTAACTTCTTAGTTCTTTAACGCTCTTCCAGTCTTTTTTGACTTGATTTGATATTTTGCTAATAATTTTAGCATGTTCAGCAAATCCTGTCAGCATTTTCAGCTAAAAGCTTCAGCATTTTTCGCATTATCACAGTAATAACTACTTTTGTAGTTTTAATAGTAATCGTTTAAGTGACTGGTGAACTTGAAACGTTTATTATCCTCTCCGTCAGTCTGACTTTGACATAAGAACACATTTCTACGTTCAGTTTTCATCAAGCCCGCTCCTCCCCTCGACTATTAATCTTCATCAGCGGCACGTCTGTTCCTGGACTCTTTCTCTCACACTCTTGACTGGGTTTGTGTTTGCAGCCAGCTGACTGTTGTGTTTGGGCTCCGGCCCAGAGCTGCATCGCTGCGTGAAATGTGAGCTTTGCATTGGATTGGGTTTTTTTTTTTTTCTACTCCTGTATACGCAAAAAAAGAAGCGATCTGTCAAAGCTGTGCGACTCCTCTCCATTATGAACCTGTTATCGCATCATTAGCTTAAAGCCTTGATATGATAAAGAAAGGAGGGACGTATGGAGGAAAAGTTTGGTGGAAAACAAAAAGTGGAGAAAAAGCAGTCAACTCGGAGGTTGATGACTTGGAGCCGAGTTTTATCAGCTGCCAACTGGTGCTGCGGTGTGTTTATGCGCCCGTGTGGTATGATTGAATAGTTTGGGGATTGTTGCCAGTCCTTTACTGCGTTCAGACAGTGTGTGTGTGTGGTTGGAGGGCGTGTTTGAGTGTGTTTTATTTTCTGTTGAAGCCAGCAGTGTGTGGCCTCTGTCTGTGGAAGGAAAGCTTTTTAATCTTTCTTTCAGCCTCTTCCAGTTGCTCGGGGCCGAAGAAAAAGTTGGTCAGTCATTTGTTTTGTAATGCGGCTGCTAAATATTCATTGCCGTACTGTTTTTGTTGCTGTTCCACAGATTACAGGAGCTGCTACTTAAAAAAACAAAAGCAAAAAAAAAAAAAAAAAATGCCTCCAGACTATTTCAAGGCAACGTGAGGTAAACATCTGGTTGCAGTTGTGATTTATTGAAGAAATACTTTGTTTGCTGCAACATTTTCCATCTCCTAACAGAAGACTAAATGTTCTTGGTATTTGCAGACATGTTTATCTGGACATTATTGGACTTTGTAATCTAAACAAACAAACGGTAGCTTTGGGTTGTTATGCTAACAATGTAGGTGGAAGTTTTGGTACAATGTGCCGATTGAGTCACTTCTTAGTGTGGTGTTGTGGTGTAGAGGAGACCCCACAGCAGAATCAAGAACCATTGACTGTATGTGAGAACTGGCTTGACTCCTCCCCCTGGCGTTCCAAACAGGAAGTCGAGTGAAAATTCATTAAAAAAAAAAGAAGAAACATTTAAGCAAAATCCTTTAGCTTTAACCAATAGAAACTTACGCAAAAGGAGGCGGGCCTTAAAGGAACCGAAACTAAATAAAACCATTTCTGGAAGTTTAAAATACAAAAAGAGTAAATTTGAATAAATTTGAAAAATTTCTTGAACTTTATAAGAGTTTGTGTTGAGATAATTGACTGTAAAAGAGCACTGGATTGAGTGACCCCCCCCCCCCCCATGGCTTTCTAAACTAGAAGCCGACTGAATATTCACTAAAAATGTAAAAAAAAAAAAAAGGAAACGTTTAAAAAAAAAAAAAGTTAGGTTTAACAACAAGATCATGTCTCACTTAAAGGAAGGCGGGGCTTAAGGGGACTGGAGCTAAATTCAGGCATTTCTGGACACTCCCCCCCCAAAAAAAAGAAAGAAATTTGAAACATTTCTTGTACTTTAAGAATAATTTAGGTTGAAATTATTGACTGTATAAGATAACTGGACTGAGTGACCCCCTTCCCCTTGGTGTTCCAAACAGGAAGTACTTGCTGGTTCCAAGAAGCCAAAATCTCATAGACTTCTATAGAGAAATCTGGAGTGGGGTCATCTGGACCCGAAGCCTTATAATTGGCGTGTTACCCGTCCCATGACACATGTGGATGAGGGTGGACAGGATTTTATGTCTCCCACGGACACCAGTAGAAAACATTAAAAACAAAAAAGCTGTTGTGGGGTCCAGATGACCCCACTCCCAACGTCAACATAGGGGTGAATGGGAGCAGCCAGCACGTCATACATGACGAGTTGGGGGTGAGAACGTGTTCCTCTAACATGACTTCATCCGTGTTGCTGAGACATGGTGAAGTAATTGACTTTAACCAGAAGAAGCTATTTTCTACGGATGACATCACACTCACTCGGTCCGGTTCTCAGATACAGTCGATGCTTAGAGCTAAAACAAAAACGTCCTTTAATCTCTGCAGCCGGCGATCCGCTTTGGTTCAGTTTTCTCTTAAAGCTGTGACGAAGCCGGTTGGATTTTCACTAGATCCTAATATTCATCAATCAGAATCATGACTTTTTCTACTGTTACAATAACAAATGTGAATAGCTGCTTCCTCAAGTGCTTTTTAAGCAAATGTGGTTCCAAGCTGGAACCGTAAAATACATGTATTTATTTATTTACATTTTTATATTTTACATATCTATACTAAATGTTTTAAGGCGATAAAACTCCTCACTAGACATTTTAATGGCATTTTTCTAAGATGTCAAACATTCTTCATGGATAATTCAGACTTCCAGGAGCGCTTTCTGCTCCTGGGAGCTCGTGTTTAATCCTCCAGGAGCAGAAAAAGTTTCAGAGAAACTTTCTGCTAACGAGTGAAAAATGAGTTTTGACAATTGGGGGCGGAGACAGATGCCTGCACTGGCTTTTTTTTTACTGATTGGTCAATTAAAAATGTTTAAATTTAATGTTTATGTTGTGGCGGAAACACATTTTTTTAATGTGTTCTCTATTTGCCGGCTGGAAAAAGATCTTTTAATTTTATTTTTCCCCTTCGGATTAATATGAAACCGTGAGCCTTCAAGCTCAAACACAGAGACACATAAACATTGCAGGAGCGGCTGTCATACAGATACAGCCCCCTGTACCGGGAAAATCTTTAATAATAATCATAATCCAAACATGGAGACATGATTATTGATGTTTTTTTGTTGAACTCTTTACAATAAATAAATATTATTCTTCTACATTATATGTGTCTTCCAGTCATTCAAAGTAAGACAGAGCTGTTAGCTCCTCCCACATCACTGCTCGGTCACGCAAATTCAGCGCGTATGTACCATTAGAAAATCAAAAGTTAATTTAAGTTTTGCAAACTGAACCTCTTTCTGTGCAGGACAGTGATTGACAATGGTCCTTATGTATGAATATCTATACGTTAGAATGCAAAAACAGCGGCTAAGCTGTAAAGTAAATCGTTATCGTGAGGAATTATCCCTTCAGGACTCTCCACAGCGACTGAGCGTTCACTGATCGGTGGTTCGGCAGAGATCTCCTTCCTGACACTACCCTGGATTTTCTCCTCAGATTGGGGACGCCATGTCGATTTCCCCATGAACTACAAAGACAACAATTCTCCTGGTTGTTCGGTCCCTTTCAGGTTTACTGCTTTGAATAAAAAGACGGCGTTCACTGTTCCTGACTCTCTGCTTTGAGCTTCATAGGATTCATCTGTGAAGGTCCCGTTTTCCACTGCAAACATAGAAGCAGCTTTATCGATAACAAGCTGTTTGCGGCGGTTCGGGGTCACTCCACGCGCGCGGCTGAATGCATTCTTTGTGGAGCGGTTCACGGTCCACGGCCGAGCTTTGTTGTTTGTTTCCCTTCCACGGCCGGCTGTGTCGTTCCTTTGATTTGTTTCCTCCGCCTGAAAAATTTGGCTGAATCAGCGATACCTGCGGCTCATTTCTGTAAAACATGAACTTTGCAATGCGGCGTGGGGGCGGCGGAGGGAAGCGGGGCGCTGGAAGCTGCATTTATGGCTTTCTGTGGAGCAGCAGGGGGTCCTCGCCGCCTCTGAAGGCTTCAGCTGCGGGCTCCACAGCATCTGTCTGGACTCTTTCTTCCTTTTTTTTCCAGCTCTCTGCTCGTCATCTCCGTAGCAACAGGTTCAACACTTTAGTGATTCTCCTTTCTGAACGCTTTTTGGCTCTTACAAACTCTTCTTGGTATTAAAACGTTCAGCTCGTTGCTTGTATTTTTGGTATTTATAAACTTTATAGTTTTAGAAATATTGAGGAAAAACATTTTTGAATATTTTGTTTACTAATGAATCTCGGCTATTGTGAAGTTTAGTTAGTATTTAAGCTTTTACGGCTAATTTGCCATTTATTGCGGTTTTTGGGGAGTTTGGCTAATATATTAGCAACATGCTAACATTTTTGGATAATTTGTCATCTACTTCAGTTTTTAGGCTAATTTAGAGTTTAGCTTATATTTTAGCAACATGCTAACGTTTTTGACTGATTTCGTTTAATGAGGAATTTTAGGCAGTTCTGGAGTTAAGCTAGTAGTTAAGCAATGTGCTAGCTTTTGCTTGGCTAATTTAGCATCTACTGAGTTTTTTTATGCTAATTTGGAGTTTACCTAATATTTTAGTAACATTTTTTTAACTTGTTGTCTGCTGGAGTTTGTAGGCTAATTTAGAGTTAAGCTTTTTTTTTAGCAACACGCTAACGTTTTGACTGATTCAGTTTACGGAGAAATTTTGGTCTGATTTTGAATTTAGCTAGTATTTAAACAACAAGCTATATTTTTTTGGCTAATTTAGCATCTACTGAGTTTTTTAATGCTAATTTGGAGTTTACCTAATATTTTAGTGAGACTTTGTTAACTTGTTGTCTGCTGGGGTTTGTAGGCTAATTTAGAGTTAAGCTTCTTTTTTAGCGACATGCTAACGTTTTGACTGATTCAGTGCTGAGAAATTTTGGTCTAATTTGGAATTTATCTAGTATGTAAACAACAAGCTAGCTTTTTATTTTGGCTAATTTAGCATCTACTGGGGCTTTTTTTATGTTAATTTGGAGTTTATCTAATAATTTAGTAACATGCTAACGTTTTTTAGAACTTGTTGTCTGCTGGGGTTTGTAGGCTAATTTAGATTTTAGCTTCTTTTTTTAGCAACACGCTAACGTTTTGACTGATTCAGTTTACGGAGAAATTTTGGTCTGATTTTGAATTTAGCTAGTATTTAAACAACAAGCTATATTTTTTTTGGCCAATTTAGCATCTACTGAGTTTTTTAATGCTAATTTGGAGTTTACCTAATATTTTAGTGAGACTTTGTTAACTTGTTGTCTGCTGGGGTTTGTAGGCTAATTTAGAGTTAAGCTTCTTTTTTAGCGACATGCTAACGTTTTGGCTGATTCAGTGATGAGAAATTTTGGTGTAATTTGGAATTTATCTAGTATTTAAACAACAAGCTAGCTTTTTTTTGGCTAATTTAGCATCTACTGGGGCTTTTTTTATGTTCATTTGGAGTTTATCTAATAATTTAGTAACATGCTAACGTTTTTTCAAACTTGTTGTCTGCTGGGGTTTGTAGGCTAATTTAGATTTTAGCTTTTTTTTTAGCAACACGCTAACGTTTTGACTGATTCAGTTTACGGAGAAATTTTGGTCTGATTTTGAATTTAGCTAGTATTTAAACAACAAGCTATATTTTTTTGGCTAATTTAGCATCTACTGAGTTTTTTAATGCTAATTTGGAGTTTACCTAATATTTTAGTGAGACTTTGTTAACTTGTTGTCTGCTGGGGTTTGTAGGCTAATTTAGAGTTAAGCTTCTTTTTTAGCGACATGCTAACGTTTTGACTGATTCAGTGCTGAGAAATTTTTGTCTAATTGGGAATTTATCTAGTGTTTAAACAACAAGCTAGCTTTTTTTTTGGCTAATTTAGCATCTACTGGGGCTTTTTTATGTTCATTTGGAGTTTACCTAATAATTTAGTAACATGCTAACGTTTTTTCGAACTTGTTGTCTGCTGGGGTTTGTAGGCTAATTTAGATTTTAGCTTTTTTTTTTAGCGACATGCTAACGTTTTGACTGATTCAGTTTACTAAGAAATTTTGGTCTAATTTGGAATTTATCTAGTATTTAAATAACAAGCTAGCTCTTTTTTTTTTGGCTAATTTAGCAGCTGCTGAGTTTTTTTCTGCTAATTTGGAGTTTACCTAATATTTTTGTAATGTTTTTGGCTAACTTGTTGTCTACTGAGGTTTGTAGGCTAATTTAGAATTGAACTTCTTTTTTTAGCAATATGCTAACGTTTTGTCTGATTTAGTTTACTGAGGAATTTTGGTCTAATTTGGAATTTAGCTAGTATTTAAACAACAATCTTTTTTTTTTGCTAATTTGGCATCTACTGAGGATTTTTATGCTAACTTAGAGTTCAGCAAGTATTTTAGCAATATGCTAACTTTTTTGGCTAATTTTTTATCTGCTGAGGTTTTTAGAGGGTAATTTAGAGTTTAGCTTATATTTTAGCACTAAGCTAACGTTTTTTACTAATTTCGTTTACTGAGGAATTTGGGGCTATTCTAGAGTTAAATTAGTATTTAAGCAACACACTAAATATGTTTGCAACATTGACGTGTATCAGGGATTTTTAAGCAATTTTACAATGAATATTTTTTTTAATTTAGGTCGACTTCAGCGCTCTTTCATAGTTCTTTAACAAAATTTCCAGTCTTTTAGCAAATTTAACAATTTGTAAATAGCTTTTGCATTTTCATACCTTCAGGAATCAAAGTAAATGTGTCACCATTTTCAGAAAAAAAGCTTTAGCTTCTTCCACGACTACCTTTAGCAAAAAGCATTTACACTAGCATTATTTCAGGTAATTTTGAACAATCTTCTGAACTATCTAGAAGCCAAATTATGATTATTTTTAATTCTTTTAAAATAATTTCTCTGCAAAAATTGATCAACCTAAACAACCTTGGGAAAGAAATGAGAAAGAAAAGAAAAACGTTTAAACTGCAACACTGACAAATTTGACACGAGGGAAATGAAGCACAAGAGCGCTACATCCATTTTAATCTCGTCACCTTTCTGCCGCTCGACAGGTAATCTAGTTGTTAAGCTTCTGCTGACTCTGATCGCTCTCTGCACACAATACTAATCAGACAAGATGTCACTTAAGTCCGGACACAACGGCCACTGAAATGAACAGTTTTCCTCCTATTCATTCTGACTGTCACAGTCCTCCTTTAGAGTAATGAAATAATCAGAATAAGAATAGCAGTCCTCCTTTTTAGCTTGTCATATCAGTCAATTGCATTTTTAAAACTAGAAGATGTTCATTAGACAGGGGTAACAGTAGCTTTCTATTAAGCTGATTTTTCTTAAAGCCTTATGCTACGTACTCACTAAGCTTGTGATTATGTTAGCATTCACGATGGAAGTAGAGCTGAATGTTGGATAGTGCTGCCACTAACGATTATTTTAATAGTCGACTAATCACCGATTATTTTTTCCGATTAGTCGACTAATTGGGTTATTTGTAAAGTGGATGTAAAGCACACATCTTTACCATCATTAGCTTTAAACTAACCAAAAGCTATAGAATTACCTGCGATAATACTGGTACGAATACTTAGAGCTGAATTTGGCTGCTGAAGATTCTAGTGACTATAGCTGAAGATGGTAAAATTAATAGATAAAAACACTGAAGTTGACTGTTGAAATTGCTGAAGCTGATACCCAAGTAAAATATCAGTTAAATGCAAAATTAAATAAAAACCTGAAAAAAGCCTAAGTTAGCCAAAACAGTTAGCATGTGGCTGAAATATTAGCAGAACTTTAAATTAGCCCCAAAGAACTCTAAATTAGCCAAAACTGTTAGCATGTGGCTGAAATCTTAGCGAAACTCCAAATTAGCCCCAAAGAACTCTAAATTAAATAAAAAATTTAGCGTGTTGCTGAAATATTAGCGAAACTTTAAATTATTCCCAAAAATCCTAAGTTAGCCAAAACAGCTAGCGTGTAGCCGAAATATTAGCGAAACTCCTAATTAGCCTAATAAAACCCTAAATGTACCAAAACAATTAGCATGTGGCTGAAATCTTAGCGAAACTCCAAATTAGCCCCAAAGAACTCTAAATTAAATAAAAAAGTTAGCATGTTGCTGAAATATTAGCAAAACTTTAAATTTGCCCCAAAAATCCTAAGTTAGCCAAAACAGCTAGTGTCTAGCCGAAATATTACCGAAACTCCTAATTAGCCTAATAAAACCCTAAATTAACCAAAACAGTTTGCATGTGGCTGAAATATTAGTGAAACTTTAAATTAGCCCCAAAGAACTCTAAATTAGCCTAAACAGCTAGCGTGTAGCCAAAATATTAGCAAAACTCCTAAATACACAAAAAATCTATCTTAACAAATGCCAAAATAGTCCAAGAAGTTAGCATAATGCTATTATAACTTTCAACTCTATTACACTCTGACTCTATATATTATTAAGTAACGACTAATCAACTATTAAATTAGTCGTCGACTTCTTTTAATAGTCGATTAGTCGACTAATCGTGGCAGTCCTAATGTTGGAAGTCGACCTGTCAATCAAAAGACGGTGTGGTTTCCAGGGAAACCTCTTGATTGCGTTCCATGTTCAAAAGTTTCTGTTCGTTTTGAATATTCTTTGAATTCTCTGTGATGTTTTTATTTAATGTTTTATTCATCAACCTTTAAAGAGATGAAGCTGGAATCTGATCCGTCCTCGTGCCACGACGGCATTTTTAACAGAATTACTCCGATCAATTTAGCAATCATTGAGTTTTTAGTTTGAGGTGCAGCTATAATCCTGAAATAAAGTTTAATGTGGAAGCTCGTTAAATCCATGTGTTAAAGGTTGAACCTAACTGGACGAAGAAGAGCAGTTTGTAGTTTTCTAACATCAAAGCTTCTAAAGAAAAGTCGAGTTGATTTGAGAGTTGTCTCAAACTTGTCTTAAATCTGTCTCCTAACTGTCTTCGAAGTTCTGAGGCGTTTCTGAAACCAACGTTTTGCTTCGGAAAATCTTCAGCTCCAGCAGTGATCGAACTCGACCAGCTGAACAGTTATCGTGTGAAGTGAAATAAAAAATAAAAAAAACCAGGCTTCATTTAGCAGAAAAAGCTCAGACTTTCTAATTTGCAGTAAAATCCATCTTTACTCCTTCAGGGATCGTCAAATAGAGCCAGCGCACATTATCTGCAGTCCGTTGCTGATCCGGGACTCTATGCCCCCCCCCACCCCACCCCCCCCCCCCCCACGCACTCGGCTGCAGTCTTAATTGTTTAATTGACAGGTCATTAAGGAGCTTGTAGGACTCGAAAGAGTCGATGACCGCGGCGTTGGAGACACCTGCTGTTGAGTTTGTTTTATTTTCACTGCCGTGACACGACGACACCAAACCCCCCAGGACTTCTGCTGGGGGGTCAGTTTGTCGCCGCCGTTTCTATTCTGGAGGTTTAGAGATGTTGACGCGTTTGTTTATGTCCACTTTAACAAAGAGACAGTCTGTGAGTTTGTCCGATTGAATAAACAAATCAGTTTGCAGGCGAGTTTCTCTTCTCAGCAGCAACGAATCCATTTCAGAATAAGAGGTTTTTTTAAAAAACATCCAGCATCTACTGTGACACAGAAATAGTGACACATTGTGTGATCCGATTTGATCTCCGAATCAAGATCAAAGATTTAAATATTGTGTAATATATAATAACACTTTCTATCTTTAATTAATAGGGCTGTAACGAGTATCCGAGTACTCCGATACTTGGATTTGTGATCTTTGTTTGTATTATTTGTTTTGAAATGCAGGATAATGTTGGACTTGATTTTCATTTACTAACAAAAAAAATGCAAATGTGCAGCGTCACTGTCCCCTTTCAAAATAAAGTGTTGAATCTTCCCATTTTCAAAATAAAACTACTTCTTTAACCTTGGAGCTTTTAGTTATGGTCAACAGTTGATGCGATTAATGTAGTTCCAGCGGATGCTGAAGCTAATGTAATCTAATTCTTTTTTTTTTTTTTTTTTTTTTTTAGTAAAGCTTTTAGATGATATTTTAAGTTTATTTTACCTTCCCCCCACCTGGAGCTTTGTTTGCTATTAGTATTTTATCTTTTTACTCTACTGTTCATATTTTTACCGTTTTATTGATTCTTCCTGTATTTTATCTTGTGTGAAGCACTTTATGAGTGACCCTCTGTGAAAACTGCTATATAAATGAAGACTTACTTACTTACTAATTGATTTAATTTACAATTTCACTCAGAAGGTTGACCAAAAAAATGAATTTTCTGAAATAATAAACACCAATTTTTAAATTGAAATATTTATTTTTTTGTCAGTTTTGCTGATTTTGATCTGCTGTTTTTATAAACAAAGGTATAAATGATAATGATTTTTTAAATAAAATTTGAATTTTCATATAGCCGGTAAAAAGACATACATGTTTATTAAAAAATACAAATTTAGGTTTTATCTGTGAATTGTTGAGCTCGACTCATGAATCGAATCAACACTGAAGTAACGATCCACAGCCTTTCATTTATAAGAGATCATAATCAAAACAGATAAAAACACACATTTAGAATTATCGTTTATATTCATTACATTTTTTATTTAATTTGTTGACTATATTCTAAACAAAAAAATTATTTTTCAGAAGTTTTTTTCAGTAAACTGAAGTTAAGTTTCTTTTTTTCACCTTAATGCTTTTATTTTGAAAGTGAAAACCTTTACCCACACTTTACTGTGAAGATTTATGTAGCAGCGCACTAGTTTAAACATTTTAAATCATACATAATTCAGCATTATATTGCCTGATATGAATTTTACTTTACGGTTTTATATTTATAAAGAAGTCCAACATTCGTACTCACTTTGCAAATATCCAATCCCTCCTCACAAACACGAGCTGTTTAGTTTTTCTTTTATTTTATATTTCAAAGCAAAACTGCCACCTTGATGATTTAAAAACTGCCTCTGGGGCAAGTTTGTGCAAAAGAAACAGTTTGCAAAAAAAAAAAAAAAAAGAAGTCGATGGCTTTCTCTCTTCCGTTTGTCGTTCACGGCTGCAGAAACACTTTGATCTGCAGGATTTCTCTGTGAAACGTGAGGAGTTTAAAGTTAGTGAAGCTCCGTCAGAGCTAATGAAACGAGCCGTCACAGACGAGGAGCAGCAGAACACGCCAAAAAATAAAAATATTAAATCTCTGTGATAATTAAAGACGTGCGTCAGTCAGGCGACTTGCTAAGTCCTGCAGGACTGGAGTTTGTGTTTCTGCATGTGAAGCGAGGCGGCGGCGGCGGCGGCTCGCTGCTCGCCGCAGGGCTCATGTTTGCCCTCATTTGGATTTTCTTTGCAAGCATCTGAAGGATTTAACGGGAGAAAAAAAAAAAGTTCTTCTCTGCAGATTATCTACTGGTGTGTCTGAATGTGCTGCTTTCTTTCAGCCGCTCAAACATCTTTCAGAAAGCTTAAGGAGGGATTGAGGAAGATAATGAAACTACTTCTTTCCAACATTTCTTTCCTTCCCCGTTTTGGCTTCTCTCCCCCAGATCGCTGAAGGCCGGGTTTTTCTTCCCAGGGATCATTTTGATCTCATCATCATTTTGAATTAACACATTTTTCTGCTCTGGCTGCTTTTCTGTTGAGATTTATTTTTCTGCTTTATTTAATTATCATCAGTTTGTATTTAGAAGTGGTTAAAAATAACAGACAGACGACAACAGTTATCATAAAGTGCTTTATAAATAAAGCTTTATGGTTAGAAAATGGATTTTGTTTAATATATTTGTACATTTAAAATATGTTTAATTTCAGTTCTAGATACTATAAATATTCACTCATTTTTGCATGTTCTCATTGAAGGTACTGCATATTTTGGTCCATTCTCCATTAGGGCTGCCACGATTAGTCGACTAATCGACTATTAAAATAATCGACAACTAATTTAATAGTCGATTAGTCGTTACTTTATATTGTATGAAGTCAGATTGTAGTAAAGTTGAAAGTTATAATAGCATTCTGCTAGCTTTTTGAAATATTTTGGCATTTATTAAGGTTTTTTAGGCTATTTTGGAGTTTAGCTAATATTTCAGCAGCATGCTAGCTATTTCGGCTAACTTTAGCTTTTTTACGTTTTTTAGGCAACTTTTGAGTTTAACTTATATTTCAGCTATATGCTAGCTGTTTTGGCTAATATAGGATTTTTCCATTTTTTTAAGGTTAATTTGGAGTTTAGCTAATATTTCAGCAGCATGCTAGCTATTTTGGTTAACTTAAGCTTTTTTAAGTTTTTTTAGGCAACTTTTGAGTTTAACTTATATTTCAGCTATATGCTAGCTGTTTTGGCTAATATAGTATTTTTCCTTTTTTTTAAGGCTAATTTGGGGTTTAGCTAATATTTCAGCAGCATGCTAGCTATTTAGGTTAACTTAAGCTTTTTTAAGTTTTTTTAGGCAATTTTTGAGATTAGCTTATATTTCAGCTATATGCTAGCTGTTTTGGTTAATATAGGATTTTTCCGTTTTTTTAAGGTTAATGTGGAATTTAGTTAATATTTCAGCAGCATGCTAGCTATTTAGGCTAACTTTGGCTGCGTACTCAGTGTTATCAAGATAATTGGACCGCTTTTACAGCAGTAAATGGTCTGTTGGGTAATACATGTTCTATTTGTCATACATAACGCACACTGAACTATAAGGTGCATTAAGCTTGACTAAAAAGTCAGAGATAAGTTTGTCTGTCAGCCAAACTTTATTTACTGCGTTAACTCTAGAACTTGTTTGCAACACGCTACATATTAGTCGCACTATGAGCGTTAGCCCTGTTAGCATTTTGACAAGAGTTGTTACTCCCAACTTTGTTTGCAACACGTAAAAAAACAAATCGATAGCTGCAGTCCGGTAGTATATTACTATAGGAGTCAAATTACTGTGAGTACGGCAACACCCAACCTTGTAAAGTAACGCGTAGAAAACCACTGTCCGACAGCGCTACATGTTAGCCGTTTTTGCATATTTACAAAAATACCCAACCTTGTTTGCAACACGGAAAAACCAGATCAATGGCTCTAAAACTTTATTGTGAGTATGCTAATTCCCAACTTTAAGTAACACGTAAAAAAAAACAAAAAAAAAAACTCAGTCCGACACTACTAAACATTAGCCATGTTAGCATATTTGCAAAAATACCCAACCTTGTTAGCAGCACGGAACAACCAGACCAATAAAACGTTACCGTGAGTATGCTAACTCTCAACCTTGTTAAGTAACACGTAAAAGGAAAACAGACACTTCTAAACGTTAGCGTATTTACAAAAATACCCAACCTTGTTAAATTACAAGTGAAGAAAAAAGAAGACCACACAGTGTTGCATGTTAACCGTGTTAGCGTGTTTACAAAAATACCCAACCTTGTTTGCAACACGGAAAAACCAGACCAATAGCTCTAAAACTTTATTGTGAGTATGCTAATTCTCTACTTTGTTAAGTAGCGCGTAAAAAAAAAAAAATAACTCAGTCCGACACTACTAAACGTTAGCCATGTTTGCATATTTTCAAAAGTACCCAATAGGGCTGCCACGATTAGTCGACTAATCGATGACTAATCGACTATTAAAATAGTCGACAACTAGTTTCATAGTCGATTAGTCGTTTCTTTGTAATATATGGAGCCAGGCTGTAGTAAAGTTGAAAGTTATGACATTCTGCTAGCTTTTTAGACTATTTTGGCATTTATTAAGGGTTTTCAGGCTATTTTGGAGTTTAGCTAATATTTTAGCTTCATGCTAGCTATTTTGTCTAATTTAGGCTTTTTCAGTTTTTTAGGCTAATTTGGAATTAAGATAATATTTCAGCTACATATTAGCTCTTTTGGCTAATTTAGGATTTTTTCAGTTTTTTTAGGCTAATTTCAAGTTTAGCTAATATTTCAGCTACATGTTCGCTTGCTAATTCTAAATGTTTACAGTTTTTAGGCTAATTTGGAGTTAAGCTAATGTTTCGGCTACATGTTAGCTAGCTAATTGTAAATGTTTACAGTTTATTAGACTAATTTGGAGTTTAGCTATTATTTCAGCTACATGTTAGCTATTTTGGCTAATTTGGGATTTTTACAGATTTTTAGGCTAATTTGGAGTTTTGCTATTACTTCAGCTACATGCTAGCTATTTTAACTAATTTGGAATTTTTACAATTTTTAGGCTAATTTGGAGTTTAGCTAATATTTCAGCTATATGCTAGCGATTTTAGCTTAATTAGGATTTTTTAGTTTTAAAGCTAATCATATTTCAGATTTTCTGTACATCCACTTTGTCCATGATCCGATTAGTCGACTAATCGGAAAAATTAATCGATGATTAGTCGACTATTAAAATAATCGTTTGTGGCAGCCCTAGTACCCAACCTCGTTTGCAGCACGGAACAACCAGACCAATAAAACATTACCGTGAGTATGCTAACTCTCAACCTTGTTAAGTAACATGTAAAAAGAAAGCAGACACTTCTAAAAGTTAACGTATTTACAAAAACACCCAACCTGGTTTGCAAGTCATACAAAACCAGACCGACATTCTGACAGAGCGCTGTGTCCCTCTGTAGATAGGTCTGACATCAGTAAACACAACCAGGATTAATCCATAGATTAAGCTGTCATGGAGGCCTTTGAGTGCACCTTATAGGGAGATTGTCAGTGACTTCTAAGAAGTTGTCCAACAGTTGATCGCTTCTCCTCAAGCTGCCCAATCTAGTCCCTAGTGTCCTTTGACAGCTCTTTGGTCTTGCAAAACTAAACTGTTCGGTTAAGTTCTGAAACCCAAACAACTGGATCGATGCAGCCGTAGAATCACTCCAACAATGTGTTGGTTTGAACCGATGTCAACGAAGAACAAAAAGAAAACAAATTGTCAGCGGGGAGTCGGATTTGTTCTCCTGCAGACAGATGTAGTCTGGCTGTGAAACGCTGGTCTTAAGATCACAGCTTGCTTCCTGAGCAGAGACGCCTGGAGGTGAGCGCTTAACCGTGCAAAAAAAAAAAAAAAGACAGCAGCTCCGCTATGAGAGAGAGCAGCAGAATCAGGAGAAAATGTGATGAACAGTATAAATTCAGCAGAGACGCTTTGCTGCCTTTAAATCTTGATTGGATTTCAGAAGAGAGCGTTAACAGAGTCTTATTATCGGCAGCCAGCGTCTGTCCTGAAGCAACCCGATAGCCACGCTCTGATGCCTTTTCTGCCTCTTTGCTCTGCACTTTATTCCCTGGAATAGATTGTCGGCTAAAGGACGGTAGGTGGACTTGATTTGTCATTTCTGAAAAAATTGTCCGACTCCTCTGATGTCAAGCAGGTGCTGTAGAGGGTCAGACGAGCCGGCGTTGTTTTCACTGCACTTTTTGCGAACCGCAGCTCATCAGCACTTTCATCTTGCAGGACAAGACTTCCATTAATGTTGAACAGCGTGTCTCTGATTGCACAAGAGGCCAGAGCGGCTTTAAAAACCACAGCCTGTTTTGATGGCGCCTTGTTGAGTTCACTGCTCAAGATGAAAACTTCATTTTTACTTCATGGCCACGAAAAATCAGCGAAAAAAATCTTCTCTACGGTTTAAGGACTTTGACGTTCCAGAGCTGAGAGCTCGACTTCATCGAAGTTGGAGTTCAGTTATTAACGGCATCACAACTTTAGAAGTTCCTCCTTTAGAAATAGAAAAAGATCTTGAAGATGGTAGATGCTTTGACGACTACCTCAAAGTTCAACAGTTGGTTTGATTTTGACGTAAAGCAACATTTTTTGAAGATAAAGTCTCAAATTTAGGGTTGTTATACTAGAGCAGGGCTGCTCATTCCTGGTCCTCAAGATCCACCCTGCCTGTGTTCTCCAAGCCCCCCGCTACCTGTTGATTGGCTCACACACCCCCTGGTTGATTGAACCCACCTGGTCCAGGTAATCGAGCAATTCAGGGAGACCTGGAAAACGGGCAGGGAGGTAGATCTGGAGGACCCAGAATGAGCAGACCTGTACTCGAGTCTCTATCAGGTTTGTCTGCACTTGTGGTTTCCTGAATCAGGTGTGTCACATGAAAGGACGCCGGCGACAAACGGCCAAACTTGTATGGGACACAGGTGTAGCCTTATGACCCATTTAGCCGGACCAGGTCGTCCCATTTTTGGTTCCGCGTGTTGTAGGTTCAGTTTGGGCGGAGCTACTGTCGTCACACGATGAAATCGGTTGATTTGCTGAAAGGTATCGTCCGACTTGCACTTTTCCTGACTCGAGATCCAAACTGATCCAAAGTTTTGTCTTCTTTTCATCTGTATTCTTCCTCGTTTCATGCAATTTCCTTGCTATGAATTTTTAATTCTTGCCTCAAAAGTTGTGAAAGTATTGCCAAAAAGTCAGTAGTTTTTGTCTTCTTGAAAATGTTTGTTTTCTTTTCTTTTTGAAGGCATTCATGTTCTTCTTTGTAAAGGGTAACACTGTACGTTAAAGTGCATGAAAGGACGCATTATTTCAACAAGAGGACAGAAAAGGCCTCCATTCTTCTACAGGACTCTCTTGTTATCAGACACGTTGAACCGCATTTCCGACTGGAACCTAAAGTTTACTTTCCTGGGGATTGTTTTTCTCTATTTTGACCATTTTGTAGATGGAAATCTGTTTCACCGTGAAGTGAAACCAAATCGTGACCAACGTTTTATTCGTTTTTACTTTCTGCGTGACCGCCTGACTCAAAAATCAAGATCACGTTAACCCACAGCTCCAATGTTATCGTCCAGTTTCTGATTGTGGGAAAGTTGGCGTTTAGCATCGTAGTCCTTTAAAACCACACGTGCAGATGCTGAAATGACTAATGCTACCAGCTGCGGCGCACAGTGGATGTTTGCACAGTAATCACTCCTCCTTCCTTTTCCTCTTTACATCACTTTCACTCTTTCGTCTTCGTCGTCCTCTCCCTTTTCTCTGCCTCCCGTCTCTTTCTTCCCCTCCGGACAGGCCGGGATCACGAGGATTACAAGAGGTTTTGTGTTTCAGCCAGGAGAAAGATGAGGAGGAAGAAAAGAGATAAAAGAGGGCAGTTGAAAAGGTGGAGGGGGAGAGATGAAGAGGAGGAGGAATAGTTGTAGCATGTTTGCACTGTAAGAGTAGGGAGGAATAAAAGAAAGCGAGGGAGGGAGGGAGGTACTCCAGGGACTCTCGTTCCTCTTTTATCTTTTCCCTTCACTTTTTCCTCTCCGTCTTTTGCTCCACAGCCGTAAAGCTGTGGTTTACACGCACAAAAACACACACACAATCCTCTGAGAGGACCTCATTATAGCCATCAAGCGTGTTCTGGCTCTGGAAACCCAACACCAGGCACTCCCCTCACTGTGAGCGTCCCGCACACGCCCTCCCAGCTTTCCCAGGTGAATTAGCATTCCTTTTCTTCCTCCACTTTAAATTGTATTTGCATTGGTGGAGCACGAATGCCGCCTCTCTTTTCAGAGCCGTATGATGAAAAAAGCAAACAAAAAGCAATGAAGTACAAACGGTCGGGATTTTATTCTTAAAAAGGGAAAAAAACAGCCACAGATGAAATATTGCTCTTGATAAAACAAGGATTTTGGCACTGATAAACAAACTTTTCTGGTTTTTTTTAAGTCATAAAATGAGTCGTGGAGGGCCTCAGGGCTTAGCTCTTGGCCCGCTGTTGCTATTCTATGCTGATGACTGTGTCTTATGTGGCTTTAAATGTCATTTCTGTTTTCATTTTTTAAAATGTAACAGCTCTGTCTAAAATGTGGGTCGAAGAAATAAAAGAACAAACAGATGTTGTAGGATCTACCCATATGTAGTGAACCTTACTGCCACTTAATGTATGAGGGGATAAAAGCATCTCTCTGGACAGAATGTTTAGTTTAAAACAATTCATTCATATCAAGTAGTGCTGCCACAAACATTTATTTCTATAGTCAACTAATAACCGATTATTTTTTACGATTAGTTAACTAATCGGTTCATTGGCAACCTAGATGTAAAACACACATCTTAACCATCATGGACTTTAAACTAACTAAAAATTAGATATATAGCGTACCCGTGATAATGCTAGTGTGAATGCTGTAAGATGAATTTGGCTGCTGAAGATGCTGAAATTGATTGCTAAAAACGCTGATGTTGATAGCTGAAATCGCTGTAGCTAATAGTTGAAAACGCTGAAGCTGATAGCCGACTAAAATATTAGTTAAAAGCCTAATTAATATTTAAAAAAAAACTGAAAAAACCCAAGCAAGCCAAAAAAGCTAGCATGTGGCTGAAATGTTAGCTTAAGTTCACGTTAGCCTTAAAATACCAGAAGAATCCTATATTAAACAAAAATAGCTAGCATGTAGCTGAAATATTAGATAAATCCAAAAAAGCCTAAAAAATGAAAAAAATGCTAAATTATCCAAAACAGCAATAAACCATAATAAATGCCAAAATAGTCCGAAAAGCTTGCAGAATGCTATTATAACTTTTAACTTTACTACACTCTGACTCCATATAATATAAAGTAAAATCAAATCAACTATTAAATTAGTCGTTGACTATTTTAATAGTCGATTAGTCGTCGATTTATTGACTAATCATGGCAGTCTTGATATCAAACAAGCACATCTTTGTAAACCTTTTCTGTTAAAGAAAAAAACTTTTTTTTTTTTCTTTTCTTTAAAAAAAAAAAAAAAAAAATCCCTAATGCGTGATGTTCAGCTGCTGCACACCTATTGGATCTGTTTAGTCCAAATGATATCTAAAGCTTTGGTCTCCAATCACCGGGTTGTGGACCAGGACCTGTCCGGGGATCAATTGGTACCGGGAGAAATAATTTATCATTTTTCTTTTTCTTTTAAGTCTTGATCTTTTATTCTCTCAGGTCCGCATTTAAGCTCTTAAGCTGTAAAGTTTAGTCAAGAAGGCAAAAGGTCAACGTCTGAACAAGCTTTTATTCTGAAAAATCTCTTGGTTTTAAAGACGACATGATTCTCTCATGCAACGGTTAAAAGTAGTCCGGCGGCGTGAAACGCGAGGACAGTTCTATGTGGAAAGATTCCTTGAAACTGAATGAAGAATTAGTGCAGGGATAGAAATAATAATTAAAAAAACAACAACTGTTACCAGAAGTCCTAAAATATGGATTTATCGTAACAGGTGAATCCAGCAACAGGCATACTTCAATGTGCGTTTTAGCACATGTCCACCACCTGCAGTTTAAAGAGTGAAACGTCAAAGTGGTGCAAATCTGAATCGTCTTTCTCCGCTCTTCTCCGGAACATGAAAGACTTGGTGTCATAGAATTCCAGCTGGACACAGTATTTCTCCTTCCTGATCAATTTTCAAACTGTTGGCATTTCTGTATCTTAAAGAAGAGACCTTACAACCAAATCCGAGTCCCCGATTGGTCAGAATTTGACCTGGTTTAGCTTTCGATGACGTTCAGTCCTGTTCAATTACCGCACGTTTTGCCCAAAAACAGTCAAAAATGGTCTAAGAAGTCCGTGTAAATATGTGTTTATGTCGATTTTTCATTGGATTTGTCCACTAAGGGTGATGAACATAAACATAGATTTAGAGATTCTCACTTTAATTTCTAACCAGAAAGACTGTAGATATAAAACACAGTTTCAAACCTGCACAATTGGTTTACATTGTCTGTTCGTTCATTCATTTATTTGTGGTTTTGCTGCTTTGTTTTTTAATTACTAACACTTGGTGCTGGTTCTTATTCCACCCTTTTCTAATATTTGTTTAAAGCATTTAACATGCTAACTGAAGCTTGTATAATCTGGGATAAACAAGGATTTTTTTTTTTTTTTTTAGGTTTCCTTTTGACTTTAAAAATGCCAATTTAGCAAAAGTTATCGTGAAAATATGAATACAGACATTTATAAATTATTTTATTTTAGTCAAGAAAAGATTTTTGTCATTTTTATTCCATCAAACTCTTGAACTACAGCAAACTGAAGCGGTTGGTTTCATGCAGCATCGGTAACTGGACCCATCCCACATCCAGCTGCACTTTAAGAAACTATCGCAGCCCTTTCATTGAATCCTGCTGCTTATTTAATAACCAAAGTAATCAAATGATGCTGCACTTGAACAGAAGCTGCAGCCAACCACATTATTGCCCCTTTCTCCATTAGGAATACGGAAAAACTCCCCCATTAACATTTGATCCCTCCAGATGATTCGTGAAGTTTGGTTTTTTTTTTCGACAGAGTAAGAAAATAGATTGGATTTTTTAAGGATAAATTAGGCAGACATAAAAGGCAGGAAAGGAAGTGAAAGTTTTTTGGCTTGAAGTCTCGGAGGCTCCAGCCGTGTTTGTGCAGCGGCAGCCTGCCATGCCTCTGCACACTAATTATGTAAATTGGTCATTAGGAGCCGTTATGAGGGCCAGGATGAAACCAGCAAACACGTGGAACTGACTGCTCGCTACCAGAGAAAACGGTGAAAATGAGGTCGGCGGCGGGGGGCGGGGTGGGGGGGCTTTAGATCTGACCTCTGAGTGGAGAAGTTTCTGGCAAAGGAAGTGGAAGACGTTTCCGTCCGCCGCCTGTTCGGCCGACCCTCCTTCCGAGAGAAGCCACGTTCTGGTGAAGGGTTTGGCGGCGAGGACAAACGCACCGTCGCGGGTCACACGGTCACATTCTGCGGTTCGATGAAACGTGGGGCACATTCACCTCGAGCAGAGCCAAAAATAAATTAACTGCCTCCATATTTGGGAAATGAAAACGCGATCCAAATTGGAAATGAACGATTTTACTTTGGTGCCAAGATGAGGTTTCGTGCTGCTAAGAAACAGTTTGAAGAATTTGGCCCAGTTGTAGATAATTACACCTTTACTCTGAGAGTTTTTGGTAAAACTGCCCCTTCAGAGGAAGTTTAAGTGCTTCGATTTTTCATTTTTATTAAGGTAATGGACTGACAAACTGGGTCTGAGGAATGTCAAAGAAAAATGAAGCTGTTCTGTGACAGATGGGTGGATAAAATCCATCTAATCTTAATAGATCAATAATCGATCTATAAAAGTAGAGATCAATCTAACACATAAAGCTACAGTCCGCTCGCTTGATGCTAACGTTTAATGGGATTCCCCATAGGATGGCTAATGCTAACGCTCTGACTAAATGAGCCTCTTTATAAACTCACCGGCAGAATTTTTCCAAAATCTTTTAAAGAAAGAAAGATTACTCATTTTTTCTTCTTCTTATAGAATAATGTAATGCTATAGCATGATCGCCCCCTAGTGGCCAAACTGAAACGCCCTCCAGGAGAGGCAGAACAATTCTCCATTTGAGAATCCATGTATGATATTAACAATCTCATTATAATTCCACTAATACATGTTACAGTAAGTGATTAATATGAAAATCTTCAGAACACATACAGACTATTAATGTAAACTTAAAATTAAAATGAATTGAGTGGATTGAAAGAATAAAATATTGTAAAATATTCCCAGCTTAATGTTAACAAATGAAGCACGAGGAAAGTTTAAAACCATAAGAAATGAAATGAATCTATGAAGTTTAAATTTATATAACATATTTTTTGACTAAAAGAGGTAAAGTTGTTGCAAAAACAAACTAAACAGAGACATAGACGGTGGAAAAAAAGGGGAAACACAAGCATGAATGTACAGAGAAATGAACCAAATTAGACACTTAAATCAAGTTAAGACCCGCTCTGATCATCTTTAGATGTATTTTTTTAAGTGTTCTCTGAGGTTTTTAAATAGTTATTTGATTCTTAGCCAAAAACTAAAAACCTCTCCCGCTTTCTTGGACATAGACCAATTCCAAATCCTTCCCCCTACCCCTACATTTAGCCCAACAAACAGAGAGTCATGGAAAATGGTGTCTCCAAATTTTACCAACCCTTGATGATGTCATCATTAGTCGCCGGTCATTTACGTTAGCGTGTAGCTGCTAGTGCTCAGAAAATACATAACATAAATTTTATAACTTTAAAAAGGACACACTAAGACAAAAAGTCATTTGATACAGCGCGACGTGGCAGTCGGTCTCCACGGTTACCCCCTAAAGCTCCAAGTCCCTATTTGTCTGCCTTAAAAAAAAAAGAAAAAAAAAACAAGTTTGGACTCCACTACACCGCCGAATGCCCCTACAAGTTGGAGGGTTGGGAGAAGCCGTAAGGGTAGACGAAGAATTCAGATTCGGAGCGACGGCAGTTCATTAGAACTGCACCTCTGAGTTGTGGGTGGCGGCTTCCCAAGGTACCGCCTCCAAGCTACATTCCCGGCCTAACATTACAGATAAAATAAAAACTGAGCGATATTAGAGCTGTCCGGCCGTACAGATTAGATCCAGATTCCAGGTCAGACGAAGAAAACACAGATGTTCATGGATCTATTCGTCTGTAAGTGGATGGATCTGAGTATTTTCTACATCACAATTATAATCTTTTTTATCCAGTTATGTTTGTCTGCTCCTGATTAAAAATGATTTGTGTAAAAAATCACCAGGAATACAAATTTAAGCTGAATTTTCTTTATAAATCTCCTCCATCATCATCAGAAAATACCAAAATAACGTTAAAAACACAATTTCAATGAGAGTGAGTCTTATAAAAACCATCCAGCAGACACTAAATCTGCTTCGCCGTTGGACAGTCCGTCCTCACAGCGAGCAGATCCGCTCCCGTGTGGATCCTTAAACCTTCCTCCGGGGGGCTTTAGCCTCAGACAGGTTGTCACGACGACGATGCCTCCACGTTAGGAGGCTCCGGGGAGTAATTAGCCCCCCGCTGATTCCTGCTCTGGAAGTCTGTCTTGATGAACGGATGTGTCGGTGATCGGTGCAGGACTGCCCCCCCTCTCCACCGGTGTGTTTGCCAGGACAAACATATGGAAGTAGATTGTGTTGCAGGTTTAAGGTTAGATAATTGACCCTTAAAACGGTTGTAAACACTCAGTAGAAGCTCACTGGAACCGCTTTAGAAACTCGTTTGCTGACCTCGTCTTAGTTTTTGTCAAAGCAGAGAAAAACATACATTGCGTTTTTATTTCTTTTCTACAAATATAATCGTTCTTTGGTCTTAGCGTTTGAATTCTGGTCTCTATGATGTGTTTTAGGACACATTTTCCTGTCCTTGGTCTGTAGAGGTCAGGGCTCAGATGCTGAATTGTTTCTGTCACAGGATCAACAGTGTAATGAGTGAATATGATCACACTCGGTACCGAACCGTACAAAAGGACGACTGTTTGTCCAACCTCGCCGCTGTTCCCACCCCATTCAACAGGTGGCAGTATGTAGCTTTCTGTTGGTTTATGAAAGAAGAGTGGTTTAAATTGGTTTTTGAGCAACTTGGAGTACTGAACTTTGGCTTATTTAGGAATCACACCAGGTCCAATCGTGTCACTGAGGTTCACCTCTGAAGTATAGATCCCTCAATCACCTCTACCACTGTTTCTGCCACAAACGATTATTTTGATAGTCGACTGATCACTGATTATTTTTTCCAATTAGTCGACTAATGGAGTCATGTGTCGACTGGATGTAAAGCACACATCTTAACCATCATTAGCTTTAAATGAACTAAAAACTGACACTGCTCCTGTATAGCAGTACCTGCAATAATGCTAGTGTGAATGTTGTAAGCTGAATTTAGCAGCTGAAGATGCTAGTTAGGATAGCTGAAGATGGTAACATTGATAGCTGAAAATGCTGAAACTGATAGCCAGCTAAAATATTAGTTAAATGCCAAAATAGCCTAAATTAGCTAAAATGGCTAGCATGTCGCTGAAATATTAGCTAAACTCCACATTAACCTAAAAACTTAAAAAATCCTGAATCAGCCAAGGTTAGCTAGCATGTAAGTGAAATATTAGATAAATTCCAAAATAACCTAGAAAACTTAAAATAAGCCTAAATTAGCTAAAATAGCTTGCATGTTGCTGAAACTTTAGCTAAACTCCAAATTAGCCTAAAATACCTTAATAAACGCTAAAATAGTCTTAAAAGCTAGTAAGATGTTATTATAACTTTCAAGTTTACTACACTCTGATTAATTAATGCCAAAACAGTCCAAAAAGCTAGCATAATACCATTATAATTTTCAACTTTCCTACACTCTGACTCCATATAATATAAAGTAATGACTAATCGACTATTAAATTAGTCGTCAACTATTTTAATAGTTGATTAGTCGACTTGTTGTGGCAGCTCTACACAGATGGAGTACATGGTACATATTTGAGCATAAATTGGTGAAAGATATTGTTCTTTGTAAAAAAGATTTTTTGGATTATTTGTTATCAAAGTTTTAATAAGCTAATTTGCAGTTTAGCTAATATTTTAGCAACAGGCTAGCTTTTTTGACTAATTTAGTTACTTAGGTAATTTGGAGTTTAGTTTATATTTAAGCAACGCTAAATATGTTTGTAAAATTGGCATGTATTAGTGATTTTTAAGCAATTTTGCAATAATTTTTTGAGAAATTTAGGTCAACTTCATCTCTTTAATAGTCATTTAATTAATAATTTCCAGTCTTTTAGCAATTTGCAAATAGCTTTTGCATTTTCAGCAAATCCCTTTAGCAGTTAAAGTAATTTTCAGCAAAAAGCTTCAGCGACTATTTTAAACAAAAATCATTCACAGTAGCATTTTTGCAGGTAATGTCAATTCTGTAGTTGGTTTTCTTTGAAGTTTATCTTAAACTCTTAAAGTTTAAAGCTAATGATAGTTAAGATCCAGTTTACAGATGGTCCATTTAGTTGACTAATCGTAAAAACAATAATCAGTGATTAGTCAGATACTAAAATAATTGTTTGTAGCAGCTCTAGTTTGTTTTGAAGACGAGCCCGCTCAGGATGGATTTTTTTAATTTTATTTTTTTATACCTCCCACTCTTCATCCTCTGATCTTCACCGTCTGTCTCCGTTTCTCGTCGTCTCTCTAGTATTCTTCATACCCGTCTCTGTTGTCTGGCCTGTCAGGTGAGATCAGTCGCTGTTGTCGGATCAGCAGGTCGCACCGTGTGCGTCTGTAGAGCTGTCAGCTGTCTGTCTGTCATCGTTCTCCACAACATCTTCCTCTCTAGAGCTCAGTGACAAACGCACAAACACATATGATGTTTTAGCCTTCAACAGGTTCCGGAAAACAAAGACACACCACACTATAAAACGCAGAATAAAGACGACACAGGAAGCTCAGGCGTAGGGAATGACCTCTGACCTGTCAGGAGCCGTTTCCTCTCCGACTCAGAACAGCCGGCGGAGTTCATAACCTCCATAGTTCTGCTTCATTTAAACCCAGTTTCCTGTTTAGACATGTCAGATCCAGAGATGCTTGTTGTTTATTTTTGCCTCCGTAAAGCAGAAATATTATCTTAAGTTGGAGCTCGTACAGGAAACTAAAACTAATTTGAAGCCCAAAGATGATATCTCTGATATTATGTGACTCCCTCATAAGTTTGAATCTTTTCTGTCCAAAAACCCTACAGGCTCTTTACTGATCGATTTAACGATTGTCTTTGACTTTTACTGAATTGATTTTACATCAAAAGAATTGAACGGATGCAATAATACTCCTGTTCCTCTGCAGCTTTTGAGACACAAAGACCAAAAGATCAATCTGGATCTGTTTTATTTCACGTTGTCTTCTATTATTATAATTCTAAAATGAGCAATTCTGAGTCATTTTAGTTTACTGAAAACATCACAATTACACTAATTATTGTAATTGTCTTCAATGTTGCAAAGTACCAACATTAATAAGTGTCATAGATTTTGCTTCAGTACAAAGAAAGTGAATTTATTTAAGTCTTTAGCTGTTAAAAGTGTTTTTTTGAGTCTACAGGAAAAAGAAATTCAACAAAAAGCGTTAGATTTCATTTATAAATATTTTTAGATTTTAAAGACTGACACCATGCTGGGCGATATGACGATACATATCCTGTGGGTGAAGAAGTGTCTATTGTCTTCTCTTATCGTTTTCATTTGTTTGTTCTTATAGCTAAACTTTAGTTTTCTTTAAAAAAAAATAAAAGAAAATGATGAATGAGAAAATCTTCAAATTTCATCATTTTAAGCCAAATATATTCATGATCTTTTACTGTAATTTTCAAAAAAAAATGGAAGTTACCAAATATTTGAGCAACATGCTAACGTTTTTGGCTAATTTGTTATCTACTGAGGTTTTTTTTAGGTAAATTTAGAGTTTAGCTTCTATTTTAGCAACTGGCTGAATTTTTTGACTAGTTTAGTTTACCGAAGAATTTTCTGTTGTGTTTTTTTTTTTTGTTTGTTTTTTTTTTGGCATATTTGGAGTTTAGCTAATGTTTTATAAGCATGTTAGCTCATTTTAGCTCATTTGTTATCTACTGAGATTTTATAGGTTAATCTCGAGTTTAGCTTCTATTTTTAGCTACATGCTATCGTATTTTGCTAATTTTAGTTTTACTGGGGAATTTGTATTTTAGGCTTATTGTTTAGCTAGTATTTAAGCAACAAGCTAGCATTTTTGGCATCAACTGAAGTATTTTTATGCTAATATTGGAGTTAACTAATATTTTAGTAGCATGCTGTCGTTTTTGGCTAATTTTTCATAAACTGAGGTTTTTATAGGCTAATTTAGAGTTTAGTTTCTATTTTAGCAACAGGCTAACATTTTTGGCTAATTTGTTATCTACTGAGGAACTTTCTGCAGTTTTTTTTTTTTTTAATGCAAATTTGGAGTTTAGCTAATGTTTTATAAGCATGTTAACATTTTTAGCTCATTTGTTATCTATTGAGGTTTTTATAGGTTAATCTAGAGTTTAGCTTCTATTTTAGCTACATGCTATCGTTTTTGACTAATTTAGTTTACTGGGGAATTTTAGGCTATTTTGGAGTTTAGCTAGTATTTAAGCAACAAGCTAGCATTTTTGGCATCAACTGTAGTATTTTTATGCTAATATTGGAGTTAGCTAATATTTTAGTAGCATGCGCTGTCGTTTTTGGGTCTAATTTTTCATAAACTGAGGTTTTTATAGGCTAATTAGAGCTTAGTTTTTCTATTTTAGAACAGGCTAGTTTTTTAACTAGTTTTATCTACTGAGGAATTTTCTGCAGTTTTTTTTTTTTTTTTGGCAAATTTGGAGTTTAGGCTAATGTTTTATAAGCATGTTAACATTTTTAGCTCATTTGTTATCTATTGAGGTTTTTATAGGTTAATCTAGAGTTTAGCTTCTATTTTAGCTACATGCTAGTTTTTGACTAATTTAAGCTTACTGGGGAATTTTAGGGCTATTTTGGAGTTTAGCTAGTATTTAAGCAACAAGCTAGCATTTTTGGCATCAACTGAAGTATTTTTATGCTAATATTGGAGTTAGCTAATATTTTAGTAGCATGCTATCGTATTTGGCTTATTTTTCATAAACTGGGGGAGGTTTTTTTATAGGCTTAATTTAGAGTTTAGTATTCTTCTATTTTAGCAACAGGCTAACATTTTTTGGCTAATTAGTTATCTACTGAGGAACTTTCTGCAGTTTTTTTTTTTTTTTTTTGCAAATTTGGAGTTTAGCTAATGTTTTATAAGCATGTTAACATTTTTAGCTCATTTGTTATCTATTGAGGTTTTTATTGGTTAATCTAGAGTTTAGCTTCTATTTTAGCTACATGCTATCATTTTTGACTAATTTAACTTACTGGGGAATTTTAGGCTATTTTGGAGTTTAGCTAGTATTTAAGCAACAAGCTAGCATTTTGGCATCAACTGAAGTATTTTTATGCTAATATTGGAGTTAGCTAATATTTTAGTAGCATGCTGTCGTTTTTGGCTAATTTTTCATAAACTGAGGTTTTTATAGGCTAATTTAGAGTTTAGTTTCTATTTTAGCAACAGGCTAACATTTTTGGCTAATTTGTTATCTACTGAGGTTATTTAGGTTAATTTAGAGTTTAGCTTCTATTTTAGCAACAGGCTAAAGTTTTTTAACTAGTTTAATCTACTCAGTAACTTTCTGCAGTTTTTCTTTTGGCAAATTTGAAGTTCAGCTAATGTTTTATAAGCATGTTAACGTTTTTAGCTCATTTGTTATCTATTGAGGGGTTTTTATAGGTTAATCTAGAGTTTAGCTTCTATTTTAGCTACATGCTATCGTTTTTGACTAATTTAGCTTACTGGGGAATTTTAGGCTATTTTGGAGTTTAGCTAGTATTTAAGCAACAAGCTAGCATTTTTGGCATCAACTGAAGTATTTTTATGCTAATATTGGAGTTAGCTAATATTTTAGTAGCATGCTGTCATTTTTGGCTAATTTCTTTTTATAAACTGAGGTTTTTATAGGCTAATTTAGAGTCTAGTTTCTATTTTAGCAACAGGCTTTTTTAACTAGTTTAATCTACTGAGGAACTTTCTGTAGTTTTTCTGTGGCAAATTTGGAGTTTAGCTAATGTTAACGTTTTTAGCTCATTTGTTATCTATTGAGGTTTTGGATAGGTTAATCTATAGTTTAGCTTCTACTTCCGCAACATGCTATTGTTTTTGACTAATGTCGTTTACTGGGGAATTTTAGGCTATTTTGGAGTTTAGCTAGTATTTAAGCAACAAGCTAGATTGTTGCGCTGATTTGTTATCTACTTAAGTTTTCATAGGCCAATTTAGAGTTTGGCTAATATTTAGCAATAGGCTAACGTTTTGACTAATTGAGTTTACTGAAGAGTTTTAGCAACAAGCTAGCTTTTTGGCTATAATTTGGCATCTACTGAGGTTGTTTTGGCTAATTTAGAGTTTAGCTCATATTTAAGCAACACACTGTATGTATTAGGGATTTTAAGCACTTTCACTTCAAATTTTTCAGAAATTTAAGTCAACTTCAGCGCTCTTTTATATTTCTTTGGCACAATTTCAAATTTTTTAGCAAATTTAAGATTTTGTATTTTCAGCAAATCCCTTCTGCAGTTAAAGTAAATTCCGTCACTATTTTCAGCTAAACGCTTCAGCCACTGGTTTCAGAAAAATGGCAGGTAACTCAACCTTTCTAGTTCTTTTTTAATCTCCTCTATGTAAAATCGTCCCTGGATTAGCTGTGTCCTTCCCGCTCTTATCCCGCTCCATCTCCAGCCTTTCCTCAGCTGATGTAACCTGAGATGAGGAAGAGGAGGGAGCGGAGGGTTCAGGGCGATAATGAAAGGCTGAGGGACTGAGAGAAAGGGCAGAACTGCTAAGACACGGAGCGAATAAGTGCGAAGTCTGACAATTGGCGAAGAAGATGAGAGTATGAAAAGGAAGAATGAGGTTACAAGGTAATAAGAAGGTGAAGAAGAGACGGGTGATGGAAAGTAAATTAAATGAAAAGACCCTTGGGAGCTAAGACGAAACCGGCGTCCGGGGCTGCTCCTGTACTTTTATTAAAAATCACACGTGGAGTCCACCTCTGATACGAGGAACGATGCTGTTGGATCGGGAGTTTATTGTTAAATCGGTCGAGTTTGTGGTTTTATCAGCTTCATCGCTGCGTAGCTTCACATCTGGTGGAAGGCTGAATCCTTCCCTTATTGCAGCTTTTTTCATCAGAGTCTCAGAAGAAGAGATCTTTTTCAGAAAGTTTTTAAGCCTTCCCGATGCATGAAGTTTCCTCTGAAGCCTTTAGTAGTTTTAGCTTTTTCACTAAAGGAAGGATTTTGGTCTAGATTTGGAAATGTTGGTTTTCAGGAGAGTTGATGCTTCCTTTTGGAGGCTGGTTTGAAAGCAGAAGGAACTGGAGCCGGGTCAGTTCATCCACTAACCACTAGGGGTGTGCCAAAATATCGATATATCGCGATATTTAGTCCTACGGTCGATTCTCGATGGGTGTCACCAAGTATGAATATTATATTTTCATTTGAAGAGGCTGTTGCGTCTGAGTTGCGGAGCGGAACTTTTGCGCCGCTACTCGCGCTGCGTAGGACACATTTTGCCGACGCACTGACCTCATTCAGGAAAAAACAGCGGCGAGATTCTGGCTCGGTACCGCGTGTATAAATCATGTCTACCTGTTCTCAATTATCATCCATCTGTAGAAGAGTCAGCTGGTAAGAAGTGAGTTTGTCTGAGCGCTAGAATGACCGTGATCGTTTATTTCCTGTTGTGGGAACGAGGCGCGTGCTTCTTAGTTGTTTGTGTGTACTTCAGGGACCAGTCGGAATTTTCGCTTTCATGCACTGATATTTACCCTGCTGGTGTACGGTGTAACTTTGATAAATTTATGGTGTAAGGTTTTCAAATAAACGTAATAACTTTTTGCTAATGTTAATTTAAAGTCATTCTTAAATTAAAAAAATGCAGATTTGATGTGTGAACTTAAAAAAATGTAATTAAAATAAAGTACACAAATTCACGGTAAAATTGGAAGTAGCTAGTAAATGGAAGCACTTAAAATTGTATAAATTAGTATAGATTAAAGTTGTTTATTTCTAATTTGTAATAGAATTCGAATTTTTAAATATATATTGCCATTATTATGAGTGTTTTACCTGTTTTTACCTTTTTACCTGACTATTGACTGACCAAATGGAAAATAAATAAAGATTGGAGAAATAATCTCAAGTGTCAGTCTGAGTAAATCAGCCTTTGATTTTGAATGCTCAGCCCTTTTCAAATGTGGAAAAACTACACAAAAAAAATTATGTAACACTTGACAGAGGCTGTAAAACGTTATACTCATCCTTTGGTGGGACGTTTCTTTAGAGGAAGATAGCTGTAACCAATTTGAATTATTTAATTTTTGTTCTGATGTTAACAGTAATTCTGTGGCATTACTATTGTTAACATGGAATTTTACTAATAATTCCAATTCAATGGGTGGTAAGTTATAGTATTAGTGATTTTAGACAACGTTAAACAAAAGTGTCTATAATTTGTTGCACAAAATAAGACAAGTTGTTTATTATGATTGTGTTTAAGCTAAAGAAAAAAAAATGGGGATATATTGCCCCCAAAAAAGTGTTCTTCTATATAATATTAGTAATTAGAGAGGATTTCTACCCACTATCGCGGTATCGCGATAATATCGATATCGTGAGCCATGTATCGTGTATCATATCGTATCGTGAGGTACCCAGTGATTCCCAGCCCTACTAACCACTAGGGGGCTCAGTAGTCAGTACTCAATCATGTAAATAGAAAACAGTCCAACTTTACAACAGAAATAAATACAAAACTCCATGTTTATGAAAATGTATGTTCTTATTTTTTTTAGAATAACAATTGTGCATAAATGGCTTGTTAGTCAAACTATGACGTTGACTGTATATGAAAACTGGACCAAGCATGTGTGATGTCGCACAGTTTACATCTGGCTCCAGCAGACGAGCAGTGATGGGTCTGAGTCGACGTTTCCATGGCAACCACTCTCACCAATCAGAAGTGAGCTTGTTAGAAGTCCACGCCCCTCCCACTTGAAAGCAGACTACACAAAATCTGTCAAGCGTTCTGAACGTTGGACATGAGGGGCAGCAGGCTCCACCTACTTTTAGTGAGTCAGTTTAGAACTTGAATAACCTGAGCTACAAACAATGTCTTTATTTCTCTTTAGAAATGAATCAGATTTTAACTTCTTAAAGCAAGTAAATACATCCTGTTGGGATGTCCAGTTCTTTTATACAGTCATTGTTCACACCAAACAGTCCTCATCAAACTGTTCTAAAGCTTGATTCTGTCAGTTTTCCTCCTGGTCTTCCCATCGTCCTCCATTGGAAATGCTGCAGTTTCACACATCATCCAGTAGGTGGCAGCAAACAGCTTTTTTATCATGCTTTTCTAAACCTTTCATAGTAAACTGTATCCATATATTTGTTAATATATTACCTTTGGCCCACTAAAGAACAAATTGTGAAATTAGAGATATTGTTATCCGACTCGATCTGAGGCTCCGCCTCTCTTTCCTTGTGAGTGCCGCCCATTCGATGATGTCATCCTAGATGTGTCCTCAGCTGCATGTCTGCTTTTAGTCTAATAACAAAAGTACGATTTAGTACATATAAAATTGTATATATTTTTTTGCCTAATACCACTAGCTCCAGGCAGACTCCTACTGGAAGGGGCCGTCCTCACTTTGTGATGTCACAATGTGAACACCCAATCGTTTTTGTTGGTTTATGGAGGACTCTGGCCCTCGAGGCCTGGATTTTGACACCCCTGTTTTAGAGGAACGCTCAGAGATGCGTGAATGGAGCAAAACATTGCTTTGGGGTTTTTTTTGGTGAAAAATTAACATTAAAATTTTTCAAAAAAGTAGATTTTCTTTGATCTCAAACCTTAAAGCCTTAGTTATACAAAAAAAATGAAACGTTTACTGAACTGCACTCGGTTAGCTGAATTTTGAAGAAATGCAAAACAAATTTTGACAAATTCATCTTAAAAATAAAACTATCAGCACTGGGCTGTTAAACAGATTTTTTTCCCATTATATGTTTGATATAAAAAGCCTAACAAATCTCCTCTAAACGTTGACTGTAAAAAACATTTTTTTTAGCTGGAATGTTGGATGTTAGTAAAACTTTTCAGCAAATTAGCTGCACAAAAACACACATTTATGAAGTTTTGTGGAGACGTTTTAGTGTTCTTGGAGGTTTTTTAATATTTATTGAAATTTAATTTGTTTCTTCAAACTTAAAAAGGGTGAGTTTATAGAATAATCGAGCAGATGAGGAAGAATTGAGACGAGGTTGCAGGAGTCTTTGATCCTCGTGAGGAGTTTGTGTAAAATGACATCCGCTTCATCGTCGGCATTGTTTAAATGACGAACTTCCATGAATCATCTGAAGCGCGGCATCTTCACCATCAGAAGTCTGAGCTTCATCTTTGACGACATTAAACTTGGATTATGAAGTGAAGAAGACACGAGGAGCTGCAGGGAGTTTTAATAAAAACTCTGCCTTCATTTCCAGGCGACGGCAGCCGCGTATGACTTCCTGAAGCAGATCATTACTGCGCTCTGGTATCCGAGTATCGCTTCAATATGCACTGTTACATAACATCTAAGTAAGTCAGGATGAAGCTGCCAGACAGCTGCTCTCTTTATCCGTCCTGATGCCGCGGATCAGCACCATCTCCATATCTCAGCTCTTTAACTAGGACTTTTCGGATGAAATAACAAACGCAGAACACGATAATTTAGGGCTTACTGTACGTGTGGAAATATGAGCTCTGGAAATGAAACTTTCTCCGCCGCAGGAAAGGAGATGGGGTTTTTAAGTGAAGGGGATTCAAGGAGATTCATCTTGAAAGCGCCACACGTTTAAAGCACGTGTGTCAAACTGGAGGCCCCGGGGCCGGATCCGGCCCTCCGGGTAATTCTATCCGGCCCTCCAGATCATTTTGATTTTATTGTGATTAATCACCCGGTGTTATCTTGCACTCATTTCTGTTATAGTTTTGACTGAATATATTTTTAAAATTTTGAATATTGGAATAATACTACTAATAATAATTTATTATTCATAATTGTGTTAAAAAAGTTAAGTTTTTTAAGTTTTGAGCTAGCTTTTTGTACTATTTCGGTATTTAATACATTTTTTTAGGCTGTTATGGAGTTTAGCTAATATTTCAGCTACATGCTAGCTGTTTTGGCTAATTTAGGCTTTTTCAGTTTGTTTAGGCTATTTTGGACTTAAGCTGATATTTCAGCCATATACTAGCTGTTTTGGCTACTTTAGGCTTTTTTTTTTAGCCTATTTTGAAGCTAAGCTAATTTTTCAGCTACATGCTAGCTGTTTTGGCTACTTTAGGTTTTTTTTTTAGACTATTTTGAAGCTTAGTTAATATTTCAGCTACATGCTAGCTGTTTTGGCTACTTTAGGCTTTATTTTTTAGCCTATTTTGAAGCTTAGCTAATATTTCAGCTACATGCTAGCTGTTTTGGCTACTTTAGGCTTTTTTTTTTAGCCTATTTTGAAGCTAAGCTAATTTTTCAGCCACATGCTAGCTGTTTTGGCTACTTTAGGCTTTTTTTTTAGCCTATTTTGAAGCTAAGCTAATTTTTCAGCCACATGCTAGCTGTTTTGGCTACTTTAGGCTTTTTTTTTAGCCTATTTTGAAGCTTAGCTAATTTTTCAGCCACATGCTAGCTGTTTTGGCTACTTTAGGTCTTTTTTTTAGGCTATTTTGGACTTAAGCTAATTTTTCAGCTATATGCTAGCTGTTTTGGCTACTTTAGGCTTTTTTTAGCCTATTTTGAAGCTTAGCTAATTTTTCAGCCGCATGCTAGCTGTTTTGGCTACTTTAAGCTTTTTTTTTTAGCCTATTGTGAAGCTTAGCTAATATTTCAGCTACATGCTAGCTGTTTTGGCTACTTTAGGCTTTTTTTTAGCCTATTTTGAAGCTTAGCTAATTTTTCAGCCACATGCTAGCTGTTTTGGCTACTTTAGGCTTTTTTTTTAGCCTATTTTGAAGCTTAGCTAATTTTTCAGCCACATGCTAGCTGTTTTGGCTACTTTAGGCTTTTTTTTAGCCTATTTTGAAGCTTAGCTAATTTTTCAGCCACATGCTAGCTGTTTTGGCTACTTTAGGCTTTTTTTTTTTAGCCTATTTTGAAGCTTAGCTAATATTTCAGCTACATGCGAGCTGTTTAGGCTACTTTAGGCTTTTTTTTAGCCTATTTTGAAGCTAAGCTAATTTTTCAGCCACATGCTAGCTGTTTTGGGTAACCTAAGTTTTTTTTGTTCAGTTTTTTAGGCTAATCTGATATTTTAGCTAGCTTTCAGCTTCAGTGTTTTCCACTTTTAGCCTCAGTGATTTCAGCTATCAGCACTAGCATCTTTAGCAGCCACATTCAGCATTCGCGCTAGCATTATTGCAGGTAATGCTACGTATCTAGTTCATAATTATGTTGAAAAGTTTTGGTTTTAAAGTTTAAAAATGTAGTTCTGGAGTGTTTATCCTGTTCGGCCCGCGACCTAACACGTGGTTTGGATTCTGTCCTCTTGTGCGATTGAGTTCGACCCCCCTGCCTTAAATCCATGTCCCTCATGTCTGCATGTGAGCGACTCAGTGGTGGAGTGTCCACCCTGAGACTGTTGGTTGTGGGTTCAAAACTATACCAAAGTCTCTAAAAGGCCTCCCTTCTTGACTCTCATTTTGGTTGGATTTGAGGGGGTTGAACCTCCAAATTGTCCAGTTGGGTGCAGGTATTACCTTGTTTCTCCAAACACGGCAGTCAGTAAAGTTCCATTTGCATCAATAACCCAGTCGGGGTGTCAACATGACCCAGTGTGTGATATAAAGATCGCTGTGAACTTTTCAACTGCTCTCTGGAGTGTTGACGAACCCCCCCAGGAGAGGGAGAGGGGGGGGGGGGGGGGGGATTGGTCATTTTCTCTGGCCTTTATCTGATCCATCGTCTCCAGGTGGAACAGGAGACATTTCTCTCTCCCGCTCTCACACGGCACCAGGTCCAAATCCAATTACGGGAGGATGCTGGCGGAAAAATGACTGTGCCGTCCCTTTCCCTCATTGGTCACACTTTGGGTTTTTATTTAACCCCTTTCAGACAAATGTTGGGTGTCGTTTCTGTGTCAGTACCTCTGCCTACAAATCGGCCCAAGTCATTTCTGTGGACTGTACTCTTCAAAGGTTTGAGAGCCTATAAGCGTTTATCAAAGATTTATAGGGATGAACTGTTCCAGGACTAAACATCAGAGTCATCGCAGCCACAAAGGGAGAGAATGTGATGTCATTCCTCCAGGTTAACATTTAATAGACTCGAATTGATCATTTGTGACTGATGCCGAGATTAAGTTTAATTTTTTTTTTGTGATCAAATTTTTATTTTTTTTTTTTCAGAAAAGCAAGTGTACAGAATAGGTACAAACAATTGAAGAGTAATCAGGTTTTGCTTACATTGTATACTTTTTACAATCAGAACAAACATACAGAACAAGGTCCAGAGAAATGAAAATAAATAAATAAAAAGGAGAGATACTGGAATAAACACATAAACAAAACTGGCAAGTCACAAAGATGCCTCCAAAAATGATTTAAGTGTCGAAATCGTATTGGTCCACATGTTGATTGTTTCTTCGTGAGCGCCATGAATACGTGCGGTGGACAGCTCAAGATACCCAATATCAATAAATGAGAGCACCCATTGTCTTCGAGTGAGAAGGGACCCCTGCTTCCACCTGGTTGCAATCATCTTTTTTGCAGCTGTTAAACCAGCGAGAAAGATATGCTTCTTCAGCTTATTCATTTTTAACTGTTTTAAGTTATTCAGAAGTAACAAGGAAGAAGAAAGGGGAACATAAATTTGCAATAAAATAGAAAGATTATTTGTCACCATCCTCCAAAACTGTGCCACTCCTGCGCATTCCCAGGTCATGTGGTAAAAAGTTCCAATTGCCCCCGAGGGGCAAAGTGTACACTTGGGGTCGGTCCTAATTTTCATGTTATATAGTCTGCGTGGTGTCATATATGTTCTGTGAATAAAGTTAAAGTGAATTTGTTGGTGATCTGGGTTTCTAGATGACTGCTTAACTGTATCCCAAATGTTATCCCAGTCCAAATTGGAGTCAAGGTCTTTAATATCTTGACGCCACAGCAGATCTAGCTTCAGTGGGAGGGAAGAGATTCTCAAAAAGTGATTGTATAGTTTTGAAGCAATTCCTCTGCCTCCATGATTGTCACTCAAAAGCTTTAAAAATGGATGTTCTACAAGGGTAGTTGCCATGGTACACCATATGTTTTCATTGCAGTTCGCAGCTGTAAATAGAAGAAGAAAGTTGAGCGTTGTAAATTAAACTGCACAGAGAGTTCTTCAAATGTACAGAGTCCTTTGTTTCCAAACACCTTTCCCAAAGATCGAACTCCTTTGTCAAACCACTCTTTGCAATTGGAAGCTTTGATAGGGACTTGATTGATTAATAAATTATGATTATTAAATATGGGCGAAAGTGAGTTCCATCGGTTTAATATGGCAGATGCCTTTTCAGCTGTTTTCCAAGTTGTGATTGCGTAAGACACGATTGGTCCAAACCTTATGTTGTATTGTTTTAGAGACATGTTTGCAAAAATCACTTCATGTAGTCTGTAGGGTGCGACTAAATTTTCTTCTAAATTATGCCATGCTACCTCTGGTCTGGTTTTAAACCAATGAGTCATAGGCCGCAGTGTAAAAGCTTGATGATATAACCTAAAGTTGGGAAGAGAGAGACCGCCCTGAGATCGTTCTCTCTGTATTGTTGATAACTTGAGCCGGGGGCGCTTACCATTCCAAATAAACTTTGTTATTGACCGCTGCAGTCTGTCCCAAAACTGAGCTGGTGGGGGTAAGGGTAGCATAGAGCTTATGAAGTTGATACGTGGCTGCACATTCATTTTAACTATAGCTATACGAGCCCTCAGTGATATAGGTAGTGTAGACCAGTTAACTAAGTCGTGAGAAATCTTTGTAAAAGCATTTCCAAAATTATCGTCTATAATGGTTTTTAAAGATGCAGAAATATCAATGCCCAAATACTTAATTTTTTTGACTATAGGAACATCAAGTGGAAGTGACATCGCCCTCATTGAGTCATTTAGGGGCAACAGGGCTGATTTTGACCAATTAATTTTATATCCAGAAATGTTACCGAAATTTTTGAAAATTGACCAAATCTTAGTTATAGATTGTTGTGCGTTTCCAGTGTACAAGAGAATGTCATCTGCATACAGGGAGATATAATGTTTGGTTCCATAAAGTGTAATAGGAGTAATACTGTCACACAATCGAATCGTTTGAGCCAATGGTTCCAGTGAAAGTGCAAAGAGCAGGGGGCTCAAGGGGCAACCTTGTCTGGTACCCCGAGCTATGTTGAATAATGAAGAGCAGGATGTACCTGTAAGAACCATAGCTGTGGGGTTAAGATACAATATTTTAACCATACTAATAAACGTCAAGTCCAGTCCAAAAGCTTCAAGTGTCGCCCACAAGTAATCCCATTCGAGTCGATCAAAAGCTTTCATGGCGTCCAGAGAAATAACAGCTGTTGGTAAGGACATAGATGTTGCCTCATGTATTATATGTAGTAATCTCCTTGCATTGTCTGAGGGTAATCGCGATTTGATGAAACCGGTCTGATCATTGTGAACTAATTTAGTTACAGGGAGTTGAAGCCGCCTTGCTAGGAGTTTAGCATATATCTTTACGTCTGCGTTTAAGAGGGATACAGGCCTATAATTGGAGCAGTCTGTAGGGTCTTTATCTTTTTTCAATAGAAGTGTTATAACTGCTATATTAACATCTCTAGAAAAGGACCCTTGGGCCAGTGCTCCTTGAATCATATCATAAAGTAGAGGCCCTAGACTATCCCAGAAGGTGGTGTAAACCTCAGGGGGAATCCCATCCAGACCAGGGGATTTGCCTGCAGACATATCAAAAGCTGCATCTCTGAGCTCATTCAAAGTGATGGGCTTACTCAAGTTTGTAAGGTCCTCAGATGTAGGTTGACTCAGCTCGATACCATTTAGAAAGTTATCCACCATAGTTTTGTCATAGGTCACCTCCGAACTGTACAGTTCCTTATAAAAATCGCGAAAAACTTCATTTATCTGAGGAGGTTCGGTTAAGATGTTGTCATCCTTTCCTCTGATTGAAGTTATATTTGTAAACTGTTCATTTGCCTTTAGTCTAAGGGCAAGTAAATGACTGGGTTTAGAGCCATTAAAATAATATGATTGTCTAGTTCTATGTATGAGGAACTCAGCCCGATGTTTGAGAATGGCATTAATCTCTTTCTTCATTAAGTTTAATTTTAACTTTTTCATTTAAGATTTAATTTGAATATTGGGGTGGGGGGCCAAGGGGGAAGTTGCATATTTAGCATTATTTTATCTCTGTTTTTCTAGATTTGGTCTCTAGTTAAGTAAATATAATCAGAAACTTTATGGTTTTACGTTTGTGTTTATGTTCAAAATTCAAGGATGTGTGATTGCATATTAATGCTTTGAAGGAGGTCTACTTATATGTGTTTTCTCAAATATATGTTTTAAAGCTAAAGAGTAATTTTAGGCTTTTCTCCTGTTATTTTTCTATTTTTTTTTTGTGACCCTAAAACTGTGACACAATCCCAACTGTGAGTTTTGGGATCCGTTACACACCTAATGAGTATCGTTTCTTCTATAACCGTGTGCATCCGGCTATAGATAACGTTTCAGTCATGTTAGTCAAATGTATTCGTTTTACAGGTATGGAAAATTGTAAAATAAGCAACTTTTTTTATCCGAAAGGGAAGAAGAAAAACCTGACAGGTGGAGTGGAGTCACAAAAACCAAGAGGTTTTTGACTAATAAATAATAATATTAATTAAATGTATTAATTAAATTTATTTATTTTTAATTAATTAAATAAAAAAAATAGAAATAATACTAATTTGTCCTTGTTAATCTATGTAAATATATCTGGTAAAATAGGATGAGCAAAAGTTAAGTAACACAAATCTGAGGCGGCGTTGAGACCCCTCCTACTTATTTTAAGCCATGAGTTCATTGTTCTCGTCCATAATAGTGTTGGCCGGTACCTCCAGAAAGGTACATGCGTGTTGTTTGGTGTGTTTGTTACCCGCCTCCTACTGAGAGAAATTATAATTGAGTTTACATTTTGTTGACTGTTGCAGTAAAATAGAAAATATGTATTTGTTGTTTTACGTTTTGTTCATGGGAAGTTTTCTCATGTTTCTCATATTGGTGGAGTCTGCCGTTCAGGTCTAACCTCCTGGGTGTGTGGATGTCTCTCCGTGTTCCCTGGATGTTTGCTCTCCATCTGTAGGTCTGATCCCGCTCCGGCGTCTCTGCCCGATAAGGATCTCGGCGTGTTTGCTCAGCGCCGCGCGCTTCGTTAAAGTCACCTATTCTGCTGGCGTTTCCCTGCAGGCCTCCGCGCTTCCTGCAGCGCTTTATCTCCGCATCGCAGCGCCGGCTATAATGGCTCTGGACAAACCGGGCCGGGACCCAGTCAAAACAATCCTACTGTACATGCGCGCGTGCACGTGCGCGTCCACGGTGACCTTGTTTCACCTCGCGCCGCTGCTTTTGCGGGAGCTTTAAGTTCCACGTCTGCAGCCTCACCTTGTCGTCTTATCTGACCTTTTCTATCTCTCATACGTGCACGTGCGCGCTCACACGTGCACACACACGCAGTCCCATTCACACCCGAGCAGCGGTGTAATCAGCTCCTCGTATTGTAACAGGAGATTAGCGCTGCTCAGCTAAAAATCACAATCTGGGCTGTCAGATAGCGAGGCGGGTGACACTCACACGTGCACGCACACACACGTGCACACCCCCGACTGTAATTCAGAAAGAGGTCCACCTGCTTCTGCTGTCATGAACCCCTTCATAATAGGTGTCGGTGCTTCTATTATCAGCAGCGTTTGGAGCCAGCAGCTGCAGTTTGACCTGCTGTGGCTCCGCTGGGGGTGTGAGAATCAGAAGACCTTTAACCCCCCCACTCTGAGCTGCACTAAACATCCAGACTGGAAGAGTCTCTCTCCTGTATTCCCGTTTTAGTGAGCTGGAATCCTGAAGAACATCCTAGTGTAGCAGAGGATCGAGTCCAGGTCCAGCTCAGCATCAGTGATTTCTGGAGCTGGTATCTGTGGGATCTTGAAAAACGAAACCTTAAACACCAACAGCTCGACGATTCAGTGAAATCAGATGCATCCTAGATACTTTTGGGAACATTTTAGGGGGAGACACACCAGAAGACACCAAGGTGAAGGCCTAAAGTATGCAGCTACCGCTGAACCACAGTCCGACCATCAGATTACTCCACACATGAAAGCTTTTACTGAACAGAACCGAGGATGTGGATGTAAGTAGATGTAAAACGCACAGCTTAACCATCAGTAGCTTTAAAGTAACCTAAAACTAGATGTATTCATACTAGCATTATCTGGGGTAATGCTAGTGTGAATGCTGTAAGGTGAATTTGGCAGCTGAAGATGCTGAAGCTAATAGGCTGCTAAAATATTAGTTAAATGCCAAAATAGCCTAAAAAATCAAAGAAGCCAAAGTTAGCAAAAACAGCTAGCATAGCTGAAATATTAGCTGAAATCCAAATTAGCCTAAAAACAAAAAAGATCTTAAATTAGCCAAAACAGCTAGCATGTTGCCGAAATATTAGCTAAACACCAAAATAGCCTTAAAAACAAAAAAAATCCTAAATTAGCCAAAACAGCTACCATGTCGCTGAAATATTAGCTTTAATCCAAATTAGCCTAAAAAACAAAAAAGATCCTAAATTAGTCAAAACAGCTAGCATGTCACCGAAATACAAGCTAAAATCCAAATTAGCCTAAAAAACAAAAAATCCTAAGTTAGCCAAAACAGCTAGCATTGCTGAAATATTAGCTAAAATCCAAATTAGCCTAAAAATAAAAAAAGATCCTAAATTAGCCAAAATAGCTAGCATGTCGCTGAAATATTAGCTAAACACCAAATTAGCCTAAAAATCAAAAAAGATCCTAAATTAGCCAAAACAGCTAGCATGTTGCTGAAATATTAGCTAAACACCAAATTAATCTAAAAATAAAAAAAATCCTAAATTAGCCAAATAGCTAGCATAACTGAAATATTAGCTAATTATGACAGTTTTTGGGCTCTACATACAAAACGTATGACCCAGAACATGTGTTCCCAGCTGAACCTGATCAAACTTTGACCAATCAGGGACTCTGATTCGGTAGTAGGAGTGGGTTGATATCAATCAATAATCGATCCATAAAAGTAGAGATTGAGCTTAATGTAGAGCTTAATGCTAACGTGTAATGGGATTTCCCATAGGGCGGCTAATGCTAACGCTGACTAATCTTTAGAAACTCACAGGCAGGAATTTTCCAAACTCTTTAATGAAACCATTTTTTAAGTAACAGTTTGTGTTCTAAAACAGTTTTTTGCTCATTTTTCTTCTTCTCCTGGAATAAGGTGTAATGCTGTAGCGCGATCGCCACCTAGTGGTCAAACTGAAACGCCCTCCGGGAGTGATTCACTGAAGTCGCTCTGCTTTTGAAGCTTTAAACGTTTCTCTGAGCTGAACATAAAAACATGTTTCAAACCAACGTTTGGGAAGAGAAAAGCCCCCCAACACGTGGGGCGCTCAGAGACCCTGGCAGAGCGCCACTCCGCTGCTAATAACCTTTCAATTCAAGCTGCATATCAATAATTGGGATTTGTGGGCTAAAGCCTCATAGAGCGGCGTGTCCAGGTGTGTGTGGCGCTGTCACGTTCACTAATCCTTCGGGGGTTTTCTGCCGTTTCGGCAGCAGTTTTTGTCTGTGGGAGCCGACTGAAGGAAAGTTCTGTGATGTGCAGCACTGATCAATATTCTGGTTTTTTTTCTCCCTCTTGATGATGAGTTTGCAGGAGATGGGAGTATTTCATCAAGCAGCTGCACGCCTCTCTCTCCTTGTTCCTCGTTATCAGACGCTTGAATATGAAACATCTGTGTTCTCCTGTGATGTTTGTTGCTGGGGAGGGAACCCAGCTTCCAAAGATAGATGCGGGGAGTCAGCCGGAAAACAAAACGCGATCAGCCGTTTGGAGTTGAGCATAAAGGCCGCTTTGATGGGCTCGCCGCTTTACGAGTGAAGAAGCTGCACCTCGCCGAGGCCGTTTCTGCTGCAACTCGTGCAGGAAAACTTTATTTAAAAGGTCCCAAACAAATTAAAAAAAAGAATCTCTGATCATATTTATAGGAGTATTTAATGCTAATCATTAATAAAAATCAACCTTAAAGCCTAATGTGGTTTAAAATTCATGATTCCATTCAGTTTCCTATTTAATTTAATTTTTTTTAAAGTATTTTTTTGGTCATTTCTTTATTTTTAACCAGTTTTAACAAAATTACTGATTTAAGCTTAACAAATATGGATTTTTTTAGATTAAATGTATGAATTTTGTCATTAAAATCTAACAAAAAAGTAGATTTTTCCCCCAAAACACAAACAAAAAGATACTTTGATGTAGAGCTGTCACAAACGATTATTTTAATAGTCGACTAATCACAGATTATTTTTTCCGATTAGTCGACTAATCGGGTCATGCGCAAACTGGATGTAAAGCTCATATCTTCAACATCATTGGCGTTAAATTTGAAGTGTTGAAGCTTTATTCAAACTAGAAATAAAGACGACAGTTTATTAAACCTTCAATGAATCATGCAGCTTCTTTACTTCATTAGTTAATGGTCGACATGGTCACTATTTGTGGCAGCCCAGCTTAACCATCATTAGCTTTAACCTAACTAAAACTAGATAATGCTAGTGTGAACGCTGTAAGCTGAATTCGGTAGCAAGAGACGCAAGTGCTTATAGCTGAAAACGCTAAAATTAATACCTAAAAACGCTGAAGTTGATAGCTGAAATCACTGAAGCTAATAGCTGAAAACGCTAAAGCTGATAGCTAGCTAAAATATTAGTTAAATGCCAAATTAGCCTAAAAAAGTCAGCCAAAACATCTAACACACAGCTGAAATATTAGCTAAACTCCAAAATAGCCTAAAAATGAAAAAAAAAGCCTAAATTAGCTAAAATAGCTAGCATGTAGCTGAAATTTTGGCTAAACTTCAAAATAGCCAAAAATACTTTTTAATAAATGCCAAAATAGTCCAAAAAGCTAGCATAATACCATTATAACTTTCAACTTTACTACACTCTGACTCCATATAATATAAAGTAACGACTAATCGACTATTTTAATAGTCGATTAGTCGTCGATTAGTCGACTAATCGTGGCAGCCCTACTTTGATGAACACAAAGACCTGTTCTTCTTCGACGGCCTTTTTGTCTGTTATCGCTGCTGAAACTTTTTCTTCTTCTTTTTAATTTTATTTTAAGGCAGCTTCAGCGCCGCTGATCAAATCTCTGAAGTTGTTCCAAAAGAGTTCTAAAGTTTGTTTTTCTGTTATAAATCTTTAGAATTTAGTGTGAAACAGCTGGAAAACCTTCAGAATTCACCCATTTGAGTTTAGGTACAAATATATGATCTCAGGTGTCAGTTTGGTAAAGCTGTGATCGTCACCAACTGTATTTTATTTCAATTTTAAATATTTTTTACAAAGAGGCTCTAATATAAACCCCTTATATCTTTTAGTTTTCTGCCTCCTTTTTTCATCTTTTTCTATACCTGTTTTTCTGCAATGAGTTGCATGAGTGCAAATAAATAAATATTCAAACTTTAATGAAGAAATCAGAAGCGGTTTCGCCTTAATGACGTGTCACACCGCCACTACGTAGATTTTATGCATCTCCTATATTTGTATTTTTGTGATACACGCGTGTTTAGTGTTTTATGTATCGAGCTGTTTATCATTTCTGGTCATCTGAGAATTATCCAGTTTTGGCTGAATTTATGTTGATTATATTACAGAATTACTCAGTTGTGTGAAATTTTTGAGAGAGGAAGTTCAAGAAAAAATACAACATTTAAGCAACATATTGCATTAAAATTACTTAATTGATGCATAAATTACTAATGAATTGCAAATAAACGGCTCAATAATCACGCCCAGTTCATGCATGATTCACGTATTGTGTAACTGGTAAATAATTCGGCTGATATTTCACCCGTTTATACCCAGTGGGGGTCTCCCGCTCCCTCTTCTGGCTCGTCCAGGTGGGGATTCGGGTCTCCGGTGGGCAGAAGGCGGTTGGAGTAGGTTAGAACTGGTGCAGACCGGGGAGTCCCACCGTTTTACTAAATCAAAGCTCCGATTTCTTCCGTGAGTGAAGAAATTCAATGACGTTCGGGTTTACGGATTCTTTGCGTTTTTTTTTTTTTAACTACTTCTGTGATTTTAACATGATTCTTTCCTGATACATGTGAACATTTCACATCAAAGACCACATTTTTTTCCACGTATATTCACGTACAACCTATTTTCATCCATTCAAAATAAGCAAAACCTGCGTAGTTTTTCATTTTTTTGCCTCTAATTTCTTTTAAGCCTCACTGGATGTTTTCAATTGATTGATCTGGATTATATTAAGCAATTATAATTACCTCCAAAGGATTTAAAGGAAAGTAACTTTATTTTTTAACCTGCAGAGAAGGTCATGGAAGCTCTTTGTCGTTGCGCACGTCTGCAGATGTGAAACATGCGTGTGCACGGAGCTGTTCTCCATGTAGAAAAGTGTGGTTTCGAATTAAAGCAACACGAGAAAATCAATCAGGACTTGTTGGATATGGATTTAAATGAGCAGCTGTGTGTTTGTGTGTGTGTGTGTGTGGCTTCCAGCAGCTTTCAGCCCGGGGGGCGGGGGCGGGGGGTCTCTATGTGTTTTAATCAGCAGAAGAAGAAGGAGGGCGCGCTCTCTTTCTTTGGCTCTGTAATGAGGCTTTTTGCTGTAAATCCTTTAATCTGAGCAGGAATGAAGGCTATATCTGTCTTCTGGATGGAGAGAACAATCTTCCATTCTCCGTCTTTTACTACTCACACATATTTTTATTAGGAGTCGCACAAACCCACATCAGAAAGAGAACTGTGTTTTTGTTCTTTTTTGTCTGCAGACTTTTAAAGTTTTGTGGAGGTGGACAAAAACGTCTGAAAGACTTAAAAAAGAAAAAATCAGAAACACAAATGAAAGCATCTGTTCACAGCGCTAACTGTTTCTGATACGACTCTGGAGAGAAGAGGAGCTTTTAATAGAGGTCTTCTGCTTCCTGCTGACTAACTTTCATTCTATTGGACTTTGATTTCCGTCCATGAACTTCATCCTTTCTCCTCTCCACTCTACCAGGATTCTTCCAGAAGAATTCCATTCCATTTTTCTCCTGATTTCGTCTTTCTTTCAGACATTTTCCCACACTCCACTTTCACAGTAAGCTTCCCTGGGAGCTGATTAACCTGATTAGAAGCTGATTTTTAATCCAATTGTTAAATACCTTCTGGTTTTTTACAGAAAGATTAGCTAAAGTGGTTTTAAATTTCCATTCAGGAAGTTGGGTAAGTCCATAAAGTCTTCAATCACATGGTAATTATCACTTTTTGGGATAAACCTCTGCACAGATTCACACAGGTTTATTGAAAAATTAGCAGAAAAAATGAATTAAATTGAAAGAAATTACTGTAGAAATATAAACATAAAATTACCACATCAATAATTATTACACTAGAATGAGACTGAAATGAATGGTAGAGTTTAAAACTGAAATATACCATTATTCTGTTTTAGAAATTTGCCTTCAGCATTAATACTGATGTGTTATAGGAGTTAAAGAGTTTGCAGACGATACTGTAGTTTATTCCTGTCTATCTGCAGTGACTGTTTCAACAAAATTAGAGTTCTTTTTGGTTGTTGTGCCAAACTGAACAGTTGTGGTGACACATCAAATTCTAAATCTATTCCATCCATTTTCTAAACACGTTATGGGGGTTGCTGGGGCCTATCCCAGCTATTGTTGGCCATAGGTAAGGTTCACTCTGAACGGATCGCCACCAGTCTGTCCCAGGGCCTCAAATTTACAACTGAGGGGTAATCAATAAAACTGAGGCATGTTTTTGGACCTGAAACTAGAGTGCCCAGAGAAAACCCACAATGCATTGGGAGAACATGCAAACTCAACACAGAAAGGTCCCATCCGAGATTCAAACCAGGACCTTCTTGCCTCCCAGCTAGAGCACTACGCCAATGTGCAAACTGTTAAATTTAATCTAATACCCTATTTTTAAATATAAAAGGAGGCATAAATTGTTTTTAAAAAATTAACAATTTGACTTCCAAAAACCAGCTAGCCATATAACAATTAGGGCCCTATGGTGCAAATGATGCCATGTTTATTCACTCCACATAACTATTAAACAATTATAGTCGGGTGTAAAAAGTTTTTTTGGTACATTTTTTGTGAAAATCATTTTTTACACAATTGTTACAAAATAAAAGCCGAACCACAAGACCACAAAAAACAAAAATAAAAGACTTTTTTGAAATATTGAGTAAAGAAACACCAAAACAGTGACACAAACGTCTTGTTTGTCTGGCTCCTTTTTGAAAGATTTCATCAGAAATCTTTGTTTTTTCATGGAGTCACCTCTACGCGGCGGCGCCTCCGTTCAGCTGCGATCAATCACTCCATCCTCAACTCTTTAAACCGGTGGCAGGGACACCTGACGGCCTTTTGATCAGGGCTTTATCTTTTCATGTAGAGCTGCTCTTAAACATCGCCACAGCGTCAGCACGGAGATCTGCGGCGGAGCCTGCAGAGATCTTCAATCGCCACATCTTAAGGACTGAAAAATGAGTTGCTGAGAAGCGTCAACCGCTCTGACAGATACTCTCATGTGAGCCGAATGCGGCGCCGCGCCGATCGGGCCGCAGTCGGCACTGACGTACGACACCCACATCCATTACCCGCCCTGCAGGGACGCGTGGCAGCTCCGAGCGTTTCCCGTCTTCAGAGGGAACCGGGTCGTAATTAAAGCGCCGCGTTGCAGACAAACACTCCAGGACACACCTGCTTTCATCGGCATGTCACCAGGAGGATCATGGGAGCTCGTGTTGATGATTCGGTTTGCAGAGCGCCCAACATGCCAGCGTGCACGTGAGAGGGATCACGCCTTTCACTCTTCAGCTCAGCAGAAAGATGGAGACTCGTATTTATTTAAGGGGATTGATTTCCCTCCTTCCAGGCGGTCCATCTTCTTCATCCAGCTTGAATACATTTGCACCGATAACGTCGGTGATTCATCACACTGTTTCAACCTCCTTGAGCTTCGGTTGTCCTCCAACGTCACAAGAAACTGGGTGGTTCTTTAGATTCAGAAGTTATGTTGTTGGTAAAATATGTTAAGGAGGATTATGGATGTTTTAAGGCGGGAAAACCCCTCACTACCAATTTATATCCAATTTACTCAGACAAGCATTAATATTTTCACATTTTTCCATCTTGTTTGTCCCTCCTGCTCTCTTATGGGGTCCAGATGACCCCACTCTCGAAGCTAATGAAGTGAGATCCCTCCCCTGACGAAGATGGACAGGATTTTGTCTGCCAATAAAAAAAATCAGTTTAGCGTGCTGCCTTGCGGGGTCCAGATGACCCCACTTTACTTTAATGTGGGCTAAACTCAAGTTAAAATCTTTGTCGAGGCCAAATCTGAATTCTTCTTCTACCTCTACATTTAGCCGTCCAGAGTTATGAATGAACGGTGTCAATTCGGACACAACTCCCACCTGATGATGTCATCAATAGTGGCCGGTCAGCTACCTTAGCGCAGAGCTGCTAGTGCTTGGAAATGCATAGCATCATCGGTTATGCAACTTTAAAAAGCCATGCTAAAATGAAAAGTTATTACCGTATTTTCTGGACTATAAGCCACTACTTTTTTCCTAGGTTTTGAACCGTGCGGCTTATACAAAGGGTCCAGATGACTGAGTGGATTTTTCTTCCACCGCTAGGGGCGCTCAAACTGGAATTAGAAAAAAAACCCGAAATAAACGAAATGAAATATCAATGCTAATAAGAGTAGCCTACACTACTTTTTCTTTAGCGGATAAAACACGCAAGACAAATTACTAAATGGTAATTATTTTCAAATCCTGGTCCCTTCATCACGCGAAGAAGTTTGTATGATGCGAGGTTTAAGTTGAAGGTCATCGAGCTGGGTATCTAGGAGGGAAACCGCGCTGCTGCACGCAAGCTTAGCATCAATGAATGTATGGACGCTGTAGGCAGCAGGTACGTAAATGCACAAAATCGTTCTGTACATGCAGTAAATATCTCATTTTTCAACATAGATATCTGCGGCTTATAACCTGGTGCGGCTTGCATTTCTTTTTTTACTTTATTGATTTTTTAATTGAGCGGATACGGCTTATACACAGGTGCGCTTTATAGTCCAGAAAATACGATACTTACATTTAATTGATAACTTCTACTGCGGCGGGTTCTGTGTTCCTCCCTAAACGAACTATTTCGTCCAACCCTACCCCTTCAAATGAACCCCACAATCGGAGGGGTAGGGAGAAACTGTAGGATTCAGAATGAAAGAAAATATCTGAACGCAATCAAAGATTTATGTCGATTTGGCAAATGAACGCATTCTGCACCAGAACACAATGCGCTGTAATAAAGTGAGGAAAACACTATAAAATAAAGTTTTTACGGAAATGACGGTTCTCTTTGGAACCAATACGGCTAACAAGTCAGCAAGAACTCTCTTTTAGTCTCTTCATTTTTCTTCGGCTCCTTCGTTCAGTTCACACAAACATTCTGACGTCCTAGAAATACATTTAAAAAGAAGCTAAAGTTTAAAAGAAAAGTGTCATTTTCTCAACAAAACTTCAACGCTAGCAGCTTCCATCCTGAATATGAACCGGTTGTAGCCAAACCAGTCGGGGTGATATTTCAGACAAACTTCGTTTCATGGTACCAAATCACCCACGGATGTAGTTTAGTATCTCATTCAGAAAACATGTTTGCCATGAGAAAAAAATAAAATCCAAAATGGTGGCCATTTTTAAAGATGGCGGCCGCACACTGAATTATTACAAACCAATTTAATTTCTATTTGCTCCATTTGTGTTAAAAAAATATGGATTATTAATGCACATAATACAGTATTTTAACTTGACACATCTATGGAATAAAATTACACATAAACTATAAACATTGTGGAATTTTCTCCGACTTTTCTGAAAGTTTAATGGTTGTACCACCAACTCCAGGATTAATACCTCACACTACTGGGTTTTTTCTTTATTTTCTACTTTTTGTGAATTTATCAATATTTTAATTGCAAATTATTTACATATGTGTATATTGTTTCCTCTTTGTACTTTTGTGACAGTGACTCCATCCACAGCTGGTTACAGGGTTCCCGCTTGGTCTAAAAAAGTCTTGCAAGCATTGGATTTATGAATTTGGAAATAATACCTTAAAAAGTCTTGAATTTTGATATCAGAGTCTCAAATTGTGCTGCATTTAATTTTCAACTGATGTAAGTAAACATTGGGAAAACCAGTAATTATGCACCAAAACACGACACGCCCACCGCCCGTTTGAAAAAAAGATGTAAAAGTCGAGCTCTAAACTGTAGCGGCAGACCAAAAACATGATGAGAAGCTTCAGTTTTGATCAGAAATTAGGAATAAATTTATAAAAAGTGAAATAAGATGCAAAAATTGGTCTTCATTTTTGAGATTTGAATTGAGATTGTGTCTAAACATCAGACTACTAAACCTGAAAGAGATTTTTTAAACAGTTTGTTTCACATTTTTACCTTTAAGTTGTGTTTTTGACGTCTGTACCGCAGAGAACCTTTTCCATGAATAATTTGGAGATGTTCAATCCCATCCTAACTGAATCCATTATCCTGAGGGGATATAAGCATCAGCGTGTGATGGCTGCAGGGAAGCTGTGACAATCTAACCACCATAAATGCACTCAGGACTTTACTGTGCTCACATGCAGCTGCCGGGGCTAAATCTGATGTTTTAGATCACTGATATTATATAGAACATTAAAGACTGATTCATGTCATCATAAAAGGCATCGTTTCTTTCCGTCGCTTGCGTCCCGATCATGTGACGCGCCGTTTCCTCTCTGGCCTGGCGCTCAGTGGCGTCTTTGTGTTGACCCAACAGAGCGGGCTTCTCCTCGGGCCGTCTCTGGGATGTCATCAGCTGGTACTTTAGAGAGGAGAGTTTGAAGCTCCTAGTTTGTTTCATAATTCCCGTCTGTCTTAACGTTAATCTGCCTCTGAACGCTTGACCCATTAGAGGATTTTATTTTGTCATGTGACGCAGTAATTCGTCTCTTTCTGATGACATTTTCTTAATTTTTCCATCTGAAAACTTAATTTAGAAAAAGTAAATTTTGTTTTTGCTGGTTTATTTCAATAAAATTAGCTTTTTAAGCTTAAAACTAAAATTCTTATTAATTATCTCTGAAAAGTGATTAAAATAAAGACTTAAAACGGATTTAAAAGAAACAAAGAATGCATCACTGCATCATCTTATTAGAGTAAAAACACTATTTCATGCTGGAAATAATAATAGGAACAAAGTTAAGACAAAGGTGGAGTCAAGAGATAGGCTCCTCCCCCTGAAGTTTTTGCTTTGATCAGAACTAGAAAAACATAAAAGGGCAGCTGTGGCGTTTCTGTTTCTGCCACAAAACTGTTCGATTTTTACAGAAATTAGTTATTATTCCATCAACATTTGGAGGAAAATGTTGAATTTTTATTTTTTTTGTAGAAAATATGTATTTTTAAATAAATGATTCTTAAATTTTTTTCAGTAAAAAAAATAAAGACCAAAACCTCTGAACAATAAAAGAAAGTTTAACATTAAACTATTAAATTCCAAATAGTATTAAACCAAACAGAATTTGTGATGATTTGTGATTCGTTGTTTAAGAATATTTTTTTAAATTTCCCAGCTCCCTGTTTTCCTGGACCTTCCATTTTTCGTAGTAAGCTCCGCCCATTTTTCACCACATGCAAGCGTGAAAATGGCAGCTAGCTAAGAGGATCTTGTTCCCAAAAACAGGAACAGTTTGGTGGAACTGGTTCGGTTTTCCATCCTCAGATTTGGCGCATCAAACCAGACGCCACAAAATCAGCTTGGAGACCGTCGCCGCTAACAGTGGGAGTACGATGAATCGGAGTCGAGATGCTCAAGCTAGCGCTAGCTCACAAAACACCTGCCACTTCGTTTTCAGTTCCACTTCCAAGAGATGTTTAAATAAGAGTTTTTGTGAAATAAATTCAGTTGTTTAAAACTAGAACTTGACTTTAACATGGAAAAAAAATGATTGTATTTTGTTGGCATTTATAAAAGAGATTAGATATTGAAAAATTGATGGAGCAACTGCAGTATTGTTTGAAAACCAGAGATATAAACACGATGATGTTGGTTAAAAGCTCTAAAATCAAGACGTAACAATCGATTCCTGGCGAACTACAGTTTCTCTTTCTGTTTTTTAATTTTTTTATGTTCATACAAAGCAAACAAGAAGACGTCCAATCACAAGCTTCCTTCTTCCAATACGTTTATCTGTCAAATGCAACGCTTGATTATTTGTGGCTTTAAATCCAAAGAAATATCTAAATTTGAGCGTTCTTGGTAAAGATTTAGACTGTATCCTATCTCTAAAACGGTAGTTGAATCTTTACGTAGCGATTGGTGGATCGTTATCTTGCAGTAAACTTGTATCCTCTCTACCTCGTCTGGACGGTTCTGTGCTTTGATTAAACCCGGTTAGACCCGGTTCCTCTGGAGCCTCTTCAGAATCCTCTCTAATTTTCCTCCTTCCCTCCAGCCTGTTTGTGTTTATTCAGCATCGACTGATGGGGGTGTGGAAACCGCCGACCTCCTCGGCGTGGCCGTCCTCTTCTGCGTTTCTCGCTCCTCCAGGCTTCTTCATTACCACCAATAAGAAGTCAATTTCCCCCGAGCCCCGCCAATCATAGCCCTCATATCCCCCCCAGGCCTGACCAGTCGACTTCAATGCTCCTCCGGCCCGGTGTCATGAATGGCTAATGATGCCCGGCGGTGGGCATGAATGCCAATGAGACCACAGGGGGGCTTTTCTAAGGCTCCGAAAATCCCCACATTAAAGGAAGAAACGATTTCTGGCAACGTAAAGAAAAAGTTTGGATAAAGTTGAAGCAGAAATGAAACATCTCTTTATTACAGCCTAATGTGTTACAAAGTCAATCCATCAGGGATTAAAATCAACAGATTTGCTGTTACTAGGATGAAATATAGTAAGTAAAGACTCAACATATAAATGTAGATTTCTCTTCTGATCTCTTCTTCTTTTGTTAAACCTTCAAACACATTCATTTTTATTTATAGGATTAAATATATATATATGTTGTAAATAGGGCTGCCATGATTAGTCGACTAATCGATGACTAATCGACTATTAAAATAATCGACAACTAATTTCATAGTCGATTAGTCGTTACTTTATAATATATAGAGTCAGGCTGTAGTAAAGTTGAAAGTTATAATGACATTCTGCTAGCTTTTTAGACTATTTTGGCATTTATTAAGGGTTTTCAGGCTATTTTGGAGTTTAGCTAATATTTTAGCTTCATGCTAGCTATTTTGGCTAATTTAGGCTTTTTCAGTTTTTTAGGCCAATTTGGAATTAAGATAATATTTCAGCTACATATTAGCTCTTTTGGCTAATTTTGGATTTTGTCAATTTTTTTCGGCAAATTTGGAGTTTAGCGAATATTTCATTTACATGTTAGCTTGCTAATTCTAAATGTTTACAGTTTTTTAGGCTAATTTGGAGTTTTTCTATTATTCCAGCTACATGCTACCTATTTTGGCTAATTTGGAGTTTTGCTATTATATCAGCTACATGCAAGCAATTTTAGCTAATTTGGGATTTTTTTTACAGTTTTTAGGCTAATTTGGAGTTTAGCTAATATTGCACTATTTTAGCTAATTTGGGATATTTTTTTTTTTACAGTTTTTTAGGCTAATTTTGAGTTTAGCTAATATTTCAGCTACATGTTAGCTATTATGGCTAATTTGGAATTTTTACAGTTTTTTCTAGGCTAATTTTGAGTTTAGCTAATATTTCAGCTACATGTTAGCTTGCTAATTGTAAATGTTTACAGTTTATTAGGCTAATTTGGAGTTTTGCTATTATTTCAGCTACATGCTAGCTATTTTAGCTAATTTGGGATTTTTTTTACAGTTTTTTAGGCTAATTTGGAGTTTAGCTAATATTTCAGCTGCAGGTTAGCTATTTTGGCTAATTTGGAATTTTTACAGTTTTTAGGGCTAATTTGGAGTTTAGCTAATATTTCAGCTACATGTTAGCTATTATGGCTAATTTGGAATTTTTACAGTTTTTTCTAGGCTAATTTTGAGTTTAGCTAATATTTCAGCTACATGTTAGCTTGCTAATTGTAAATGTTTACAGTTTATTAGGCTAATTTGGAGTTTTGCTATTATTTCAGCTACATGCTAGCTATTTTAGCTAATTTGGGATTTTTTTTTTGTTTTTTAGGCTAATTTTGAGTTTTGCTATTTCTTCAGCTACATGCTAGCTATTTTGGATAATTTGGAATTTGTACAGTTTTTTAGACTAATTTGGAGTTTAGCTAATATTTCAGCTATATGCTAGTGATTTTAGCTTATTTAGGATTTTTTTGTTTTAAAGCTAATCATATTTCAGATTTTCTTTACATCCACTTTGTCCATGATCCGATTAGTCGACTAATCGGAAAAAGTAATCGATGATTAGTCGACTATTAAAATAATCGTTTGTGGCAGCACTAGTTGTAAAACAACATTGCATTTCAACAGCTGGAGTAAATATTTGGAACAGGCTAGATGAAGACTTTAAAGATTGTAGAACGTTGAATAGTTTCCAACAGCGAAATTGAATGCTGAATATTTATGGTAAAAATGTTTAGTGAAATTCTGTTTAAATGATCAGGAATGTAGCAGCTCCCTATGTTTAGTATAAAGGGGGTAGCCGTTATAAGCTTTGGCTTCTGTCTACTCCCTTTCAGACTTTCCATGATTTCATGTTTTGTTTCCTTTTGTTATTGTTGAATTGTTGAATTGAAACTGTTACATAATGCCTGGAAATGTCTGGAAAAAAAAAAAAAAAACTATTAAACTATAAACTATTAAAATATATATATAAAAAATTAAATCCCAAAGACGGACAGATTCAAACATCCAACACTGATGGGATTAAACCGGCACGAAAACGTGTTACATTAGTGATTAGTATTGCAATGATAAAATGACTTGTTATATAGAATAATCAGTAAAGCAAAAAAAATTCTATTTTACTGCATGAACTTTTGTTTTTGACCAAATTTGTAATTTTCCACCATAATTAAAAAAAATATATATTTAAAAATCAGACAATGTGAGTTTTTTTTTTTTTCTCATTTTGTCTCTTGTAGTCGATGCACATCTATGATGAAAATTACTGGACTCTCATCTTTTTAAGGTGGGGAGCTTGCACAAGTGATGGATAACTTAACAATTTCTTTTGCTCCACTGTCGGAACCACAAAAAGTAAAGCTGAAAGTTAAAATTACTGTTAAATTAAGATCTACTGAAAGCTTTTCTAACCTGGGTTTAAACCACTTGAGTAGCTTTAAATCTGTTGATCCAACTAATTATTTCCTTCCTTTTTCATGTCTAAGCTTATTTTTAAATTTAAAAAAAAATCTAATTTTATTAGTAAGATTCCTTAAAAAGAACACCAGAAAAAGTAACTGGAAATAAACATTAATGAATTAATCAATCCATCACTTTATTTATTGCGTTTCATCAACATGCTGCTAAACACAAGGTGCCTAAACATTAGTTAAAACAACAAAAGTCATCAAACACATTAGATTAAAAGCAACAGAAAAGTAGACATAAAAGAAAAGGAAAATACTTAAAAGCCTAATAAATAAGTTTATCAAATGAATAATTTACAAGCTCACTTAAGTTGAAAAGATGTTTTTAATTTACATTTTACAAAAACATAACTTGTTATTTATTTAATAAAACAAAATATTAAAACAACATGTATAGGATGTTATTTCTCGAGAAAATGAAATTAAAATAAAATTAGTGAAAGGGGGCCCAACATATGACCATGAGGGATCCCACGTTAACAGATTATTTGATACTAGATAGACGTGATCTGGAAACTGCATTAGAACTGTCAAAATTATTCCAGACACTCTGGAATTTTCATAATTGTCCTTTTTATCGATGAAAAAACAGTTTCTCAGCTCTTTGGATCTGCGTGAAAACTTCTGGAAACATATTCCTGATATCTGACGTACATTTTAAAACTACTGTCATTATATTGATCATATAGAAAATTGTCAAGTTTCTTTTTTATATAAACTGATGGTGAAAATTAAATTTTTTTGTGAAATTCTCCTCATTTCGTCTTTTCATAGATTTGTTTTTTATATTTTGTAACATATTTTTTATTTTTTTGTGCTTTAGACTCCTTAAAAAAAACGGACTTTTTTTCCCCTTTGTTTACTCTTTGAATGCTTCTTCCATTGGTTGTAGTCAGGTAGACATGGGGTGCATCTCGATGCCAAACGTCTTTGAAGGAAGTATTATGGAGGTGCCGATGGACAGACTCCAGGAAAGAGAGTCATTCAAACAGACGGAGCCGGGGCTGCTTTCAGATTGACTCTGTCTGTGGGGAATTGTGTGTCAGAAAGCCAGGTTTGTTTGAACCCGTTCCCACGGCGCACACGGCGAGGAGCGGCGAAGGGAAGCTAGAAAGAGCAAAGCTTAGCGAGGTTAGGCAGAGGCAGAAAATCAGTCGGGCTTTATTCCCCTGGCTGCAGCTCCGGCAGACATTCCTGGATTCAGTTTCCCTGCAAAGTTTTTGGCAGAAGGCGGTCAGACTTTCACAAAGTTTTCTTCTCACTTCTTTAATCTGTCACGCTCTGTGTCTGGCTGTGGCAAAGCTGCTCTTTGATTTCCATCTCTGCATTTGACTTTTTTTTTCGTCACATTTGTCCCACTTTAGAGACCCACTCCAATGAAAATGATGATATTGAAATATAAATGAGGCATTTTATTGATAATGGGAGACTTATATTTTGAAAATCAAGCAGAAATTGCATTTCTGTGTTTTTCTTTATTCTTTATTCTTTTTTCTTTATTGTGGATCAAGACCAAATAGAAAAACATCTTTTCTGTGACGTTGGAAATACGCTGGGCGGGGCAACAAGCTCTCAGCAATGGGGAGGGGAAGGGGGGCGGTGTTGCTCAAACAACAATTTCTAATGAACTCCTGCCGCTCTGCAGAAACTGTCTTCGAGAACGACAGGTTTTTTTTTTTTATTTAGACTAAAACCGACATAAACATAATTGAAAATAGATCAAAAGATGATTGGAGTCGGACTTTAATGCATAATTACTAATTTCTTGTTTATATCATTCTCTGAAAACTATTTTTATACTCGCATTTTTATACTTTTAATTTTTATTTATACAAACCAAACCACCTCTATTTTATCCATAGAAACCTGTTGTCAAAAATCTTCATCTCTCCTAACACAATTTATATTTTATGTACTATAGTCTAATTAACTATCTTTGCTTAATTTAGCATCTACTAGAATGGAAAAACTTATAACTTGAAATAAATTCAGACGTTAAAGAGTTAACAAATTCAAACTGCATTTATATTTAATTGAATTGTTTGCCTAAAATTATGTGATTTGCTCAATTTAAATGAGTTGTTATTCACCTTTCAGCCAATCAGCTTTCACTGATTTGCGCATTTGGTTTAGCAGAAAGTTTTCCACCGGATCCCTTTCCTGACAAAACCCCGTGTTTTATCCGGGCTGGGGACCGGCACAGGGACACCCGATTTGGCAACTAATTCTGTTCCCCAAGTGTTCACATATTGACGTTTGGATGAGGACCCTCCGCATCACTTTTTGACCTTTTGGGTGTCTCCAACTTGTCATTTTTTGATGTGCTGGTTGGTCTGCAAGGGTCTGCAACCCTAAGGATGTACCCGGACCCAATACTGACACCCTAACTTCTGGACTCCTCCAGTACTGGTACTTAAACCCAATACCGGTACCCCAACCCATACTGGTGCCCAAGGGTATCCCTAGCGTCTGCAACCTTCGGGATACAATACTGGACACAGTCTGGTCCTTGGGACAAGTCTAGTACTGGTACCCAGGGATATCCCGATGGTCCACAACCCTTGGGATGTGGTACTGAATGCAGACCGGTCCTCAGGATGTGTCCAGTACTGGTACCCCAATACCGGTACCCTTACCCGTACTGGTACGCAAGAACATCTTGATAGTCTGAAACCCTGGGGAGTCTGTACTAGATGCAGACTGGTCCTAGGGACGCATCCAGTACTGGTACCCAATACTGGTACTCCAACCCAGACGTGGTACCGGGTGCACACCGGGCCTGAACACAAACCAGTTCTTAGCCCGGAGGTTGGTGACTCTTGATTCAATGGGAACAGCCAGAACGTCAATTTTCAATATGGGATCAATATGGGACGAGTTGGGAGTGAGAATATGATGAATATGATGACTGAATATGAAATCCAGTTTGAGAAGAACCCACACTGGATTCAGCTTGTCACGACTCCTAATTAAGACAGAAAAAACAATCAAAATGTAAAAAACCTGAATTGAATCATGATTGAAACTTTAAAGGATTGAGTGTAGTCCAGCTCTTTATATCACTATTAGATTCAGGGTTGATTTTAAAGATATTTATTTGGTCATTAGGCCAAAAAAAAAGTATCAGAATTGCTTAAATATAATGATTTCTGACATCCATTTCCTTTTGTTTTTAGCCTTTTAAATTGCATTTCCTGTTTTGAAAATGGCTCAGAGTTGGGCTATAAACTTAGTTAGGGAAGTTGTCTGTTCAAATGATTGATCAGCAAATCTACACCTCTGTCAGCAAAGCATCCCTTCATTTAATGACACATTTCACCGGGAACCAGACCCAAACACACAGGTTCCTTCCCTGCCTCCGCCTCAGAAGGTCTGCTAAAGACCTGCCACATCAAAGGGAAATTCATCTCTGGTTTCCGGGGAGAACCTGTCAGTGTTCCGCCGGCAAACCCGCCTCTTTCCTTTCATCTTCCTGTTCAGGATCTTCTGTCACGACAGAAACAAACCAGGAGTCAAAGGTGTGCGGGCTCCTGATCAGCGACAGTTTAGCAAAAAACGAGGCGCTACACACTTTAATTAACATTTGGGTGATCTCATCAGCGGCCCGGGTCTGCCACGGAGCCGCAAAACAAGGTGTGAGAAGATGAATGGAAGGGGAGGTATTGCTTCCAGCTGCAAGGATCTGTGACGACCTCCAGTGACTGAAATAAATAGAAGGATAAACACGACGGCGAGTATAGATTTAGTGTTATAGAGTCGCAACCCGTCCAACCCCAATAAACCCGAACACCAGCAGGAAAACGCATTCAGTATAAAGTTGAGGAGAGTCTCTCCTCTTGATGAGAGCAATAATATTTCATGGAAACTCCTTCATTGCTGCTTTCAGTGTTTAGTGGTCGTCATTTGGGAGCGGTGGCCTCGTTTTAATACCCAAAATTCTGTTCTAGTATTAGAGATTACAACTTGAGAATAGTTTAAGGTGGAGGCATGAAACATATTATTATTAACCCTTTCAAGACCAGAGTTTTTAGCTTCAACGTTGACGTTCTTTCGACCAGTTTAACTCTTCAACCGTTACTGCAATAAAGGAAAATCCAGTAGACTCTGATGTCAGGCTCTGTTTTGTTGCACTTTTATGATAGTAAAGTGTAATCGGTACAAAGCTGATCCAAAGCCTTATTTTCTCTGTCAGAATGAGGTGATGCATGTTAATCGCGTAAACCAGAGGGCCAAAATCTAAACCACACCGTAGGTCGCGGGCCGTACAGGAAAAGCATTTATTGAACACTCTAAAACAACATTTTTAAAGCTTCAAACTGTAACTTTTTAATATAATTAAGAACAAGATATATAGCATTACATCTGATAATGTTAGTGTGAATGCTGTAAGCTGAATTTGGCATATTAAGATGCTAGTGTTGACAGCTGAAGAAGCTGAAATTGATAGCTAAAAATGCTGAGGCTGGTGGCTGAAATCACTGAATCTGACAGCTGATATTCCTGAATCTGATAGCTGAAATCCCTGAAGCTGATGGCTGAAATCCCTGAAACTGATAGCTGAAATCCCTGAAGCTGATGGCTGAAATCCCTGAAACTGATAGCTGAAATCCCTGAAACTGATAGCTGAAATCCCTGAATCTGATAGCTGAAATCCCTGAATCTGATAGCTGAAATCCCTGAATCTGATAGCCGAAATCCCTGAAGCTGATAGCCGAAATCCCTGAATCTGATAGCCGAAATCCCTGAAGCTGATAGCTGAAATCCCTGAATCTGATAGCTGAAATCCCTGAATCTGATAGCTGAAATTCCTGAATCTGATAGCTGAAATTCCTGAATGTGATAGCTGAAATCCCTGAATCTGATAGCTGAAATCCCTGAATCTGATAGCTGAAATTCCTGAATCTGATAGCTGAAATCCCTGAATTTGATAGCTGAAATTCCTGAATGTGATAGCTGAAATCACTGAAGCTGCTAGCTGAAATTCCTGAATCTGATAGCTAAAATTCCTGAATCTGATAGCTGAAATCCCTGAATCTGATAGCTGAAATCCCTGAATCTGATAGCTGAAATCCCTGAAACTGATAGCTGAAATCCCTGAAGCTAATAGCCAGCTAAAATACTAACTAAATGCCAAATTAGCCTATAAAAAACACTTAGATTGGCCAAAACAGCTAGCTTGTAGCTGAAAAAAATCGCTCAACTTCAAGAAAGCCTAAAAAACTGGAAAAAGCCTAAATTAGCAAAACAGCTGGTGTGTAGCTGAAGTATTAGCTAAACTCTAAAATAACCAATAAATAAACAAATAATCTTTGTTAATGCTAAAATAATCCAAAAATCTAGCAGAATGCCATTTTTAAACTGTAACTTTTTAACATAAATATGATTAAAAAATGGCAGAAATAGTTTTCCAGAATAGATCAATTTAAACCTTAAATAACTTTCAATATTTTACTGTACATAAAAATATATTTTGTCAAAATTATATAAGTTAGAAATGAGCGCAAGATAACATCGGGCCATTAATAAGAATACAATAAAATGGCCGGATAGAATTCCCTGGAGGGCCGGATGTGCATCAACACCTTCACTATAAGGGTGTCCTTATGTCTAAGAGTATTCTCTTATCGTTTCCTAATCTAGTTTTTTTTGGAGGTAAATTTGAGAAGAGCTGTGAAAGCAGATCTGTTTTTCCTTTCTGTTGTGTCAAGAGCTGACAGAAACATTTAATATTTATCTGTATATTAATATTAAAAAGGCATATATATGTAATCTAATATGGCAGCAGCTCTAGTTTCCCTTTTCTTTGCAGATCAGTGTGAATGTCACTCGTCTGTTTGACGATCCAGCTGCTTCATCACCATTCAGACATGAACACAAACGTCTTCTTTAACCGTCTGTGACGTGGTGCAGAGGTTGAGCGGTCGACCTCTGATTGGAAGACCGTTGGTTTGGTTCTCACTTGGAAGTGTCCGCTGAACCCCAAATTGCTCCTGGTGGTGATTGTTTGGCACCAGTGTCCCACAGTGAAGTCTTCATCAGTGTGTGAATGTAAAGCTCATTGGACCTTAAGGGACTGAAGAAAAGTGTTGTATAAGAATACGGCATTTAACAATTATACTGTTATTTTTTAGTTCAAGCATTACATCCATAATCATTTGAGCCCAGAGTAGAATCTTTTTTTAATTTTAGCCGGTGTAATCTCGAGTCATTTGTCAGAAGACCTTTTAAGTAGACTGCAACTTTAAAGATTTTAAAACAATCTTTTTAACTCGCCATTCTCATAAATCATTTAACTGAAATATTTATTCATCTGGACTTTACGGTTTATCATTTTTACATTTATGACTTTTTAAATGTTAATGCATGTAAGTCATTAGTCGTCGTGTTCCAGATGATCTTATGTTCGTCTTTTGATTGTTGGTATTTTAAGTCTGTTGTTCACATGACTTTTAAATAGTTTTAAAGCTTGTGTTCTACACATGTTGATGAGAGGTTAAATTAAGAGGTTGGTTGATTGGTTATTTAGTTGGTTGGGTGGATGGGCTGGTTGAATTGATTAGTTGGTTGGTCGGTTTAGTTTGGTTATTTGGTTGGTTGGGTGAGTTTGATTGATTGATTAGGCTGGTTGGTTATTTGGTTGATTGGTTGGCTGAGTGTGTTGTTTAGTTGGTTGATTGATTGATTGATGGATGGTTATGGTTGGTTTAGTTTGGTTTTTTGGGCTGGTTGCGTGAGGGCATCGTATGGTTGATTGCTTGATCGGGTTGGTGGTTTGGTTATTTGGCAAGTTGGTTTGTTGATTTGATTGATTGATTGAGTTGGTGGGTGGGTTGGTTGGTTGATTGTTTATTGATGGTTGTTATGGTTGATTTAGTTTGGTTATTTGGCTGGTTGGTTGGTTTGATTGAGTTGGCGGATGAGTTGGTTGAATATTGGATGATTATTTGGTTGGTCGGTTTAGTTTGGTTATTTGGCTGGTTGGGTTAGTTTGATTGATTGATTGGGTGGGTGGGTTGGTTGATTGATTCATTGATGGATTAAGCTGCTTGGTTTGTTGATTGATTGATCGATCGATTGATTGATGGATTGATGGATTGATGGATTGATTCATTGATGGATTGATTCATTGATGGATTGTGGGTGGATGGGTGGGTGAACATATTTACTAGAATGGTTTAGTCAGGTATAATAGAACACCAGCTGTGTGATACTTCAGTTTTTCAACATAACTAGTTGTACATCCACATTAAACTAAACTACCAACAACTATTTCCCTAAAAACAGACCATAGGAGAAAATCTAGTGTTTTACATTTTAGATCTAGAATCTGGGAGTTGTTAGACATGAATCATTGTGGGAAAATGAGTACTCACTAGAGTCGACTTGGGGACGAAACATATTTTTTTTTAAACATGAATTATCTGGTGAATGATCATCTAGAATAATAATGTTTTTCAACCTATGTGTTTCACTAATGCGTTGTAAGAAACTGTCAGGTGGACTGTGAGAAATTACTTTATTTCATCTAATGAGTCTACAAACACATCTCATCCCTGTGATTTTAGCTCCTTGTTTATCCAAACAGAACCGGGATTCATACATTTGACACACTTTGAAGAGAATGACTGTTTATTGTTAATACAGTTTACAGAGTCTTTTTGGTTAGTGATGTAATATTTAAAAAAGTTCAAAAAGGTTTAAAATCTCTGCTGTGTTCGAATCAGACTTATTTTTCATATTTGACAGGTTTTTTTTGTCATTCATGTGTCTGGACTTTGATTAAAACCACAGAACACATGCATTCAACAAGGCTTTGAGCTTTAATTCTGCTTGATTTTAAATTGGACCATCTGCTGATACTAATCATTTTCTTCTTTGAGGAACTGTCAGATATGAAAACACCAGACGTTCAGAAATAAAAAAAAGTCTCAATTTAATTGATGCCAACAAGTTTTCCAATTAGATTTACAGGAATTTCAAAGAGCGTCGATTTACAGGATAGTCACACCAAACCGAGAGATTTCTAATGTCAAAGACCACATCAGGTCCAACAGACTCCTGGGAAGTTGGATCATTTTTGGATCTGATCAAATCCGACTTTGGATACTCCAGTAAAGCCTGGAGTCGAGCTGGTTAAAGTCAATAGTTGGGATTCTAACAACGTCTCCCGAGTTGTCTTGAAAAGCGCATTGCAGCCACGGAACACTCTAGATATTTGTGAACAGGTCATTTAGAGGAGCAGGTGGGCAGAGAGATAAGTCTTCTCCCACTAATAAATCCCTCGGCTGAATGGAATTTACCGCCAACTGAAACGCAGACAGTTGACCATCAGAATGATCCGATAGCCTCCGTTAAAAAAAAAATAAAAAGGCAGCGATTCGCCAGTAAAACGCCCCGACCATGAAAGCGCTAATAAACCGCCGCCGCGTGGCTTCCAGGTTTATTGAACAGGAAGCTAATGAGAAGCAGTTTATGTGGGATTAAAAGGGAAAAAGTTCATGAAAGTGAAATCTAACAGAGCTGGGTTTGAGGAGAACATTGTTTACACAGAAAGAAATGGAATAACGCCGATGTTCCCCAAACCTTTCTGTGTTTTACAGCACCTATAATTTCTCCATTCAGACTTATGCTGACAAGCGTCAGACACTAATTGCTGCTGTCTTTCTTTTGCTGCGTGCACTCTCTTCTGCCTTTGTAATCTCATCTGCTCTCTTTCCTTTTACCTGACCTCCTCTTGCCTCCTTTTCCAGCTCTGTTGCTCTTCACTCAGCAGTACCTTTTTTTTTAGACTTTCTTCAAAGAAACTTTTTTTATTTTGAATTATTTTACAAACCTATGAAACAGCACATATAATGGCAAAGACATTAATTTTAATGTGAAATATCTTTAAATCGCATTCTAAATCGTATCCGAGAGCAAATCAAGTAACATCGCGGAGCCAATCAGTATCACGATGCTATGAGCCAAATCAGCTCCTGAAACCATAGCTCAAGTATCACGCACGACCCATCACGATATGGTCTACTGATATCGATAAATCCAGTATCACGGTTGCAGTAGAAGTATCACGATATGGAGTTAAATTGATTTCTTTCCCTACACCCCTAGAAATTGCTTGCATAGTTTTATTTTTGTCCTTATTAAACAATTTAAGATCTTAATCTCAAATTTCACTCATAAAAATACTTCATCACAAAGTAATTTTCTTCATCATTTTGACCAGGGCGTGGTATTGGTTATAATTTACAGAAACCATTTGATTTTATTCTCAACAGCCTGGATCGATTCAATTCTAATTTTTTTTTTTTTATTATATTCTTTAGATTCTTCAATTCAATTTTGAGTTTACACATTTATACACATTTGTTTAAAAATATATTAATAATCTACTATATGATTTGAATATATTTAGAATAATCTGATCCAGTTCACATACTGTCAAATGTATTAGTGAAACAATTATATTATTAATATCATACAAACGGAGAAGTTCTAACAACATGATGCAGATCATTAACATGATCATAAACATTGTTCTGCCTCTCCTGGAGGCCGTTTCATTTTTGCCACTAGGTGGCGATCGCACTATAGCATTAAACCTTATTCCAGAAGAAGATAGTTTGAGCAAAAAGAACAATGCTTTAGATGACAAATGATTAAAAAAAAATTTCCTTAAAAGAGTTTGGAAAATTCATGCCTGTGAGTTTATAAAGATGTTCATTTCGGTTGTCAGAATTCCCTCCCTAACTACTAAAAACTATCTAGTGCCCTGGATTTTAATGATGATTTTTGACACCATGCTCACTACTTTACTGTCGTTTTTCTAAACAGCGGATATGACGTCACCGATTTCACAAAGTGAAAATCAAATAAAAACAAATATTTCCTGACGTTAATTTATGACTCCACTGTGTTCTGATGGTGAAAATGTGGACGGTTTATTCAAATATTACATTTAAACATGTTTTTTTTTTTTCTCGAAATTGTTCGACCGCAATGCATTGTGTTCTATATTCAGCATTGATGCATGCTAGTTTTTCACCAAGACTTCTGGGAAACTTCCAGTTCCCTTGATTTTGGAATTAGTAGATTAGTACACTATACAGTGATTGGGGGGAAATTCAGACACAACCTTAGACGACAATGTATGTTTAGTCGAACGAGCGTTAGCATTAGCTGTCCTAACAGCTAAAGATCGATTTGGGCTCGTTTTCTACTGATCAAAACCTAGAAGGTCCCGCGTTAGCCTTTAAGAAATTTGGATTTGTATTCATAACCTTCTTTTGTTTTTGTTTTTTTAAATAAATGTAATTAATGTCTACTTTTGGCACAGACAAAAGCAAAACAATATATAAAAAGAAACTAACATCTCTCAAGAAGGTATTTTTTTTACGTTTTTAACTTTAGTAGCAAAAAGCTAGCTTGATGCTTAATTACTATGTGGACTTCAAATTAGCATAACATTTCTCTGTAAATTAAATCAGAAATCAAAGATTTTAGCATGTTGCTGAAATAAAAGCTAAACTCAAAATTATCCTAAAACCCCCAGTAGATAACAAATTAGCTAAAAATGTTAGCATATTGCTAAAAAATTAGCTAAACTCCAAATTAGCGTAAAAAACTAATTAGAGGCCAAATCTGCCAAAAAAAACTAGCTTGTTGCTTAATTACTCGCTGAACTCCAAAATAGCCTAAAATTCCTCAGAAAACTAACTTAGTCAAAAACGTTAGCATGTTGCTGAAATAGAAGCTAAATTCTAAATTATCCAAAAAAAAAAATGTAGTAGATAACAAGTTAGCTGAAAACATTAGCATTTTACTAAAATATTAGCTAAACTCCAAATTAGCATAAAATTTCTCAGAAAACTTCGCCAAAAACGTTAGCATGTTGCTAAAATAGAAACTAAAATTCTAAACTAGCCTCCAGTAGGCAACACATTAGCCAAAAATGTTAGTATGTAGCTAAAATAATAGCTAATCTCCAATTTTTTTTAATTTACTATTTTATTTTTCTTCAGCAACAGAGCCACCATGGAGAAATAAAAGAGCCACATGTGGCCCCGGGGCCGCAGGTTGCAGACCTCTGTCCTAAGGGAAATTCCATTAGACGTTAGCATCTAGCTAGCAAACTTTAGCTTTGTCTATCGAGCTGATCTGTATTTTTATGAATCGATTTTTATCAACCCAGCCCTAATTTTGACGTTTCTCTTTTTTCCCCCACAGACGAGATGGAGTGGTGGTGGGCGTGGCCGCTCACAATGGTCACCATGGCAATATTGTTCCTCAGCCCCTCTCTTGGCGGGAGCGTGGAGTTCTCCTCCACAAGCGTCATCAACAACGTGGTGTCGGACCCTCGCACGGGCAGGCTCTACGTCGGCGCCGTCAACCACCTCTACCAGCTGAACTCCAACCTGGAGGTGGAGTTCGTCTCCAAAACGGGTCCCAGGAGGGACAGCCAGCTTTGCACGCCGCCCGTCACCGCCTGCGATGAGGCGAAGGACACGGACAACCACAACAAGCTGCTGCTGGTGCACGGCGCCAAAGACATCCTGGTGGTCTGTGGGAGTGTCTTCAGAGGAATCTGCTCGCTGAGGAACCTCAGCAACGTGGACCACGTCATCTACTTCAGCGACAGCAACGGGGAAAAGTCCTACGTGGCGAGCACGGAGGAGGGCGTGTCCGTGGTGGGAGTGATGTCATACTACACGATGGATGGCGTTCAGCTGCCAGTCTTCCTGGTAAGACACACAACACATTCTCACTAACTGGTTGTGTTTTGACGTGCCGGCTGTTCCCATTAAATCACGGGTCGAACCGGAACCGGTCCAACACCGGGAAACAGAGCATGCCGGTACCTTAACCCAGAACCGGTACCATAACCCTGTACCGGGTCAGGTCCTGTTGTCTGTAGTTTTTGGACTTGTTAATCTGTTTTCAGTGGAGAGAAATAAGTCTCACCCTGATTTGTGCGTAATTCTTGATTTGTGCATAACTTTGAGTTTGTGCGTCCGTATTCTTAATTTGTGTTTGCGTAATTTCTGATTTGTGCATAGCTTTGGATTTGTACACATGTAATTGTTGAATTGTGTATAACTTTAGATTTGTTCATGCGTGAATCCTAATTTATGTGGAATTCTTGATTTGTGATTAATTCCTGATTTGTGCGTAACTTCGTATTTGTGTGTAGTTCTTGATTTCTGCGTAACTTTGATTTGTGCATACATAATTCTTGATTTGTGCGTAAATTTGGGTTTCTGCGCAAGTCTTGATTTGTATGTAATTCCTGGACTTGTGTCTTTGTGCAAATTCGGAATTTTTGTGTCAGTTCCTGATTTTGTGAATAAACTGTTGAATTTTTCTGTACGTACTTTCTGATTGGTGCGTAACTTCGAGTTTGTGTGTAGTTCTTGATTTGTCCATAAATTTGAATTTCTGCGTACATAATTCCCTGGATTTGTGCACACATCTTAACCCATTACAAAATAGTACAAAAATTATGAAATAAAAAAATACCAAATACAATTTACACATGAAGAAATTAAAATTACAACAGTTTGAAACTATTTACAGACATTCAAATCTTTTTTTGAATTTGATAATTTCAAGAATACGCACACACAAAATAGAGTCTATTTTCTCTCCATAATGATGCTTTCTTATTTTAAAGCCTTAACAGATTCTTCAGAACTCTTTGCATAGATTTCTGAGCTGCTTCTTGAAGCACGTCTCCCGTGATTCACGAACCCTCGCCGTTCTCTCTAGGTTGGAAAAGGCTTCGGCGGCCACGACTGCACCAAGCTGATAGCCACGCGGATCCTCCAGGACCACCACGAGTGGGTGGTGTTTGACAGCATCATCGAGGCCTCGGCGGTCCAGGCGGCCTCCTTCGTCAGGGCCTACCTGCACGACTTCCGCTTCGCCTTCACAGACAGCAACTATGTGTACTTCCTGTTCTCCCGGACGCTGGGCACGCAGGACATGAGGATCTTCACCGTCATCGCCAGGATGTGCGAGAACGACCACAGCTATTATTCCTACACTGAACTGCAGCTGAACTGCAGCGCCACCAACAAGTACAACAAAGCTCAGGTGACCAACGTTCCCAAAATGGATTCCAGATCTTGTCTTGCTGCTGTTTTGTTTTTATTAAAATTCTCTTTTTTCCCCCGTGGTCTCTCAGGCTGCCTTCGTAGGAGAACCGGGTCAAGTTTTGGCTAAAAATCTGTCCAGCTCCAACCAGTACGGAAAAGTTTCAGAGCAGGACAAAGTTCTGTTCATCACCTTCACTTCTGATGAAGACCCGCACTCTTCAGCCATGTGTATGTGTCCAGAAACCCTCCACTCTTCAGTCTCTGCATACGTGTTCCAAATTATTATGCAAAAAACCGTCGGCGTCATTTTCAGGTCACTAACCTTTAGAGTTTTTGGGTCATTGCCGTGACATCCAACTGCATTTATTACAGTATAATAGTGATTAAATTAAGGATGCCACGATTAGTCGACTAATCAACTATTAAGAGTCGACAACTAATTTAATAGTCGATTAATCGTTACTTTATAATATATAGAGTCTGACTGTATCAAAGTTGAACGTTATAATGGCATTATGCAAACTTTTTGAATTATTTTAGTATTTGTTATTGTAGTTAAGCTAATATTTCAGCTACATGCTAGCTATTTTGGCTAGTTTTTTTCAATTTTTTAGACTTTTTGTAGTTTAGCTAATATTTCAGCTACATGCTAGCTATTTTGGCTAGTTTTTTCAGTTTTTTAGACTATTTTGGAGTTTAGCTAATATTTTAGCTACATGCTAGCTATTTTGGCTAATTTAGGTTTTTAGTTTTTTAGACTATTTTAGAGTTTAGCTAATATTTCAGCTACATGCTAGCTATTTTGGCTAGTTTTTTCAGTTTTTTAGACTATTTTGGAGTTTAGCTAATATTTTAGCTACATGCTAGCTATTTTGGCTAATTTAGGTTTTTTCAGTTTTTTAGACTATTTTAGAGTTTAGCTAATATTTCAGCTCCATGCTAGCTATTTTGGCTAGTTTTTTTCAGTTTTTTTAGACTATTTTAGAGTTTAGCTAATATTTAGCTGCGTGCTATGTGTTTTGGTAAACTTAGACTTTGTTTCAGCTAATTTCACATTTGACAGATATTTTAGCTGGCTATCAGCTTCATTGATTTCAGCTATTAGTTTCAGCGATTTCAGCATCTTCAGCTATCAGCATTAGCATCTTCACCGGCCAAATTCAGTTTAGAGCACTCATGTTAACCATTATCGCAGGTAATGCTATATATCTATTTTTTGGTTAGTTTAAAGCTAATGGCGGATAAGCTGTCTGCTTTACAACCAGTTTGTGTATGACCCGATTAGTCGATTAATCAGAAGAAATAATCAGTGATTAGTCGACTATAGAATAATTGTTTAAACTAGTTTAAACGCATGAAAATATGCTAAAATATTTCAATCAAATATTAGATATTTTGTTATTTGAAGACTGTTTTATTATAGACTGTCCACGCATTAAAAAAGAAAAGAGAAGTCTAGGGAAAGGGTCATGAAGAGGGCAGGAATGTAGGTTTCCATGACAACAGGCTCTGCTTATCGCATTTTCAGCAGATTGTTTTGGTTTGGTCAAGGGAGTGTGCCCTTGACTCGGGAGTTCCTGGTTAGAGAAGATTGTAGAGATGATGGTTTCAGCTTCTCAAAGGAGATGTTGATGTGATGCAGATATGACTCAGACCTTTTTTTTATGTAACCCATTCACATTATCCTTATAGTTCATATTTTCATGAACCTTTGAGATAATAGCATACAATATCTCATATTTACTGAAATCAAAGCTGTTCCAATCATAAACATCTCTTTAGGTCAAGTTACATTTGAACATTTTCTTGACAGTATCTTGGTGATGCAGAGATGCCAGAATGTTCACACATTTTCATAAATCTTACACTTTGTTAAAATGTAAGTGTGCTGGAAGACACAGACGAGGCTTAATGATCGTCTCCATCAAAAATCCAAAAGATGAATCTGAACTACAGTATGATAATGAGAGGGTCACGGTTTTGTTCAGGGTTGAATACTGAGCTCCTCTCTTAAAAAAAACGCCGCTTACGAACCAGTTTAATCAGGCATACAAACTGCCCACACTTCAGCCAGAGACGAAGCGGAAAGCAAATTAATTACTTTTTCTTTTTTTTTTTAGAAATAGCAGTTTTTTTTTCTATCAGCATCAATCTGAACTTTGAGCTGTTGCCATGACGAAATTATACAACGGACTGTTAAGTATCAAGTGTATTTTCAATTTTGTTTAGGGGTCAAGTTTGTGTTTTTTTTTTTTTTTTAATATGAAAATGAATGAAAATCCCCCTCATAACTAGAGAATGGAGTTGGGCTCTTATTCTGAAGGCTGGAAAAACACTCCACATTAAAATGATTGAGATCCTATGATGCAGAAGTTTATTGCAAATAGTTCCAAACATTCAAACCAAAGAAACTAAAACATTAATCTAACATATTAGCATGAATCACGTCCTTCTGTGTCATTTTAATAGAAAAGTGTCTCTTGTTTTTAGTTTTTTTTAAATCTCTTATTTGTTTTTAAGTGCTTGAATCTTTTAGAATGTGTTTTGAGGGTTTAAAAAAGGGTTTCATGTTTTAATAAAGTGCAAACATTTCTGTTAAAGCGACTTAAGTGTAAGGAAAAATTACACTAAAAAGCGGCAAACCTTTTGATTTGATCTAAAATTTGACAGAAGGAGCAGATGTGTGGTGTAGGGCTGCCACGATTAGTCGACTAATCGATGACTAATCGACTATTAAAATAGTCGACGACTAATTTAATAGTCAATTAGTCGTTACTTTATATTTTATGAAGTCAGAGTGTAGTAAAGTTGAAAGTTATAGTAGCATTTTGCTAGCTTTTTGGACTACTTTGGCATTTATCAAGTTTTTTTAAGGCTATTTTGGAGTTAAGCTAATATTTAATATACATGCTAGCTGTTTTTGGCTAACTTAAGCGTTTTTTTTTTTTTAGGCTATTTTTTAATTGAACTAATATTTCGGCTACATGCTAGCTGTTTTGGCTAATTTTGGATTTTTTTAAAGCTAATTTTGAGTTTAGCAGGAGTATGATAGCTATTTCGGCTAATTTAGTTTTTTGTTTTTTACGCTAATTTGGAGTTTAGCTATTCTTTCAGCAGCATGCCAGCTATTTTGGTTAACTTTGGCTCTCTTTGTCTTTTAGGCTAATTTGGCATTTAATTAATATTTTAGCTGGTTATCAACTTCAGCATCTTTATATCCAGTTTGCGCATGACGCGATTAGTCGACTAATCGGAAAAAATAATCGGTGATTAGTCGACTATTAAAATAATCGTTTATGGCAGCCCTAGTTTGGTGTGTTTGGATAATCCGCCTCATTAGAGAAAGAAATAACAGGAGATTTGAACAAAAAAAAAACATGCTAATTTTAATGGGACAGTTTGGAGTTTTTATTTCAAAACTGTCTTTTTTCCCCTCATTTTGGTGCCAACTGCACTAATAGGAGGATTTCCTCCAGAGAAAAACATCAATTTAAAGAAATGCTGCGTTCAGGTGCTGTTGGAATAATCGGAAAAATGCTTGAAATTACACGTGAACTTAAAAAAAAACAAAAAACAAATATTTTTTAAAAAATCCTTCATGGATGCAGAATAACTTTCTGAACTATTAAATGGGATTTTCGGTAATAAATTCGCTTAACGAAAACACCACAATTATGAAAAAAAACAACTCGCATTTATGGAAAAAAAAATGTTAGCGCTCAGAGGAGGTTGTTTTAGGGGCGTGACAGAGACTTGAATTGATCGTGTCGTAATTTCAAACAGTTAAGAGTCCAGCTGCATACTTGTTAGAATGTTTTAGTCACTTTATAACAGTCAATGGGCTAGCTGCGCTGCGTGCGCGCGCGGCCCGCGCAACACTGCTCTGATGTCAACCAAATACTTCCTTTAAGTGAATCAAATTTGAAGAAATCGAAAAAAATTGTTTTAATAACTTCTCGCATGAGATGGTTTGTGTTTATGCACTTAACTATAATTTAACAGAAACAGTATCATTGCGAATTTTTTTTTTTTTTTTTTTTTTTGACATTTCGACATTTATGAAGACATTTATTCATAGGTTTAATGGAAACGCAGCTTATATTGCACCCTCAATGGGGAAACATCTGAATTACAGGGAAAATAAAACAATAATTAGGATTATTAATATAATTACTAGTTTAATGGGCTGGATTTAATCATTTAAGGGGCCACTTTTGGCCCCTGGGCCGAAGTTTGTCCACCATTGGTCTAACCTGAGTTTTATTTGCCTAATGATGCAATTTAGGTTTTTTTTTTGTTTAGTTTTTGTTTTTTTGCAGCTTTGTAAGATAATTAACTTTAATACTGGAGATCTCGCCAGCTATAAAATAAAACTAGCTATCGTAAATCTTTGACCCTTTTCGTAAAATCAAAGCGAATTCTGAGGCAGAGAAAAGCAGCTTTGTGACAGTAAAAAGTAAAGTAATTTCAAGTACTTTATGCTCAAAACTACTTTTTTCATCTTAAAAATTAGTTGTAATTTCAGAGATTGAGATTTAAGAAAAATTAAATGAAATTTTGACACAGCTGAAAATAAACTTGGAATGTTTCAAATATAGAAATGTGGTTATAGTATGAACATATGATTCTGTTTTTAAGCATGACTCTCTCCTTGGCCCCGCCCACAGGCATGTACCCTCTCCAGGCCATCAACGACCAGTTCGAGCAGCTGACTAAAGCTTGTTACCTCAGATACGGCATGATCAACGACAAATCCGTGGTCTACTCGCCCTACGCAAACAAGCCTGACGAGTCGTGCGGCCACCACCCTAATGTAAAAGCAAGAACTTTAAAGAGAAGAAAAATAAAAAATGAGCATCATTAATGCGATCTTTAATTCTGTTTTCTGCTCAGTCTGACAATTACAAGTGTGGAGCTGAGTTCCTGCCTTCACCTTTGGCCAGCAAGGCAGAGTTTGCCTTGTCTGCAGAGCCTTCCGTGGTCCATAAGACTCGCTTGACTGCTGTGGCGGTTGCCGTGGAGATGGGGCACGCCGTGGCCTTTCTGGGGACCGCCACCGGGAAGGTAACGTAACCTTTTTACTACCAAATATTTTGTTGTTTTCTTCTTTTGGAGCTGTTTCTTCCACTTCTAACTCGTGTTTTTTTAAAAGCTTAAAAAATGTTTTATTGTAAATCTATCGTGATTGTTATCTGCACTAAGTTGTAGATTTATAATGAACTCTTAAGTCCTTTAGCTAACACCAAAGCTTTAGCTAACTCCAAAGGTTTAGCTAGCACCAAAGCTTTAGCTAGCACCAAAGCTTTAGCTAACTTTAAAGCTTTAGCCAACTCCGAAGCTTTAGCTAACACCAAAGCTTTTGCTAACTCTAAAGGTTTAGCCAGCACCGAAGCTTTAGCTAACTTTAAAGCTTTAGCCAACTCCAAAGCATTAGCTAGCACCAAAGCTTTAGCTAACTCCAAAGCTTTAGCTAGCACCAAAGCTTTAGCTAACTCCAAAGCTTTAGCTAACTCCAAAGCTTTAGCTAGCACCAAAGCTTTAGCTAACTCCAAAGCTTTAGCTAACTCCAAAGCTTTAGCCAACTCCAAAGCTTTAGCTAACTCCAAAGCTTTAGCTAACACCAAAGCTTTTGCTAACTCCAAAGGTTTAGCCAGCACCGAAGCTTTAGCTAACTTTAAAGCTTTAGCCAACTCCAAAGCATTAGCTAGCACCAAAGCTTTAGCTAACTCCAAAGCTTTAGCTAGCACCAAAGCTTTAGCTAACTCCAAAGCTTTAGCTAACTCCAAAGCTTTAGCTAGCACCAAAGCTTTAGCTAGCACCAAAGCTTTAGCTAACTCCAAAGCTTTAGCTAGCTCCAAAGCTTTAGCTAACTCCAAAGCTTTAGCTAACTCCAAAGCTTTAGCTAGCACCAAAGCTTTAGCTAACTCCAAAGCTTTAGCTAGCACCAAAGCTTTAGTTAACTCCAAAGCTTTAGCCAGCACCAAAGCTTTAGCTAACTCCAAAGCTTTAGCTAACTCCAAAGCTTTAGCTAGCACCAAAGCTTTAGCTAGCACCAAAGCTTTAGCTAGCACCAAAGCTTTAGCTAACTCCAAAGCTTTAGCTAGCACCAAAGCTTTAGCTAACTCCAAAGCTTTAGCTAGCACCAAAACCTTAGCTAACTCCAAAGCTTTAGCTAACTCCAAAGCTTTAGCTAACTCCAAAGCTTTAGCTAGCTCCAAAGCTTTAGCTAACTCCAAAGCTTTAACAAGCACCAAAGCTTTAGCTAGCTCCAAAGCTTTAGCTAACTCCAAAGCTTTAGCTAACTCCAAAGCTTTAGCTAACTCCAAAGCTTTAGCTAACTCCAAATCTTTAGCTAGCACCAAAGCTTTAGCTAGCACCAAAGCTTTAGCTAACTCCAAAGCTTTAGCTAGCACCAAAGCTTTAGCTAACTCCAAAGCTTTAACAAGCACCAAAGCTTTAGCTAACTCCAAAGCTTTAGCCAGCACCAAAGCTTTAGCTAACTCCAAAGCATTAGCTAGCACCAAAGCTCTAGATAACTCCAAAGCCTTAGCTAACTCCAAAGCTTTAGCTAGCACCAAAGCTTTAGCTAGTACCAAAGCTTTAGCTAACTCCAAAGCTTTAGCTAACTCCAAAGCTTTAGCTAGCACCAAAGCTTTAGCTAACTCCAAAGCTTTAGCTAGCACCAAAGCTTTAGCTAACTCCAAAGCTTTAGCTAACTCCAAAGCTTTAGCTAACTCCAAAGCTTTAGCTAACACCAAAACCTTAGCCAACACCAAAGCTTTAGCTAAAGCCTTAGCTAGCACCAAAACTTTAGCTAGCACGAAAGCCTTCTCAAATACCAGAGTTTCAGCTAACACCAAAGCTTTAGCTAAAGCCTTAGCTATCACCATAACTTTAACTTTAGCTAGCAACACATTCAGCTAACACCAAAGCTCTAGCTTTAGGTAAAGCATTAGCTAACAGCAAAACTTCAGCTAATACCAAATCTATATTTTCTAAATATGTAACTTCTGGTGACATCACTACCGACCCGGATTAGCTCTACCGCGCATGCACGTCAGACGATGGCAGATGCTGCATTAGAAAGCCTGCACCATCATTTTACGATTAAAAAAAAAACAACAATTAAATCAGTAGTTGACTATTCTGTTCATGACTAATCATGGCAGCCCCTCATACCACTCAGGAAATGAGGCAAATTCAGGAGATGATGGAGGCATTTGTAGATACAGACATATATGCGTGTTGTGGATCTGTGTTTACTTCAAACCAGAGTCAAACACAACCAGCCTCATTGTTTCCAGAGAAACAGTTATTTTAGTTTTTCCAGGTTGTTTGTAGCTTTGCTGCAGAAAAGAGAAGAATCTGTACAGCCAATGAACACTTTTATCTTTCTTTAGTAAAGCTGGGTTTTGAGTCCACAAATATGGAATAGTTTCATCATCTCAGTTTTTGAAAAGTTTTAACTAAATGAAAGTTACGATACGGGGAACCTGAGAGCGTCTTAATGGTGACGTGGTGTTTCTCCAGGTGCTGAAGGTTCATCTGTCGGCGTCCTCCAAGGGGCACGAGCAGGAGCTGGGAGAAGTCACCGGAGACGAGGTCAACAAGAACCTGCTGTTCGATTCCAGCCGTGAACACCTGTTCATCACCACCAGGGAAAAGGTCAGTCTGATGCAGAGCATTGATTGGTCAATCCATTTCTGCCGCCTCGCGTCCAGAAGGTCACCGATGCTCCTCCGTGACATCCTTCCAACTAAAGACTCTTTCACTTACCGTCTGCGTCTTTATTTGATCGTTTATTCATTCGGTCGACTAGCGCCACAGCATCCGTCTACATTAGCGCACGCGAGTCAGTTATTGATTGGTTGGCTCTTTGCCTCTCCGCCGCCGCGTTTGTTTCTCGCTCCGCTTTTATTCCTCATCCGTCTTCCTCCTTTCATCCCTCAGGTTTGCAAGGTGAAATGGATGTTATCGAGTTAGAAATGAATTAATCACAAAGCGCTTCAAGAAGGCAATTTGCTTTGATCAAGTCAAGTGAGGACGCTCCAGCTCGTCCCATCTGCTCATTTAAATCTAACAGACTCTTCTGAGCGCAGACGTTATTTGTTCAAGGAAACCGAAAAACCCTCGAAGTGACGCTCCCCTCAGAGAAAACGCTCTTCATTCGATTATCAGGAGACTCCGAAAATCAAAGATTTAGTGAAAATAAATCACACATAGTACCTAAAATATTCAAGTAGTCTGGAGACTCTTTGAGATGATTTCAAAATAGGATTATAAACTAAGTTTCCTTTAAAGTTTGACTCCAAAGTATGGATCATTTGGAGGTTCTGGTTCCCTTTTTGGGCACTTGAGACTTCGAGTAGAGCGAAATACTACAAGTATTGATTCTATTCTTACTATTAAGTTATAAACAAAGATTAAGAGACCCAAAACCTTCCAAATATGAGATCGACCGTTTGGTTTATTCCCAAAATTAAAATAAGACGCTGGAAAACACAAATTGAATAAGACATTATTCACATCCTTTAAAAGCTTTGTGCAATTTTTAAACTTAAGCAATCTTGATATCAGAATTTTCTGCTCCTTCAACACATTCCTGCTTGTACTTTTCGTATTAATGTATTTTACGTTTTTTAAGATTTTATGCAATTTATGGCATTTTTTAATCCCATTTAAAATGAATTGGACATTTTTCAAAGCCTTCAAAAACTTTGAAATTTTAGCTATCTTGTTGTCAAAAAGTTCATCAAGTTCAGAACATTAATGCTTGTACTATTGTTTTTTTTTTTTAAAGATTTTTAACATTTTTCGCAATTTATGTGACTTTTTTAGCCTCATTAAAAATGAATAGAAAATGATTTTCTATTCACCTTCAATTTTCTTCACCTTCCAAACTTAAGAATTCTTGTTATCAAAATGTTCACCTCGTTCAGGACATTAATGCTTTTACTTTTGATATTAATGTATTTTAGATTTTTTTTTTTTTTTAAAGATTTTTTTTTTAAAGATTTCTGGGATTTTTCAATCCCATTGAAAATGAATCGGACATTTTTCAAAGCCTTCAAAAACTTTGTTCACTTTTGAAATTTTAGCAATCTTGTTGTCAAAAGGTTCAGCAAGTTCAGGACATTACTGCTTGTACTATTGGTTTTGATTTTTTTTTTTAAAGATTTTTAACATTTTTCGCAATTTATGTGACTTTTTTGGCCTCATTGAAAATGAATCGAAATCCTTTAACAATTTTCTTCACCCTATAAACATAAGCGTTCTTGTTATCAAAATGTTCATCTCGTTCAGGACATTAATGCTTTTACTTTTGGTATTGACATATTTTACAGTTTTAGGATTTTATGCAATTTTTTTCCCCATAAATGTTTCAATTCATTAAAAAACTTTGTCCACTTTTGAAACTCAAGTAATCTTGTTATCAAAACGTTCAGCAAGTTCAGGAATCGTCTGTTTGTGCTTTTAGCAATCATAGCTTTTATTCATTTTAACATTTTTGGGAATTTCTGCGATGTTTCAGCTGCATAGAAATAGACTTTGAAACATTCATTGATTCTACATATTTTTGGTATTCACAAATTTAACATATTTAAAAATTTTACGCAATTTATTCATTTAAAAAAAAATTTTCCCCCATGAAATTCTTTACATTTTTTGTGCTTTTTTTAAAAAAAAACCTACACAATATTAATATCAAATCATTCACATCCTTTGGCATCAAAATGCCCAGCACATTTAGGATATTCATGCTTGTAATTTTGATATTAATACCTTTTAAACATTTAAAATTGTATGCAGTTTTAGCTATTTTTCTAGAAATTCTTCAAATTCTTTTTGAACTTTTAAAACCTATTGGTATCTAAACGTTCACTACATTTTTCAGCAATTAAAGTAAATTGCTTCAGCATCTTCAGGGACCACATTTAGACAAAAAAACATTGAATTTATTTATTGAATAGGGGCAGATATAAAAACATAGACACGTATCATAAAGCTTTTAGCCAAAGCTAGTTTGCCGCATTTGTCCTTAGCAAATTACAGACAAGTATAAAATGAGAATAAAATACAAGAAATAAAAATAATAATTGTTAAAACACATTAAAAGGATAAGAAACCCATCAAATCAACCTGTTAAAACGTGAGGACAGCACAGCTGCATTCACTCGAGTATCATCGCAGCTAATGCAGCTTTTCTAGTAAATCTTGAAGTTCCCTTGAACCTGAGTCCTTGGTTCCTCCTTCAAATTAAAAGCTCGTCTTCTGCATCCAGATCAGTAAAGTTCCCGTCCAGGCCTGCCACCTGAAGACCAGCTGCCAGGACTGCGTCTCCATGAAGGACCCGTACTGCGGGTGGTGCGTCCTTGAGGGAAAGTGAGTCCACCTCTTTCTGTGGAATTTGTGTGATAAAAGTTCAAAGAAGTGGGAAAATAACAAATGCTTCACTCTTTTAGTGGAATTCTTGTGTACAAATTGAGCGTAACCATCAGATCTGGAACCCGTTTTTCTGTGAAATCTCTAAGCTTCGGTGATCGTTTCTGCTCTCAGGTGCAGCCAGAAGAAGGACTGCGGTCGGTCGACGGAGAGAAACACCTGGCTCTGGTCTCCGGATCAGAAATGTGTCGAGATCCAGACCTTCGACCCGCCGAACCTCAGCTGTAAGAAGACCCAGGAGGTAAAGAGACGCCTCGCTCTGTTTAAAGATCTAAACTGAGAATTTATTAAAAACAAAACATATTTAAACTTTGACCACAAACAAAATGCTTAAACAAAGTATTTACATGTCTTTAGACCAAATCTACCAAAACTGAGAGAAAAGAATGCTTAAAAATAATGTTGAAAATACCAAATCTATCTGGATTATCCCTTTAAAATTAAATCATAAATAAAACGGTTACAATTATTTTTTGGTATTAATTGCTTTATTTAAACTAACTTTGGGAACATTTAAACGTTTTAAATAATAATTATCTGTAAAACTTGGCACTTCCGCGCCCGCTTTTCCTGGTGATTTTTGACACCTTTGGCTTGCCATACAATCGTTCGGTGGCGGTACCGGCGAGTCCGTTACGGAGAAGCAGCATTCTCCTGTGCGGGACAGTCGCTGCTTTTAACTGGGAGATTCTTTGAACCCAGTAATGGAAACGTGAACCGATGCTTTTATTGAGTTCTTAAGATTAAATAAACCTGATATTTATCGATCTGCATCCTTCATTATAAAGTCCAGAAAAGTTTTTGACAGAAGCTCCGCCCACACGCAGCTTCAGATGAACAGACTCTAAGATAACAGTGAAGCAGCTACTTTAGTGCTTGTCAAATCAAAGAGGATTTACATGAATGTGATGAGAATTCCATTGGATGTGAACGGACAATTGGTTTAAATTATGCTAGCACGAGGGGGGGCGGGGAGGGGGGTGGTGCTCTTGTGCGCTCCACGCTACACATGTGTCCCGATTCGTGGCCTCTGATTCGTACGGACCACGGATTTTCCTTTTTCTAGAGGCAAAAGTGGAACCAGGACGGTTCCAAAGCTTTCAAATGAACAGAAATATGTTGTTGTTTTAAATTTCTGCAAATGTTTGACTCAAACCTTCATTTTTTCTGGATTTTCTGGAGTCGTTTCATCTGCAGCCTTGCAGATCGATGCACGGAGTTTCATGATTTTAAAGCAGGCTTTGCTATAAAGATGTAATGGTTTGGTTTTTTACTTCAAACTTTATTTATGAAATATTAGCTTTTATGAAATAAAATCTCGGCCAAAATAGACCAAAAAGCTAGCAGAATGCTAATTTTTCAAACTTTTTAAACCGTAACTTTTTAACATAATTATAAATAATAAAAAGGCGGGAATATTATTCCAGAATAAATCAACTTAAATAACTTTCGTTATTTTACTCTCCATAAAAATATGTTTTGTTAAAATTATACAAATTAGAAATGAGCTCAAGATAACATCAGGCCATTAAAATATAATTATCTGGGGGGCCGGATAGAATTACCCTGAGGGCCGGATCCGGCCCCCGGGCCTTGACTTTGACATGTGATTTAAGGACTGAAAAGACGAATATATTGTCTCTAATAGGAGAAGATGAGTTTAGTAAAGGATTCATGTGGAGATGAACTGCAGCTCTTTTTTAACAACGACAAAACATTTTTTAGAATTTTTTTATTACGTTTTATTTTATTAAAAACAATAAGTACATAATCTAGAATTGTCCAACTACCCAGTTTCCACCACTTAACCGTCTCAAACACTCGTCTGTCCTCCTCCCATCACCTCCTCTTTTTTTTTGGCTCCTCCTATTTCAAATCCACCTAATCCAACTAATTTTAGAATGTTTAATGTGTTTTAATGGAAAACTCCTGGTTGCACAGGTAAGTTTCACACCTGTGTTCATCCCTTCACACGAGAAGGTTCCTCTCCTTAAAGATGAGATCAGGCCCGTTCAGAATGCCGCATAAAGGTCACCATGGAGATGACTTTTGACCCCAAAGGGGTGGAGCCGTGTTTGTAACCTACCGGAATGAAATTTGGTACCAAGAATCTTCAGTTGAGATGTGACCAAACGACTCGCTTTGCCCGACCTTTGACCAATTAGCGTCCGTCTGCAACACGATGCCTTCAGTTTCCTCAGGAGTCATCGCGGATCGATCACCTTTCAAAGTTATCGATTTTCCTTTCCAAAGCCAGAATGGCGTGCCGATGGCGTCTTCCCCCCCGAGTGCTGACTGGAACAGAGTCATACGCCGACCCCGCGGCCTGAATGAAATGGGACTTTCTCAACCATGTTGGTTTCTGTAAAGACGTGGTTGTCGAGGAAATCTCAAAACATGTGGTTACACACGTTCATCAGCTTCAGGCAGCCGAAAAATATCAGTTCCCTCTGAGCGGTACGGTCCGAGACGCGGTACCGGACGCCATCCGGCCCCAGACTTGTTACCGCACACAAACCGGGCCTAGACGCCGTACCGGACACGGCCCGGAGGTTGGGGACTTAATGGGAACAGCCAGCACGTCAGAAAATGAGATGAGAGTCCCAAACGTCAACGTGGGACGACCCGGGAACGAGGAGGTGCTTTCACAGAAGCAAGAGGGCTCAGACCGGAGAGAGAGATCCAGATCCAAAACAACAGAAAAAGCTCTGCCCGCTCCCAGCTCGAGTGTCAGTTTTTCCTCTTCCATAAGAGCGACCGCGGCTTCTCTCGTAGGTTATGCATGGAGCTGCCACAAACGATTATTTTAATAGTCGACTAATCACTGATTATTTTTTCCGATTAGTCGACTAGTCGGGTCATGCATGAACTAGACGTAAAGCACATCTTAACCATCATTAGCTTTAAACTGACTCAACAGCTAGATAAATAACATAAATAATAATACTAGTAGTTGCTGTTAGCTGAATTTTGCCACTAATGATGTTGGTAGCTGAAGATGCTGAAATCGATAGCTGGAAATGCTAAAGCTGCTAGCTGAAAACACTGAAGTTGATGAAAACGAAAATGTTAGTTAAATACCTGGCTAGCCTAAAATAGTTTAAGTTAGCAAAAACGGCTAGCATGCAGCTGAAATATTAGCTAAACTCCAAAATATCCTAAAAAACAAAAAAAGCCAAAATAGCTGAAATATTAGCTACGCTCTAAAATAGCCTGAAAAACCTTAATAAATCCCATAATTGTCCAAAAAGCTAGCATAATTCCGTTATAACTTTCAACTACACTCTGACTCCAGATAATATAAAGTAACGACTAATCGACTGTTAAATTAGTCGATTAGTCGACCAATCGTACAGCTGATTAAGGTGCAAATATATCCCTTCAAGACACACCTGTGCTCCCCTTTAGGGATGACTCACACGGGTTAACCCCCGAACAGGTGCGCCTGACGAAGGCTTAAAGCTCATTGGTTGACGCTCATACAGATGGAGGATTATGGTGACACAGTTGACTAATTCAGATACTGTATTAGGTGTAAATTTGAGCGATAGAGTAAAGGTCAGGACGGCGATTGGCTGATAGTGGGAGGGGCCAGAGAATAAACAAAGGACAGAAAGCTTTTAATACTCATCTATAACCTTTTTCTACAGTGAACAATCAGCTAATGAGCTTGAATCTTTTTAAATCATTCTATCTCAAATCGCTGTCATGTTGCTATGGAAGCATAAATGTATAAAATAATCGTCTTTCTCTACATTTTCAGACTTTTATCTGGATTTGTTTTGGGAATAAAAGGAACATTTTCTAACTTTTCCCGTTAGATTGAAGGATATAAAACTTTTTATCCCGGTTTATACTCCAGAATCATAATCTTAACATGAAGGCTACAACATAAACAAAGGCTTCATTTTTATGAATCCAATTCCTCTAAAAGTCGTTTTATTCCCTCATTTCTGTTCAGATCTTAGTTTTCTCTTCTAGCACAGTCTGTTTTCTGATTATAAAGTCAAGATTTAAAATGTCACTTCATAAAAAAAAGAGACCTTGAGAAGTTTCTACATTAATGCATCTAGAGGTGAATTATCCTGCGGGGGTCACTTCCAATAACAAATGCTTTAAGAATTGCTTCTATGAGTCACTGTTGAACCTTTATGAAGCCTGAATGTGTCTTTCATAGATTTATTGTCTGAATTTACTAGTTCTGTGCAGAGATTTGATTATGAAACAGCTAAAAGTTCTGGAAATGATTGCACCTTGCTTAGCCTGCCCCCTAGTGACCAAAGCTGTCAATAGTTTGATGCTTTTTCCTTAAACTGCGTCCGCATAATGAAGAAATATGAGCGCGCGGCTCCACTAAATGACTTTGCATTCGTCTGGTTAGCTTTGCTAAATATGTTTTCCAGAAAATGTACGACCGCCGTGAGTCCGTCGGCGCCGTGCATTTGTTCTGATCAGGCAAAGGTGACGTCTAAATAGTGAGAAGGTAACAAACGGGCGAGCAGACCTCCACTTCCTTACAGTTCTGGACGTCTGTTATGTTCAAAGTTCCTGGAATTAGGATTCAAGTTTGAAAATAACAACTTTTATTAGAAATTCTTTCTTAACGTGAAAGGAGTGAAACAGCATTTCAGAAATCTTTGTATCAAAACGTTCAACTTGTATTTTTGGTATTCATAAACTTTATAGTTTTTGAAATACTTAGTAAAATATGTACCAAAGTAAATGAATAAGAACGTTTTCAAAATTTTAAGTAGATTAACAACAAACCTTTTAAATATATTCATGGACTATGTTTTCATCTTTTCAAAAAAATTAAATTTACTAAGTATTTTAGTAACGTTTTTGGCTAATTTGCTATCTTTGGGGTGTTTTTTTTTTGGCTAATTTAGTGTTTAGCTTCTATTTTAGCATCATGCTAACAATTTTGAATAATTTTGTTTGATGATGAATTTTAGGCAGTTTTGGTATTTAGCTAGTATTTGAGAAATATGCTAGCTTTTATGTTAAGTTTGCATGAACTGAGGTTTTTTTTTATGCTAATTTGGAGTTTTGTTAATATTTAAGCAACATGCTAACGTTTTGGCTAATTTATTATCTATTGATATTTTTAAGGCAAATTTAGAGTTTAGCTTCTATTCTAGCAACATGCTAATGTTTTGGCTACTTTGTTATCTACTGAGATTCTTAAGGCTAATTTTGAGTTTAGCTTTAGCAACATGCTAACGTTTTTGGCTAATTTATTATCTACTGCGACTTTTAAGGCTAATTCAAAGTTTAGCTTCTATTTAAACAACATGCTAACATTAGGCTAATTTGTTAGCTACTGAGGTTTTTTAGGCTAATTTGATGTTTAGCTTCTATTTTAGCATCAGGCTATTAATTTTGAATAATTTTGTTTACTGAGGATTTTTAGGCAGTTTTGGTATTTAGCTAGTATTTAAGCTATATGCTAGCTTTTTAGTTTAAGTTTGCATGTACTGAGGTTTTGTTATGCTAATTTGGAGTTTAGCTTCTATTTTAGCAACATACTAACATTAGGGTAATTTTTTATCTATTGGGCTTTTTTAGTGTTAATTTTGAGTTTAGCTTATATTTTAGTAACATGCTAACGTTTTGGTTACTTTATTATCTGCTGATATTTTTAAGGCTAGTTTAGAGTTTAGCTTCTATTCTTGCTACATGCTAACGTTTTTAGCTAATTTGTTATCTACTGATATTTTTAAGGCTAATTTTGAGTTTAGCTTCTATTCTAGCAACATGCTAATGTTTTGGCTACTTTGCTATCTACTGAGATTCTTAAGGCTAATTTAGAGTTTAGCTTATATTTTAGCAACAAGCTAACGTTTTTGGCTAATTTGTTATCTATTGCGACTTTTAAGGCTAATTCAAAGTTTAGCTTCTATTTAAACAACATGCTAACATTAGGCTAATTTGTTATCTACTGAGGTTTTTTAGGCTAATTTGATGTTTAGCTTCTATTTTAGCATCAGGCTATTAATTTTGAATAATTTTGTTTACTGAGGAATTTTAGGCAGTTTTGGTATTTAGCTAGTATTTAAGCAATATGCTAGCTTTTTAGTTTAAGTTTGCATGTACTGAGGTTTTGTCATGCTAATTTTGAGTTTAGCTTCTATTTTAGCAACATGCTAACATTAGGGTAATTTGTTATCTATTGGGCTTTTTTAGGCTAACTCAGAGTTTACCTTCTATTTTAACAACACGCTTTTAACTAATTTAGTTTACAGAGGAATTGTAATCAATTTTGGAGTTTAGCTAGCTTTAGACAATTTTTTTTGTGCTAATTTGGCTTTTACTAAAGGGTTTTGAGCTAATATGGAGTTTGGCTAATATTTAAGCAACACGCTAAATATTTTTGCTAAATTGACATATATGAGGGATTTTTAAGCAAACTTACTACAAATTCTTTAGAAATTTAGGTCACCTTCAACGCTCTTTTATAGTTCTAATGAAATTTCCAACTTTTTTAGCAAATTTTGCAACATTTTGCAAATAGCTTTTGCATTTTCAGTAAATCCCTTCAGGAATTAAAGTAAATTGCGTCACCAGTTTCAGCAAAAAGGTTTCAGCGTCTTCAGTAACTACTTTCAGCAAAAAATCATTCATGCTAGCATTATCACAGGTAATGCAATTTTTCTAGTTGTGAAATGCTTCTGTCAGTGTTTCTGCTGATCAATCGGATGCGTTCTAATGATGCAGATTGTTCCACTGTTTTCTGTAGAAGAAGAAACTGCTGTGTTTTAGACCACAAATGGTTACTTTAAAAAATATTTCCTTAAAAAAGTTTGGAAAATTCATGTCTGTGAGTTTATAAAGATGTTTATTAAGTCTGCAATGGTTGTTTACTTCGACCAAGTGTTAGCATTAGCAATCCTATGGGAAATTCCATTAAACGTTAGCATCAAGCTAACGGACTTTAGCTTCATGTTAAATCAATTTATATTTTTGATGGATTGATTATTGATCTATTGCACTTAGATTGATTCAGATCGACTTTATCAACCCAGCTCTACAAAAAATGTTGAATTTTAAAGACTTAATCCAATAAAAAATTGTTTATAACATGTTCTTATGGCATTTTTTTATGATGATATAGACCATAAATGAGAAAAATAAAGATTTAAATTCTAAATAAATCTATATCCAAATAGTTGTGAATCAGGAACAGACAAAAAAAAAATACAGTTAATTGTGATATTAAAAATGCACTGGGTGGGCCACAATCTCTCTGCTCCAATCAGCAAGAGGGAGGGGATGTGGGAGGGGCTTACTCCACGATGACCTCCTGCTGCTCTGCAGAAACTATCTCCTTGAAAACGAAACAAGTTTTTAGCTAAAAAATGGAAGGATTATAAATAAAATACCACTTTGAAAGCGACTGTAAAGATGATCCCAGTGACTTTAGAATACTTTATAATGTTAAACATTTTCAGGGTCGTTGTTTAAAATTCTCTTTTCTCTAATTTTAGTTGATTTTTTTTGACAGAAGTTTTAGCTTTTTGTTAAGGAACTTTCTTCAAAAATGATGTTTTTATCTGCTGAGCGTTTTCTTCTGCAGGACGATGATCTCTAACATGTTGAAACTCGGGCGTGTGCTGACCAACACGCTTTATTCACGCCCGTTTCCCTCGATCTCTGCATCCGTCTGGGATGAAAACGTGTCTCCTCCTCTCCTCGGAGCTCAGTTTGGGTCGTTTCTCCTCAGGTTGTGATCACCATCCCCGCCCTCCCCGCTCTTAGGGGGCAGGACCAGCTGGAGTGCTCCTTCGGCTCCTCCGAATCCTCCGAATCCTTCGCCGCCCATCTGCTGCCGGACTCTCAGACTCAGGTGTCCTGCCCGCTGCCCAAACCCGAGGTCATCTCCTCCACCCCTGGAGACTGGGGTGGGTGAACCCGTCTCTTCCTCATATTTGTTCATTTTTTTCTTCGAGCGAACGACTGATTTCGGATGCGTTCGCGCAGACTTTGTGTCCGTCCCGCTCAGGATCCGAGTGAACAAAACCACGGAGGTGACGTCCGGAGAGTTTCACTTCTACAACTGCGCCGCCACGGTCAAGAAGAACGAGAACACGCCGTGAGCCCGCCCACACACGCACGCTCACTGCAGGGGTAATGGCGTCGGCAGCCCTGACTCTAACACGTGTTTTCAGGTGCATCACATGCGTGACGAGTCAGTGGGGGTGCCAGTGGGACGCTCAGAATCACGTCTGTAGCGACAGAGACGATTCCGTCAGCGGTGTGAACATCATCAAGCCGCAGCAGGTCAATACTCACTGTTTCCTCATTTTTGGAGCAATATTTTTTATTAAAAGCAGGAGGATTCACGGCTGCTTCTTCTTCTTCTTCTTCTTTTTTTCTCTGCAATGAAGCCGGATAACTGTCCTCGGTTTGAGTCTCCGGAGCCGCAGCTGATCCCCGTGGGCGTCGCCAAGCGGATCAGCTTCCAGGGGAAGAACCTGGACATCTACGATGTGAGATCAGCTCCTCAAACCACCCACAATCCTCCGGGGTTTCCCTCTCATCTCTGTCTGGTGTCTGCAGGGGCGGAGCTTTTCCATCGGGACGGAGCTGATGGCGCCCGACGAGAAAGAGGTCATCAAAACGGGAGGCTCAGACTTTCAGTTCCCCGGTTATCAGGTCAGTTTGAAGCGGGTTTAGCTCGTTAGACACGATTAACAGTTCACTGCTCGCGTTTGAAGGTTAAGAAAAGTTTCCTTCAAAATAAAAGCTGCTGTTTGTGTGCAGTTCTCTTACGACGCGCAGCAGGAAGTGAACGTGTCCTTCCACATCAAAGACACCGACAGCCACAAGATCGACAGCACCCTGACAGGTGGGTGTGTCCCCGACTAACGCACACCTGAAGACTCAGGTGATGACGCTTCTCCTCCCCCAGTGGTGCTGTACAACTGCGCGGTGGGAAGGGAGGACTGCAGTCTGTGCAAACACGCCGACGCCAAGTACGACTGCGTGTGGTGCCCCGCCGCGAGCAGCTGCGTGTACCGGGACCTCTGCCGAACGCTGGAGCCGCAACAATGCCCCAACCCCAAGATCTTTGACGTGAGTCTGAGAACAACCACACGCACAGTCTGAACCTAAACGCAACACCAAACTGTTGAAAATCCACACGGCAGGGCTGGGCGATAAATGATAACGATGTATATCACGATATGCTTTTATTTTGAAGGGTCCAAAATTGCACGGTTTCAGTACTGTCCAGTTCCGGTTTGTGGACCTGGTTAGGGTACCGGGTCGAGGTTAGGGTATCAGTGGGTTATGCGTCCCAGTACTGGTTGGTGGCTTGGAGGTTTAGGCAACCAGATTTAATTGGAGCAGCCGGCACGTCAAAAAGACAAGTTAAGGACACGCAAAGCGTTAATTTGTTGATTTACATGAAAGATTTTTCAAATATTTTATCTAAAAAAAAAAAAAAAAAAAAAAAAGATCTTTTCCTTGTGAAATTAAAACCTCTTTCTCATAATTGAAAAAAATTATCCTGGTAAAATTTAGAGATTTTTCCTCTTAACTTTAAACTTTTTCATACAATTTTTGCTTTTTTCTTATTATTTTCCTTATTTTTTCTTTTGCTTTTTTTCTCATAACTTTACGTATTTATTCTTGTAAAATGTTTTCTTTTTTTCTTTTATAACTTTACATATTTATTCTTTTAAATTTCGAGCTATCTTCTCATCATTTTACGTTTTTATTCTTAACATTTTTTGGGTCTTGTCCTACTTTTTTCTTTTCTAATTTTGTCTTTTTCTCACAATTTAACGTATTTATTCTTGTAAAATGTTTGCTTTTTCTTTTATAACTTTACATATTTATTCTTTTAAATTTCGAGGTATCTTCTCATCATTTTACGTTTTTATTCTTAAAATTTTTTGCTTCTTTTCCCACCATTTTCCTACTTTTTTCTTTTCTAATTTTGACTTTTTCTCACAATTTTACGTCTTTATTCTTGTAAAATGTTTGCTTTTTTTCTCATAATTTTCCTACTTTTTTCTCATCTGATTTTGGCTTTTTTTCTCACAAATTAATAACTTTGTTGGTAACATTTTGACCTTTTTTTCCTCATAATTTTACGTCTTTATTCTTGTAAAATGTTTGCTTTTTCTTTTATAACTTTACATATTTAGTCCTTTAATATTTGAGATATTTTCTCATCATTTTACGTTTTTGATTCTTAACATTTTTTGCTTCTTTTCCCACCATTTTCCTACGTTTTTCTTTTCTAATTTTGACTTTTTCTCACAATTTTACGTCTTTATTCTTGTAAAATGTTTGCTTCTTTTCTCATAATTTTCCTACTTTTTTCTTAGGCTTTTTTTCTCACAATTTAATAACTTTGTTGGTAACATTTTGACCTTTTTTTCCTCATAATTTTACGTCTTTATTCTTGTAAAATGTTTGCTTTTTCTTTTATAACTTTACATATTTATTCTTTTAATATTTGAGATATTTTCTCATCATTTTACGTTTTTATTCTTAACATTTTTTTGCTTCTTTTTCCACCATTTTCCTACGTTTTTCTTATCTAATTTTTACTTTTTTCTCACTATTTAACACATTTTGTTGGTAGCATTTTGACTTATTTCTCACAATTTTACGTCTCGATACATTTTCCGTAGATCAGATTCCCTGAGGAGGTAAACTTGACTTAAACCTGAAAGCTTCTCGTTTTGCTGACAGGTTAGCATCTTTTCCAAGCGTTTCTTCAGGTGATAAAGTTCATGAATCTTTTCCTTGTGTCTCTATAATCATGGAGGAAAAGGATGGATTTCCACCGAGAGCAGTCGATTTGTGGTTCAATTTTGCCTCCTAAATGTCACAGGGAGCTTTTCTTCCTCGCTTTTTTCTTAAAATAAAAGATTCTTCCTTTTCTTGCGGCGGATTTAACGTCAGAGCGCCATTTCTCTGTAATCTGATCTCAATCTTCAAACGTGCAGAAACTCTAAGCTGCTCCCTCTCAATGGAGACGGCCTCAGATTTTTCCCCTCTCACTGTTACAAACCGTCACCTTTGGTCATAAATCACGGCGCCACACCTGAAGAACATCTAATCTTCCAAGAAGCAGCATGAAAAATGGCGTCCCGGGACGTCCTCTTCCCCGTCCTCTTGAAGGAATAAGTGAGGAGAAGCTGCCGGTCTCGTGCTGCTCCGCAGTCACAGGGAAATAAAACACGAGGAAACAATCATCCGCTCGAATGACGGCTGCCGGGATCCCACAGGCACCTGACAGCCAGTCATCAGCGGCGGATGGCGAGAAGCGACGGCCCAGCAGCCTGCAGGACATTAGACCTCTCCGAACAGCAGATTGATGTTTCTGTCGTCTTGAAACTTCATAAACACCGGAGGAAGTTGAATAAAATATAACTAACAGTTGGGGGTGTGCATTGGCAAATCTGGCATTACGGTGTGTATCGCGATACACGTGTCACAATACTGTGTGTATCACGGTAGACATTAGGGATGTCCCGATCCGATCACGTGATCGGAAATCGGGCCCGATCACGTGGTTGAAGACTCGATCTGAATCGGGCTCCGTTGTCCGATCAGGATTGGATATTTAATTTATTCTTATTATGATCAGCACTTTATATTTCAATCTTAATATTCCGGATAAATCCTCCACTAGAAGTCTGCATGTCATGAACAGATCACAAAATGTTATTCCTGGAAAACGCAGCAGAAACCGGAAACAGTTCAAGCAGAAGACTGGTGTAAAGTTAGCTAGCTAGCTAGCCGATCACGGATTCAGACTTCCGGGATCAATAACTCTTTTGAAAACGCTTTAAACTAACAGCTAGTGTCTCTAAACAACAACCTCTAAAGACATTTCAACAGAAAAAGACAGAGTTTGGTTTCTTTTTAATGTTAAACTCTTCGTGCAGCAGACGGATGCTAAACTGCAGCTGCTAAATGCTACATGCTAGCGCCGTGATACTCCTTAGGACCCGAGCTGTCCTTTGATATGCCTGTTTTATTTATCTGAAAGAGAAATAAAAGTTAAGAAAATTAACTACTCTGATAATAAAACTGAAAATGTGATGTTTTAAGAACTTAAAAAGAAGCACATAATCTTAAAAAACAAGCAACTAATAAATGAAAATTAATGATATGAGCTAGTCATGAATTATTTTAAATAATTAAAAAATAATTAATTTTAAATGAGGACAGAAATCACATTTGGTCAAAAATGTTCAATAACTCTAAAGATATTAAAGCTAAGGTCATTAAACTTTCTCTCATGACTAATTATCACTTATAGAACAAGAATATATATATTTCCTAGTTTATATTTGCTCAATTTTTACTTGTTTATTAAAACTTCTTCCCAGAAGTGTTCTATTTAAGTTTTTAATGATAAAAGTAGGTTAATGAAATATAAATAAGGGACAAGACAAATCTGTTAATTCAAGTTGTTCATGTTTTAAATATGTTAAAAAAAAGTAATTTATTTATCACCTCATTTTTATTAATTTTTTATGTATTTCATTTTTTTATTACTTGTTTCTTCTTAATTTTTTACTCTGTCGTCTCTATTTGACATTTTTTTACTTTAGTTTTATGTCGTCGCTGTTTTTTCTGTTTAAATTTTCCTTTTCGCCTCTTTTATTTATTGTTTTTGCTTTTCTGTACTTTTCATTTTAACCTGTAGAATATCAGTTCCGTTGGACAATAATCTTATCAAAAAACATTATTTTCAAAGCTTTATCTGTTAGGAAAATATTTCAGAATTGGTTGGTAAAAAACAAACAACATAATTATGCTTATTCATGTCTAAAGGTTTTGTTTGCACTGAATGTTGCATTTTAATGTTCAAATTTTTACTTAGGAAAAACCTCTTTGCTGGGATGATTTGTCACTATTTTTGGAGGGAAAGTCAATCATTTAATTTAATGTAATTATTTCTTCACCTGGATTTGATCAAGAAAGAAAAAAAAAATGTTCATTGAATGAAATCCTTCAGCGTTTTGGACTCAAAATGGATGAAATCAGGGAGTTCAGAGAAGGAGCCGTGTTGATGTGTTTTCATGTCAACATGGAAGCTCTGCTGACATGTTGCTGACTCAGCTCTTGTTTTCTGAAATGACATCAAACGTAAACATTAATTGCACAAAAAGGAGGAACTTTGAGGAGAAAAGAGCAGGTTTGGAAGTTTTTCTCCAGTGGAGCCAGTGATGTAAAGCATTCAATTTGTGGAGGACTGGACCACGCCCTCTAGAGGAAATCATCTCAGTTTAGTGAAAGGCGCTCAGAAAGCGGAAATGTTTGACCTCAGCGGTGACCTTCAGGATCAACGTCTTTATTTAACGAGCTCTCACCTTCTGTTTATTAAAGCTGGTATTTGCATCTTCAAAGACAATATGGTCGAAGGAGATTATTGGTTTCCAGCTGCCTTTTATCTATTTATCATCCCCAAAGTCGAGAACAAAAGTAGAACAGTTGGTTAACGGGGGTCCACATCACTGACTGTAAATGAGAACTGGACTGAGTGATGTCATCCGTAGAAATGGTTCACGTACAGCTCTATCTACCCAGCCCAGCCAGAACAGCAATCCCCCCACCACGCCAGGTAGGCTGGCGCGAGGCCCCACCAAGGCCCCCTGGTGAACCCCCCAACTCCAGAAGAGCAGACCCCCCCGGTACGAGCTAGGACCCCCAAGGGTGACTTCTTTCCATGCCCCAGACCCCCACCCATCCCTGCCACGGAAGGTCCAGGGGGGAGCCAGGCAGGGGACGCCCACCCCCGCCCGGTCGAGAGACTCCCAAGAGAAACGAGGATCCCAGAGGAGTGATGTTAACAAGGCCCGACCAGGCACACCCACTGATGGAGTTTTTGGAGAGGCCCAGTTCTCGAGAGGACCGGAATCCTCACCACCGAGACCTGGACACCCCCAGGCTCCGATGTGGTTTGATCCCCTGCTCTTAAACTTCGGGGATTCCTCTCCTGGCGTGGAGAGGAGGCCGAAGATTTTCTCTTTGACGTCAAAGTTGAGGCTAACATCCAGACGCTAGCTTCAGCTACGAACGACTTTTAAGGTGTGACGATAATTAAAGCAAGATATAATGACACAACTGTTGTAAAACTGGTATTTTCTAAATAAATTATGAATTCACCGTGTCTTCAACTTTATTATCTGCTTGTGTGAAACAGTCAAGAGTGTCGCTGCGTATTAGCCAGAGCGGCTTCTGCTACATGAAAACAGTCTCAAAAATCCTGTATGTAGAGGAAGACTTCTGCTTTTGACTGTAAACAACAGCAGCTAGTTTAAGGTTTAGCTATTAGTTCAGCTACACGCTAGTTGTTTTGGCTAATTTAGGCTTTTATCAGTTTTTTGGCTAATTTGCAGTTTAAGCTAATATTTTTGCTACATGCTAGCTGTTTTGGCTAATTTAGGCTTTTGTTTCTTTTTTGTGGCTATTTTTGAGTTTAGCTAATGTTTCAGCTACAAGCTAGCTTTTTTTGACAAATTCATTTTACTGTTTGGTTTTTTTTTTTTTTTTGTGGCTATTTTGGAGTTTAAAAAGTTTTTCAGCTACATGCTATCCGTTTCGCCAATTTAGGCTTTTTTCAGTTTTTAGGCTAATCTGGAGTTTGGCTAATAGTCTAGCTAGATGCTAGCTGTGTTGACCATTTTTAGGCTTTTTTTCCGTTTTTAGGCTAACTTGGAGTTTAGCTAATATTTTAGCTACATGCTAGCTGTTTTAGTTAAGTTTTTTGTGTATTTTTGGCCTATCTGGAGTTCAACTAATATTTTAGGTATATGCTATCTGTTTTTGCTAAATTAGGCTTTTTTGGCGTTTTTTGGTCGCAGTTTTGGAGTTCAGCTAATATTTTAACTACATGCTAGCTTTTTGGGCTACTGTAGGCTTTTTTTCAGTTTTTAGGCTAATCTGGGGTTTTGGCAAATATTTTAGCTACATGCTAGCTTCTCTAGCTAATATATGCTATTTTAGTTTTTTGTGGCTAATTTGAAATTTAGCAAATATTTTAGCTACATGCTAGCTGTTTTAGTCAATTGAGGCTTTTTTCTTTATTTTAGGCTTATCTGGGGTTTGGCTAATATTTTAGCTACATACTAGCTGTTTTGACTCATTTAGGTTTTTTTTTTAGGCTAACTTGGAGTTTACTTTATACCTTAGTTTCATGCTTGCTGTTTTGGAAAAATTAGTCATTCTACCAGTTATTTTAGGCTAATTTGGCATTTATCCAATAGTTTAGCTTACTTTTCACTTCAGCGTTTTCATGTATGTGCTTCAGTATTTTCAACTATCAATCTAAGCATCTTCAGCTATCAGCACTAGCATCTTTAATAGCCACATTCGGCTTACAGCTTTCACGTTAGCATTATCGCATGTATTGCTATATATCTAGTTGTTCTTTCAAGTCGAAGACTCTTCTTCGGTTTCCTCACCGGCTCTTTTTTCCCTTAAAAAAACTTTCCAAATGTGTTTTTGTGTTTGGTTTTTGTTAGCTTATTAGCTTGTCATCCAGTTAGCCACTTTAAGTTACGTGATCAAGACGGATGTTGTGAACAGAATCCAGCAGTTTTCAAAATAAAACTTCCTTTAAGATACAAAAAATAAAGGGAAAAATCTAAGTTAGTGCATGTATTTCTTTAGTTCTGTCTGTGACACAGGGGCTGGTACCGGAACCACTGCTCTATGGGTTAACCAGGCGGTCTACCACCTTGACCCTTTTTCCCCCTCAGAAATCCCGCATCCACCCGTAAGGCTTCAGATCTCATCGTTTTTCCCGATCCGCCTCTCCCTGCAGATCGTCCCTCGCTACGGCCCCATGAACGGCCGCATCGCCGTGACCATCCAAGGCTCCAACATGGGAATACGGAAGGAGGACATAACCAGGATCACGGTGGCCGGAGTGGAGTGCACCCACCTGGCGGACAAATACTCTGTCTCCACCAGGTGAGCCTCTTCAACATGCAGCCGCCGCTTTAATGAGCCGAGAACTCACCTGAAGAGATTCGGCTCGTTTAAAGTCGCGGAGCTTTGATCTGGTGAAGAGATTGGCCCGGGAGCTGGTTTGCTTGCGTAATATTTAAATCAGGGTTCCTCTTACATAATTAACCGGCGCTGAGCTGATTAAGGAGACTTCTCGTGGCGGAGTTGTGAGCAGCGGCTCCGCCTCAGGCGGCTCGTCTGACTTCCGCTTCAGCGGGAAAGCTTTAATATGCAGAAGAAGACGTCGTGGGAAAAAGAAAGAGCCGTTACTCCACGTTTCTCCATAATTAGTTTAATTTCAAACCATTTAGCACAAAGATGTTGTGTAATCACCTTTCATTGTTCCCTGTGAGTTAAAGGACAGCAGTGTGCAGTTCCATGAGCTCCTCTTCTGTCTGCCCACAGTGTGGTGTGTGAGATCGGCCCCGCCAGTCCTCCGCCGCCCTCCGACATCCCGGTCGGACAAAAAACCAGCGGCGTGGTGGAGGTGGAGGTGGTGGGAGGGAGAAAAGGAACGTCACAGGTGGAGTTTACGTACCGGGTGAGTCCGTTTGTCTTTGCTTTAAATCATTTTTTCATTTCTTCTGGTTTCAAACTTTCATTAAAAAAAATTCTCTTTGCCAAAGTAAGTTGGTATAATGTTGCAAACGCAGACAAACCCTCAACAATATTTTATTTTTTCAGCAGACTCCTGGCCTGCTCTGGTAAAAATAAACTGCATCCACTGCTGGCTGTTTGACATATTCCTCAAAAGTTAGAAATAAAAACGGCAAATTTTCCTTACAAGCAAAATAGGGCTGCCACGATCAGTCGACTAATCGACTATTAAAATAGTCGATTAGTCGACTATTTTAATAGTCGACAACTAATTTCATAGTCGATTAGTCGTTACTTTATAATATATGAGGTCAGAATGTAGTAAAGTTGAAAGTTATAGTAGCATTCTGCTAGCTTTTTGAACTATTTGGACATTTATAAAGGTTTTTTTAGGCTATTTTGGAGTTCAGCTAATATTTTAGCTACATGCTAGCTGTTTTGGCTAATTTAGGATTTTTGTTTTTTTTGTGTTTTTTGTTTGTTTGTTGGTTTTATAGGCTTTTTTGGAATTAAGCTAATATTTTGGCACCGTGCTAGCTGTTTTGACTACCTAAGAATTTTTGTTTTTGTTTTTTTTATGCTATTTTGTAATTAAGCTAATATTTCAGCTACATGTTAGCTGTTTTGGCTAACTTGGGCAGTTTTGTTTTTGTTTTGTAGGCTTTTATGGAATTTAGCTAATATTTCGAGAGTATGCCAGCTGTTTTGGTAAAATAAGTCTTTATTGTTTTTGTTTTTAAGGCTATTTTGGAGTTTAGCTAATATTTCAGCTACATATTAGCTCTTTTGGCTAATTTAGGGTTTTTTTGTGTTTGTTTTTTATGCTATTTTGAAATTTAGAAAATATTTCAGCTACATGCTAGCTGTTTTGACTAAATTAGGCTTTTTAAAAAGTTTTTTAGGCTAATTTGGCATATTTTAGCTGGTTATCAGCTTCAGTGTTTTTCATCATCTTCAGCTTTCAAATTCAGTTTACAGCCTTCACATTAGTATTCTCACAGGTAATGCTGTATATCTAGTTTTTAATTAGTTTAAAGTCTATAAATGATTAAGATGTGTTTTTACATCCACGTGGTTCATGACCCGATTAGTCGACTATTAAAATAATCGTTTGTGTCAGCCTTAAAGCAAAACACACTTTGAAATAATCAATAGTTTTTTGTTTGTTTTTTTTCAGAAACAAGCAAAATATTCACCTGTTTGGATGATCTGAGATTATTCTATATTGAATCTTTATTCTTGTTTCTAAATGATTTAGGGGAATTAGAAGAAGCTGATCTGAAATATGTTAATCATATTATTATATTTGTTCTCTTTTTAAAGTAGAGTTCAGAATTTTGCTTTTTAAAATTCAAGCATGACTTAAATAGTTTTTATTCTGAGGAAGAAAAGAGAATCTATTTCTTAGAAGCTTCACAGAAAAGCCTCAAACTCTTGAAAGAACTAAAGTGGTAAAAAACGCACAGATCTTTTTTTTTTCTTCAAGCATATGACGTTAAAGCCTGAAAGTGTCAGGCGCTCGTGTGAGCGTGCCGATGGCCTCGGGACAGACGCTCTTCCTCGCCGAGTCTCAGGCTGGTGGCGGCGCCCGCAGCAGAAAGCGTCTCTCTCTGCGGGACGCCTCAGTTATTTCACTGAAACTTTCCTTTAAATCTGCAAAATGTTCAACAAAGATGCTTAAAAAGCAGCAGCTCGGAGTGAAGATCTGTCCGTCAGGTTAACCTTCGGTCCCTCGTTTCCGCCTCTTTGTTTCCTGTTGCACTTTTCAAAATCTGCACACGCCCGGCTCAGAAGATTGCACGTCACGGCCGCTTCAAACCGCACGCATCCAATCCCGGGAACATTAAAAGGTTTGAAAGCCTCCCTCTGCTGCGGGGAAGCTGCTCCCCGAAGAACCAGCGGAGCGTGGAAATATTAGCGGCACATAAACTGTCTGCCGAGCAAAACTCAATTCAAATTCCAGCTGTTTTTATCCACAAACAGTGAAACAAATCTGATGGAAGCAGCTCCACCTGCTGCTTTGTTTTGTTTCCTGAACAAGGCTCAGTCGCCCGCTTGAATTTGGCTCCTGTCGTTCCTATTCGTTTGGGTTTCATGGCGGGAAGCTGCTGAGACTGAAATGACTCATTTATTCCATCAGCAGTGAGTCTCCAAACTTAGTTTTTCTGAGTTTGGGTTAAAACTGAAAATGAAACTCCAGCGACTCTTTCAGGAAGTAGAAAAGTATCATTACCTGCGATACTTCTAGTGTGAGTTGCTGATTATGTTGAAGCTTTATGCTAAAAATGCTAAATGTATTTGTAAAATGTTACATTTGCTTAAACACAATTTTTTTTATTGAAAAAAATCGATCTTAGTTGTGTTTTAATTAAGATTATGAAGTTTTTAACCAAAATACCTGAACCTAAATGTCTTAAAAAGCTTTTTTTCATGTTGATATGAAGCTTCCGTCTTAAAAAAAAATCCTCTGTGGGGGCGTGGCTTTTGGAGCTGCTCTCCCCCCGGACCCCCCCAACCCCCACCCGGTCGGTCTGATTATGACGGCTCCGTGTCTTGCTAGATTAAATCATCGCCGCTGCTCTACAAAAATGTCCAGTAGTTTCGTTTTGCGCTGGTTGTCAGCTCGGATCGAACTTTCACCAATCCTTTACAACTGCGGTCAAATGAGCCGCCGTTCACACCTCCGTGGTCACATCAGGAAGCTCCGTGGAGTCTAAAGGGGAATTTCCTGCGTTCTCGGTCTGGTCAGCGGGAAGATTCTCTTCCCCGGACCTGAGCTCGGCACGCTGGCCGGGCCGGATGAGGAGGGGTTTATGACTTTTTAACTGCTCGTAATTCAAACAAATTTTCAGCGACAGTTTGATTGACAGCAATTTAAAGGGAAAAATACTCGGAAATTCACAAACGAAACGATTTTCTACTTTCATAAGAAAAATGCCACACTTACATGTTAAAGACTCAAAAAAACACGACTTTCATCGTGGGGCGACTTTAAAGAACGATGAAAGAGCGATAAAGTTGACCTAAATTTCTGAAAAGGTTTGCTTAAAAATCCCTAATACACATACATTTTGCAAAGATTTTTAGCATTTTGCTTAAATATGATCTAAACTCCAAATTAGCCAAAAAAAACACAGTAGATGCCAAATTAGCCAAAAAAGCTAGCTCATTGATTAAATCTTAGCTAAACTCTAAAATCGCAGAAAAACTTTAGTAAACTAAATAAGTCATATCGTTATCCTGTTGCTAAAATAAAAGCTAAACTATAAATTAGCCTTAAAAAACCCAGTAGATAACAAATTAGCCAAAATTTTAGCATGTTGCTAAAATATTAGCTAAACTCCAAATTATTTTTTTAATTTACTATAAAAGATGAAAACAGCCAATAAATATACTTAAAGGCTTGTTGCTAATCCACTTAAAACTAAAAAATTTGAAAACTTTCTCATTCATTTCCTAAGGGGAAAATTTTGCTCAATATTTTAAAAACTTTTTTGATACTTTTTCGATGCTGAAATCGCTAAAAGTGTGACTGAGTGTAGAAAAACGTACAAATAGCCGCAGGAGAATCACTATAGTGTGAATGCTTAGTAAACATTCACACAATTGACATTTAGATGATTACATTTTTGTTTGTCAAATACTTGATCATCCTGTGAGTTATTGGTATCCGAATACTCCAATTGTTTGAAGTCTTTTTCTAGAAATATTACATACAAATACTGTTGTCCCTCATTTATTGCAGGAGTCGGATTAGAGAATATTTACTTCACACTTTTATCACATTAGCATTAATTGACAAGAACATCAGCCAATCAGGACAGAGAACAAAGTGCACAAAAAGTGTCTATCACATGTATGGGTATATTGAAAAATTTTTATATATTTTTTTTCCAATAATTGTATTAATTTAATCATTTTACACCAAAGCTCTAGTGCACATGTGTCAAAGTCAAGGCCCGGGGGCCAGATCCGGCCCTCCGAGTAATTCTATCCGGCCCTCCAGATCATTTTATTTCATTGTTATTAATGAGGTTATCTTTAACTTGTATAAATTTGACAGAATATATTTTTATGGAGAGTAAAATATTCAAAGTTATTTAAGTTTTAAGTTGATTTATTCTGGAATAATATTCCTGCCTTTTTATCATTCAGAATTATGTTAAAAAGTCACGGTTTTAAAGTTTTAAAATATGGCATTCTGCTAGCTTTTGGACTATTTTCTAAGATTTTTTAGGCTATTTTGGAATTAAGCTAATATTTCAGCTACATGCTAGCTGTTTTGGCGAATTGTGGCTTTTTTTGTTTTTTAAATAAAAGTTTTTTAGGCTGTTTTGGAGTGAGACTAATATTACATACTAGATATTTTGGCTAATTTAGGCTTTTTTCAGTTTTTTAGGCTATTTTGAAGATTAGCTATTTTTTTTCTTTAGTTTTTTGAGTTAATTTGGTATTTAGCTATAATGTTACCTGGCTATCAGCTTCCGTATTTTCAGCATCTTCAAGTCTCAGAACTTAAGGTTTTAAAATTGTATCCTGTTCGGCCCACGACTTAAGGTGTGTTTTGGATTTTGGCCCCTTGTGCGATTGAGTTTGACACCCCTGCTCTAGTGTTGTTTTTTTTTTTTATTTACTGTAACTAGACTCTGAACTTATTTTCCTACAAAGATTTAAAAACAGAAAAGTGTAAATAAAGCCTGAAAGCGTCTATAATTAATGTAAAAAATGTTTTTAATGCAACTCCCATTATAAACAAGGGACCTCTTTATATACAAGTGAGAAAAGTTTTTTGTGGCAGAGATCCTTAAGTTGTTCATCTGCGTTGGTGGTGGATCTGCATGTTTCTGATGAAGAAGAAGCTTCCATCAGCTGGAGGTCTGCTGGCGTCTGAACGCAGAAGCTCCTCCCGAGCCGCCGAGTCGTTTGTTTTCTGTTCCAGAACATCAGAAACGCCGACAGACCCCACGTTTGTGCTGCAACCAAAGCTTCTCTCTTTCTGCTGGCAGACTTTCCCTCCACTGCCACTCAGAGCTGCTTCACTTTGTGCAGCTTTTTCCTGCGGTGCAGATGAGACTAAATGTTCCCTGTTGCTCTGTTTTCTTTAGCTGGCAGCTCTGAAGCAAAAAAAAACAACAAAAAATCAGTGTGTGGAGGAAAACAATCAGCCGGTGTCTGTTTCTCTCTGAAATCTGGGAGTCAAACTCTGTCATCTTTTTGGTTTTGTTTTTCTCCAAATTCACTTTGGGTGAATTTACATTTTTGGAGACGGTGAAACTTTTGGAGCAGAAGTTTTCAGATCATGTGTCCTAAACATTCACTCCAATGAAAATATTGGCGTTTTTTGTGACATTTTTCTGATATTGGAGGACAGATTTAGAGAAAATTCAACTAAAATTTGCATTTCTGATGATTTTTTTTTATTCAAATCGTTGTAAAACTAGGAAAAAAAAAAACAGTTTTGTGTTTGTGACATAAAAAAATACACTGGGCGGGGCCACAAGTTCCATGCTCCGCCCCATTCTGATGCAGACAAATGGATCCATGAACGTCTTTGTTTTCCTTGCTGAGCTGGAATCTGGATCAAATCCAATTACAAGCGTGGCCCGGCCCGTTTCAGGAACGTCATTAGTCTGAGTATTTCTGAGCATCTGATCCAACGCGATTAGAATGAAGAAATTCTCAGAAACAGTTTTATTATAAAGAGAAAAAAGCTACAAGAACAAGTTAAAAACGCAACAAAGACGGTTTTCACTGGAGTTGGTCTTTAAACAGATTCATGATGGAAAAGGGGGCGGAGTTGCTTAGCTTAACCCAGAAGTGAATTTGCTCTGCAGAAACTTTGTCCTAGAAAACAACACAAAACTGCATCATCAGCATAACTGAAAGACCACTAGATCGATTGAAATTAGATCAAAAGATGGTCAGAGTCAGACTTTTAAGTCCAAACATAAAGAGCATTTTGGTCCAAAACAATTTTTTTTGTTGATACTTTATTAACATTAACATATGTTACCGTATAGAACCAAAACGTTCAAGTAAAGATGGAGACTTTAAATTCAAAGAGGTGAGATTATGCAACTTTGCTTCTTCTCACTCATTTTCAAGCAATAAATCAAACTTTACCTGATCTGAGTAAATTATCTCTTTATTTAATGAATCAAATGTGACTTAAGTGTGTTTTGATTTTTTTTTTTTTTTTTACAACTGATGCTTGAAATAAACCAAATCAATCAATCAAAAATTGTCACGTAAACCAAAGTTAAAACCAACATCTGTTAAAATCGGATTGACCCTGAAGTCTGGATAATCTGGCGACTCTGATTCCGTTTTTGCCACAGAACCCTCAGCGCCACGGCGTCGTTCCTCCGACCCGAGAGCAAATTAAAGCTTAAAACAGGACAGAGGCCGTCATGAGACTCTTATCGTGACATTACCTTCCAAACATGAGAACAAAGGCGTCATACAAACACCGTAACACGTCTGTGTTTTTAGTTCCTCAGTTTGTGTCAAACACTCAGGGCATCATGAAGGTTTAAAATCTGACTTTTTCTGCTAAAATCTTCCAAAATAAAAGAAAAAAGTAGGATTTGAATCTGTAGAATGATGATAAAAACTTCAGATTGAAAATCTGTTTTTATTTTTACCCCAGAAGCACAAATTCAGAAAGATATATTTCCCAAAAAACCTAAATATTGACATAAATCAGAGGTTTGTAACGTGCGGCTCCAGATCCACATGTATCTCTTTTATCTCTCCATGGCGGCTCTTCAGCCAAACATGAAAGAAGTAATGGAGATGCTCATCCAACCACGTCGAGCGTCTGAGTCAGCAGCTCCTGCTATTGGCTGCCTAAACAAATAAACAAAGCCCGCAAACTAAGACTGCCAAGGTCTAATCCCAAACTAAAATAACAAAACCCAGCAGTGGAAGACTGCTGAAGACAGAGGAGAAAAAGAACGAAAAATAAAATTAAAATTAAATAGCATTTTTTAAAGGAAGGATTACTTAATTAGCATTTATTTAATTTAGATGAGTTAAATGTATAAATTGATGCTGAGGTGCACATAGATGATAAACCATGTAGGATTTTACGTCCCCGTCGACTCAACTCTACCTCCAAAGTGAACAGATTTAAATGCGAATCAAAACTTTGGGAAAACGTTTGATCTTTTATGAGTTAGAAGCACGGATGGTTATAGCTGCCCAGAACTGCACTGAGATGATCCTGTTTGGGACAGATCATCTTTTATTTTGAAAATATGTTTTAAAAAAATCGCATTTTGAGAGATGCTAGTTTCTTTTTTATATTTCCTTCTGTTTGTGCCAAAAAATAGACATAATTCAGATGAATTATGAAAAACAGAAGATCTTGAGTGCAAATCCAAATTACTTAAAGGCTCTTTTACGTTTAAAGGTTGTCGACATAAATGTACGTTTTGTGGTTCAGAAAGGAGAAACCCAAAGCGTTAACTATCTTCTTTTACATCCAGGACCCCATACCGACCTCTGTCCTGCCAACCAAGGGTCCCGCCGCTGGAGGAACCGTGATCACCATCGGAGGAAAACACCTGGACACGGCCTCCATGGCGGACATCGCCGTCAGCGTCGGGAGCGTTCCCTGTGAAGTGTAAGCTCTCGCCGGTTCTCCTCGGCGCTCCGGAGGCTCAGACCTTCAGGATGTCCTCTCTCCTCCAGCCTGTCGTTCGGTGAAGAGATCACCTGTAAGACGGGCAGGTACCCGGGGCAGAAGGTGCCAACAGAGCCGCTGCCGGTGACGGTGAAGTACGGCAGGAACACCACCAAGGAGGTGAGGAGGGCCTTCCAGTACTGCGAAAACCCCAAGATCATCGGCTACAAACCGCAGAGCAGCTTCATGTGGTGAGCGCCGCTCTCGGACCGCCTCCTCCAGGTGGACGCTGGGAAAGGTGCGGCTGTGAAGTCGGGTTTCTGTTTGCAGCGGCGGGCGGAGGATCGTGGTGGAGGGCAGCAGGTTCGACCTGATCCAGTCGGCCAAGATGAAGGTGCAGCTGGTTGTGGACGAGGTGTCGGACACGCCCCCAGTGGAGGTGAGAGGAATTCTGGGATTGAACTCTCTTTCTGGATCATATAGGATCAGGCTTTGTCACATGCACCCATACGGCGGTTAACTTGTTCTGGTACTGCTGGTTTTTATGGTCCGGGTCTAGGCCTGCTACGATTAGTCGACTAATTTATATTATATGGAGTAAAGTTGAAAGTTATAATAGCATTATGCTAGCTTTTTGGGCTGTTTTGGCATTTAGTTAGTTTTTTTAGACTATTTTGGAGTTTAGCTAATATTTTAGCTGCTACATGCTAGCTTTTTTAGCTAATTTAGGCTTTTTATTATTTTTTCTTGTTTGTTTTTTATGCTGTTTTGCAGTTAAGCTAATATTTAAACGCTAGCTGTTTTGCTAATTTAGGTTTTTATAAATTTTTTTAGACTATTTTGAAGTTTAGCTATTTAAGCTACATGCTAGCTGTTTTGGCTAGTTTCTGTTTTTTTAGGTTAATTTTGCATTAAACTTTAATTTTAGCTAGCTCTCAGCTTCAGCGTTTTAGCTATCAATTTCAGTATCTTCAGCATTATCGTAGGTAATGCTATATATCTAGTTATTGGTTACTTGAAAGATAATGATGGTTAAGATGTGCGCTTTACATCCAGCATGACCCGATTAGTCGACTAATCTGAAAAAATAATCGTTTGTGGCGGTTCTATCCGGGTCCATGAAGGGTTGTAGAGAGGAGCAGACTCGTCTTACGGGGAGTCATGAAAAGGGAACGTACCATTTTCATGTGTGGTTAGTGGATGGTAAAGTTTTGGTAAGGATAATTGAAGTTAAAAACACTCATCAAACAATCATCAGTCAGATTTACAAACATGTGAACCCTACAGAGCAGCTTTTTCACCATTTGACTGACAACTGTTAAAGTGTTTTTGTGTGAAATTTCATTTCAATATTTTTCTTCCATTTACAAAATATAGAATAGAAAAAAAAAAAATCACAAATTGTTTTTATTGACTTGCTTTTACTAAATGAAACCATCTGCAGATCCTTCTGGAAGAACGCATGAATAACCTATTTGTAGAAGTCTTCTTTTTCTTTCTTCAGTTTTCAAAGTCTCCGTCTCAGACGAGATCACTGATAGTGACGAGTTTAGACACGTAATCCTCCATTTAAAAATAATGTTAATCAATACTAAAAAATATCTGGACGGCTGCACTTGACTCGGCAAATCTGTAATTCTTTAGCTGCAGTGTCACATTCTCTGTGCTCACTAGCGCCCTCTGTCTTACACCGAGTGTATTTCTAAAGCTCATTTTTAGCAGATCAAAAGACTAAATGAGTCAAACCGGCACTCATGTGATCAGAAATGAATTAGTAAGGAGCACGCGTCGTCTGCAGCGTGTGGGAGGCATGGGCTGCTGGTGCCTCACCTGCCCATTTCTCATAGATTTCATCTGGAAATGTGTAAATTTGCTGCTTTTTTACTAAAAAATGTTAAAAGCCCACATAGAAAAACGTAATCATTGAATAGACATGTCTAAAAAATAATACCAGATTTTTATTTTTAATGCTGAAAAAGTATATTCAACTAGTTAAACTTTATTTTTTCCTCAACTTCTTTTTTTTTTTTTTTTTTTTTTTTTGCTTTTTTTCTTATTGTTTCGACTGTTTTCGCTTCACTTCTTGGTTTTCAAATCATGTAGAGTTTCTAGTGTGTTATTATCACACACAATAAAGAGCCTATATCATCATTCTATTATTGATTCTTTCAGATTAAACTGTTTCCATGTATATGAGACAATACGACCTTTGGTACACTAAAGAACAATTTTTTTTATGAAATATGAGTTATTTCCATCAACAATTTTCCTACCAGGAAGTAAGACGACTCGATCTCTGAGGCTCCGCCCATTTCATGATGTCTTCCCAGAGCTGCATACATCAGCATTTTGTGGATATATAAAACGAAAGCGATCACCGTTAGTTCTGTGGAGGAAGTGGGTGTGTCTATTAGCCTGAGGGCGGAGCTTGCAGCCCAGACTCTTCCTGGAAGGGGCTGTTCCTCACTTGTCTACATCACAATGTGAGGACCCGCTCGTTGGAAGGGGCTGGTGCTCAGCGCAGGTTTTTAGATGATTACTCAGAGATGGATCAAAATACTGTTTTTGTGACTTTATAATAAACTTAAAAGCTCAAAACAGATTTTTTAATAGATCTCATGGTTCTGGTTCTGGTTTGTCAGTTTGTGCAGCCGGTGCTGCAGAAGAACGACACCATCCTGGAGTTCCTCTCCCCGGTGGTGAACTGCTGCTCCAGCAGCCAGTCTCTGAGGACCTTCATCCAGCTGGACAACATGGAAGAGGAGCTCAGGAACTTTGACTATCACGCCAACCCCACCTTCGACAAGCTCGACAAGAACAAGATCACTGAGACCGGCATCATCATCGTCAACGTAGGACGGACTCTTCAGTAAATCCCAGCGCTCTTCGTCTCTGCTTCCCGTTGACTTCCGTCTCTCCTCCTTCCTTCAGGGTCGAGGTTTTCTGAGGGCGATGACGATGGAGGAGGCCAAGGCGTTCATCGAAGACGTCCCCTGTCAAATTAAGGGACTGCAGGTAAAGGCGGGCGGAGGGAGGGAGGGGGGGTTTAATGGCTTTTTGATGGATTTTGTGTCGCAGTCTGAAGTCGCCGCCGTTCCATCAAAGCAGAGGACGCCAGCCGTTCAGTGCCGCCGCACTGGCAGCCTGACAGGCGGGAACTCGGCCTCACTCAAAATCAATCGCCTCCCTGATGAAAGCGAAAGCGCCGTCTTCTGATGCGGACACACCTGAGCGTGTCTCGCTTTCAGACCGACTTAAAGTTTAGTCTTAGGATCTTCAGAAGAGAAGCTTCATTTCTGACGTGTTTGTTTCTCTCTTCTGGTCAGGATGACACGCTGATGCTGGAAGCTCCTTCATCACAGCCGAGGTCCAAAAACCAGCTCAGAGACTTCACCAACGACATGCTGGAGCTGAAGGTCAGCACGGCTCAAAACGACAATCCTTTCCGCTTGAAACGATTCATCAGGGGTAAATCTGGGCTCCGCCTCTTTCCAGGTGAAGTTCGGTTGGGGCACATGGATGGTGGGACACGTCTACTACAACACAAGGGATAAAGAGCACATTCCTCTGGCCATCATCATCCCCGCAGTCATCGTTCCCATGCTGCTCTTCATCGTGGTGTCCGTCTACTGCTACAGGTTTGAGGAAGAGCGTGGGAAGACGGGCGCGCGGATGAAGGTGACTCACCTGCATGTCTGACCGCCAACAGGAGGAAGAGCCAGCAGGCGGAGCGCGAGTACGAGAAGGTGAAGCACCAGCTGGAGAGCCTGGAGGAGAGCGTCCGAGATCGCTGCAAGAAGGAGTTCACAGGTCGGTTTCCAGGTCACATGACGCATGAGGACGACCAAACACATTTAAATAAAAATATCAAATCAAAACTTATTGATTAAAGTATTTCACAGAACAAAAACGTGAAAAAAATGTTCTAAAAACCTGCAATTCTTGGATTGGATCGGAGATGCTGCCATTTTCCTGAAGAAAGATGATCACTTTGATATTTTTTTCCCCTTAATAAAGCCCTGAGCTGCATTGCATCACCCGCTACCCTGCCCCGCCTACTTCTGACTTGCCATCATTGGCTGCGCAGCTGCTACCCCCCCTCTCAATATCCCTATCTGCCCACCTCCTACCCTAACCCAAAGCTGCAAGGGATTCTTGAAATAAAACAGTTTTCTCAAAATGGCAGCTAATCTGTTAGTGTTGTTTCCATAGCAACCATTGCATTTTTTGGTCGCCTGAGGCTGACGAACGGATCTTTGTCATTTTTAGACGTATATGCAAAAGTAAATTTTCGAATTTCCTTGACAACCGAGGTTTTTGGCTTACCATGCCCACATTTCTAATATATTCATATCATACGTCATATTGTTTCATTCAGCTTGAGCCAGGGAGTCATGTATTATATTTTCACAATATTTTGAACAAAAACGTTGAATTTGTTTTTAAAAATCTACAATTCTTGGACTGAATCAAAGCTTCTGCATCTAAATCTTGTTTTTCAGGTGCTTTTTTTTTTTTTTTTTTTTTTGGTTAAACCATGAGCTGCACTTCCCTTTTTGCCCATCCGCCCACCACCTATAAAAGGGAAAGATTATTCTCCATAGCAACCATTGTATTTTTTGGTCACCTGAGGCTGATGAACACATCTATGTAATTTTTAGAAGAATCTGCAAAAGTATATTTTTGTATTTCCTTGGCAACTGAGGTTTTTGGTTAACCACGCCCACATTCCTAATAGCTTCATATTGTACGCCGAGGATTCATATATTAATATATTATATTTTCACAATATTCTGGTAAAATTATTGCTGAAAGGTGCAAAAAGGAGTCGGTTTTGCTGTTTTTCAGATCTGATGATTGAGATGGAGGACCACACCAGCGACCTGAGCGAAGGCGGGATTCCCTTCCTGGACTACAAAATCTACACGGACAGAATCTTCTTCTGGCCGTCCAAAGACAGCTCCAACGACCCGGTGATCACGGGGAACATCCCAGTCCCGGAGGCCCGGAAGGCCACGGTGAACCAGGCCCTCACTCAGTTCTCCAACCTGCTGAACAGCAAAACCTTCCTCATCAATGTGAGTTTGGACTCTCTTCAGATTCCGCTTTAGCGCTTTAGGAAGAAGAATTTTGGGCATTTAGGTCAAATCTTGTTTTTCTTTATGTGAAAATATAGCAACTCAGCTAAATACAATTTTTAAACTTTGATTTCTTTCTGTATTATTTTTTTAAAAACCTTCTTTCTTTAACTTCCAGTTTATCCGCACGTTGGAGAGCCGGCCGGACTTCAACGCCCGTGCTCGGGGGTATTTCGCCTCCCTCCTGACGGTGGCGCTGCACGGCAAGCTGGAGTACTACACGGACATCATGAGAACGCTTCTGCTGGAGCTGATGGACGAACACGTGCAGAGCAAGAACCCCAAACTGATGCTCAGGAGGTTCTGGCTTCATTTACCTCTGAACTCTTTGCAGTTTTTATCGCTTTTTTTTCCACTCTTGGGTTGAAATCTTGCAGTAGAAACCACCGGATGCTTCCGTAGAAAAGTTCTGACGATGTGAAGCATCCAGAGATGTTCTTCAGGTTTACTGTTGGCTTCTGTGTTGCAGGTCAGAGACGGTGGTGGAGAGGATGCTGTGCAACTGGATGTCCATCTGCTTGTACCAGTTCCTCAGGGTAACCCTGTTCTTTAGCTTTAGCTTTAGCTTTAGCCTCCTCTTTTGCTCCTCACATCAAAATCTGTCATAAAATCACTTAAATCTGCCCTAAAAGTGAAGTCTAAGTTATTGATTTTGGAATTGCCTCAAAAGAAATTTCATTTACTAAGGACACGCCCACATTGTTAGCAAAACATCGATGAGTTAGCTAGCTCCCGACATCAGCTGTGTAAATGTTGATGTACAAATGTTACCTGTTAGTCTGGATTTGGATCATTTTAATGCTGTTTTAGCTCATTTGGGGAAAAAAACTTAATGATCTGTCACCAAATAGGCGGAGCAAATATAACTGAAGACACGCCCAAAAAACGCAGAGCTAAGGATTTATTGGTCATTGGTTCATCAAAAGGCCCATCAAAAACTCAGACCTATCAAGGCTTACTGACGGCCTGGTGTCCACGGCCAAGATGAGCCAGGGGCGTGGTCCACAGCCAAGATGAGCCAGGGGCGTGGTCTACGGCCAAGATGAGCCAGGGGCGTGGTCCACGGCCAAGACGAGCCAGGGGCGAGGTCCACAGACAAAACAGAGCCAGAGTCGAGGTCCACGGCCAAGACGAGCCAGGGGCGTGGTCCACGGCCAAGACGAGCCAGGGGCGTGGTCCACGGCCAAGACGAGCCAGGGGCGTGGTCTACGGCCAAAACGAGCCAGGGGCGTGGTCCACGGCCAAGACGAGCCAGGGGCGTGGTCCACGGCCAAGATGAGCCAGGGGCGTGGTCTACGGCCAAAATGAGCCAGGGGCGTGGTCCACGGCCAAGACGAGCCAGGGGCGAGGTCTACGGCCAAAATGAGCCAGGGGTGTGGTCCACGGCCAAGACGAGCCAGGGGCGAGGTCTACGGCCAAAATGAGCCAGGGGCGTGGTCCACGGCCAAGACGAGCCAGGGGCGAGGTCTACGGCCAAAATGAGCCAGGGGCGTGGTCCACGGCCAAGACGAGCCAGGGGCGTGGTCTACGGCCAAGATGAGCCAGGGGCGTGGTCTACGGCCAAGATGAGCCAGGGGCGAGGTCCACAGACAAAACAGAGCCAGAGTCGAGGTCCACGGCCAAGACGAGCCAAGGGAGTGGTCTACGGTCTAGATGAGCCAGAGGCATGGTCCACAACCAAGAACAGGAGGACAGGCGATCCACCTAGAATCTGAAATCTCTCCCGGGAGTAGGGAGAACATATTAATCACACTGCACCAAACAGGCGTGGAGAATTAAATAAACAACAAAGATTTGTGATAAATCAGAAAATTTTCACATAAAAGTCCACAACTTTTTTCACCTCCACGAATATTTACTTATGACCAACTTTCATCCTCGCTAATCCTTCGTAGTGGCAGTGTGACACCGCCTTAAAGCTGCTTCATCCAGGAAGTCAGTGTTGTTCTTAGTTACAGAAGATGATTTCATAACTGGGAAACGACCATCATTAAAAAAATTTAAATCGTTTTTTTTTTTCTTCTTCTTAAGTTTGACAAAATAACACAATCTCATAGTTGCCATAGTGACAGAAAAGATGCAGAGTAACATACAGCCTCCATATCAGATCACCCCTGAGCTAAAGTCTGTTTATGATCCGAGAATGTAAAATATTTAACATCTTAGCTATAGTTATTTTTACAAATATGTGACCTGTGTGGGCATCAGTTATTCAGTCTGTCGGTGTGAGAAGATTAAATATAATAACATAACTTTTAAAACCAGGAGCTGCGTAGGAAAGTCAACCCTCAGACTAACTCGCATATTTACAGAAACATTTATATTATTGTCCTTATAAAATCTGAATTTGTTGACAGGAAACTGCAATATTTAAGTAGAAATGTTCGACATCATGAATCTTCTCTATCAGACTCTCCAACCACCTCATTCATTTTGTAAGTTTGTGGACGGATTCGTCTGAAAGTGGTCCGTGTGGATCTGATTCCAGGACTCGGCCGGAGAGCCTCTGTACAAACTCTTCAAGGCCCTGAAGCACCAGGTGGAGAAGGGACCTGTGGACGCCAAGCTGAAGAAAGCCAAGTACACGCTGAACGACACGGGGCTGCTGGGAGACGACGTGGAGTATTCTGTCCTGGTGAGCCCCACGCGTCAGTCCAGCAGCAAATGTTCAAACTGGAGATCCACTTCCTGGAGTCAGTTTCAGACACTTTCCTTAGGTTCTGTTTTTACCATCATGCAAAATATGTAAATATACAGATAAACAGTTTTATTTTTACTTAAAGGTTTATGTTAAAGACATTTTAGAAGATCTGAAGATAAAGATGTTGAATCTGCTGAAATTAAACATTATTCTGGAACTAGCAGCAGTAGATCAACAGACCAGTTTATAATCGATACGTTATTCCACTTTTGTATGACGACTTTTATGGTCGTTTACAAGCAAAAAGAATATTTTTAATTACAACTTTGTAGTAGTTAATATAGTAGAAAAAAGGCACAACTGTTAAATATGGAGAATAAAGTTTTATATTTATGAATTAAAAGGCACAGGCTAAATTTACAATTTTTTCTCATGATAAATTAATTTAAAAGTAATTGATCTACAGCTTTAAAATGCATACATTTACAAGAAAAAAGTACAACATTAAAAAAAAAGTTTTATCTACAAAAAAGTCGTATTTAGCAAAAAAAGACATAAATTTATAAGAAAAAAAGTCAGAAACGTATATTTTAAATTGGTAATTCACAACTTTAAATCTCATAAATTATAAAAAAAAGGCTTATTTACGAGAAAAAAGGTAATAAAATTATAAGAATACAGAAATGATACATTTACCAGAAAAAAGTCAGACATTTACTATATTTTAAGTTGGTAATTTACGACTTTTAATCTCATAACTCATACATTTACAAGAGAAAAAAAGTTTTTGTTTTAAAACCTTAAATATTGTAAATTTACAATGAAAAAGTAAAAAAAATGTATGATATTTTAAGTTAATTTTAAACTTTAAATATTGTGAATTTACCATTAAAGTCCTACATTTACAAGATTTTAAGTTGTTATTTTATGACTTTAATATTGTAAATTTTTGAGAGAAAAAGTAATAAATTTACAGAATTTTAAGTAGTTAATTTATGACTTTGTATCTAGTAAATTTGCGAGAAAAAATTCATGATATTTAAGGTTGTAAATATACGACGTTTATCTTGTAAATTTAGAAGAAAAATTTACTAGATTTTATGTTGTAAATTTACAACTTTTATTCTCATAAATTTCACAAGAAGTTATAAATTTACTAGATTGTAAGTTGTAAATTTACAACTTTTAATCTTGTAAATTTACAAGAAAAAGTAGTAAAATTTACAAGATTCTAAGTTGGCAATTTATAACTTTAAATATCATAAATTTACGAAATTTTATGTTTTAAATTTACTAATTTTAATCTTGGAAATTTAAAAGAAAAAGTCATAAATGTTCAAGAGTTTAAGTTTGAAAAAAAATGTAAATGTAAAAAATGTATGAGATTTTAGGTTGTAATTTTACTACATTAAATTTGGCAATATTACTTTATTTGTAGCCCTAAGATTCTGTCGTATGATGCAAATTTAATTTAGAGATTAGTACTGCCACAAACGATTATTTTAATAGACGACTACTGACCGATTATTTTTTTACGATTAGTCGTCTAATGGGGTCATGCGCAAACTGGATGTAAAGCAGACATCTTAACCATCATTAGCTTTAAACTAACTAAAAACTAGATATATTAACACTAGCTTTATCTGTAAAAATGCTAATGTGAATACTGTAAGCCGAATTGTTAAAATATCGGTCAAATTCCAAATTAACTTAAAACATTTTTTAAAAAGTCTAAATTAGCCAAAACAGCTAGGATGTTGCGGAAATATTAGCTAAACTCCAAAATAGCCTAAAAACCAAAAAAAGCCAAAGTTAGCCAAACCAGCTAGCATGTAGCTTAAATAATAGCTAAACTCCAAATTAGCCTAAAAAATCTTAATAAATACCAAGAATGTCCAAAAAGCCAGTATAATGTCATTATAACTTTCAACTGTACTAAATTCTGACTCCATATAATATAAAGTAACGACTAATCGACTATTAAATTAGTCGTTGACTAGTTTAATAGTCGATCAGATGTCGATTAGTCGACTAGTAAAGACATGTACATTTCTCTACGTATTTATTAACTTTCAGAGATGAAGAAAATCTATGGTTGCTGTGAGCTCTTTACTATTAAGAGGAGCAGTTGAAGGTTTTGATGCTTTATGGGTAAAAAAAAACCCTGAATGTCTTCGCATTGCTGTACTAGATCATAATGGGATTCATAATAATACTTCCTGATTTTTGTGGTTACTTAACACGGCCTGAAGCTCCCGGTGGGAACGCTCCCCTTCCTCGCTTCGCTCTAACCTTTGCATTTTCTCCCTGTATTTACATAATGTCTTATCATTGACACGGTTCCGCTCCTCGGAGAGCGGAGCGCCGCTATTTTCAAGAGAAGAAGTCTGCCGCTAACCTCCACATTCAGAGACGCAGCGTGACAGACGCCGGAAAAAAGAGAAGCCTCCGCGCGTCAGATGATGGATGTCGCCGCGGATGTTCGATTCCCGGCTGCGAGACATCAGTTTTTAATAACCTGTTTGTGCACAGCCACTTTGTGTCAGCCGAGCGTGGTTGAAACGAGCGGCGGCGGCATACTGATGAGCGGCACGCCGCGCTGAAACCTCCCAGGAGGCGCTTTGGCTTTCACGTTCAGCTGAAGTTCAGACGCTGACATCAAAACGCTGCGAGTGTTTGGGTTTTGTGGAGCTGACGGCTGCCGCTGTTTGCAGACTCTGCAGGTGTTCGTTCACGGAGAAGGACCGGATGTCACTCCCGTGAAGGTGCTGAACTGTGACACCATCACGCAGGTGAGTTCTGAAGAAACAGATCTACAGCTGAAAAATAACATTTATTTTATTTTTGTAATTAGAAGTGTGAAACTAAAGTGTGAAATATCACAGATGCTGCAGATTTTTAAGCCAATCCTCAGTTTTTAAGCTAATTTAAGATTCTTTGTTTGTTTTGTTACATTATAACTAGGGTTTATTTTGGTTTTAATAAAGTGGATATTTAAAGTACGACTCTTCTATGATTTGAGCTCCAAATGACCATTTTTTAATAATAAAAGCTGCACAGAACAGCGTTCCTGTTTCTCTGCTGCCGCCTCCTCAGAACAACTTTTATCATTTTATAATGTAAAGATTTTATTAAACCAGGAAAAATGTTAATTCCTTATTAAAATAGAAGGTTTTGTGCCTGTAAAAGAGATCTTCTTCTAACTACAAATTTTCAAACAAATTTACAATATTTTAAGTTGATAATTAGCGACTTTAAATCTCATAAATTTGCAAAAAAGTCAAGAATTTACTAGATTTTAAATTGTTAATTTATGACTTTAATATTGTAAATTTTTTTAGAAAAAAGTCAAAAATTTACTACATTTGAAGTAGTTAATTTACGACTCTGTCCTGCAAATTTGACCCAAATTGACGACTTTTAATCTCATAAATTTACAAGGAATTGTTGCAAAATTTACTAGATTTTATGTTTTAAATTTCCAGCTTGTACTCTTATAAATTTACAAGAAAAAGTAGTAAATTTACAAGATTCTAAGTTTTCAATTCAAGACTTTAAATCTCGAAAATTAATGAGATTTAATGTTGCAAATTTACTCATTTGAATTTTGAAAATTTAAAAAGAAAAGTAATAAATTTACAAGTTTTTAAGTGAAAAAATGTAAAAGAAAAAAGTCATACATTTATGAGATTTTAAGTTGTAATTTTACTACTTAGTTATATTACTTATACTTTTATTATGTTACTGTTATTGCTATAATGTTACTTATTACTTTATTAAATAATTACTTTTTTGTAGCCCTAATATTCTGTCGTATTTTTGTCAATATTTCCTCTCATAAATTGTCAAAAAGAACATTTTCAATCTGAGGTGATAAATGTAAATATTAAATAAGAATTTTCCTCTTATCTTTAGACATAAAACCTTCAGTCTGACTGAAGGAGGCAGACGGCTGAGCTTGTTTTCAGGAGTTAGACCAATTTGTCTCTCAGAGAAATCAATCCACAGTTTCCTTTTTTCATGTTTCTCAGGCGCCTCAGCTTTCCTCGACGGTTTGTATTTGTCTTTACCAAACGGAACGATCCAGAAATGAAAAACATGTCATGTCAGTTTATTCAAGCTTGAAGCCTTCATCCGTGTTTATTTTGATTTATTTATTTGTTCACCATGAACCCAGAATCCATTTATTACATTTAAATTTATTTCTTAAGTGCTATATTTTATTTTTTATCCTATAATACTTTAATAAACAATAAAGAGAAAAAATGTGTTATAGCTTTGAATTTCCCGCCTCCTGTAGCTGTGATTTTCTGTCTGGCGTGTGTTTCCAATGACTGAATCTGTGGTCTGCAGGTGAAAGAGAAGATCATCGATCAGGTGTACAGGAACCTGACGTACTCGCAGAGACCCAAGGTGGACACCGTTGCTCTCGGTGAGCCATATTTCCCACAATGCCTTCAGAACTGAGAAACCGCGAATAGAAAAGGGCGGAGCAATCAAACAAACATCTGATTGACATTTAGATTTGATGGATTATTCTCACAAACGGAAACAATAGAACATTTGAATCGTACCATCAATATTCAGTTTTTACACACATTTGTATGATTGATGACGCACAGATTTTAGTGGCAGAATTGAACTGAAAACTGAGTAAAAGTAAAAAGGTAGCAATTAAATGGGATAAACGCATACCAAAATGTATAAATCTAATAAAACCATTTTTTCTTACAATTATCTCTATAAGATAACACTTTGTTTTAATCTCAAAATTAGGCAGAAAACTGATTTAAAAAATGAAGAGGAGTCACCAAAATGTAAAATTCTGTTAGGACAAAATTATTTCTACTTTTACAATGATCTCTAAACATAATCAAAATATAATAGTTAATGCTTTTGGTTTAATCCCCGAATTAAGCAGAAAAATAAGTGAAGAGGAGTGACCTTTAAAAGAAGTCTGAATAGAAATTAACTTATATCTTAGTTATAATTCTATTAAAACGTAATTATCCTTGATGTATATATATACAATATTCTATATACATGATCAAAATATGACGGTAAAAATGTTGTCGTATAATTCTAGAATTAAGAAAAAAGCGACAGTGAAGAGGAGCGATCTTTAAAAATGGGTTGATTAGAACTTTAATATACTGAACTATCTTAGTTTCATTTTACAACGATCTATGCGTACTTGATCAAAAGATTACAGGATTTTTTTTTTTTAAGTAAAAAGCAGTGCAATAGTGAAGAGGAGCAACCTATAACTAAGAATGGAATGGAAATAAATTTACAACAAAACATTTTAACTGTAATGTATCAAGCTATCTTAGCTTTACTTTACAATAATCTAAATGTACTTGATCTAAATATGTTTTTGTTTAATCCCTTAAGTAAAAAGCAGTGCAATAGTGAAGAGGAGCAACCTATAACTAAAATGGAATTGAAATAAACTTACAACAAAATATATATCTTAGCTTTATTTTACAATAATTTAAATGTACTTGATCTAAATATGTTTTTGTTTAATCCCTTAATTAAGTAAAAAGCAGTGCTAAAATGAAGAGGAGCAACCTTAAACTTAAGGTTAAATAGAAATAATCTTTCACCAAAATGTTTAATTCTAGACCAAATTATCCCAGTTTTTTTTTATTCATTTTCAAAAGATAACAGGAGTTCTCAGAATTAAGCAAAAATCTGAGTGACAGTGAAGAGGAGTGACATTAAACAGTTTCTGAATAGAATTTGATTTAAATTTTGCACATTTCTCTATCTTACCTACATGTTTACAATGATCTGGATCTTGAATCCCATAGGATCTTTGGTTTAATCCCTAAATTAGGCAGAAAGTGGTACAAGAGTGAAGAGGAGTGACCTTTTAACAAACAGATGAATAAAAATAAACTTCCGTCAGAAGTTATAAACTGAAACGTTGAGGTTTTTTCTCCATCTACAGATTAAAATCTTTCCATGCTTTTTTCATTAAAGATCCAGACCGTTCTGTTGGCTGTAAACTTTTAAAATCAATCAACTGTGAAGATGAAACTTTATTAGATTTGATTTGAAAGTATATAAAGGAAAAAGACTTTAGGGTAAATCTCCAGAGTGAAAACAAAGGTAGATTCCTGAAAGCAGCAGGAGTATCAAACAGTAGAAATGTCATGGGAGTGTGAGGACCGTTCTGCATTCACGTGAAGCCTCTCCGCTCAGAGATGAGCTGCAGATCATTTCTGCGCTCTCGCCTCCTGAATCCTCTGAACGGAGTTAATCGAAGCGTCCATCACGGCGGCAGATTGCAGGCTGGAGCTTGAAGAAAGAACGAGAGCTGCTGTCAGTTAAACGGGCCGTGAACCTCTGAGCTTCAGTCACGTGCGCTCCAATGTCTTCAAGTTAGGTGTGATACGAGAACAGAGAAAAGCCCAAACGAGTAAATCTGAGCGACACAAGCAGGAGAGGGAGGAGGAGGTCTGACGTCCCCGAGCGGATGAAAAGTCACGTTTCTGACCGCAGAGTGGCGCCCGGGATCCACGGGTCAGATCCTGTCCGACCTGGACCTCACGTCGCAGAAAGAAGGACGCTGGACGAGAATCAACACGCTGGCGCACTACAATGTGAGTCTGATGGTTGTCCTCATTAGTGCTCAGTACGACCTGCTGAATCCTGATAAACCTTCAATAACCAGATCCAACAAATTTACTCTTTTTTTTATCTAAAATGTAAAAAAAATGATTTATTATTTTTCTGGAATGCTGCAGTTTTTAACTGAACATAAACTGAAAAAAATCGACCAATCACTTCCCACCGATCTGCTCCTCCCTCTGTCATGGATTCCTCAACTGTGTGGAAACTGTAGCATCTACGGCGTAGGGTAAAGTGATACGATGATATTTGAGATATTTCGTTTGGGGATACTTGTATCAATTTAAAATGCTGTTAGCAGCTCTAACAACTAAAATAACAACAAGAAAATCTTGTGTTAGAAGTTCAGTTTTACATGTACTACTTGGTTACTGAATCAAAACTCTGCCACGTTGCTGTGCTTAATGTTGTGATCGTTAAAAAAAAATAATTTGACCATTTTTATTACAAAGAAAGACATTTTATTCAGGTTTAACATTTTTTCCAAGTCATACCCTTGAAAAATAAACAAAAAGAAAGAAATGTGGTTCTTGGACAGTTTAGGGATAAATCGTGATACGTATCATAACGTGAGATATATATCAGGATACATAACGTATCGTAATAAGTGTATTGGGATAGGTATCGAATCGTTAGACACGTATCCTATACTTACCATATCGTGATACATGTATCGGGATACCTTGCAGTATTGTGAAACATGTATCAGAATACTTACTGTATCACGAGATGTGTATTGGGATATATATCATATCATGAGACGCGTATCGCGATATGTATTATAACGTGAAACGCGTATCACGATATTTATTGTATCGTGAGATGTGTATCGCAATATGCATTGTATCGTGACACTTGTATCGGGATATATATTGTATCGTTAGACGTGTATCGAGATATATATTGTATCGTGAGACTGGTATTGGGATATTTATTGTATCGTGACGTGTATTGGGATATATATTGTATCGTGACGTGTATTGGGATATATATTGTATCGTGAGACGGGTATTGGGATATTTATTGTATCGTGACGTGTATCGGGATATGTATTGAATAGTAAGATGTGTATCGCGATATGTATAGTATCGTGAGACGCATATTGGGATGTGTATTGTACAGCAAGACGCGTATTGTGTTACGTAATTGTATTGTGAGATGTGTAATGGGGTATATATTGTATAGTAAGACGAGTATCGCGATTTGTATTGTATCATGAGCCACATATCACGATTTTTATCGCACCGTGAGACGTGTGTCGTGATATATATTGTATTGTGAGTCGTGTATCGCGATATGTATCGTCTCGCCAGGCTCTAATACAAACCCCTTGTTCCAACAAGCCAGAAAAAAAAAATCAACATTTCTACCATAATTCCCCTTTTTTTGATTGAATCTAAATGAAGTTCTGATGTGACCAAAGATGAAAACCAGTTTGTGAAACTTATTTAAGGTTTTTAAATGTAAAAAAGCAGAAATGCCGTAGTTTTCCCTCCATCTGCTCGGTGTCAGATTCCCCGCCTGAAACAATCCTGAGGTTCTCCAGCTCATCATCAGGTTCACTGAGGCGAGTCGGGATCCTGCTGCTCGCTCTGGATCTTTGTAATCTGCGCAGGAGCCTCCGAAATACTTCTGAGGCGACAAAATCACGTTTTCTCTCTGGTTTCAGATTCGGGACAACGCCACGGTGGTTCTGTCCACGGTCATGCACACGCAGTCGTTCCACCAGCACCAGGACAACCACGACGAGAGTACGCGCTCACCTTCTCCAGTGTGTGATTTCTGACCGTCCGATCCGAGCGTTCACGTTCTGCGTCTCTCTGCAGAAAACGCGCTGCTGGAGGACGACAACACCTTCCACTTAGTGCGGCCGACGGAGGAAATGGACGAGGGGAAGTCGAAGAGAGGCAGCATGAAGGACAAGGCCATGACCAAAGCCATCACTGAGATCTACCTGACCCGCCTGCTGTCCGTCAAGGTGCCGCCGCCTCCCCTCGCCTCGCCTCGCCGCTCCGTCTGCAGAACCTCCGACCCTCAGGTCTCACACCACTTCGTCTTTGCAGGGCACGCTGCAGCAGTTTGTGGATAACTTCTTCCGCAGCGTGTTGTGTTCGAGCTCCGTCGTTCCGCCGGCCGTCAAATACTTCTTCGACTTTCTGGACGAGCAGGCGCTGAGACACGACAACGTGGACGAGGAGACGCTGCACATCTGGAAGACCAACAGGTAGAAAGCGTGATTTGTTTTAATGAGGATTGCTTTCAAACCTGTTTTTCATCTGGTTTTTCAGTCTTCCCTCATTGGCTGAGCGGCTGTGACATCACCACCTTCCCCTGCCTGTAACAAATTTACTTTAAAAAAAAAATTCAAAATGGCGGCTTTTCTGTTTGTTGTATCTCCATAGCAACCATTTTATCTTTTAGTCGTCTAGGTATGACGAACACATCCGTGTCATTTTTATAAGAATTTGCAAAAGTAAGTTTTAAAAATTCCTTAGCGACTAAGGTTTTTTTGTTAACCACGCCCACTTTCCTAATGTAGTCACACAGTATGTAAAATCGTTTTGTTCGGCTTGAGCCAGGGATTCGTGTATTTTCACAATGTTCTGGTAAAAAATATCCAGTTTTACTAGCTTGCCACGCTAACGCCGTTCAAATTAAACAAATTTAAATCTAACTTTGTTTTCCAATTAGCTTCCAAGAATTTGGAAATTAGCGGAGTTGGGGAAAGTTGATTTGGCGATATATCGCGATATTTTGTTTAGGGCTGCAACGATTAGTCGACTGATTGACTATTAAAATAGTCGATGACTAATTCATTAGTCGATTAGTCGTTACTTTATGTTATATGGAGTCAGAGTGTAGTAAAGATGGAAGTTATCATGACATTCTGCTACAGTTTTAGACTATTTTGACTTTCTTACAAAGTTTTTTTTTGGCTATTTTTGAGTTGAGCTAATATTTCAGCTTCATGCTAGCTATTTTGGCTAATTTAGGATTTTTTTTTCAGTTTTTTTATGTAATTTTGTTATTTAGCTAATATTTCAGCTGTATGCTAGCTGTTTTGGCTAGCTTTTTTCAGTTTTTTTAGGCTAATTTCGCATTTAACTAATATTTTCGCTTTAGCTTTTTTAACTATCAATTTCAGCATCTTCAGCTATCAGCACTAGCATCGTTAGCGGCCAAATTCAGCTCACAGCATTCACATTAGCATCATCGTAGATAATGCTATAAATCGAATTTTTAGCTTGTTTAAAGCTAATGATGGTTAAGATGTGTCCTTTACATCTAGTTTGCGAATGACTCGATTAGTCGACTAATCGGGAAAAAATAATCGGTGATTAGTCGATGATTAAAATAATCGTTTGTGACAGCAATAATTGGGTTTACTGATACTTGTATACATTTAAAATCCTGACAAGAAGATACTGTAGCAAAAATTGCTCTGGTAATCGTTTAAGATGCCTAAAACTCGTTTTCATCAGGTTTTTGGTTCGTCAAAATTTTGATGAATTTTTTATGGTATTTTTGATCAGAGTATGACTGTATATAGAGGACTGGACTGAGTGGATGTGACATCACCCAAAGAAAATGACCAGCTTACCAAATGTAGTCAATTCAGTCGCTGTTTTTCCACGATACGTCTGTCGCTCTGTTGGTCTGAGTCTACATTTCCTTGACAACCACTCTCTTCAATCAGTAGTGAGCATGTTAGAAGGCCACGCCCTCTCCACGGTTCATCTGATTGGTCCGTTTATATCTTGGGATAATTACACTTCAGTTCGCATGGAAGAAGAACTTCTGAATTTTTACTTTAAGCTTCTTATTCTCTGAATTTACTTTAACTATTGGTCTTTTTTTTTACATCAGAATCTAAATCCTTTTTATTTGTAAAAGTTTTCTGTGGCTCCGCCTACTTCCTCCTATCATGCCTGCAGAAATTCTCCCTTAAAAAGAACTGAGTGGAAGTGAATCCATGTTTTCCATAGCTGCAGGTAAATAAAGACCTCACCTGGACCTCACCTGTGCGAGTCTTTAGCGGATGGATTTCCTGCCAGCTGCTCTTCAAAGGTCCTGTGAAGTTCTCACAGACATAATGATCCCCCTCATGAGCTCTTTGTGTGTTTTAATCAACTCCACTGGAGGCTCATTACGCGCTCATCAGCGCCGGAGGCGGCGGCTTCATGAAAGGCCGCTCGGCTGTTATCGGGTCACACGGAGGAAGACGACACGGAGACGAAGGACGGCTGCGTTCAAACCGGCCTTCAGCTGACGCTGTCAATCATCCAGTTTGACGATGAAGAATTTATCCGGCGTGGTGAATTATTGACGAGTGTCGCGTCGTGTAAAGGAAAAGATAAAAGTCGTGGGGTGGAGTGATGAAATGGATCGTTGACAGATTTTTAAAAGCTCTTATTTTGAAAAATTCATATTTTCTTTGTTTGGCTTCTGTCTGCTCGACATGTTCAACTGAATAAACAAACAGAGAGCATCTGTTAGTCAACATGGGTTCAGTATGATGTGATTCAGAACTTTAACCCAAAAACTGGAAAAAAGGAAGTGAAATCCAAACAGACGAGAAAACCTTCACAATAAAAGCTCTTTCGTTACAACGATGAAGCACCAATTTATCCACCAAAAAGACCCTAAAGGTCAGTTGGAGATCTGTCCCTCACTCGTCCATAACGACTGTATATACAGTTGGACAGAGGCTGTAACATGACTCATCATTTAGACCAGGGGTCAGCAACGTTTAGATTTTCTCCTGTGCCATCAACAAGTACGATGCAAACTGGTTTTTTGTTCACCTTTCTGCTCATCCTGTCAGTAAATCAGCTTTCACTGGTTCACATTATACAGAGTTTTACGCTGGATGATCTTCCTGATACAATCCTGTATTTTTAAGCCACAGAGATCAAGTTATGCAGCAGAATGAAGAGGCTCTACAGCTCCCTCTAACTCAGAGGTGTCGTCAAACATACGGCCCGTGGGCCGTATCCGGCCCGCTAGATGATTTAATCCGGCCCAATTATGAAGCAAAAAATATATAAGAATTTTCAAAAAAGAAAACAAGTTTCTAGCCCGTTCCTGTGGCGAGTCATGGTTCTTTAAAGAACTGGATGCAATGCGCAATTTAACCACTAGGGGGAGCAAATGAAACTCAAAAGATCAATGAATGAACATCGGATTCATTTTGCTGTGGAAACCCCCAAAATATTTAATATTTTTACAACATAAAATGACAGTTTTGGGTGTAATTTCATAAAAACCACTAAACTAAATTTAGTCAACAAACTAATCAACACATTTTTGACTGAAAATACAAAAACAAAATTTCAGGTGAAATTCCCAGATTCCTTATTTGGGCCACAAATCTGAAGAGTTTGTGTTGGTAGAGGAACATGACACAACTCACAGCTCTATGATGTGACCTTTATATGTTATATACAGACAGTAATAGTACTTCAGTCTGTTTGTGTGGCTTCAGCTTCAGGCAGACCAAAAAATAAGAATTTCTCTCCTAAGAGCTCTGCTGTCCATTTGATGTTTCATAGAAATCTATGTTTCTCTCTTTTCTTTTACATTTTTTCATCATAAACTTTGCCTGTTGAGTTTGTGAGGAATAATAAAAAAGTTTTAGGGAGAAGTTTGATCCAGCTGGACTTCAGATCAGTTCAGCTGCTCTCAGGTGGGGGCGTGTCTGTCTGCTCTGTTGCTCGCCTCTCGTAACAGCGGCACTTTTGCAGAGAAACAGAATTTTCGGGTGGTTGTTGATGTTGGAGAAAACTCATTTACTGTCCCAAAGCAAAATTAAGATCACATTCCTCCTCGTGGGGTTTCTAATACCGGACAGCTCTGTTTGGCTCCGCCCCCACTGCAGGTGAGCCGACCTGCATTGCAGCTGTCTGATCAAAGTTCGTCTTCCACCTGTCTGAGGGCGTCCGTCGGTTCCAGACGTTCATTTAGTTTGATTTTTCATTGATTAAAACATTTATATTTTTTCCGTAGCCCCTCTTTAGTTTACAATCAGGATTACTTTAATGTCAGATGTAAAACATTCAGTCTGTATAAAATTAAATAAACCTTTTTTTTTTTTTTTTTTGTGAAATCCATTTTATTTGAAATGCTTTGGACTCAGTGAATGAAAATGTAATAATAAATGATTAGACTATTAGGTTGTTTTTGCAACTAAGAAATAAACAAAACAAAAATAAAGCTAAAGATAACACGTTGAACAAAGGTTATTTTGCTGTTATGTTTCTGGTCCGGCCCACTTGAGATCAGACGAGTTTGACACCCCTGCTCTAACTGGAATGCAAACTTTAATCAAAAAAAAATCAATATATCTGGAAAAATTGAGATTCACAAATAGCAGATAAGAAACCATTTTTAAAACATATTAGCTTAAAATGTCAAAATTCTGCTTTCATAATAATATTACAAAAAAGTAAATAGTTGAAATAGTATTGCAACTCAATACTATACCAACATATAATTCTTCATTTCACCTCCAGTAAATGCAGTAGTGATCAGCTCATTTTAAAACTTGTTCATATTTCATATTGATATTTGGCTGAACAGTTCAGTTATTATTCAACAAACTGAATTTTTCATGTGTTCCAGCTCAGAGAGATTTACAATTAAAAACAAACATTAAATACAAAAAAGGAGAAAAATTCAAACCAACATCCATTTACTTCTGGAATCTCTTAAATTCCAGAAAGGTACGGATGAATTAAAACCGCCCGGTCACGAAGGCTGAAGCGGAAGGTTTAGTGGGTTGTGTGAAACTAAAGCTTTATTTAAAAAACTCACAGTATTTATATGGGTGGGCGGAGTCACAGTCATAGCGCTGCGTGAATGGACTCTTTCCTTGTGACGCCACGGAGTGTCAAAGATCCTCGCGGAAACAGATGTTCACTCTTTACAAATTAAAAAAATATATAAACTGATGACAAAAGTGCTAATTGTTGTCACAACCCGGCGTGCCGCTGTCTTTCCCTCCGCGTGCCCGAGGTTACCGACCCCTGATTTAGACAGTTGGACAGAGGCTGTAACATGACTCGACCAGCTCAGTGGCCTTGTGGTAGAGTGTCCGCCCTGAGATTGGAAGGTCATGGGTTCAAGTCCAGGCCGAGTCACACCAAAGACTGTAAAAATGGGACCCAGTGCCTCCCTGCTTGGCACTCAGCATTAAGGGGTTAAACCACCAAATGAGCGCGGCTGTGTCTGCAGAACAAATTTCGCACTCCTAGGTGCGTGACAACTAATGCGACTTTAACTTTAACTCATCAGTTTCTTTCATGTCTTTGTTTGTGATTATCTTGATTGGATATAATATCCTCGAAACAAAATGGGCGGGATAAACCGACTAGGCGGACGTTTGAACACGCCCACAGAGGTCGAGGTTTAACCTATCAGCTGTCAGTCATTTCCATTATGGAACGCACAAAAATAAGTTGTATGCCCCGCCTCCCATGCATCTATTTTACATTGAAGTGAATGGGAACTGAGCTGCTCGTGTTACAGGCCCCCTGGTGGTCACATGGTAAACTGACCACAGCTTCATTCTGGAAGTCAGAAGCTGATTCTCTCATCAGTCTGTCTGTTAAAGCGTCTCTCTGCTGCTCGTGGGTCTTCAGGGTTTCTCCTAAATTCTTCTACATTTTCTGCTTCAAGTTCTGAAAAGTTTCTGGTCTGCGTTTGCAGTTTGCCGCTGCGGTTTTGGGTGAACATCCTGAGGAACCCGCACTTTATCCTGGACGTTCACGTGACGGAGGTGGTGGACGCCTCGCTGCACGTCATTGCACAGACCTTCATGGACGCCTGCACCAAGACGGAGCACAAACTCAGCCGGGTCAGTGAGCACACACTCAGAACCAGGTCCTGAACCCAGTCAGAACTCCAGATCAGACCTGCTGACGCCAAACTCATCATTCAGGAGTCATTACTCAGCAGCTTTTAAGATTATTCCTTACTCAACATTATTTTAATTTTTAGAAAAAGCCCAGTTTAGCTTTTCTAGACAGTCTTTGGCGCCCTCTGGTGGTCAGATGCGATAATGCAAAAAAAAAAGTAAAAATATATATTTTTTTTATTTTAAAAAACATGGTTTTGGTTCTTGTAAAAAAATAAAATAAAATAAGAAAGAAAATTTTGTTTTTCATTTATTGATTAGCACAAACCTTAAGGATTATATTTTTAAAAACTATCAGGATTCTGCTTCTCAGGACTTAAAATCACTTCTTTATCTCAATAATCCAAACACTACTTATTATACTTATTCTTTATGAATATTGTTTGTTTCTCCTCCAGGAGTCTCCCAGCAACAAGCTTCTCTATGCAAAAGAGATTTCCTCCTACAAGAAGATGGTGGACGAGTGAGTCCGTCGCCGCGCGCTCTGATGGCTCCTGTGTGTTGTTGTTTGTGTTCACGTGAATGTTTGTCTCCTGCAGTTACTACAGCGGCATCAAGCAGATGATTCCTGTCAGCGACCAGGACATGAACACGCACCTCGCTGAGGTTTCCAGGGTAAGAACCCGACCGTGTTACTGTAACGCAGGAGAGACTGCAGTTCCGCCGCCGGCCTGAGGTGTCACTGTGGAGCAGCTGAACAGATGATTCTCAAGATTTCTCAGATTTTTTTAAATTTAAATAAATTGTTTGACTTAAACAAATGTTCTTTAACTTCGACGCCTCATAGTTTGGTTTAATTGACTCTAATTTCTTCTTTAACTCAACAGGAACACACACACAAGCTGCACACGCAGGCCGCCTTACACCAGCTGTACCACTACGCCAGCAAGTACTACGATGTGGTGAGGACTCTCGTTTCTGCTGATCCTCATGAAGAAAAACCGATTTAGAGATCGAAATAGCTTTTTTATGACAGTTCTGCACAAGCTAAAGGAACAATCGTTTATTGCTGCCGATCAAATATCCGTCAGAAACTTTAGATCCCAAAAGCTTCAGGGATTTAGAGGAAAAATATAAAATAATTCAGATTATGACATTTTTTTGCCAAATTATCGGTAATGTTTTAAAATCTTTTACAGCCTGAAATCATATTTACATTCATGCAGGTGGTCAGTCTCAGGTAAGGAAAGAGGTTTCAGAAGTTTGAAACACATTTTTAAAAGGAAGATCCTCAGGTTTAACAAAAAATGTGTAAATGTTGACAATTTGTTTTGTGAAATTCTTCTAGGAGTGACCACTAGGTGGCAGCAAAGATTATATTTTCAAACTGTGATTTTAACCTTTTTTTCAGAAAAACAAATCAATCTTTATTTACAAAGTAATTTTCATACTTGGTAACACGAGTGGAATCTCTAATACACTGAACAAAAATATAAACCCAACACTTTTGTCTTTCGTCCGATTTGTCATGAGACGAACTCAAAGATCTAAAACATTTTCTACAAACTCAAAATAAACATTACTCTGATATGGTGTTCACAAATCTGTCTAAATCTGCGATGTGAAGCACTTTTCTTTTGCTCAAGTAGTCTCTCCTATCACACAGGTGTGCCACTTTAGGATCCTGATTAGACATGATTATCACACAGGTGTGCCACATCAAGATCCTGATTAGACATGATTATCACACAGGTGTGCCACATCAAGATCCTGATTAGACATAGTTATTGAACAGGTGTGCCACTTAGAGATCCTAATTAAACATGATTATCACACAGGTGTGCCACATCAAGATCCTGATTAGACATGATTATCACACAGGTGTGCCGCTTTAGGATCCTGATTAGACATGATTATCACACAGGTGTGCCACTTTAGGATCCTGATTAGACATGATTATCACACAGGTGTGCCACATCAAGATCCTGATTAGACATGATTATCACACAGCTGTACCATATCAAGATCCTGATTAGACATGATTATCACACAGGTGTGCCACATCAAGATCCTGATTAGACATGATTATCACACAGGTGTGCCACATCAAGATCCTGATTAGACATGATTATCACACAGGTGTGCCACTTTAGGATCCTGATTAGACATGATTATCACACAGGTGTGCCACATCAAGATCCTGATTAGACATGATTATCACACAGCTGTACCATATCAAGATCCTGATTAGACATGATTATCACACAGGTGTGCCATATCAAGATGCTAATTAGACACCATGACTACAGATCTCTGCTATATAAACATGCTGATGGTAATTACACAGGTGTACTATATTGATACACTGATTAGACATCATGATTACTGCACAGGTGTGCATTAGATTTGCCACATTAAAAGCCGCTCTGAAACGTGGCGTTTTGATTTATGAGGGCGGTTCTGAGGACTCAGAATCTGGTGTTACCACCATTTCTTCCCTGCAGTGTAACTCATCTCCTTCATGCAGAGTTGTTGGTTGTGGCGCATGGTGGTGGTGGAGTAATGGTACGGTATCAGGATCACCTAGCAAAGGAGAAGTGCTCACTATCAGATTCAGACGGTTTTGTAAAATTATTTTAGAGAAATTGTTATTTGGAGTTAGATTTTTGAGTTCAACAGCAACTGAGAGTAAAAACAAAAGTGTTGTTTTTGATTTGTTTAAGTGTTGTTTAAAAAAGTAACATAAAATTTATAGTAATACAATAATATAAATAATCTAAAAGCCTAGTAAAAAAAGTTGATCTTTAAAAACATTTACACCTTTAGATCCTCCAGCAGAAAACAAAGACCATTATTCTGAAAAGCTTTACTCAGTAAGTTTTGGTTATCTGAGGATCTCTGCGTTCATTTTTTATTAAAGTAATTAAATAATTAAGTAGCTGAGACATTTACAAACTATTAATAGTATCTTAAAAACTCTTTAAAAATCTAAATGTTGTTTGTTTGGGGCTATGAAGGTATTATAGTCTCAGTCAGTAAAATATGACTTCAGATAAAGATCGAAATATAATTAAAAAACGAATTCTTTAAATAACAATTTTATCATTTAAAAACATCCTTTTAAAGTCTGTTCATTAAACCTTTTTTAAAGAAGTCTTTTAAAGCCCAAACTGTTTTCAAATAAAGTTTAAATGAATATTAAATTGAGTCAATCATCAGAAATGGTTCTAGAAGTATTAAATCATGTGACTAAATTCAGTATAAAAACTTCAGTTTGATGTTTTTTTACCTGTCGTTCTTGCGGACCCGTCTGACCTGCTGCTCCGTTTCAGATCATCCAGTCTCTGGACGAAGACCCGGCCGCCCAGAACAAGCAGCTCACGCTGCGCCTGCAGCAGGTCGCCGCCGCCCTGGAGAACAAAGTCACCGACCTCTGACCTCACGGGAGGGGCGGGGCGAGCTGTTGACATGGGCGACGGGCTCGCGGACTCTCAAAGTGTTTAGAGCCGCCGGAGCGGCAGAGAAGCCACACCCACTTTTCGGTCCGCCGCCTCCTGGACTTTATTCCTTCTTCTTCTGGACGTGGAAAAAAAAAACCAGACTCTCCTTTTTGGTACTTTTATTTTGAAATTTGTGTTGGAGAACGGCCACTCTGGATCTGTGTGACCGCTTCTGTGGATTCAGGAAGGCTCCGCCTCCAATTTTTCTCATCTGAGCTCAGTCCCCACCCCTAAAATCTGAAGCAGGAATTCTGAGGAGCGAGTTTAAGCGGTACGCCGCGCTGCTGCACCACAGCGCCCTCCGATGGCAGAAACCGGCGGGTTCAGGGTACGATCCGCTCCGTAAACGCCGCGCAGAATCCGGGATCCAAACGGCCACTCGTGTTTTTTACAGAAACGTCTGCCGAAGCACATCGAGTTTGAGACATTCCTCTGTTCTGTACGGAAGATCCGAAACGCCAAAACTTTATCAATTAATATGAAAGTGGGAGGAGCATCCTAGGTCACGAGTCAGCAAAAATAAAACTTTCACCAATACAAAAAAAACATTTATATGAAAGTTAATCGTCGTTTTTGAGGCAAAATCAGTTTTTACATTTTCATCACTGACGTCAATCCTTAATTTAAATCTGAAATATTTTCCTTTTTTTATTTTTTGTCTAATTAGTCTAAAATTATTCAAGTTGTAAATATAAATATCAAATCTTTTTTATTTTACTTCCAAACAAATCAAAAATAGAAAAGCTAATATTTTTCCTCAAAAGTCCATATTTTCTGCTCTGATTGGTCGGATTAGGCCACGCCCACCTCCTTCAGATGTTTGGCGTCAACATTAAACAACTTTAATTTGAAAAATCCGGACCAAACATTAACTGAGAAACTTTTTTTCAGCTAAATAAAAATGTTTAAAAAAAAAGAAAAATGTTAAATTTTAAGGTTTGAAGTAAAAATCTGCTTAAAAAAATCATAAAATGTTTATTTAGAGAGCTAGAAACCCATTATTCCAGAAGTTTGTATAAATCTTTTCTCTGTTGTCTAATAAAATGTAAATCTATTTTTTTCTTAAAGTGATCATGAGAACAACAATGTATATTTTTTAGTTTCAAACCTTAAAAACCTTCTTTTGTATTCACCGTGGATCCAGACGATGTGCTGCACAGAACCGGACGATTTTTTTCAGTTTTTAAAGCCACTTTGGTGCCAAACAACAATTTCTTTCCAGCTGGATGTTTGTGGCCAAAAGCGATTGAATAATCTGGAGGTACGTCGATGAGAAACCGATCAAATGTGAAGCTTTTAGGGTCATCCTCACGTCCAGAACAACAAAAAAAGGAGTTTAAAACTCAAACGGTTGCATATTTCTCCTTCCTTCTGCCTTCTCTTGTCCACCAGAGTGCCTTAAAGAGTTCAGAAGGGAGGAAAAGTCCATGAGATCTTCTGCTGTACACTTTATTTTTTGGTTTCAGGTTTTCCAGAAAGTAAAACTTCAAATGCATTTATTAAAGCGGTCAGCAGGGGGCGGCGAAGTCTCGGTTTGAGATCCAGAGGAGGAAACGAGCAAACTTCTCTCACGCTGTGAAGACTTCCTCTCGTTTAATCTGCAGAATCGGTTCATGTTTTCTTTTTGTTCCACAAAGTGGTGATGAAACGTGTTTGAGGTTTCCAGATGTTCAGTTTCTGCTCCGCTTTGGAAGATGATTTGTGGAGATCCTCCTCTAAAGTCGAGCTCTGAGGAACAATCTGCTGTTCCTGCTCCTGCAGATCTCTGAGGAACGCCTTCTTTTGTCTTCTTTGCCACTTTTTTTAGCCAACAGCACCACCTTGTGGTCACATTTTGCAACATTCGCCGCTCCAGACGAGTTCACTGAAGCAATCGTAGCGCACACGGCGGCCGTCTGACGCTTTTCTCCCGGGCTCGCCTCCGTTGTGGCGGGACAGTTTGTGTATCGTTGTGTTTGAGCGTCTGTTGTGAGTGAATGTCACGGCGAGCGTGGACGGGTTTCCGCCCGAGGGGGGGCGGAGCTCAAATCGCCGTTTGTTCTTGTAACCTGATTGTAGGAGACCGACGGTTTGGAAGGACCAAGTGTGTAGATGTTGAGATGCGGCGACGTGTCGGCAGAGCTGGACTGAAGCCCAAATCTGTGACTCTTCTGAGGAGAAGTGGGCGGAGAATCCAGATCTAGGAATCCAAAAATCCATTAAAGAATTTCTACGAAAACTCTCTCCTCTTTTTTCATTCTTTGGGTTTCTGAGTTATTTGTGCCGCAAGAGTTTACATATTTACACAAAATACAACCAAAAACAAAAAAAGTCAGAAGACTGAGTGGCCCCGCCCCCTGCTGGTCCAAACAGGAAGTACCTGCAGGAATGGACTTCTAAAGAGAAGTAATCAGTTACTTCTGTCCATTCTTGTTCTTGAGAATTATCATATTTTTATGATATAAACTGACCAATCACACGCTTCAATAAAAGTAGGCGGAGCCAGCTGGTTCCCACGATCAAAAACTTTTAGATGTGTTTGAGATCATGCGGTCGGATGCCTTTCTGTGTTTTTTTGTGATTCTTTCTGGAAAGCAGGTGTCCAACAAGCTCACTCCTGATTGGTGAAAATGGTTGCCATAGAAACGTTAACAACTCAGGCCAATCGCTGCTTACTGAGGACGTCTGGCTCCAACATGGCGGCGTCCCTATCGATGAAAAGGAAGTGGTAACTTAATTAATTCCGATTAGTTTGAGCCGGGAGATCTGGAACCTGTCTGTGAGAACCAATCAAATCCTTGATCTCAAACATTGTTATACTGCTTAATCCATGATAGCATTTATCTGATCTGATCTATCAATCTACTGTATCTTAGGTATCATCTTAAATATTTAACCATCTCAACTATCATCATCTTATCTATCTAATCCTCTTTTTTGATTATATATCTGTCTATCACTCCCTCTATCTCTTTATTTTTCTATATCACTCCCATCTATATTTCTCTAGCTTTACATCACTCTCTCCTGTATCTATTTATCCATTTCACACATTTTCTATGGGTGATGAAAACGTTTATTATTTTGTATGCTTTTATTTTGAAAAAAGAACGTTGAAAGGTTCTATATCACGTGTATTTGTGGTTCCGTTTTTATTTTCTTTGATGATTTAGTAAAACATAAATTCCAAACAAATATTTCCGTTTAAACTCCGAGGATTGTTTGAATCTGATCCGGAAACTCGTTTTCACCGATGAACGTGCAGCGTGTTTCATGTTCTTTAGCGGTTTAATCTGCGCAGCCGCAAACGATGAAAACATGCGCTGCGCAGTTTTGCGCGTTAAAGTGTTGCAGCAGCGGCGCGGAAAGTTTGTCTCCACTCCTCCCTCTTGAGGCGGGAGGGGGGACCGGGGGGAGGGGGGGGGGTGTTGGGTCTGTGTGGTCCGGACTCCGTCAAGACTTCAGGACGCGCGCGGAGGAAGATGCTGCCGCTGCTGGTTCTGCTGCTGAGCGCGCTCAGCCGAACCGAGGAGCTCCAGTCCGAGCTGGACTCCGAGGACCTGGACTTGGATCTGGATCTGGATCTGGATCTGGTAAGGCTTCTGCGGATGGATCCTCGCGCCCGCTGGAGTTCAGGTTCACGCTGTGATCGTGTTTGTGCCTCCAGGCGCAGCGCAGATTCCCGCGGCAGGTGAAAACCATCCTGGCAAAGGTGACAACTTCAACACACTGACGTTTTTCTGCAGTTTTAGAAAACGAATTCATGCTTTTCAGTCGAGAGTTGGTGATTTACTGAGAGCTGGAGGTGGATTTAGTGACTCCACTCGTGCGCACTTTGGGCGTGACGCGCAGGAGATCCGCCAAGTGCGCCAAGTCCAAACTGTGATCAGAACCAGAACTTCTGTGAGCCGCTAAGTGACCCCTCTGAGGCTCTGCCGTGTCCCGGTTCTCCTGCAGGAGACCAAACCTCACATCCAGGAGCTCTCCATCAAGACCACCATCATCTCCCGCTACGCCTTCACGGCGGTCCACTGCGCCATGCTGAACCGGCACGTGGCCGCCGCGGAGGGGGTCTTCCAGTTCCAGATCCCCGCTGACGCCTTCATCTCCAACTTCACCATGTAAGCAGAGGGGAACCGTTTGAGGCTTCGAAGCTCCTGACAGACTTCAGAGTCTGGGATGGTGTGGTGGTTCGGTTGCCATGGAGACGTCAAGAGATGAGACTCTGTTAGAGTTCAGGGGTTCACTCATGCGCAGCAGATCCTCGTTAACGTCGAGAGGAGGACCCGCCGGAACTGCGACAAAGGCCGTCCTGAATGCAAACGCCACTCTAAAGTTTGACCTTTGACCTCTTTGAACCAGGATCGTTGGGGGGCGTGTCTACCAGAGCGAGGTCACGGCGAAGGAGAGGAAGGTCAAGCAAGGGAACGGCAAAGCCAAGAGTCAAGAGTCCAGTGAAAACAGGTAAGAAACGAGCTTCTACGGCCAACTCCACCTGTAGATAATGTAAACTCCACCTGTAGCTTTAATGAAAACTCCACCTGTTGCTAATTAAAACTCCACCTGTATTTAATGTAAATTCCACATGTAGTTAATGTAAACTCCACCTGTATTTAATGTAAATTCCACCTGTAGTTAATGTAAACTCCACCTGTTGTTCATGTAAACTCCACCTGTAGTTAATGTAAACTCCACCTGTAGATAATCAAAACTCCACCTGTTGTTAATCAAAACTCCACCTGTAGCTTTAATGAAAACTCCACCTGTTGCTAATTAAAACTCCACCTGTATTTAATGTAAACTCCACCTGTAGTTAATGTAAACTCCACCTGTTGTTCATGTAAACTCCACCTGTTAGTTTAATTAAAACTCCACCTGTAGCTTTGGTCAAAACTGCACCTGTAGTTAATGTAAACTCCACCTGTAGTTAATGTAAACTCCACCTGTTGTTAATGTAAACTCCACCTGTAGCTTTAATGAAAACTCCACCTGTTGCTAATTAAAACTCCACCTGTAGTTAATGTAAACTCCACCTGTATTTAATGTAAACTCCACCTGTAGCTTTAATGAAAACTCCACCTGTTGTTAATTAAAACTCCACCTGTAGTTAATGTAAACTCCACCTGTATTTAATGTAAACTCCACCTGTTGTTAATGTAAACTCCACCTGTTATTCATGTAAACTCCACCTGTAGCTTTAATGAAAACTCCACCTGTTGCTAATTAAAACTCCACCTGTAGTTAATGTAAACTCCACCTGTATTTAATGTAAACTCCACCTGTAGCTTTAATGAAAACTCCACCTGTTGTTAATTAAAACTCCACCTGTAGTTAATGTAAACTCCACCTGTATTTAATGTAAACTCCACCTGTTGTTCATGTAAACTCCACCTGTTAGTTTAATTAAAACTCCACCTGTAGCTTTGGCCAAAACTGCACCTGTAGTTGATGTAAACTCCACTTGTAGTTAATGTAAACTCCACCTGTAGTTAATGTAAACTCCACCTGTTGTTAATGTAAACTCCACCTGTTATTCATGTAAACTCCACCTGTAGCTTTAATGAAAACTCCACCTGTTGCTAATTAAAACTCCACCTGTAGTTAATGTAAACTCCACCTGTATTTAATGTAAACTCCACCTGTAGCTTTAATGAAAACTCCACCTGTTGTTAATTAAAACTCCACCTGTAGTTAATGTAAACTCCACCTGTATTTAATGTAAACTCCACCTGTTGTTAATGTAAACTCCACCTGTATTTAATGTAAACTCCACCTGTAGCTTTAATGAAAACTCCACCTGTTGTTAATTAAAACTCCACCTGTAGTTAATGTAAACTCCACCTGTATTTAATGTAAACTCCACCTGTAGTTAATGTAAACTCCACCTGTATTTAATGTAAACTCCACCTGTAGCTTTAATGAAAACTCCACCTGTTGTTAATTAAAACTCCACCTGTAGTTAATGTAAACTCCACCTGTATTTAATGTAAACTCCACCTGTTGTTAATGTAAACTCCACCTGTATTTAATGTAAACTCCACCTGTAGCTTTAATGAAAACTCCACCTGTTGTTAATTAAAACTCCACCTGTAGTTAATGTAAACTCCACCTGTATTTAATGTAAACTCCACCTGTAGCTTTGGTCAAAGATAATCTCTGGCTTCACCACAGGTTTAGACTTTCTAACAGAATCTGAACTGAATCAAATTCTCACGTCAAGAATCTTTAAATTTTCAGGATTTTTTTGAATAACAATAACAGAAATTAGGATTTTAAAATTAAAAGCATATTTTTGATATAAGTTTGTTGAACCCTTTAGTACCAAATAACTTTTTTGCTTTTTCACCTTGATGCAAATAAATGCAATTTTTTTAAAAAGTGAAAAAACCAAAAATAGAAATTTTAAAAGCATTAATTTAATTAATTTGAAGACATAAATGGATCTTTAGTGTTTGTGGAAATATGAAATAGTATCTGAACCCTGAAGAAGGAATCAGATGGTGAATTCTTTTTATTAGGATTTTAATCTTCTTTTTTGCAAACACAATTACACAAGTTTTGTCAACTCTGCATTGTGGTGGAGTGTCCAGCCTGAGACCGGAAGGTTGTTGGTTCAAATCCACAGTCTAAAAATGAGACCTAGACTGCTTTTAACTTGGATTCAGGTGCAGAAACGTTTGAGGATGTTTCTTTAAAGATGCAGCTGCTGAGGAGTTTAGATCTTTATTCGCCTGCAGCTCCAAATCATGAAACCACCATGTTGGACCGTTTCTTCCATGTTTATTCCTTAAAGCTGTGGATGTGATTCAAACTGTTTGTGGGAGTTTCATGATGTGGGCTGCTGGAATGCTAATAGTTATATTTAAAAGTCACAAAATAAAAAAAAAAATGTTGTTTTATAGGATGTAGTTTCTATAAGAGTTCCTCCGATTTTCAGCTTCATTTTCGTCATCAGAAAGATGTTCAAACCCACTGAGACCTGAAAACCCATCATCTGCGTTTCGAAGCTCTCAGCAGAATTCTCTCTCGCCGTCTTCAGTCCAGAACCGGAGGTGGAGGTCTTCCGGATGGCGGTGAACATCCCCGGGCGGAACCGGGCCGTCTTCCTGCTGACCTACGAGCAGCTGCTGCGGCGCCGGCTGGGCCGCTACCAGCACGCCACCAGCCTGAGACCGCTGCAGCTGGTCAGCCGCCTCAGCCTGGACGTGACCGTCGTGGACCACGCCCCCATCACAGACCTGGAGGTGCTGCCGCTCCAGAGCGGCAGAACCGGCAGTTCTGCCAGCTCTGCGACAGGCGGATCCAACACAGCAGGTTCGGAGGCTCTGAAAAACCCAAACCGGGCTGGCTCCGACTTCAATCCACTCTGAGGTCGCGGCGTCTGAAACATCTCAAACTTTTGTTCTGGATCCAGTTCAAGGATCAAAACCGCTTCCTGTCTTTGTGCTGCAGCCAAGCCGGCGCTTCCCATCACCACCGAGATCAAACGGCAGCAGAACGTCTGGAGGATCACCTTCAGCCCCAACATCGTCCAGCAGGCCCGCATCTCCACCAGCGGCGTCCTGGGAGACTTCGTCATCCGCTACGACGTGCAGAGAGAGCTGGGGATCGGAGACATCCAGGTGAGGGTCGCGGACACGCCTCCACGCGCCCGTTAGCCCCGCCTCTCTCTGGCTGAAACCCGCCAACCTCTGTGCCCTGCAGGTTCTGGACGGGCATTTCGTGCACTACTTCGCCCCCAAAGACCTCCCCGCCGTCCCCAAGAACGTGGTGTTTGTGATCGACACCAGCGCCTCCATGCGGGGCGCCAAGATGAGACAGGTACCTGCAGGGGGGCGGAGCCAGGGTTCCTCCTGGAACGGAGCAAACAAAACCGAAACGGATATACAGGAGGAGCTTTAAATCATTATGGGATGGCAAGTCCCATTAGCTTTCATGCCCCTCATTGGGGGAGGGGGAGCTGCAGACACAGCTGCACCGAGGAACCTTTTTTTTTTTTTTTTACAATTTTCAAAAAAAAAATCTAATTTTCAAGATTGATGTAAAGTTTCAGTTTTCTTTTTTCAAATGGTCAAAAAAAGGTCAAATTTTCAATTTTTTTACAAAAATTTACAATATTTTGTTTTCAAATTTAAAACAAATCAGTTACAACTTCTATTTTTCAAGTTCTCAATCTGTTTCTTGTTCACTTTAGGACCCCCATCCCAACCCCTTCATGCTGAGTTTTTTTTAGTCTTTGGTCTGACTGACTGGATTTGAACTCACCACCTTCCAGTCTCAGGGTGGACACTCCACCATGGGGCCGTTCAACCTACGGCTTGACAACCATTTTGTGGCAAAGTGTGAAATTTTCAGAATTTTGCACAAAATAGGAAGATATGAGTTTTGTTGTTCACGATAATTCACGCCGCTAGCTTAAGTGTACAACCACTGTAGTTTCATTGACCTTTGACCTTAGGAAACGGCTGCCATCTTTAATTTGGTTAAAAATCTCTTCTATGAATTTAAAGTCCTAAATATTGGGATCTACCACCTCTTTACTCCTCAAACACCATTGGGAACCTATTTTGGGGAAAAAAAGTAGTTGGTTTTTAACAGTGTGGCGAGCTCGCAAAAGGGGCGTTTCCCTGTCGCTCCCATATTGCAGACTTTTAATACAAGAAACCCTGACTCAAGCTGAACGGAACAATGTAATACACGATATGACTATATTAATAATGTGGGCGTGGTCCACAAAAAGCCTCCGTTGCTAAGGAAATTCAAAAAATTACTTTTGTTTTTGGCTCTAAAAATGACATCGATCTGTTCGTCATCTCCAGGCGATTCAAAGTTTAAATGGTTGCTATGGAGATAAAATGAGCAGAAAAGCCGCCATTTTGAAAGAATTGTTACTTTCAGACTTTTTTCTATCCAGGATGATAGAGAGGGCGGGTGAGGGGCGATAACAGCTGCGCACCCACTGGTGCGGCGGGGGTGGGAGTGGCTAGCACCTGCTAGTCTAACAATATTCATTCAATTTTAAAGTTTTTCATTTGATTTTCTAACAAATAACATCTTCTGTGATCATTTTTAAAGTAAGAATTTATACTTTTACTAAAGCTCCAACTTTTTTTATTTTTGAAAATCATCAAATATGTTAAAATATAATTCTTCATAATAAAAATGTTTAAAGTTTAAATTTGAGAAGAAAAAAATCTAAATTTTTATTTGGAACAATTCAGAAATTTACATCAAATTTCAAACTTACAAATCAAAACTGAATCAATAAGAATTCATTTTATTTCAAAGTTTAAGTTTCAGTAGAAACAATAAAATCAGAGCAGAAAGACGTCAGACAAACGTCCAGCTCGTGTGAAGGGGATCCCGAACAGATGAGTTTTGTCTCAAGGAGGAAAATAAACTGATAATGAAAACATTGGAGGGGAGGGAATTCCAGCGTTGAGGGGGGGGCAGAGTTCAGCTCAGATGCATTCAAAGACCCGCTCCAATGAAAGCTGTTTATGTTTTTCACATGTTCTTGTGGCATTTTCCCAATGATAGAGGATATATCTGACAAAAAATGAACATTTCTGAGTGTTTTTTAATTCCATGCACGTCCTCATTGGTTACAATCAGAACATGTGACATTAGGCTATAAACTGATAGATTATTAATACTGCATCTCAAACCAGACAGAAATGATAACATCTCAGATTTGGAAAGATTTGGTGAGGAACAGTAAAGTTTTGTCTGTTTGATGTTTGTCTGTTGAAGAAATCTGTTGTTTAGAGGAAAAGTGAGACTTTAACAAACTGCTGGTATTTCAGTCCCTGAACATCAGGACAAATGATGTTTGATGTAGAAAAAAAAAAGGAATGCTGACACGGCTAAAAGTCAGTTTTATGGATTCAAAAGCTTCAAACGATTCAAGGACATCAATTATTTAAACGATACAAACAATTAAAAGGATTCAAGCAATTCATTTAAAGGGGCCCTACCATGGAAATTCAACTTTTTGAGGTTTTAAATGCATTATACTGTTCATTCTTCTCTATAAAGAACCCCAAAACGATATTTTGATTCGTTCATGCATTTAAGAGTAATCCTCTAAAAACCTGCACTGTCTGCAGTGGCCCCGCCCATATCCAGGAAAACGAGCGGTTGGAAACGTGCTGACGCAAGATCGTTCCCAACAGCTCCCTCCAGGAAGAGTCTGTGCTGCAAGCTCCGCCCCCCGGCTTACACAACACTCAATTTATCCCCTTACCAGTGATAATCAGCAAAAAAAACTTTCATTTTAGATGCAGAATGCCAAATATTTTTCAGTTGTGTTCTGTCTTCAATAAATTCCAGCTCCCTTAAGACACACCCCCCCCAAACACCCGGTCCCGTACAGCCGTGCAGAAGCCGTGTGTTTGTGTGTCGTCTGTGCATCCGCCTTTGAAGAAGTTTGTAATATTTTCGTGCGAGAAATACAGACACACGTATTTTGTCTGGGATGACGTCATAAAGCGGACAGCAGCGGTGGGCGGAGCTTCAGGAATCGAGCTGTTTTACTTCCGGGTATAAACAAACTCACAAAATAGAACTAATATTTCATAATTAATTTTTTTTTAGTTGTCCAAATGTAATACATGATCATATATATGGACATAGTTCACTCTGAAAGGCTTAAGAAAATCATGGTAGGGCCCCTTTAAATGCTTCAAACGATTCAAATGATTTAAATGCTTCAAAAGATATAAATGATTTAAATGCTTCAAACGATTCAAATGATTTAAATGCTTCAAATGATTCAAATGATTTAAATGCTTCAAACGATTCAAATGATTTAAATGCTTCAAAGATTTAAATGATTTAAATGCTTCAAACGATTCAAATGATTTAAATGCTTCAAACGATTCAAATGATTTAAATGCTTCAAACGATTCAAATGATTTAAATGCTTCAAACGATTCAAATGATTTAAATGCTTCTTCAAACATTCAAATGTTTTAAATGCTTCAAACGATTCAAATGATTTAAATGCTTCAAAGATTTAAATGATTTAAATGCTTCAAACGCTTCAAATGATTTAAATGCTTCAAAAGATTTAAATGCTTCAAATATTCAAATGATTTAAATGCTTCAAAGATTTAAATGATTTAAATGCTTCAAACGCTTCAAATGATTTAAATGCTTCAAAAGATTTAAATGCTTCAAACTATTCAAATGATTTAAATGCTTCAAAAGATTTAAATGATTTAAATGCTTCAAACGATTCAAATGATTTAAATGCTTCAAATGATTTAAATGCTTCAAAAGATTTAAATGATTTAAAATAGCTCGTGAACATCCGCCGCGCCCGGGTCACCGTGGCGATAACAACTGTTAACTGGGGGGAGCCAAAGGAAAGGCTGGAATCAAACTTGTAATCCAGATGAGCGTGAGCGGAGGCGGCGAGGACAGATGTGGAGGAACGATGTCTTCACGCTGAAGCAGATCAAAGTCGGAGCCTCCAGCAGAAACAGGAACTCTGTCCCGGGACAGTTGGAGGAAATCTTGAGGACCAATCTCCTTCATTATAGAGTTTTTGAGGACGCCTGGATCGGAAACGTGCCGCCCCCTCCTCCCTCCCACACTGAAATATCAATATCCGAACTTTTCCGTCGTTTGGGAGGAGGAGATCCTCCCAGGAAAAGGCTGAACTGTGCAGCTGCAGCCAGGAGAAGACATCAGAGCAGAAACACGCAGGCTGATCTGTGAGGGAGGAAGGTCACCGCCTGTGTGGTAATGGAACCGCTCAGCCTCCACCCTTTGACCTGGACCCTCACCCACCCGTCAGGAGAAGAACTGCTGTGTGGATTCACAAAGACGGGATTCAGTGCAGTTCTGATCCCAGAAACCACCAGGAGCTCCCAGAGCTGAAGACTTGACCATGAAGGCGGAGTCAGGGTGGAGCTTCAGATCCATCGGGACTGCATTCAGAATCACTTTGTTCCATTTTTGCATTTTTGTAACTATTTTTTATCTTTAATGAACTAAAATAAACAAAAAACAGTTTAAAGTTAGACCATAATGAAGCAAAACCACAGAAAGAAGAAGATCAAAACCAGCAAAACAACTGACAAACTGTAAAGTTTATCTGTTCGATTTTAAATAACAACAGATAAACTGAGTTCTTACTTTTTGTAAGTTAGAGACACATTTTTTTTAGATAATTATATTTTTATCATTGGTCCTCAAGAAAAGTAAAAAAAAAAAAAAAAAAAAGAAAATGTATGAAGGAAAAATAAACTTTAGAGGATTTCAAGATTTCTGTTCAAATGAAAAAAGTTTAAAATATCATTTTTTGTCTTCCATAACCAGGAACTTAACATGTGTTAAAATAGATCTTCATGAATCACAATCCCATCAGGTGTACTTTTTACTATTTCCCATTGTATAAATTAGTATTTTCAAACTGGTCAAAGTACTTTATATTGCCCTTTACGTAGTGATTGAGTTCTTCTTATGCCGATCGTCTTCAGCCTAGAGTTTTTCAGTCTTTTTAAAGTATTCTCTGAAGTGTGTTTAACAGCATGGTCACTGTTTTCTGAAAGGCTTTCCAAATTATACTCTCAAAGATTTTTTTAAATTTTTTTTTAAATTTGATCTGGTTTTTCTGAAATCTTTTTAGTATTTCTGGAGTTTTCCCAAAACATTTTTAAAAATCCTCTCAAATTACTGAAAATCTTATCTTGAAGTTTTCTCAAAAGTCTTCTCAAAGTTTTCTTAAAAATCTTCACAAAGTTTTCTCAGAAATCTCAAATTTTTCACAGAAATTTTCTCAAAGATTTCTCAGAAATCTTCTCAGTTTTCTCACTTTTTCTTAAAATCTTCTCAAAGTTTTCTCAAATGTTAAACCTTCTGTAGTCTTTTCAAGATTTTCTTAAAGTTTTCTCTTTTTTTTTTCTTGTTTTATTTTTCATTTTCGAGGAAGTTTGTTTTCTAAGACGTTTCTCTGCTGCCATCAGTATATTTACTGAAGATCCTCACAGTAAACAATAGTCATCATCTGCACTAATTGGACGTTCAGGTATAATTAAATGATATTTAAATCAAAAACTGTCATAATGTACATTTTTAATTCATGTTTCCATCCAAAACACTAGAAGGTAAAATCTCTTCAAGCCTGAAATTGCCCAAAAATCAGACGTATTAAATGTTTATTCTTCTCTAATTTCTGACTCAAGTTTGCCAAATTAAACCACAAAAAGATTACAATTATGTACGAATCAGAGAGAAAACTTACAAAAAAACATTTCTGCTCTGAATACACATAGAAATGCTCTTTTAGAATGTCCTCAAAGCTTTAAAAAAGTAATTTTTGTTGTTTGTAAGAGCTGATGCTCAGGATTTGTGTCTTCAGTAGAAACGATTCTGGACCACCAAGGAACCTTCAACTGATCCTCCTTCACTGTAATTATAGAAGTTCAGAGCAGCGAGCTCTGAAGAAAGCAGCTCTGACTTCAGCAAAACATAAGAAATGTATGTGGTGTTTTTGAAAACGTCCCTGAAAATCTTCATCATTGACTCCTTCCATTGTAATTGGCTTTGTTTACAACATCCAGCAAGTCGACCTACAAAAACAAACACAGACAGAGAAGTTTTTTCAAAAATCTTCCTCACAACAACAGCTTCTCCCTTTGGAGGTAAAGATTATCATAGATATAAGAAAAATAAGAAGACTTAGAAAAAACTTTAAGAAAAAAATTTAAAATACTTTTTGTGAAGATTTTATAAAAAATCTGAAAACTTTGAGAAGATTTTGAAAAAACTTTGAGGACTAAGAAAAATTTGATAGGATTTTGAGAAAACTAAGAAGATTTTGAGAAAACTTTTTAGAATCTAAGAGAAAATTGAGAGGAATTTGAGAAAGCTTTGAGAAGACCAAGAAAACATTGACATAATTTTGAGAACATTTTGCGAAGACTAAAAAAATTGAGAGGATTTTGATAAAACATTGGGAGGCTGAAATATTTTGATTGGATTTTGAAAAAAACTGAAAAATCTTTGAGAAAACTTTCGGAAAACTTGGAAGATTTTGAGGACAATTTTGAGAAGACAAAAAAATGGAGAAGATTTTGAAAAAACTTTGAAGAGAATTTAAGAAAATTTTGAGAAGACAAAAAAAATGGAAAAGATTTTGAGAAAACATCTTAAGGCTTACACATTTTGAGAGGATTTTGAGTAAACTTTAGAAAGCCTGAGAAAAAATTTAGAAGTTTTTGAGAAAAACTTTGGGAAGAATAAGAAAAATTGAGAAGATTTTCTGAAAACATTTGGAAGTTTTTCAGAAATCTATGAGAAATTTGAGACGATTTTGAAAAGATTTTTGGGAAAACTCTAAAAAATGCTAAAAAGACTTCAGAAAAAACTGAAAAAAGTTGAGAAGCTGTAATAGCTGAAAAAGGAGGCTCGATCATATCAGCCTCTGTGTGTTAGAATGAGATGACTCTCTCACTTTTGATTGATCTTCTTCTTTAATCTTTTTCAGAGTATTTGAAATATTAAGGAGAATTCTTTTGGACCAAGTCCCTAAAGAGTCATTTTAGACGGGAACTGAGGCTGAAATTTTAGTTTTTTTTTTAACAAATCTGTTGTGCTACAGAGTTGGGTTATGTATTCCAGCAATATTAGATTAAATAATTTAAGTGTTAATGTTGATGGTGACTCTAAAGTTTCTAGAGGGTCGACGCAAACATGACGTGAAGCTGAAGGCCACCAGAAGACCTGGACTTGTCTCAGCGAGCATAAACGGACATTTTCATGCTGATGGTTAGGAGTTTGTTTGATTTCATGGAGCAGGCCGGTAATTTAAACCTCCCTGTATTTGAGGAGCCTGTTTGTGCTGCAGGACGGCTGCAGCTCAAAACAAAGAACTTTCTGATGCATTGAAGAAAATCTCTGAAATATTTATCTAAAGACAGAAATAAGTCGAAATTTGGTCCCTAAATAAAATGTGTTTCAATCACTCATTAAGTATATTTTCAAAATAAAAGTCCTGTATTAATAACAAATACTGTTTATTTCCTCTTATTTTGAGTGTTTTATGCTTGTTTCTCTTTGTGACTCTCAGACCAAAGATGCTCTGTTCACCATCTTGAAGGACCTGCGACCTGGAGATCATTTCAACTTCATCAGCTTCTCCAATAAGGTCAAAGTTTGGCAGCCGACCCGTCTGGTGCCGGTGACGCCGCTGAACGTCAGAGACGCCAAGAAGTTCATCCTCTTGCTGATGCCCACAGGAGGTGAGAGATGTTTACGCTCATTCTTCAGGGATTACAGAATTTCTATCCCATTTTTTTTTTTTTTTTCTGTCTCTGTAGGCACCAACATTGATGGCGCCATCCAGACGGGCTCCTCCGTGCTTCGGGATTACCTCTCCGGTTCTGACAGCGGTCCGAACAGCGTCTCCCTGATCATTTTCCTGACGGACGGACGGCCCACCACCGGAGAGGTCCAGTCGGCCGCGATCCTGGGGAACACGCGCTCGGCCGTGCAGGACAAGTTCTGCATCTTCACCATCGGGATCGGCGACGACGTGGATTACCGGCTGCTGGAGCGCATGGCGCTGGATAACTGCGGGATGATGAGGCGGATCCCCGAGGAGGCGGACGCCAGCGCCATGCTTAAAGGGTACGGTTGGGATTTTTTTTCGTTCCTCCCATATTTTTAGCCGTTAGCATAAATACATAGATGTAGAAGTAATCAACCATTGGATTATATAATTGGCGAAGCCTAAAAGAGGGCCGATATGTTTGCTGTAGTAAAATAAGCACAAATCTTGAGCCGACTCAGGTTGAAAATTTGCAAAAACAAAAATAAATCAAAGATTTTTTTATCCCGTTGGCTGATTTTATTTACATAAATAGTAAAATCTACCAATAGGGTTAGAAAAATTCTAATCACAAAGACATTTTTATTCAAACTGTAAATTATTTTGCTGCAAAAAACTTTACACGATACCGTTATTATTCTTTTTTTTTTTTGAAAGACAGAAAATTGGAAACCTTTTCTTGCACATTCATTTTTTGCAGTGTAAACATAAGATGACTCCAAAAATATTTCCCCTAACTCCTTGTTTCAGTTCCTAAAGGTAAATCGTTCTCAAAAAATAGGTCAAAGGTCATTTCAAACAAAACAAAAAACATATATTACTCTCAATAAAAAAAACGACTGAAAAGTCTTTGATTGTTAAAACTGTTGAGATTTCTAGTTACTAAATTTACAGACTTATTTTTGGAGCTATTAATGATTATACAGATACTTGTATCTGGTGACAAAGTTTGGACTCTTCAACACCGAAAAACAAATTTTGACTCACTTTTGCAACCAGCCCCTAGTGGTGGTTCAAGGAACTGCTGGTTTTGACATTCCTGCACACGTAACTTCCTGGCTCTGAACACAACCTCTTTGACACAAGGTGTTTTATCACTTTGAAACCAGTTTTTAAGAGTATTTAGATAGCAAGCTAGCTAACTAACTAACTACTAGCTTGCTAGCTAACTCTAATGTAGCCAGCTAGCTAACTCTGTAAAGGAATACTGGGCAGTACTTATCCTAGTCTCCTTTAAATGGTTTAAAATTGTTGACTAAATTAATCTTAGAGTTGGTGTAAAACTAGTCTACTAAATTTAAACTAAATTCTTAAACCTGCGATGAGCTGGTGGGATTTCTACAGAACAATTATTTCCTTTTTTTTAAATATTTTTTGGATGTGGTTTTGCTGAAGAGAAACAAATTTTTTCATTCTATTTTTGGTGAATTTTAATTTGAAACTTGATTTTAAAAATTGTTCCAGAGCCAGACATTAGTCATGTAATGGCTTTAGTTAAGTTCTAAAAAGAGTGTTTGTTTCAAGGAAACCCTGCTTTACATTTCGTTTTGGATAAATCGTCAGAGTGAGACATTGTCATTTCAGTTAAGTTTCGTTTTTAAATTTATGTCAGAGTGAGTGCTCTCACCATGCAGTTTAATGTTTAGTCGAGCACATTCTCACGGAGATGCGGCTATGTTCGTGCTGAGTCTGTGCTTAATTTAAAAGAGATCTAATCTCAATGGGATTTCCTAGTAAAATAAAGGTTAAACAAAAAAAAAAAAAACATATATATTATATATATATAATATATTATATATATATATATATATAATATATATTATAATATATATATAGCTAGCTAGCTAGCTAGCTAGCTAGCTAGATAGATAGATAGTTATCTAGCTAATTAACAACACATTTAGGTTTCTTGATAGTTAACTATCTATATAGCTAGAGAAATAGTTGCCTTGCTAGCTAAATAGCGAGAAATGTATCAGTCTTGCTAGCTAGCTAGCTTACTAGCCAGACATTTAGCTTTTTAGATCAATAGAAAGATAGTTATCTAGCTGTCTATCTGTTTCTAGAAATTAGTTGACTACCTAACTAACTAGACGTTTAGCTAGTTAGCTAACTAGCATTATGACAAACTTGAAAAACCCTAAAGGAAAAAAACTAAAATTTATCTAAAATGGGCTTTTAATGGCTTGGTAGTGTTGCATATTGTTATCAAACTGATTTTAAAAGTTTTATTCATTTATTTTGAAGACTCTGGACGGACATAAACTGCTTTTAAATGCTATAACCTGCTTTTAGAATCGGCAAAATAACCTTTAGAGCAGGGGTCTCAAACTCAATTCAGCCGGGGGCCGCTGGAGGCAGAGTCTGGTTGAGGCCGGGCCGCATCAGGATTTCCACAAGAAAATCGCTGATAAAACATTCCAATGTTCTCAAATATCTTTATTTTTAACACGAAATGATGAATGAATTAAATTAATTAATTTTAAAAAATGAATTAGATAATCAATCATTAATAATTAAAATAATAACAATGACCATACAGCAGACACAGACGACTGAAACCACATATTGACTGACTGACTGATCAGTGTTTCACAAATGGTGGGGCGCGCCCCCCTGGGGGGAATGCGAATAAAAATATGTTTACATTAGAGATGAATATTGTGCATAATCCTACATAGTAGTTGATAATAAATTCAATATAGCAAAATAAACCTAAAACTCAATTTACAGTGAACCAATGTAAAAGAACTGAATCTCTGAGAAAAGACAGAATTCCGTCACTCCTGTGGAGAGAAACAAGGAAAGATTGTTTTTACTTTGTCTGGAAGTTTTGGAAGTATTCTAAAAAAAAAAAAAAAAAAAAAAGAACAAATAATAAAACTGATTATTTAGAAGTTTTTTATAATTATTATAATTCTTTAATGATAATAAAAGTACAATATTTTGAGGAAATATACCTTTAACTTGAGCAAATTAACTGATACTAATGATGTTTTCAGCTGAAGGGTGTCAAAGAGAAAATACCTGACAAACACTAGACAAGAGAAAACTATTTTTATTCAGTTTCAAACGTCTGTATTTACAGAACCTCCTTCATTTCTGAGCTGAGAGCAGCGCGTTCACTGAAAGCTCAATAAAAACACTGCACACCAGAATTCCTGGCCTCCGCGTCTGGAGCGCGCGTTGATACGCAAGTTTTTAAATCTGGTCTCAAGCTCTACACACAAATCGTTCACGCACTGAGCGCGCGCTGAGTCTTCAACCCAGTTCAATATTTCACGCACAGTCGCAGCAGCGCTAATGAACGGTAAAAACACCAGCTACTGCGTGCGTGACCGCGCTGCTCCGGTGATTCTGCTCGCTCGCGGGCATCACTCACGCACGTGGAAGTAGTCAGTCTCTTTCGCGAGGACTTTTTCTTTTCGTGGAAGAAGAAAAAGCGCTCGCGAGGGTCTGATTTGTCCGCGCGGAATGTTTGATGCGTGCGCGGAATTGTCGCGTGGAACACGCTTTTAGACAAGCGGCAGGCTGTGTTCACGTGTTGTCACGTGGCGAAAGAGGAGCGGGGCCCGCGAATCACGTTCAGTGAGAAAGCTCTTCACAGCTTCATGGCTCCTCCTCCGTCCAGCTGACTGGAGGAATGAATTAAAGAGTGAGGAGGCTCGGACAGCCAGTCGATGTCCCGCCCTCCAGAGCCATATACCTTACTGTGATTGGTTCGTTCAGCTCTGCACACAACAACTGTCATTCATATCAGCCTTGTGGGCCGCACTAACAGTAATCTTTCATATGAAGGCGGGGGCCGCAAATTATCATCCCGCGGGCCGCAGATTGCCCGCGGGCCGCGAGTTTGAGACCCCTGCTTTAGAGTGTAAGAGACTCACGACATTCAGCCAAATTGAGAAAAAAATGGCCTCAATTAGGGTGCTGATGACTCAAAATTTGCCGTTATGTTTTATAAAGATTAATTTTATTGTTTTCTAAAGTGCTGTTAAACTCAAAGATGCACTCCTCTCTGTAAAGAGATCCTGTGTCGTAATTCAACTCAGATTAAAATGTTTAAAGTTGTAGACTAAATTAATCTTAATCTTGTTGTTCAAAATTTGAACTTTTTTTGCATAATTAGTTTAAATAAATAAAGAAAACTTGTTCAGATTCCCATATGTGTTTTTTTGCTCTGTAGAGAAAAGTTCCGTGTTTGGTGAAATTTAATTTGAAACTTGGTTTTAAAAATTGTTCATCTGTGTTTAATTTATCCTGAATGTTATTAATAATTAATATTTTTCAAACGTTGCATAAAAAAAAATCTAACAAAATTTTTCTGTTGAGTTTTGATTTACCCAAATTCAAAGTTTCATTTAAGTTTTATACTAAGTTTTTCCACCTTCACAGCAGTCGTCTTCTTTTCCCATATGTAATGTTTCCCTTAAGTCTTCCTTTCTCTCCCGTCAACAAGCCCGTCTATCTCTCATCAAAGGGGGGAGTGTAGACGGTAAATGTGACGGTGCTGAAAACAGACATCTTTAATTAACTTAAACATGAGGCGGCAGCAGCAGCGGCGGCAGCAGCAGCCTCCCTCTCTCTTCCAGGCCTCTTTTCCCCTCTCCTTCCTCTCTTCCACCCTCGGACACATCAGGTGTTTGCTCAGCCGCGCAGGAATGCGTCGGCGTTGTGAAACCTGCGCCTGAGTTCACAGGTAGACTCGGATAATGGTCCCGTCCCACTTAAACAAACACGCCGGTTCACAGGTGAGGAACTTTACTGCCCTGTGACACAGTTACGAGTGTGTGCCGATACCTGGGGGATTTCCCTTCTCTTAAAAATAATCTTTGATCACACAAACACAGTTATGTAAATTGATTTTCTACCAAAACGTCTTCTTATCTCTAAAAGATCTAATGCCTCATCCAGCCTATCAAAGACCATCCATACATCACTGATTCCATCTGTCAAAATTCAACTTCTTTACATTTCAGCACACGTTTGTATGTAGAGCCCATGAATTGACTTAACTGCTGAAAAATCATCTTTTTTGGATTTTTAACATGTTCTTGTAGCATTGTTCTCATAGTAGAAAAGAATTTACGATTAAAAATGTGTTTCTGAGTATTTATTCATTAGTTTATTCATTTGTAATGAGTGTATCAAACAAGTATGGAAGCGTTTGCGACTCAATATTAAGAATATAAATCAATATTGGAAATGCTATTTCATTTTCACATTTTAGCTGCATTACTCGTCTCTTAAATGAAATTTAAAGAACAGGAAGTTGATCACCGACAGCGCAAAAAAGAAATGTTCATTGACTTCGTCGCTTTATTTTGTCACGGAATGAGCGGTGATGAAGAAGGAAAGGAAAAAGCTGTTCTGAGGATTCCTTTTTCATTTTATTTACGGGAAAAATATTGAAAACGAAAAGCATTTCTATTAATCCATTTTAATTTTCAAATTTGATATTTCTGATTGAATTTTTGTACAAATTTACCAGAGAACTTTTTGAAAAGGAAATCTCAAATCCCATTTTTTTTTATCATTTTAATTAAGTTACAGAATGAGCTGTGTTGAAAAAGAAAAAGCTGTTCTGAGAATTGCTTTTTAATTTCATTTAAGGTACAATGTGAAAATGAAATAGAATTTCCAGTATTAACTTTTATTTTTATTACTGTGTCACAAATGCTTCCATAATTAGGTCTTTCAAATAAAACAAAGGCTTTTTGATTCTGGCTAAAAGCTTTATCATCATGATTAAAATGGAACGATAGAAAAAACATAGTTGGAGTGAGACTTTAAAAACGGGTGAATGCAAGAGTTAGACTTTCTTTCTTTGGAACTGGCTTTTCCAAGCCAGGTGTGAACGCAGCATTAAGTTTTAATCTGAAACATGTTTTTATTCCCCTCCAGGTTCTACGACGAGATCGGAACTCCTCTGCTGTCCGACATCAGGATCAACTACACCGAGAACACGGTCGGCTACGTCACCCAGAATCTTTTCACCAACTACTTCAACGGCTCCGAGATCGTCATCGCCGGGAAGCTGACGAACGCCAGCGCAGAGTCGCTGCACGTGCAGGTCACCGCCAGCAACAACGACAAGAGCATCGTCCTGGAGACGGACGTGCCTTTGCAGCATCGACAGCTGGAGACTCGGAGGCACGTCAAGGAGGCCGCCGCCGCCGGCGCCGCAGTGGCGGCCGGAGCCAAAGCCCCCGCGGCGGGACCGGGCCTCCCTCTCGCTTCCATCGCAGAACACTTTGCAGAGCGGGTCTGGGGTTTCCTGAGCGTCAAAGAAGGGCTGCGGTCGCGGCTGCGCAGCACCACCAGCAGAGAGAGAGAGGATCACGCCAGGCAGGCCACCAACCTGTCCCTGACCTACCACTTCCTCACTCCACTCACGAACATGGTGGTGGAGAAGCCGGTGGTCCTGGCTGATGGGACTTTGGAACCAGCCTCTACCACGGCCCCCGGGGGGGACGAGGCTCTACCTGCTGCCAATGACCTACCAGGTGAAGCCGATGGTGAGGCCGAACAAGAGCCAATCAGGAGGCTGGGCAGCCAGACGGCCCCTCTGACCAACATACTGGGTACAGTATTGGTTTTGTGCTGGACGTTTGTGTTCCATCCAACCAGTCTGATCTTAAAAGTACATTTTGAAACTTCACGTCAACATTTCCCGTCTTCTAGACTAAACAAACTCGATCCAGATTGGTCTGAGACGAGTATAAGACACTTATTTCAAATATTTTGAGACATAGTCAACACTCACGGGACGATTTTAGAACTTAGGACCGATCACATAAATGTAAGAGATGATGCGCAACCTTATAGCCTCAAGCTAACATTATGCGACCAGCAATATTAAATCAATCCAATAATACGGTTTTGAGCCAGAATCGCTTTGGCTCCGCCCATTTCAGTAGCTGTGTCGGTAACACTTCATAATAAGATTCCATAACAAGCTTTATGAGCACATTAACAAGCATTATTACTGTGTTTATAGGATGTTTATAAGGCATTTATAAGCATAATAAGCCAAATTAGGTTTATTAACATACTTAGAAAGATGTATTACCATCTAAATTGAGACATATATCTACAAAGGCCATATTAATAAACTGTTTACAATCTTAAACAAATATATTAAATATCTTTGTCGATATTATACCAAGTGTTTTGCAGCACCTCATCTAAAGTGTTACCGCTGTGTCATTAGTCGGAGCTTTTTCGAGCATCCGGTTTTCAATGCAATTCGAATTAAGAAATACTCAGAATCGCAGTTTTTAATTGTAATTTATTTAATCTACTATGATAAAAGGACATGTTAAAGACACAAAACCAGAAATAGATTCTGCAGTTGATTATCATGTTTATTTTATAATGACTATTTGGATTCAAGCTGACCAAAGTCCCTCTATGTCAAGCCTGGAGGGTCGTTCCTTCTAAATAACTACATATATTACCTCCTCGCTTCAGACACTTGGTATTACACTAATACCATGGCCACAGATGGCTGATATTCCTCAGATTAAAGTGTTGACAGCTGTCTTCAGGATGGAGTTAAGTATCATCCTCCCTGCAGGTAAAGACAAGAGGAGGCCGGCCCAGAAACCCATCACCATCTCTAAAACATCAGGTGAACCCCGATCCTCTGTTTGTTGAATCTGTTTCCTCTGATTTGAAAGGGTTACATTTGAAGGGGTACTGCTGTGTGTATGGGGGGGTGGGGTCTCTGTAATTTGGACATTTGTCAGACAGTCTGCGGTGATCACAGACGCTGGGATTCTTCTGAACCGGGTCTAATTGAAACACAGACTCTCAGCGGAGCTTTGGATGTGAAAATGGGCTTTGGAGCCTGAAGGAGTGGAGCAGTGGAAGTTTGTGTTAATGTAAAGAGAGGGAAGCCATCAGAGGCAGTTTGGTGACTCTGTCATTAGCGTCGCTCTTTCATCTCACTGCACCTCTCTTTGTTTTGGTTCTCAAGCGTCTTGCTAGCTGCTAGCCGGATGAAATGGGGACAAACGTCAGAAATGTCTGGAAAACTTCTATAAATGGGAATTTATGATGATTCAATATTTTATATTGTCTATAAAAAACATCAGTGAAATCCCCTTTAGCTACTATGACTGTTCTAGCATATCTACATGAGACTCTATATCAGGGTGTCAAAATCAACCGCAAAAGGGGCCAAAATCCAAAACACAGCTTATGTTGCGGGCCGAACCGGATAAACATTTATTGAACACGGAAAAACAACGATTTTTAAATTTTAAAACTGCAACTTTTTAACATAATTTTGAACTATATGTATAGGATTACCTGTGATAATGTGAATGCTGTCAGATGAATTTGGAAACTGAGGATGCTAGTGTTGAAATTGATAGCTAAAAAATGCTGAAGCTAATAGCTGAAAACGTTGTAGCTGATAGCCAGCTAAAATATTAGCTAAATGCAAATTTAGCCTTAAAAAAAAAAAAAAACATTAAGTTACCTAAACCAGCTAGCATGTAGCTGTTACCCAAAGCAGCTAGCATGTAGCTGGAAAAATAGCTAAATTTCAAAATATAAAAAAAACCCTGAAAAAAGCCTAAACTAGCAAGAACGGCTAGCATGTAGCAAAAATATTAGCTAAACACAGAAACAGCTTAAAAAACAAAAAGAAAAGCCTAAATTAGCCAAAACAGCTAGCATGTAGCTGAAATATTAGCTAAACTCAAAAATAGGCTAAAAAAACGTAAAAATAGAAGCCTAAATTAGCCAAAACAGCTAGCTTGTAGCTGAAAAATTAGCTAAACACCGAAACAGCCTAAAAAACAGAAAAATAGCCTTAATTAGCCAAAACAGCTAGCATGTAGTTGACATATTAGCTAAACTCAAAAATAGCCTTAAAAATGTAAAAATAAAAGCTAAAATTAGCCTGACAAAAAATCTTCATAAATGGCAAAATAGTGCAAAAAGTTAGCAGAATGCCACTTTGGAAACTTTAAAATCGTAACTTTTTAACATAATCATAAATAATAAAAAGGCAGGAATATTATTCCAGATCAAATCAACTTAAACCTTAAATAACTTTTATTATCTTAATCTCCAAAAAATATATTTTGTCAAAATTATACAAGTTTGAAATGAGTTCAAGATAACATTGGGCCATTAATATCAATAAAATAAAATGATCTGGTGGGCCAGATAGAATCACTCTGAGGGCCGGGTCCGGCCCCCGGGCCTCGACTTTGACACGTGCTCTACATGGACTTCTGTGTACAGTGATGACCAAGAGTGTAACGATTAATCAGCCTAATCAATTAATATTCCTACAATCCAACCAGATCGATCTGAGACGAGTTGATTAATGAATTGTTATTAAATTGTTTCAAAATTAGATAAATCGATATTTGGAAAATACTATTTTATACCAGGATTCTGGAAAACTTGAGCTGCACTGATCAGGTTTTTATCTCTGAGTCACTGGTTAAAGTTCTGGCTAAAGATCTACTGGATCGGTTTCAGACCAAAATTGAGGAAGAATCATCTTATTTTTTCAATGAATCGTTACATTATGACCAAAGACTTCTGGAACTGTGCGTGTTTTCTTCATCGCTACAGTTTTCTGATGTCTCTTGCTGCTAATGCTAACCGCTCTTCATGTCTTGTAGCGGACGGCGACCCCCACTTTGTGGTTGAGTTCCCGCTCAGTAAGCTAACTGTGTGCTTCAACATCAACGGTGAACCTGGACACGTCCTACGCCTGGTCTCTGACCACCAATACTCTGGTAAGATGGAGCTTTGATGGATTCCTCAACATGAGGAACGTTTAGATTTTTGACCAACCATCTGGATTCTACAGGAGATAATCCGATGGTTCTCGTTTGAGACGAGTTCAGTGAGGTTGTATGGATTTGAATGTGAAGGTTAGCATAGTGAGAAGGCTCTGGTTCGAATCCCAACCACGACCCTTCTGTGTGGCGTCTGCTTCCTCTTCTTGTGTGGGATTTCTTCAGGCCCTCCACCTTCTCCCCACAGTCCACAAACGGGCCTCTTGGGTTAATTGGTGACTGTAAGTCGTCCTGTGGGTGTGTGTGGTTGTCTTTCCTCGTTTGGCCCGTGATGGACTGTAATCTGTCCAGGGTGTATCCTGCTGCTGCCCAACAGTAGCTGGGTAAGACCATGTGACCCCCGACTCTGTATAATCTGCTGCTTGGTGCAAAACAAAGCAGATCAAGAAGAAGAAGTTCTTCGTTTGTCCTTCAGTGGAGGAATTTGGACTAAACCAAACTTTAAGTTATGGAAACGTCAAGAAGTAGAATCGATTCAAAGAATCTTCAATTCAAGAGAATCTTTAAAAGAAGTCACAGAAATAAAAGCTTTGATTATGTTGTCTTACCATTGAAATGGAACGAGACAATTTGTCGTTTAACTTGAAGCAGATCTGATGTGTTGATCATTGACCAAGAAGCTCTGGAGAAGAAAAGTTTTAGTCTCATTTTGTTCATCTACCCTTCCTTTCACTCATCCAACCAATAAACCCATCCATCTCCGTCCATCCACCCATCTGTCTGTCCGCTCATCCATCCATCTCTACATTCATCTGTTCATCCATCCATCTCTACAGCCATCCATCCATCCGTCCCTTGGTACATCCATCCTTCTCCAACTCCATCAATCTCTACATCCATCCGTCTGTCTGTTCATCCATCCATCCATCTCCATCTATTCATCTATCCATCCATACATCCATCCATCTATCCATCCATCCATCCGTCCATCTCCATCCATTCATCCATCCATTCATCCGTCCATCTCCATCCATTCATCCATCCATCCGACCGTCCATCTCCATCCATTCATCCATCCATCCATCCATCCATCTCCCTCTATTCATCCATCCATCTATCCATCCATCCGACCGTCCATCTCCATCCATTCATCCATCCATCCATCCATCTCCCTCTATTCATCCATCCATCCATCTATCCATCCATCCATCCATCCATCCGTCCATCTCCATCCATCCATCCATCCATCCATCCATCCATCCATCCATCATTTCCATTTGGTTCAGACATTGATATTTCCAGAACTCTAGCATGAGTATGACCTGCTCCTCCATGTGTCCTCAGGTGTTACGGCTAACGGTAAGCTTGTCGGAGCTCCAGCTCCTCCAGGCAGCCATAAGCAGCAGCGCACGTACTTCAGCAGCATCACCATCGTGGTGGACCGACCCAAACGGGCCTACATCGAGGTGACCCCCAGGAAGGTCATCCTGGACGGACGGGACCGCGTCGTCCTGCCCTGCCGCTCCACCGCGGCGGTGGACAGCGGCGTGCTGTCCGTAGCCGTCGTAGGAAAGGCGAACGTGACCGTGACCATCGGAGGAAACGTCAGCTTTGTCATCCTGTTGCATCACTACAAGAACCCGGCGCCGTACCAAACGGACCACCTGGGCTTCTACATCGGCAACAGTAAGGGGTTGTCGGAGAACTGCCACGGCCTGCTGGGTAAGTGTTGCAGCAAGATGACTGTATAATTATGTGGTCACTTTTAACTGTTTTAAGTTGATTTGATCTTTTTCTAATGAACATTTATTTATTAGGAATAAATCTAAATATTAAGGACCTGCAGCTGGTCAACTTTAAACTCAACTTCAAATGTTTTGCTTACCTCTCACCAGCCCAACAACAATCAAAGTAAGATGCTACATTTAATGTGTATTTATGTAATAGAGCATAGCTTTATACGCAGATGCCCTGCTGACAAAGAGATTGTACAGGCTGATGTTAAGGAACTTCTAACAAAAACATCTATGCGGAGGAAATGTTTTATCCTCCTTTTACTACTTCTTTCAGGCAACATTCAACCAAATCCAGGCCCACCTAAAGATCACATTGGTACTCCAAATGATTTTAAAAACAGGTCAGGTCTTGGGATTTTACATATAAATGTCCGTAGCCTCCTACCCAAACTGGATCTCATTAAAATTTGGGTGAAATCGACAGACACTGATATTTTAGTGCTGTCTGAAACTTGGTTAAATAAATCTATCCCTGATAAAGAAATCTCTCTAACGGGCTATAACATTTTCCGCTGTGATCGTCCTAAAAAAGGTGGAGGTGTAGCTATCTACGTAAAAAATAAGTTTCAGGTCTCTTTAATCTCCTCTCTTTCAGTCATAAAACAATTTGAATTTATTGCTCTCAAACTCCAAACGTCAAAGGATCAGTCACTCACAATAATGGGCTGTTATAGACCCCCCTCTGCCAACAGTAAAGCTCTCTCTTCTCTGTTTAATCACATAGTGAGTTTAAATACAGGTGAATTTGTTTTAGCAGGAGACTTAAATTTCGACTGGTTAAGTCCAAAATCAGATAACTTAAAATCTGTCTGTGACTCTCTAAACCTCACCCAATTAATTGATAGTCCCACCCGACTGAACACCAAATACCCATCCAAATCATCCCTAATTGATCTTATTTTGACAGATGCCCCACAAAAGTTTACTGCGGTAGGTATTTTTGCAAACGACCTAAGCGATCATTGTGCTGTTGCCACCATCAGAAACACCAAACTTCAGAAAACTAAACCTCGTATCCTGAAAAAAAGAGACCTAAAAAAGCTAAATGAGCAGGCATTTATTCACGATCTTTCTTTACTAAAATGGGATAGAATCTCATTAATTGACGATGTTGACTTAGCGTGGCAATATTTTCATGATGAGTTTTTAAATCTCATAAATAAACATGCACCCATTCGCAGATTTAGGGTAAAAGGGCGCAGCAATCCCTGGTTCTCCCCTGAAATTGATAATTTGATGAAAGATAGGGATATAGCCTGGTGTAGGGCAAGGAAAAGTCACTCGGAAGCCGACGGGCTTCATTTTCGTCAATTAATAAATAAATGTACTCTCTTAATAAAAAAAGCTAAATCTGAATTTTACCTCAGTGAAACATCTAAAAACTTAAACGATCCAAAAAAATTCTGGAAAACAGTTAAATCCACCTATGGGCCTATGCAAACAAACGATTTTCCAAACTTCTTAACAAAAGATGGAAAACAATTAACCGATAAAACAGCCATACTGGACTATTTCAATGATCACTTTATCTCAGCTGGATCTATTTTTGATTCGTCCAAACCAAATTCAGGAACCTCTCCTTTAAATGCTGATGCTTTTGAAACAACCAAATGCCCAAACACACAATTCAATTTTACCGATGTGTCGGTACAAGAAGTCCTCAGAGAGTTAAAAAATCTTGACATTAGGAAGACAGCTGGACCAGATAATTTGGATACTTTATTTCTGAAGCTGGCAGCAGACTACATTGCCGAACCTTTATCAGTCATCTTTAATCTAAGTTTCAGTTGTAGAAAAATTCCAAAAGTATGGAAATCAGCTTATGTACTTCCTCTTCTCAAAGGAGGAGATCCCGCAGAGGTAAACAACTACAGGCCAATTTCCAAGCTATGTATCCTGGCAAAAACCTTTGAAAAACTGGTCAGCGAACAACTGAAGGATTACCTAGAATCCAACAGCATCTTATCTGAATTTCAGTCAGGTTTTAGAAAACACCATAGCACTGTCACAGCAACCCTGAAAGTATTAGATGATGTTATACAGGCTCTTGACTGTAAAAAATATTGCGTAGCATTGTTTATTGACCTCTCCAAAGCATTCGACACTGTGGATCATAGTCTTCTGTTAAAAATTATGAGTAATATTGGTATCTCTGATCAAGCTGCTGCTTGGTTTACTGACTATCTGTCAAACAGGTCACAATCTGTTCAAATATCTGATTCTACTTCTTTTGCCCGTGAGACTCAGAAAGGTGTACCGCAGGGTTCAATCCTAGGTCCCATTCTGTTCTCTATTTACATAAACAGCTTATGTCATAATTTACCAAATACATCATATCACCTTTATGCTGACGACACTATCATTTATTGCTGCTCACAAACAGTAGCACAAGCTTTTGAGTTCCTTCAAACTGCTTTTGACACTTTTCAGGCTCGCCTTAGATCATTAAAAATGGTTTTAAACACAGAAAAAACTAAGGTGATGGTCTTTACACACAAACGCAAGCCGCAGGAGATCACTCAAGTACTTAAAACTGAAATGAACAAATCAATAGAAATAGTAAACAGCTACAAGTACCTTGGTTTCATACTCGATTCTGAGCTTTCCTTTAAAAGACATGTTGCCTCCTCAGTACAAAAACTAAAAATGAAGCTTGGATTTTATTATAGAAATAAATCCTGTTTCTCCCTCAAAGCACGAAAGTTTCTAGTAGCAGCCACATTTCTGCCTCTGATCGATTATGGAGATGTTCTCTACATGAATGCTTCATCTGCATGTCTTCAACCTCTCAATACTGTATATCACTGTGCATTGAGATTTGTAACCGGCTGTAGTCATCTCACCCATCACTGTGAACTGTATGCCAGAGCAGAGTGGACCTCTCTGAGCATGCGAAGATATACGCATTGGATGACCCTAGTCCAGGGCTGCTCATTCCAGGTCCTCGAGATCTACCACCCTGACTATTTTCTAGATCTCCAAGCCCTGCCAGCTGCTGATTGGCTCAGTCAGATGTCTCCACAATCTGATTGAAAGAACACACCTGGTCAAGGTGATCAGCAGCAAGCAGTACAGGGAGAGCTGGAAAACAGGCAGGATGGTAGATCTTGAGGACCAGGAATGAGCAGCACTGCCCTAGTCTATAAGGCGCTACTTGGTTTGGTCCCCACATATCTCAGTTCCCTTCTCCAAAAAATCACTAGTCAATATGCCTTACGCTCAAGCGAAGTTCTTCTCCTGCATATTCCCCGTATCCGAACTGAATTCGGGAAACATGCTTTCAGTTTTTCTGCTCCCTCTGCCTGGAACGCTATCCAAACTGAATTGAAATGGTCTAATCTTGCGTCATTGGGTTTATTCAAATCATTTCTATGCAACAAAGAAGACAAATCACTACAAACCTGCTCCTGTTTCAAACGTTCATTGTAAAAAAGATTTAACCTTACTATCATTGTATTTCATAAATGTCAAGCTGTTTAATCTTTGCACTCTCCAAACTATTGTACCTTAGTACCTGCTATGTTGTCTAAAAAAAAAAAAAAAAAAAAAAAAAAAAAATTCACCGTCACTTTATTGTACCTACATTTTAAATTGTATATTTGCTTATTTGTTATACACTGTAACCATATTTATGAGACGTGTGCTGCCAACCTCTTGGCCAGGTCACCCTTGAAAAAGAGATCCTGATCTCAATGGGTTTTTATCTGGTTAAATAAAGGTTACTAATGATAACTAAATTAATGTTATTATAGGTTTTACTATCAATTATTTAAAATTAAGTAGTGTTACAAATGTTTTACTAAATTATTTTAAATGATAAATGAATGTTAATAACAGTCTTTTAGAACAGTTGTTTTAAATTAATTCATGTTAATACGAGTTTTCTAACAGTTATTTTAAATTAGATAATATTAATACAAGCATTGCCAATAGCTATCTCAAATTAATTAATGTTAATAAAGGATTTACTAACAATTATTATAGTAATAAATCATATTAAAGGATTTATTAATAGTTATTATTATTAATTAATGTTATTAAAGGTTTTACTAAAAGTCATTTTTGTTAATTAATGTTATAAAAGGATGTTACTAACAGTTTTGTTTAATTAATTAATGTTAGTAAAGGTTATCTTTGTTAGTTAATGTTATTAAAACATTTACTAAGTTATTTTAAATTAATTCATGTTAGTAAAGGTTTACTAACAGTTAACTTTGTTAATTAATGTTATTAAAACATTTACTAAGTTATTTTAAATTAATTCATGTTAGTAAAGGTTTACTAACAGTTATCTTTGTTAATTAATGTTATTAAAACATTTACTAAGTTATTTTAAATTAATTAATGTTAGTACATGTTTTACTAACAATTATCTCAAATTAATTAATGCTGATAAAAGATTTACTAACAGTTATTTTAGTAAATAAATGTTAATTAAAGATTTACTAAGATTTATTTTAATTAATTAATGTTAATAAAGGTTTTAATAACAGTTATTTTAAAGTAATTCATCCTAATAAAGGTTTTACTACGTTTTTGAATGAATCAATTTTAGTAAAAGGTGTTGTTAACATTTGTTTTTCACTAATTAATAATTATGTATCAAGATAAAGTGTTAATAAACCTTTAACATTAAAAAGTTTTCTTAATGATTATTTATTAGTGAATAATTTATTTCTTAAGAGCAATTGTTAATAAAACATTTGTTAACAAATATTTTTATTAAAATGTAATAATCAATTCTTGTTCCGCTCTCAGGTCAGTTCCTGCACCAGGAAGTGGGTCTGGCGGAGCTTCCTGTTGAGGTGGGGGCTCCTCCGTCCGCGGTGCTGAAGGTGAAGGATCGATCCGTGCCGGTGGTTCACAAAAGCAGGAAGATCTACAGCGGCACGCAGAGCGTCGACTGCTGGTTCGCCCGCAACAACGCCGCCAAGCTGATAGACGGACGATACGAGGACTATGTGGCGCCGCACATGTTTGACACGGGAGACTCGCCACGGAGGACCAACCGGATCTGAACCGGAACCGACACAAAATCTGAAAACTTTTTTTTATCACTTAAAGGTTTATTATATTTTTATTAAAAGGTTTTTTTTTATGATTTTGTTCCGTTTTTCACTGTAAATAAAACCTTTAACCCCATATCTGATGTCCAGGATGTGCTTTCCCACGCAGCTTAACCCGTCAGTGAGGATCCCACCTGGTTACCACGGAGACGCCACCCTTATTGCCGTGAAGGGACACACACCTAACACACAGCAACCATGTGAAACACGCAGCCTCTCCTTCTTCTTCCCTGTCATCAGGGGGAGGTCACAGGGCCCCGGGCCCCGCCCCCCACAGGTGTGTTCTGACCAGGTCGTCTGTCATCTCGCTGCCCCGCCGCAGGAATTCAGCAGCAAATTCATCACGTGTCAATCAAGTATAGAGTGATTCTGCAACAAACAGGGAGCTCCTGCGCTGAAAAAAGTGAAACAATTAGTAAAAATCCAGTCATTTGGGAAATTCAAAACTATTAGATTTGATGGTTTATTCAACTTAAATGTAACAAATGACAGAATTTTTTTTAAAAATTGATCCAATGTTTCACTTTTTACAGCGTATGTGAATAAAAATCACCACATTTACCACAAATTGGACCAAAAATATAAATAAAAGTTTCAGTTTTAATAAACCACAGATTTAACAGAACATTTACATTTGAGTTCAAGAGAAAAACAGAACATTTATGTTCCCAAAATTAGCATTGGACTGCCGTGTGCTTTCTAACATGGGATGTTCAGGCCAAAAATAAATAAACAGAAAGGTTTGATTTTTTTTGTTATTATTGAAAAAGAAAAGAACTTTGGTAATATAAAATGTTCTTAAAGCAAATAATTACTTTAAAATCAGTAAGAAAATAGCCCTTAAACACCATATTTAACATGTAAAATGAAATATCACATTTATTATTTTTACATATAAAATATTACAAGTTCAGAATCCTGCCGCTTTAAAACAACAACCAAAAATTCCCTGTTTTCCTGGAATTCAATCGCGACCTTTTGACCTTTCCACATGAATGTAACATAAGGCTGAACATAGAACACGCGTGAAGTAATTCGACCTGAGCGTTCTCAGAAATGTAAACACTTTTTACACAAAAGTAAAGCACTTGGAACGTGATAAATCAGTCTCTGGAAAGTTCCGTCTTTCCCAAAAATTCCCGTTTTGTCGGTTAGATTCTGCCCTGCAGCCCTTGAGCTGCTAAATAAAAGTCTCCATTTACACATTTATGGCCTGGGATTATAAAAATATCAATTCATCAAACACATATTTACTTAAAATAATAATATAATATTATTAAAAAATTTTTTTAAGGCAAAATTTTGATTTTAATCAGTTTTTTTGTGTAAAAATTCATAAATTTATTGATGCAAACGTCCACTTTAGTTCAAAAATCATTTTAAATATCCATTTTAGAAATGAACCTATATTTAATCGGATTGTGACGTGGATTGACACCAAACTGGTTCAGTTTTTGGCCCAGAAAACCAGACAATAGGATAAAAGTGGAGCAGAATCTCCTGATCCCGGAGGGAAATGGACCGGGATTCACACCAACACCCAGCTGGGCCTCACAGGTCCGCCGGAAAACTGCACGTGACCTCCTCCAACCTCGGCCGGCTCCTCCTCCTCCTCCAAGTCCGAAGCGTCGTCCGAGTCCGTCTCCACCATCAGCAGAACCTTAAAAAACCAGATTCGTCAGTCGGATCGGTCCCGGCAGGCTCGCTTTGGAAAATCTGTCCGGGATGTGAAAAGCATGCAGAGCTGTAAACTCCCATATGGTTCCTTTTATTTGAGTGACACATGGGAAAGCTATGAAGGCCTTAACCACGCTCAGGGGGAATGTGCAAAAGAAAGGGGCGGAGCTGAAATCAAAGAACGCAGCCCCGCCCACCTGATCCCACGGGAGCATTGGTGAGACTTTCACAATTTAGTTCTGTTTACTAATGAGGAACATGCTGACAGAAACAGAAGGAAAACGGGAATTGAACCAAACGGGATCCCAGTGAAGTCTGAGCTCAAAATGATCTGTCACAGACAGACTGTTAGGCCCCTCCCCCCACGAGACGGCGAAGACTCTGGCCTGATTTCACTACAAGGTAATGCATTTTGACTCAATTAGTTCACCAAAGAATTTTAGGCCATTTTGCAGTTTTGCTAGAGCATAAGCAATGTGCTAGCATTTCTGGCTAATCTGGAATCTACTGAAGCTTTTATGCTAATTTGGAGTTTAGCTTCTACTTTAGCAACATGCTAACATTTTAGGCTTACTTTCTATTTACTAAGGTTTAAATTGGATAATTTGAGCTTCTTCTTCTTTGCATGCTAACATTGTAGGCTAACTTGTTATCTACTAAGGTTTTAATAGGACAATTTAAAGTTCAGCTTCTGTTTTAGCAACATGCTAACATTTTAGGCTAATTTGTTATCTACTAAGCTTTTAATAGGACAATTTACAGTTTACCTTCTATTTTTGCCACATGCTAAAGTTTTTGGCTAATTTGTTATCTACTGAAGTTTTAACAGGATAATTTAGAGTTTAGCTTCTATTTTAGCAACATGCTAACTTTTTTGGCTAATTTGTTGTCTACTAAGGTTTTGATAGGACAATTTAAAGTTCAGCTTTTATTTAATAAAATGCTAATTTGTTACCTACTAAGGTTTTAATGGTATAATTTAGAGTTTATCTTCTATTTTAGCAACATGCTAACGTTTTTGGCTAATTTGTTATCTACTAAGGTTTTAATGGGATAATGTAGAGTTTAGCTTCTATTTTAGCAACATGCTAACATTTTAGGCTTACTTTCTATCTACTAAGGTTTAAATTGGATAATTTGAAGTTTAGCTTCTACTTTAGCAACATGCTAACATTGTAGGCTAACTTGTTATCTACTAAGGTTTTAATAGGACAATTTAAAGTTCAGCTTCTGTTTTAGCAACATGCTAACGTTTTAGGCTAATTTGTTATCTACTAAGGTTTTAATGGGATAATGTAGAGTTTAGTTTCTATTTTAGCAACATGCTAACATTTTAGGCTTACTTTCTATCTACTAAGGTTTAAAAGTTTATACTTTAGCAACATTTTGTAGGCTAACTTGTAATCTACTAAGCTTTTAATAGGACAATTTACAGTTTATCTTCTATTTTAGCCACGTGCTAAAGTTTTTGGCTAATTTGGCATCTACTGAAGTTTTTTATGCTAATTTGGAATTTAACCTCTATTTTAGCAATGTGTTAAAGTTTTAGGCTAATGTGTTATCTACTAAGGTTTTAATAGGATAATTTGGAGTTTAGCTTCTACTTTAGCAACATGCTAACGTTTTTGGCAAATTTGTTATCTACCGAGGTTTTAACAGGATAATTTAGAGTTTAGCTTCTACTTTAGCAACATGCTAACATTGTAGGCTAACTTGTTATCTACTAAGGTTTTAATAGGATAATTTAAAGTTCAGCTTCTTTTTTTAGCAATATGCTAACGTTCTAGGTTAACTTTTTATCTGCAAAGGTTTCAATAGGATAATTTAAAATTTAGCTTCTATTTTAACTACACGCTAAAGTTTTTGGCTAATTTGGCATCTACTGAAGTTTTTTATGCTAATTTGGAATTTAGCCTCTATTTTAGCAACATGCTAACGTTTTAGGCAAACTTTCTATCTACTAAGGTTTTAATAAATAATTTTTGGCTAAATTTTATCTACTAAGTTTTTGATAGGACAATTTAAAGTTCAGCTTTTATTTCATCAAAATGCTGAAATAAAACGTTTTAAGACTAACTACGATAATTTAAAGTTCAGCTTCTTTTAGCAACATGCTAACGTCTGTTATCATACTAGGTTTATATCTAATTTTAATAGCCACATTTACATTTTCTTCTATTTTGCTAAGGTTTTTGGCTAATTTGGCATCTACTGAAGTTTTTTATGCTAATTTGGAATTTAACCTCTATTTTAGCAATGTGTTAACGTTTTAGGCTAATGTGTTATCTACTAAGGTTTTAATAGGATAATTTGGAGTTTAGCTTCTACTTTAGCAACATGCTAACGTTTTTGGCTAATTTGTTATCTACTGAGGTTTTAACAGGATAATTTAGAGTTTAGCTTTTATTTTAGCAACATGCTAACTTTTTTGGCTAATTTGTTATCTACTAAGGTTTTGATAGGACAATTTAAAGTTCAGCTTTTATTTCATCAAAATGCTGAAATAAAACGTTTTTGGCTAATTTGTTATCTACTAAGGTTTTAATGGGATAATTTAGAGTTTAGTTTCTATTTTAGCAACATGCTAACGTTTTTGGCTAATTTGTTATCTACTAAGGTTTTAATGGGATAATTTAGAGTTTAGTTTCTATTTTAGCAACATGCTAACGTTTTTGGCTAATTTGTTATCTACTAAGGTTTTAATGGGATAATTTAGAGTTTATTTTAGCAACATGCTAAAGTTTTTGAGTAATTTAGTTACAGAGGATTTTTATGCTATTTTTGAGTTTAACTCATATTTAAGAAACACAGGAAATATTGGGGCAAAATTGAACTGTATTAAGGATTTTAAAGAGATTTTCTCACAAAATTTTCAAAAATTTAGGTCAACTTAAGCGCTTTTATAGTTTAATAACATTTCCAGTCTTTTTACAATTTTAACAGTTTCAGCAAATCTCTAAAGTAATTTAAGTAAATTGTGTCACAATTTTCAGCAAAAAGCTTCAGTGACTAATTTCAGCAAAAAGATTCACAATGGCATTTTCACATTACGTATTTTTTACTTTTAAGTTGGATTTGTTTAATCCTATTGGTTCATGTTCCAAAAACTCAGGCTGTATTTGTTATCAACATTTGAAACATAATACTCTACAGGAGTCTCCACAATTTATAAATTAGTCTATAATTCATAATTTAATCATTTTTTTTATATAAAGGAGATTAAAAGAAGGTTTCAGGGACTTTAATGTAAATTTTAAGTTTTAAAAAGACTTTAGAGTCATCCCTGAGATTAAACTAGACCGAAGAACATGGAAATGTCAAATCCATCTGATCTCAATTTAGGATTTGCTCATTCAGATGTAAACAAAATACTATCATATGGTGGAATCGTTTGCTAAATCTTAATTTATGAACGTTTGGCATTCAGGACAGGATAGAAGTTGCAGTAAAACTCGCAATATTGTGGAATAACAGGTTACAGCCAGAAAATGAAACGCAGCTGTGAGGAGAGAGAAGCTCGAACCACAGGTTTGTTGGAAAGTGATTCCATAATTTCTGTCGCCCCACCCAAACGCCGTCAGACCTTTTCAATCAAAACGATCTCGTCAACAGAAGCTGTTTGACAAAGTGAAGCGGCAGAAAGATCTGAAAAGGAAAAAATATTACCATCTTTGACATGTTTCCATATGAAGGCATAGAAATATGGAGAGAAAATAGACTCACTCTGATTTGTGCGTGCGTGATTCTTGATTTGTGACTCATATAATACATTTTTTGCAAAAGTAAAAAAATTACAAAAATTAAAAAAGTACAAAATGCAATTTACACATGCACAAATTAAAATTACAACAGCCTAAAACTAATTACACAAAAAAAAAATTAAGTTACACACAAATCTACCGTGAGACTCTTTTCACGTCTCACAAATTTATCCGTGAAGGATGCGTTCAAGTACTACCAGAATGCTTGTTCACCATAGTTTTCTTGTCAGCCGTTTTAAACTTCGATTGTGAATAACATCCGGTAAAACTAGACATTTTCCCACTTTCTTAAAAATATATTCCCAATAATTAATATAAAAAGTCTAAATAAGCGTTTTTAAAACATTTATACTTTTAAAAATAAGGATATTTCCAGAAAAGGGCGCTTGTATTTTTGTAATTTTTTTACTTTTGCAAAAAATGTATTATATTAGTTACAAATCAAGAATTATGCATGCACAGATCCTAATTTACGCACAAATCAAGAATTACGCGCGCACAAATCAGAGTGAGTCTATTTTCTCTCCATATAGAAAGATCCACTCTGATGAAACTGGTCTTTTGGTGTTTGTAACATGTCTTTGTGGATTTTTTCTAAAACTTAAGATCAAAATTTGTTTTTCTGAGTATCATCTTTTGCTGAGCGTCTTTTTTTTTTTTGCTTTATTTATTTACTTAAACATCGGATACGACGGAAGTTAGCGCACGTTTGTTAGCATCCAGTCTTGAGGTTAGAGGGAAACTCTTCATCACAAATGGATACAAACCCAAAAACCTTTGGACAAACAGTCCAGTTAAAGGAGAAAAAAACTTTCCTGAACCTGTAGATCCCATTATAAAAGCTACAGTCAAACACGGTGGTGGCAGTATGATGGTGTGGGCTGATAAAATCATTAAAAAAAATGTAGTTATTAGTTCAACTTTCTACTCAATTAATAAGGACGTTTTTACAAATTAAAATAGATTGTAGACAGATAGATGAAATCTGTGTAGTCTTTATTTTTTATGATAATTCTAGAAGTTTTAAGGTGGTAAAACTCCTCACTTCACACTTTATCTACTTATCTCAGACAGATGCAGCACAGAGGAGATTGAGAGACGATGTCTGCAGCCAATCAGGACTCAGAACACACTTGCACATTTTAAAAAATTCGTAAAACCTATAAAGATGAACTGCGATATATAGACAGAACATTGTATACCAATATTATACGTGATGAACCAAAATACACATAAAAAGACGAACTGAAACCCAACTTTATCATGTTTTTTAGAGCTCGAGATTCAGATTCAAATCTAAGGGGATCCACTTATAAAAGCTGGGTGTTTAAGGGATTTTTGGAGCAAAAAAATTGTTTTTATCATCGTGTTTTTGCCCCCATCCCTCTGCAACCCCCCCACATACTCTCTACAATGGTTTCCAGAACATTAGCGAAGCATAAATGTCACTTTTTTCCTGGGATAAAAGCTCGATTTATGACCGTCTGGCAGCCGACCAGCAGAGAGAAAGGGAGGAGGAGGAATAAACACTCATGTAATGGATGTGTCACACAATCCAAGACTCATTCGCAGGGAATTCAGTTAGTGGAGTTCCTCCCAGAAGTGTGAGGGAGGGGGGGGGCAGAATCACATGGGATTCAATGAGGAGGCGGGGAGGGGGGGGCAGATACAGAATCGGGCCTTTTGTAACAGCAGACAGACGCAGTTCAGCCGAGTGATGAGAACCAGCGACATCAGCTTCGTGTTTACATGGAGCTAAAATGAGGATTTATTATCTCAGCAGAAAACATTTTACAGACCACAGTAGCTGGAATATTTAGGAAAAATACATTTTTGTTCTTGAGACTCAAAAATTTTAAGCAAGAACAGAAATTATTTGGTTTAAGTTGACTTTTTCCATATAAATATATATATATTTTTTAAATTGTTTGCACTGAAAACTGTCAAGAAATGTGGATTTTTATAGAATACTCTGTTGTGCTTCAGCTCCATTTTGTCAACACAACGCTAAATTAACATTTTTTGGGTGTTTACTTGTAAAAATTGGGCTTTAAAAGTGCTGTCTGTTGCCAATTTTATGCAAATTTAAAATAAACGTCTTTAATTTCTGAATTTGTAGTCTAAAACCATCTGTGTGCTGCACCTTACAGGTTGAAACGAGGTACTACAGTTTTAATTGGTCAACAGGTGTAAGTTCCACATCATTGCAGAAATTTCACGTCATCATGAACTGTACATTAGCCCCGCCCATTTTTAAACGCTGAGAGGAGCGGAACTTGTCCCGCGACATTGAGAGCGACAGAGGTCGCCTCGCAATGGAGAGAGCATCACAGATCGCTCCAAAAATCCAAGAGTCGTGGAGGTCGTGATGCAAACCGTAGAGTGGTAGAAATCCCCCCGGGACGCCAAGAGAGGCAGAAGTCGCCCCTTGACTCCGAGAGTGGCGGAGATCACCCCACAAGGCTGAGAGTGTCAGAGATACTCCCAGTGTCAAGAGTGACGAAGGTCCCCCTCCAACACTAAGATTGCCGGAGATTTCCCCTCAACTCAGAGAGTGGTAAAGATCGCCCCACGACGCTCAGAGAAGCAGAGATCACCCCACAACACTATCAGTGGTGGAGCTCGCCCAGTGACTCCGAGAACGGCAGAGTTTTCCCGCGACGTCGAGAGCATCAGAGATTGCCCCGCGATGCCGAGCGTGGTGGAGGTCACCCTGTGGCTTTGAGAGAGGTCGAGATTGCCCCGCGTCGCTAAGAGTGGCGAAGTTTGCCCCCCAGCTCCATGAGTGGCGGAGGTCGCCCCGAAACATAGAGAGAGACGGAGATTGCCCTGCGAAAACAAGAGCGCCAGACATTGCTCCGTGATCGCAGGAGTGGCGGAGCTCGCCCTGCCCAGTGGCTCTAAGAGTGGCGGAGAACACCCTCGCCACTCTAAGAGTGGCGGCGGTTGCCCAATGGCTCTAAGAGTGGCGGAGCTCGCCCTCGCCACTCTGAGAGTGGCGGAGCTTGCCCAATGGTTCGAAGAGGGGCGGAGCTCGCCCTCACCAGTCTGAGAGTGGCGGAGCTTGCCTAATGGCTCTAAGAGTGGCGGAGATCCCCCTCGCCACTCTGAGAGTGGCGGAGATCCCCCTCGCCACTCTGATAGTGGCGGAGCTTGCCTAATGGCTCTAAGAGTGGCAAAGATCGCCCAGTGGCTTTAAGAGTGGCGAAGATCACCCTCGCCACTCTGAGAGTGGCGGATACGCCCAGTGGCTCTAAGAGTGGCAGAGCTCGCCCTCGCCATTCTGAGAGTGCTGGAGCTCGCCCAGTGGCTCCGAGTGTGGCGGAGGTCGTGGCTGTGAGAGAGGCTGGGGTTGGCCCGCATCGCCAAGATTGTAGCCATAGTTGCTGCGCGATGCAGAGAGTGGCCCCGAGGAGGCTGGCTGGCAGACAGAGCGGTAGGCCTTTTTCTTAATTTCATAGAGAGAATAATAAATATATCTTCTAATTACCTCAAGCTAACTTCATTCTCACTGTCTATCACAGATCTAGACAACACCTCCCCCGCTCAGCCGCCCTGCCTTAGCCCCGCCCCCTGTTCTCTGAAGTGGAGTCGGCCTCCAACTGTCCTGCTGTGTTGCCCTTCAAACCTCCTGACTTCATGACTCGTTACCATGGTAACCATAGAAGCATCCATGACTGACAGAAGGTTTAGAAACTTCTTTGTGTCTGGTTTGTTAAACTGCATAAATCAGGTTTAAAGAAGATCTAATTTTTGTAGAACTTTGAATTTTTTTTTTAAACAAAGCTAAAAATCTTCTCACCCGCGTCTCCTCGCTGTTCCCTCGAGGCCGGGAGTCGGCCCCCGCCGTCGGACCGTCGCAGGCGTCATCCAGGCTCACGGTTTTGTACTTCCTCATGGTCAGGCTATCCACCACCCAGAACATGATGGACTGAAGGAGGAGGAGCCAAAGAGACGAGTCAGAGCGCTGCAGCAGATGAGGAGGAGGAGCAAACTCCACCTGGAGGGGAAACTCACGTTCACGATGAAGGGCACGATGAGCATGACCAGCGCTAGCTCCAGCTGAGGGTTAGCCATGTAGCTCAGCAGCACCTCCTGCAGCTGAGGGGGAAAAGACACCAGGAAAATGAGCAAAATATCAAAACTCCTTCTAGATATTTCCTCTTGAAGTCAGTAGCTGCGTTTCCAGTGACTAAGAAATTGTACAAAATGGATTTGCACAAATAAATTAGCCTAAAGGAAACGCAACAATTTAGAAAAAACGTCTTTTTAGGCTAATTTGGAGTTCAGCTATTTTGGCTAATTTAGGATTTTTCATTTTTTTAGGCTAATTTCGCATTTAGCAAATATTTTAGCTATATGCTAGCTGTTTTGGCTAATTTAGGATTTTTTTTCAGTTTTTTAGGCTAATTTCACATTTAGCTAATATTTTAGCTACATGCTAGCTAGCTGTTTTGGCTAATTAAGGATTTTTCAGTTTTTTAGGCTAATTTCACATTTAGCTAATATTTCAGCTACATGCTAGCTGTTTTGGCTAATTTAGGATTTTTTTCAGTTTTTAGGTAATTTAGCAAATATTTTAGCTACATGCTAGCTGTTTTGGCTAATTAAGGATTTTTCATTTTTTAGGCTAATTTCGCATTTAGCTAATATTTTAGCCACATGCTAGCTGTTTTGGCTAATTTATGATTTTTTTTCAGTGTTTTAGGCTAATTTCGCATTTAGCTAATATTTTAGCTACATGCTAGCTGTTTTGGCTAATTTAGGATTTTTTTCAGTTTTTTAGGCTAATTTCACATTTAGCTAATATTTTAGCTACATGCTAGCTGTTTTGGCTAATTAAGGATTTTTCAGTTTTTTAGGCTAATTTCGCATTTAGCTAATATTTTAGCTACATGCTAGCTGTTTTGGTTAATATAGGATTTTTTTTCAGTTTTTTAAGCTAATTTAGAGTTTAGCTAATAATTCAGCTTCATGCTAGCTGTTTTGGCTAATTAAGGATCTAGCACTAGCATTATCGCAGGTAATGCTAAATATATAGTTTTTAGTTAATTTAAAGCTAATGATGGTTAAGATATGTGCTTTATATCCAGTTTACAAATATTTTAGCTACATGCTAGCTGTTTTGGCTAATTAAGGATCTAGCACTAGCATTATCGCAGGTAATGCTAAATATATAGTTTTTAGTTAATTTAAAGCTAATGATGGTTAAGATATGTGCTTTATATCCAGTTTACAAATATTTAAGCTACATGCTAGCTGTTTTGGCTAATTTAGGATTTTTTTTCATTTTTTTAAGCTAATTTGGAGTTTAGCTAATAATTCAGCTACATGCTAGCTGTTTTGGCTAATTAAGGATCTATTCAGTTTTTTAAGCTAATTTAGCTAATATTTTAGCTGGCTATCAATTTCAGTATCTTTAGCTATCAGGATTAGCATTTTCAGCAGCCAAATACATCTTACAGAATTCACACTAGCATTGTCGCAGGTAATTCTAAGTATATAGTTTTTAGTTAATTTAAAGCTAATGATCGTTAAGATGTGTGCTTTATATCTAGTTTACACATGACCCGATTAATTGACTGATCGGAAAAAGTAATCTGTGATTAGACAACTAGTAAATTAAACATTTGTGACAGCACTAGATGCCTGCATGTCTTACACTGAAACGGCCTGCACGTGCACAGCAGCAAATAGGCAAGGGTCAATCCAGTAATAAGTATCAATTGTAGGGGCATTTGAGGGGGTAGTGGTGTCCGAAATGTAAGGTGGTGTGCTCTGAAGCACAGAAATTCACATTTAAATTTAAACGATGACTTTTTGTGTTAGCATGACCTTTATTATGTTATAAAACCAAACTGTATGAAAAACCACATGCACATCACACTTACAAATACTTCACAGTACACTTGGAACACACACGACAATGGTACGTTCCATTTTCATGTCGTTTATTGAGAGGTCCACACAAGGGAACTGCAAGGCGCACCTGTCCCTCCACAACCCAAAAACCCACAGCCCCCGAAAGCGCTTTCCACTTATTCTCACCTGGGACCATCCTGGGACGAGCAGCACCAGGGTGACCACCCCTTTTTCCAGCACCATGATGAGCAGGTAGATGCCGCACTGAGCGAGCCACGGCGCCGCCTGCGGAGGGTCACCTGGGGGAGAGTATGACAAGCAAGCGGCTTTCTAAAGCATTTCGCCATCTGTTGGTTTTACTTCTTTTAATCACACCAAAAGAGGGAATCTTTTCCAGACTCTGGTGCAGCTGGAGAGTTTGGGTTTCCTCCAGTGTGTGTCTTTAAGGAGCAACAGCACCCTCTAGTGGTGGAAACCAGAACTACACATCATCATTTTCCTGGTGGTTTTTGTTCAAAAAGCTTCTCACCATATTCTCCAAACCTCAGCAGGGACCACTGCTTGACCTCCACCAGCTTTGACACCAGCTTGACAGCCAACCAGATGACCAGCATGCCCAGAGTGGCGTCCAGCAGGAAATTGATCAGGTACCTGCAGGGAAAGAAGACATGTCACCTGAGATGCTCCTGACAGATGTCCGATTGAAGGTCTGAGACTCACAGAGAGCAGGGGTCTTCTTTGGTGAGTGTGGACAGGAAAACGTTGGCAAAGTGGATGAACAAAGCGCCGATGGCTTGTTTGGACGTATCGAAAAGCCTGGAAAAGATGAGATTCCGATTACTTTTTGTTTGTTGAGCATTTTTTGACTTGAAGAAAAAAGCGTTCCTGACCAGATCCTCCACGGTCTCCTGATCCCCAAAGGCTCCCGAAAGCGCTTCACTGCAAACACAAGTCGGCACGGTCAAATCGACGCTGTTTCACTTTGACCTCCAATTAAACCTCATCTATCAGCGGAGCAGCGGGGCGGAGAGGACGAGTGGAACTCGCACGTCGACCTGGTTCCATTCTGCCACAACGCCCCTATTATGCCCCAGAGACCTGACTTTAACAGGCGCCCACCGTCCCGGATCTCAGGATCTCTGAAGGACGGGGAATGTGACTCGACATGTGAAAACACGATGATTCGACTGTTTTTAAAGAATGAGCTTCCAGAGGAAGATGAGACTCCAGATTACTCTGCTCGATAAAGCAGAACACACCTTTATTTAAGAAAAAAAATCATAACATTCAGCCTTTGAAAAATCTAACCGTGAGACTGAACATTTAAAAACATAAAAATCCTGTTTTTAACATGTTCCTTAATAAGAAAATTAACATTTTTTTATAAAATTATTGTGAATCTAGAGCAGATTAAAAATAAAGACTGAAAAAAAATTGCGTTTGTGATGTAGAAGATATTGTGGGCGGGGCCAAAATCTCCCTGCTCCGCCCCATTCAGATGCATCCTAAAGTGTAGTTTATGTTAAAGTAAAAAAACATTTTTTTAAATTTGTGCTACCTGATTTATTTTAACGATTTAAAAAAAATAGAAAAAAATCAGCCCACATTGATTTTTTTTCTGCTAAAAAATAATTTGTAGATTTTGTCTGACAATAATAGATCTGCATATCCAATGACGAAGTCTAAAATAGTGTTTTATCTCCTTACATAGTCATGTGATTTATTGTTATTTGAGGACTCCTAATAACCTGAATTTATGTTGGAAAGATATAAATATCTGAACCGGATAATGATAATAAGTGTAAAGCCGGGGTGGGATTATATAAGTTCGTTTCCTCCAACTCCCTCTCAGGAAATCTCTTAATGTCTGTGTTTGACATCTTTATGGATGTAAACTTCTGATGATTAATTGATTTCACATTCATTTACTTTTTTCTTGATTCCTTGAAATAAACAGGGAATCTGCAACCTGTGGCTCTTTTATCCCTTAATTGTGGCTCTTCAGATTTCATGAAAGATGCTAACAATTGAATATATAATTAGTGATGCTACAAACGATTATTTAAAATTTTTTTTTTTTTTATTAGTCAACTAATCGGGTCATGCACAAACTGGATATAAAGCACTCGTCTTGAACATCATTGGCGTTAAATTTGAAGCTTTATGCTAACTAAAAATAAAGAAGATAGTTTATTAAACCTTCAATAAATCATGCAGCTTCTTTCCTTCATTAGTTTATGGTCGACATGGTCCTATAATCTGTGGAGCTAGTAATTAACCATGCTAATTAGCTGTTTAAATGAACTAAAACTAGATAATGCTAGTGTGAATGCTGTAAGATGAATTTGGCCGCAAGAGATGCTAATGCTGATAGCTGAAAATGCTCAAATTAATACCTAAAAACGCTGAAGTTGAGAGCTAAAATGACTGAAGCTAATAGAAGAAAATGCTGAAGCTGAAAGCCAACTAAAATATTAAATGCCAAATTAGCCTAAAAAGCTTAAAAAAATTCCCAAGTTAGCCAAAACATCTAGCACGCAGCTGAAATATTAGCTAAACTCCAAAATAGTCTGAAAATGAAAAAAAAAGCCTAAATTATAGCTAGGATGTAGCTGAAAAATTAGCTAAACTTCAAAATGGCAACAAAAAAAGAGATACATTTAGCCAAAATAGCTAACATGTAGCTAAAATATTAGCTAGGCTCCAAAATAGCCTAACAAAACCTTTAATAAATGCCAAAATAGTCCAAAAAGCTAACATAACGCCATTAAAACTCTCAACTTTACTACATTCTGACTCCATATAATATAAAGTAACGACTAATCGATAATTAAATTAGTCGTCGGCTATTTTAATTGTCGACTAATCGTGGCAGCTCTATACATAATAGATTCATTCTTTAAGTTTTTTCATTTCTGCTCAGATTTTTAACATGTCAAACAACTAAGCAAAAGAAGTTTAATTTATGATTGGAAATTCAGTAGAAATGTTCTTTAAATTTGTGTTTTTTAATTCAAATAAAAGACTCCAAACGTTGTTTTATTTTGGTAAATTACATTAAAATGGTCAAAGTTTTGAACATGTGCAGTTCAAAATGATTTACAGTTGAGTGTTTTGTGCCTCACATCTTAGAGAACGACCATAAAAACGGAGTTTTTTCTAAACGATTTGAGTTTTATTAATATATAAATAAATAGACTAAAATCTGAAAATAAAATGGAAAAAAAATGATGGTGGAACCCCAAAAACCAAATGGTAAAAAAGCATCATGTTTGTCTGTCTGGGATTTTTAATATAAGAAAAGCTGCAGCAGCAGGAGGAGCTTTGTTGACTCAGGCTGGGTTTTATTTTGAAAGGAACTAGACAAAAGGAAATATTGCAACTGTTAAGATAAATAGACACTGTTATAATTATTGTTGTATTTAAATTACATTTATAACTCAATTTTTAATTGACAAAAAAGCATTTATATTGTGTATTTTTTTAATGATAAAGTGAGACTTGTTGGGTTCTGGTCTGTAAGAAACTTTAAGTGTGAAAGGTTGTACACTCCAAAAGTAAACCTGATCTGATCTGATCTGATCTGATCCCCCTGCAGACAGATAGATCCATAAACGTCTTTGTTTTCTGAGCTGGAATCCGGATCTAAACTGTACAGCAACGATCCCGTTAGCTTTGGGGTTTGAGGGGCTGTAAGATACATTTTTAGATTTTGGCCAAAAAAAAACCTAATAATCGTGATTTAAAAAAAAACAACTGGGAATGTTTTGAAAATGGATCAAAAGACGATCAGGGAATTCAAACTTCTGATTAGATGTTAAACTGCTGCAGTTCTCATGAATCACTCATTTCACATAAAACTATTCAAGCTGTCATTGTACATACGTTTTAACCAAAAGAAATTTGAAAAAAAAAAAAAAACTTTAAATAGACAAGGTAACAAAAAAATGTTGTAGAAAGGGGTGGGACCACAAAAGAATTTTCTTCTACCCACTCCTTTTCAAGCACATTGTTTGCTTTACTTGTATATTTGTATTTTTCCAATTCTTATATTTGTATTTTTAGATTCTTATGCTTATTTTGTGTTTTTGTACTTTTAAATTCTTACATTTGTATTTTTCAAATACTTATTTTATTTTCATTTTGTGTTTGTGTTTGAAACAAAGAACAAAAAAAAAAAGCTTTAAAACTCTTTACGACCCGAATAAGTCATTTAATTATTAACGTTACCATGACAACAATACAGACAGTGATCACTTTTTGTGGTCTCACTGCTTTCCAGATGTTTATTTTACTTTAATTTTTTTTGCAGCGCATTCTTAATCCTGATTGGCTGTCGACTTCTGTCAATCAATCTCTTCTGTACCGTTTCTCTCGTACAGAATGGCTTCAGTTTACTAATACTGCGTAAATCTTCGATCACAATCAGATCTTTGTTTTTATTCTAGAATACTGGATTTATTTTCTATGACGGTTCAAACTTAAGAGTTTAAGAAAGACTGACAAAAGTGTAGAAAGTGAGGACTTTTACAGCCTTAAAACATCTAAATTTAAAAAATAAAGCTGAATACTTTGCAGATTGTAATGAAACATTAAAGTTGCTGTCATTGAGAAAACGAACAGCAAACATCAGCGAAAACAACCAGAATGAATGCCGTTAGAGCGATCATCTGCTCGTTCTCACTCCTCAGGCACGCAGCGTTTGATTGGTCGCTGCACGTCCTCCATCAGACGGACTGACTCTGTCCTGAAACCCTCAGCTGTCCTCAGCTTCACTTCCACTGGATTTAACCCTTTACAGCTTCAGCTGTTCGCGTTCTCTGAATTATTAACTCCTCAACCTATTAACACAATTCCAGTGGATTCTAAAATGAAAAAAAACATGCAAAGATATGCAGCAGTAAAGTAAAGTTTTTACACAATTAACGTAAATCAGCTGATTCTAGAATCTGTTGGAATAACAATAATCAAGCTAAAGACTTACGGAGGTTCATGTGTTCATTTACCATCGGTGGTTCAGATGATAAAAAGTTCAATAAAGTCAACCCAGAAGTTGAAAAATGCAAAAACGTATTTACTTTAAACAGGTTTGAAAAGAGAAAAATAAGAGGAAAACTCTCTTCAAATCCTGTCTGGGAGCAGACTAACGTTCTATTAAGACCAGGGGCGTCAAACTCAAATCACACAGGGGGATAAAGCCCGAAAACACACAGAACAAAAATGTATTGATACATAAAAAACTTTTAAAACGTAAATTTATTGACATAAATATGAGTGAAAACAGATAGGAATGAAAATATAAGTAATAGGAATAAAAAAGTAATATTAAGAGTTAAAAACTTGTACGTTTACGTGTTTTAAAGTAAAACATTTATGACTTTAAATCTCGTAAAGTAAAGTTATGACTTCTTTTTTGTAAATTTATCTTTTTTTTTTGTCTTGTACATTTTACAAATTTTTCTTGTAAATTTTACCTTTTTCTTATTTATGACTTTTTCTAATAAATTTTTGTTTTTTTTTTCTTATAAATTAACAAAATCTTTTCTCATAATTTTATGTCTTTCTTATAAATTTATGAGTTTTTTCTCATAAGTTTCTGACTTTTTGTAAATGCATGACTTTTTCTCATAAATGTAAAACTTGTCTTGTTAATTTCTGACTTTTTTTCTTTCAAATTTATGACTTTTTTTGTAAATGTTTGGCTCTTTCTCATAAATTTAAAACTCTCTTTTGTAAATTTTATACTTTTATCATTAATTTCAGACTTTTTTGTGAATTTTCTTACTTTTTTCCCTAAATCTAAGATTTTACTCCTAAATTTATGACTTTTTTTGTAAATGTAAAACTCGTCTTGTAAATTTATTACTATTTTTTTTATCTCTGAAATTTAAGACTTTTTTTAATGATTAATTATTTAGACTAATTCTACAGAAAAAAAAATTTTTAAACTTTGAAATCTACAATTTTTTGTCATAAATCTATGAATTTACTCAAAGACTTTTTCTTGTAAATTTATGAGAAAAAAATAATGAATTTATGACTCTAAAACTCGTAAATTTATGAAAATGAGTCATAGATTTAGCCAATGACTTTTTAAGTCATAAATATACAACTTTATTCTCGTACGGTAATTTTATGAGATTTACAGTCATATTTAAAATAATAATAATATTTGGTTGTAAACTGGTCCTAACTCTCCGTGGTAGAATCCATGTTGGGTTCCAGTATTCCCAACCCCAAATAAAAAAACAGGAAAACTTCAACCATTTCTTTGTTTTGTCAAATCTAGCAACATTTCAAAATGATCTCAATAAACACTCCACGATAACCCAACTTCTAAAGTAGTTAAATAACCAATAATGAATCTCCCGCCACCGTGCTTTTCTATATATTCTTTAAACTTAAAAGTAATCTTCAAATTCTATAATTTGTTGAATAAATCTTTTCATCAGGATTACTTTAGTGGTTTCTTTACTTCATGTTTCTGTCAGTCTTTGTTTTCCTGAAGCAAATGCACTGATACGGCGCCCCCTACAGGTGAAATCTTCATGCATGTCCGGCCAACGGTTAAATTCCTCAAATGCAGCCTTTTTCTCAGCAAAAAGGTCAAAGTTAAAGGAACGAAACATCCAAATCTGCATAACTCTGCGTGTTCCACGTCACAAACGAAGCACTCTGACAACCAAGCAGGGGCGGGGTTATTGATTCCTTCACCAATAAGTAACTGAGTGCAGATTAGGCCGCATTGACGTCTCCCCTCTGTAAGGCCCGACAGCACTTTAGATCCTCCAGCAGTGAAACCAGCTGATTGATTGGATGATGAAATCACCATCATTGCAATGACCTTTCACACTAACGACGATCCAACACTGATCATGTGGTCGACGTTCTCCAGGTCAGCGACTACACAATCACAGGTTTTCTCTGAGTCGTCGTTTAGACCAATTAAATCCAGCAGGTGTCAACGACTCAGACCGACTCGGACCAATCACTGCTAACTGACGTCGTCTGGCTCCAACATGGCGGCATCTTTATCGCAAAAAATATCCCTTTAATTTACTTTATGTAGTTGTAAGTAAACCACAAAGCTAAATCAGGGTCAGAGGTCAATCACGTTCCAAGGGACTGTCAAAGAAGAGAGTAGAGTAGTCAGGGTCCAGGTGAGGGTCAGGGCAGGCAGCAGGCAATCAGAGATGAAGCAGGGTCAGAAACAGAAGATCAGGTCCAGACAGAAACGCTCAGCAATGCCGGCAGAGTGGCACAAACAATACTTCGCACAGAGTGTGATTTCAAGCACTTTACGAAATCTATTTAAGAATCCACTGCGTTTTGATGATGAAAACATTGTTTTTTTTTAGTTCATTTAAGTACATTTTTTTTCTTCATAAAAATTGTTCAGAAGCAATGCATTGTGGTATTGAAGAGAATTCTAGTATTTAGGAATTGCAGATTCGAACATCCCGACAAAATGACAAACTATCCATATTTTGTCCACTAAATAGCAGGTAGTAATGGAATACAAACACAATATCAGAGAATTAACCAAAAAAAAAAAAAAAAACATTTAAGGCATTAAGTACATTATGTCGTAAAAGTATGTAAACTATTGCGGAGTACCTTAGTTTATGTAAGAATGGACATGTGATGTGTTCGTTTATATTTTAATCTAACTCACAATTGGAGAAAAACATTGCCAGCTTAAATCTCACCAATTTATTTTTTTATTGAACACAATCGTGTGTCCAGTTTATGCATGAAACCAAGTTATTCCAAAGGGTTCACATGGGTTCTCCTGCAGTTGTATTTACACTGTTATAGCAACTAAATTACTAAAAAACATGAATTAGCAGTTGTACTTTAATTTTGAGTGTCAATATTTTGTTACTACCCAACATTGAAAGCAAATGTGTGTATTTTAATTTGAAATGATTTACCAACTATGTCATGATTTGGGTGCTGCATTTCATTATATGTATTTATTTTTGTCAATGCACTTAAATTTGTATACATTCAAAGTTTGAATTTTTTAAATTTTATTATTATTATTTTTTTTTTTTTAAATATACAACAAACAATACACCTACATTTTGACCGGGTCATCATTCCATTTTTTTTTTTTCATCTTATTTTTCTTTTATTGTCAATGCCGTCTGAATTTTGACTGGTTTGGCATTCCATAATTTTTACTTTTTTTTTATCATTGCACCTACATTTTGAAGGGTTTGTTATTCCATAATTTTATATATATATATATATATTCTTGGTTTTTTTTTTTTTTGTCAATGCGTTTTAAATTTTGACCTGTTCAGCATTCCATACATCCCGGGCTCTACTCACACATCAGAGTGCTGAAGGCGACGACGGCCAGCAGTCCCTGGATCAGAACCCCGAACCTGTCCGTCAGAGCTCCGTTATCGCAGCCGTGAGGACTGGCGTCGTCAATGTCGGTCATGTTCGTGACCTCCAAGGTAGAACTGTCCAGAACCCGTCTGGCCAGGAAAAGCCCACTGTATCCCACCAAGTCCATACTGACACAGATGGGGGGAAAAGGGGGAATAAAACCAAAAAAAGGAGCAGTTCTTCGCCTCGCGCTCCTTACTAAAGTCCAAACGTCCGAACTCTTAGGAGGGGAAAACCCGCGGCTGTGTTTTTGGCGGCTACATCTCGTGATTCCTCAGTGGAAGAACGGGATCGATCATCGGAGTCGCATCAAAAATCCACGTCCACTGAAGAAACAAAAACAAGGAGCCCACTTCCGGTTGTTGAATTTACAAAATAAAAGCTGACTAAACCATAAAAGATTAGCATTTTATTTATTCTTTAAATTTAATAAAATGATTTTTTTTAAAAGACATAAAAACATTAAATATATAATCAAGTATCCAACGTTAGATTATATATTTTTATTTTATGTTAAACATTTTAACAGAAAATGCTAATATTTACACAATGATTAAAAAAAAACCCTTCTAATGTGAAGTGATTTTTTTTTCTCTTCTAAAAAGATCCGCTTCAACATATTTTACATTTTGTGCAGCTTTATTTTGAAAAGTCGTGTCATGCAACTTCCTGTTATTGTTCCGTCAATTGAATCTCGATCACAGGGATTCTCTGAGGAAAATTAAGATCTTTTTTTGGGTGTTCTGAAATGCTTTCTTTAGCAGCTGACTAAAGGAATCTGTCAATAAATTATAGATTATTATGGATCAATCACGTTTCCGGCCTGCTGCCCTTTTTTATATAAAAAAAAATCTGGAACATCCTGTCTCTATGCAGACAAAGGATTTTATGCATTTGTAACTTCAAGATCATCTGGTTGTTCATAAACATTTCTGATTTTTATTTTATTATTTGTAGTTTTCATTTGATGCTTGCTAAAAATAGAATTTATTTTAACATTTTTTCATTATTTATTAAGCTGTATTTCAAGAAGTCAACCACATTTTATCCAAATAAATCCTAAAGAATTTCCTCGTCATGGAAACTACAGATGTATTTGTCTTTGCAGACTTTATCATTAAAGGTTGACCTGAATGACCTTTAGTTATGCTGCTGTAGACTTCTATGTACTGTAGGTATATTTACCTCTTCCTCCATACGGACACTTCCTCTGTCTGCTTCCATTGAAATTCATTTTACAAACTTGTTCCGTTTCTGTCGCATGACAGATGTTCCTGTGTTTCTTTTTTTTTTTTTGTTAGTTTTTCTGTCCATAATAATGTTATCTCATACCTACTATGGTGATCACACTAACAAAATAAATAAAGATATCTGTATTACAATGAAATGTATTCAATTTAGCCTAATTGAAAAAGCATGAATTTCTTTATATTCTCATGTAAAAATACAGATACATGAACACAGATGAACAAAAATATAAAACTAGAGACATTTGCACAGAAAATAAGCAGAAAAGACACAAAATAGAAAACTAAAAAGCAAGATTTAAAAAGATTTGTCATAAACTGAAATAAATGCATTAAAAATTAAATGAATTAAATACAATTATGCCGTTTTTAGCCAAAATAAAGAAAAAAAACCCCAAAAACGATTGTTTTCTTAAATATAGTTTCTGCAGAGCAACAGGAGTTCATTAGAAATTCATGTCTGAGTTGTGGGCGGGACCTTCAGACATATAGAGAGAAAATAGACTCACTGCTATCCGTGCGAGTGTAATTCTTTATTTTTGCGTAACTTTAGTTTTTTGCATTATTTAGATTTGTGCGTGTGTTTTTAGAAAGGGAGAAAAATGTCAAGTTTTACCAGATATTCTTTACAATCTGAGTCCAAAGCGTCTCAAAAGACAGTTCTGATAACCCAGCATTCTGGCAGCACTTAAACACATCGTTTACAGACAAAATCTTGGAGATTTGAAAATAGACTCACAACTGATTTGTGCATAAATGTGATTTTGTGTGTGTGTAACAAGCGATTTTCGTGTAATTTCTAAAGATTTTTTTGAGTAAAGTTAGTTTCAACACATTTTAGTGTGGCCAACATACACATTGCTGAATTTACATGATATAAATTCATGTTGACCACATGCGCGTTTTAAGGGTATACTTTACAATCAAGAATGAGTCCCACCAAATGTCTTTTAACTGATGTAAAAATGAGACATTTTCATGGTATTTTAGATGTGGATTTCTCAAAAACTGCAGTAAAAATGCTTCATATTTTCAGAAATTGTACTCCTTGAAGTACAAAGTAGGTCTATAACGGAATGTTGATGTAATTAATTTACAATCGAGATATATTCTAGGCCAAAGTCAGTTAACTGGTTTCATTTATTGCACCTCTTATGATAATTCACAAGTGGATTTCTTAAAAACTGCAGTAAAAATTCTCTTTTTTCTGGAGAAATTTTGTTTAAAGTAGGTCTGTGAAGGATTTATAATCTATTAAATTGATTATTGGGATTCATTCACAGCCAAAATAAACTAATTCTACATCAGTGCTACAAGAGATTTTGATTGGTTTTCTAGAATACAGAAATTGAGTCAATTTCACATAAATATCATATGCTTTGATAGTAATATGTATTCACGAGGAGCAACAATGTCACATTTCCTAAAGATCCGCTGAGTCTTAAGGATTTTCCAGCGAGTACGGACCTGCTACTCTAAGTTTCGTATGAGACTTGCAGGTAAAAATCCAGTGACGGCAGATTTGACCACAAAAATGCAAACGGCGGCTCATTTGACCGCACGTTCATATTTTCCCCAAATCTTTTCCCGACGGAAATGTCCGGCACATTTTCTTCAGCAAAAGGATGAGAGGGCGGGGCTTCTCGTAGCTTCCTGGCGGGATCTTAAAAAAAGTGCGACTAAGAAAATAATTTTGCACTTCTTGGAATACCAGCAACTGAAATCTATAATTACTAAAAAAGTTAAATACAATGATAATGACTTAAAATTACCAGAACTAGTTATCTCTTTCTTTAAACTTTCAATGAATAAGATTTTCTCCAAAATATACAAACTCTTATGCAACCTAGATAATAATATTTCAATTCCAACAACCAAATGGGATGCAGACCTGAGTAGCAGCACAGATCAAAGCTTCTGGACAGAAATGTGTCTGAACACCTTTAAACTGACTAAAAGCCCAAACTTACAACTAATCCAATTCAAAACTCTCCATAGAATTTATTATACTGGTCAGAGGATGTTCAAGATGGGTCTCAGAAGCTCAGACATATGTGAGCACTGCGATGGTAACTTACCTGACAGTTACATGCATGCACTGTGGTTCTGCACACCTGTCCAGGCTCTCTGGCAACAGGTTTGTGCGGATCTATCAGTCTGGCTTAATGTTTCTATCACTGCTTCACCGTCACTTTGTGTGCTTGGTGACATGAGTGCCATCGATATAGAAGGAGGATTAGTATCTGTAATCTTCATAACTCTTTGTATAGCAAAAAAAACTATTTTGTTAAATTGGAAAAACAAGAAAAACATCAACGTTAATCAGTACAGGAATCTGCTTTTTGATCATATCAGCTTGGAAAAAACATCAGCTAAAAGTTCAAGTAATTTGAAAAGAATTCAGTCTCTCTGGTCTCCCATAGCTGATTCCATGATTTAGGGTGGGGGGAGCTTGGGCTGTCGCTGCGCCTTGATTGTCTGCTGGGGCTGTCGGGTGGTGGCGGGGCCTCCTGGTGCCTGGCTGGGACGTGGGGGGCGCTGCTGGTTGGGGGGTCCGGTCTGGCGTCTGGATGGGGGCGGGCGGGGCGCCGGGTGGCCTCCTGGTCCCGGGTGTAGGTGGTATGGGGTGCTCGGCTGGGTGGGGGTCTGGCGCGGCCGGTGGGGTGGTCCGCCTGCTTGTGCTGGGGGGCTGGCGTGGGGCCCCTTCCTGGGGGGGGCGCCTCCGTCGGGGGGGCGGCTCGCCTACGCCTGGGGGCCGGGATCACTCCCTCTCTGGCTCTGGGGCGGGTTGGAGTAACCCCTTGGGGCCCGCCCTGGCTCCGGGCGGCGCCTGTCCTTGCGGCGGGGTCTTGGGGGTGGCGGGGGGGTGGGCGGTCTGGCCCCGTCTTGTGGGGGGGTGTCTGTGGGAGCGGGGGTCCCATTAGATACGGGACCTGGGGGTCTGGCTTGTCGGGTTCTCCGCTGAGAAATCGGTGGGGGCCGCGGCCGGTCTGGCTGCCTAGGTCCCGTTGGTGCCTGACCAGTACACCCACAGGGGAGGCTCTTGGGGCGGGGACTCGGATTTGTCCCTGGGACTGGCTCCTTCTTGGCTCCTCCTCCTTGTGGGGGGTGGCGGGTGCTGCGCCTGGCGGGTCGGCTCTCGGGGGTGGGACGCTTGGGCTGGGGGAACTTGGGCCCAACGCGGGGGGGGGGCGGGGGACAGGGGTCTGCCATCGGGGGTCAGTCTGCCAACTGACCCCAACATATCCCCTTCCTCATACAAACATGCAATAGGGAGAAGGGGAGGGTGTCTGTATTGCGGTGCGCTGCGGGGGGTGGACTACCTGCCAGTGGCCCTCCTCCTGTGGCCGCTGCAAGGATTTGCCCCTCCCCTCGATTTTATTTGCACCTTAGACATTTAGGACCCTTGGTGGGGGGTGCTTGGACATCACTGCCAGCAAACAGTCGATGTCCTTTCAGTGCCCCTTCCGCCAATTTTAACCGCACCATAGACATGTAGGGCCGCTGGTGGGAGGGTGACGGGGCATCTCTGCGAGAAATCAGGAGATGCCCTGTTAAGGCCTTCTCACCAATTTTAACCGCACCCCTTTAGTACACACACCTCTAACACCACAAACATACACTCTAACAAGCAAACACGCACGCATCACACAAGGAAGGTGGGACCTTCGACCTTCTGTCCCCTACCCATCCCTGGCGGGGGTGCGGGGAACCTCGGCCTGGTGGTCTAGTCTCTTGGGTGCCGGTCTCCTGGGCCCGGCAGTCTCCTCCCCGCGCGGGAGTGGGATCCCGAGATTTAGCAGGGGATCAATCTACATCGGAGCCGGGGGGTGTCCAGGTCTCGGTGGTGCGGAATCCGGTCCCTGCTTTCGAGAACTAGTCCTCTCCTTAACTCCATCAGTGGGTGTGCCTGGTCGGGCCTTGTTTTGTACATCACTCCTTGGGGCCTCTGTTTCTCTTGGGTTCTCTTCTGCTCGGCGGGGGTGGGCGGCCTCTGCCCTGCTTCTCCGCTGGACCTTCGCGGTGGGGGCAGGCGGTTGTCTGGAGTGTGGGGTGGGTTCCCTTGGGGGGCCCTGGCTCGTACCTGGGGTGGGGCGGGGGGTCCTCTGCGCCACTGGGTGGTGGTGGGCTGCTCCTCGGGGTTGGGGGGCTCTCCGGGGGTGGGGTCCCGCGTTGGCCCTCCTGGCGGGGTGGGGGGGGCTGCTCCTCTGGCTGGGCTGGGGCCTGCACTCTCCGTGTTCCTGTGCCTTCCTGCTCTTGGGTGTGGGGGGCCTCTGCGGCGGTCCCGCGTGCCCGGTCTGGGTGCTCGGCGGGATTGCCCGGCGGGCGGTCTCTCTCCGCGGCTCCACGGCGGGTGTTGGGGGATCTTGGCTGCAGCTGCTGCCCCGGCGGGGGGTTTGGCGTGGGGATGGCCGGGCGCTCTCCCCCTGAGTACATTCCATCACCACCCACCTCAGTGAAACATAAACACTCACCTGAGCACTAACCGTTTGTGTGACAGAATGAAAGTCTTTATCTGAATGGGTTTGTATGATGGAGTGTGTGAGCTGCTGTTATAGCTGAATTGCGTACATGTGTAGTAGTATATGTATAGTATATGTGAGTAAGTTTAGTTTAAATGTAGAGACTATTTTGGCCAACAACTGTGTGTGTAACTATAGAGCGTGTGTGTAGACAGGCCCCGCCCATTCTAGTTTATCACTTAGTCCTGGTTGTTTTATGATGTTGCTTCCCTCTGTTGCCATCTTATCTCCCCCCCCCCACCCCTCCCCCACCTCTTCCTTTTTTCCGTCGGTCCAACGACAAAGAAAAATAAATAAATAAAAAAACATAATCAATATAAATAAAGTTTAGCATTAAATACAACAGGAGTTTATACTCAATAAATCCCTGTTGTGACAGTAACATCTGCCAACACAAGAAGCTCTCAGCCCACATCTGTTGGCTCAGCTGTTGGACAGGACAAGTTAAAAAAAAAAAAAAAAAAAAAAAAAAAAAAGAAAATAATTTTGCACTGGCTGCACGTGAGTCGAAAATTACGTGAGAATAGACACTTTCCTTTTTAAAATTTCATAATTTTTGTACTTATTCACAAAATGTACAAGTTACAAAAAAAGAATGAAACACCCACAGATCCAAAGTTACATCCAAACAAGACTTACAGACGAATCCAAAGTTACACACAAATAAAGAATTACGCACGCACAAATCGGGGTGAGTCTATTTTCTCTCCATACACAAACGTGAACAATACTGTGATTTATAGCAGATGCATTCACATTTCTGTCACAGAACTAATGCTCATGATCATCTATCAAAGGAGACGTCGGCGTCTTATTCAGGCCGGGGAGCGGCTACAGATGGAGGGATTCTGGGAAATTGTGTTTTTACAAAAGAGCTTTGGATCCAACAATTCTGCATGACATGCTCAACTTTTGATGAGCTGTGATGTGACGGTTGTTGGTCATGTGACTCATTTTATTTAAAAAAAAAAGGTGTTTTCATTGCAGTTTCAAAAATCACCTCAAATCACACAAAAAAATTTTCAATAAATGCATGTTTTTTTTCAAAATGTATAATTGTAAATCCAATTTGCGCAATTTAACAGTCATTGGAAACACATTTACTGGCAGTCCAACAAAAATTTCGCCCAATCGGAGCTATCCAGCCGTACAGTTTTGGTCCAGATTCCAACTCTGTGAGGAAAACGAAGATGTTCACGGATCAACTGTATTGGTCTATAAGTGGATGCATCAGAAGGGGGAGGAGTATGGAGCTTGTGGCTCCTCCCAGCATACTTTCTTCTAAATAGTCTTTTCAAAATGTGTTTTAGTCTGCTCCTGATTCACAAAAATATGCATAAAGAATCACTCAGGAATCCTATTTTGAGATATTTTTTCTTTATAAATCTCCCCCATCATCAGAAAAATGCCACAGCAACACCTAACCCTTTAATAACCCCCCTGCCCAAAAAAAAAAAAAAAAAAAAAAAAAAAGGGTGTTCTATTCTGGTGCTTATTGCCTTGGTACGGAACCCCTTAAGGGACATCAAAGTTAAGATAAGAAAAAGAAGTACAAAAAATGTTTTTTCTAAAACTGCTTAGGGGCTCTGTAAAAAAAAAAAGTTAGTAACTGATGCGCACCAGATAGTAACTTTGCACACCAGTTATTAGCTGGAGCGTAAAAGTTACTATCCACATTGTTTTTTTTTTTACTGGTTTAAATTTTACCAAAAAAAAAGTTCTGATTAGTTACTGGTGCACACCAGATAGTACCCTTTTTCCCATTAAAAACTTAATAAAAAAAACCAAACTTACTTAGAGTTACTAATTGATGCGCACCAGTTACTATCTGGTGCGCTTTCATTAATAACCAGAATTCTTTCTTTTATTATTTTAATTTTTGGAAAAAAAAATGTACTTAAATTTCTTTCTTCAATTTCCCTTTAGGGGCTCCGTACATCGGGAAGTAATACACACAATCAATATTTTTTAAAACATGCTTTCTCGATGTTTGGTTGAGCAGGCAGTTAAAGGATTAAAACATGATTTTTATCTTTAATAAATTCAGACAAAATGACCAAAGAATAAACAAACATTTCAGCTGCTGTATCCATCCACTCATGTCAAACCAAGATGACTTTCCTCCACTTCTCCAGGAAAGACTGCGAGCTCGCGCCCAATTCACACGTGTCAGTGCGCACGCGGTTAATCCTGTTCCCCGCGCGCTCCGAAAAGCAGATTAATGGAACGCGGCGCGCGCCGCGACCATCTGTTCCTCGGTCCTCGTGCGGCTGCACTGCAGCACGCGCGCCACATTCGATGTTCTTTCTCCATGAATGAATTCAACTCCGGATTTCCTTAAAAAGTTTCAAAATAAAACAAAAAAAAAAAGATGCAAATGGATTATTTAATTATTATTTTATGATTATTTTCATACACACTAAAAACTCCTAATAATTCTCTACAACACAAATTGGATTAAAATAACTAATTGTTAGAATAACTTACTTTTTTCTGGGTTTAACTAAAGATAAAACATAAATTGGACTAAAATGAAACTAATAATTATGAGTGCTTCAAAATGTAATCCAAAAATGTATGAAAAACATGTGGGATTTGAAGTTTCATATCTTTTTTTTTAATTCCTTCTGTCACGTTTTGTTTTTTATTATTGGATTAAGAACAAATGATGTGTTTTTGTTTCATTTTCTCCTTTCAGACCTGTCTTAAGTCTGTTGTTGCCCCATTTTGACCTTGTTTAAGTTGTAAAAGAATATATTTTTAAAAGATAAGAAAAATTTCAGTCACAAAGACTGAAATAGAATATTAAGTGGCAAGGCAAGGCAAGTTTATTTGTATAGCACATTTCATGTACAGAGACAATTCAAAGTGATTTTTTTTCAATTTAAAAAAAGTGTTGTTTTTATTTACAGAACTTTTTAAAAGCACAACCCAATTCAGTCTGTGCTTTTTGTTCACATTACCTTTGAAAAATAAGAATCTAATCTAATCTAATATTACTGCTTTCACTGCAACACTTCACAAAAAAACCTTGAAGGGGAGAAAACTACAATTCCCAGAAGCCCCACCCCTTCACTTTTGGTATCACTGAAAAGCCCCAAATGTCCCCTTCAGATACCAAAACTAGTTCATTCCGTAGTTAAGAAGCAGTTGGGAGATATTCAGGTCTAGAAATAGATAGATAGACCTTTATTGTCACTATCACAAGGACAATGAAATTGCAGCAACCGTTTCAGTGCAAGGAAATTAGCATAAAAAATACAAGACATAATATAAAATCCAATATAAGTATTAAAAAAAGTTTGTAGCAAAAGTATATACAATGAACTGTGCCAAGTAAGTGTATATTGTCCTCAATAGAAGACTAATTTGCATAACTGGTATTCATGAGGTTCTAAAAATTTACTTTTTTGTATTTTTCAGCTTTAAATATCACTATATGAGACAAAAACTGCTATGATTACATTATTTACTCCCTTAATTGAGCTTTTGTGTATTTGTCAGAGTTTATGGAGATTATGAAAATCTTGTTTCTCCTTTTTAAATAGGATAATTATCCAAAAAGTCTCACATGGAACCATTTTTGCCTCATTCTGACTGTTTGACTTAAGCAAAATCTCTGATTCCAAATCTAAAAACAACCCCAGCTCCATGTGGAGAATGAGTCAACCGGTTGTTTTTGTACAATCCTCACTGCTCCAAAGGTCAAACTTGAAGAGGAACTTGCCTTAATTTCCTCATGACCTGTAACCCTTCTCCCCTGCAAACCTACTCTGTTGATTTTTTTTTTTTTTTTTTTTGTTTTCTGCATTTTCTAATCCAAATTTCTCCCTGAAAGTGTGCACAAATGTTCATAAGCGTGAACGGGATCTGCTTGTCAAATGACGTGAGACGCAGCTGCCACTAGAGGATACTGTTGACTGTGCCGAGAAAGGCTGCAGGATTCTGTGAAACGCCCTGAAAGTTGACGGTTGCATGCAGTTGGGTGATAAAAAAAACATAGGAGGGAGATAAAGCTGCGCTTTTATGTCACAAGTGATTCCTGTGGAATGCAAGAAGGCTTTGTCATCATTTCACTTCCTTGTTGCCATTCTGCTGGTCTCCAATGATCACTTGGAAAACTTTAACCCTTTAACAATGCAGCTCCAGTGTTTATGTTCTTTAATTTACCCCTTTTCTCCCTTAAAATCTACTAGAATTATGATGTTGAGGGTTGAAAAGTTACTTTACGTTAAAAATGTTGTATTAAGAAAAAAAAAAATTAACTTCAAAACCTGCTGAATATAAACATACTCAAAATAATCACATTTTTTATGATTAAATTATTTGTAATAATGTAAAAAATTCTCTATAAAAAGTTGAAGAAAAAATAAATGAAAAAGAAACTAGCTGGAGTTATTTCTGTCAAAAATTAAGATTTTTTTTGTTTGTTTTATGTGTCAAAATCCAGTTTTAACACACAAAATTAAGTGTTAGATGTTATTTTTGGGATTAAATGAGCTAAAACCAACTTATATTTTAGCTTTTTTGACCTTTGTTTGCGTTAAAAAGGTAAATATTGTCCAAAATTACGGTGGGTTAAGCGTTTAAGGGGTTAAACAAGGAAATTCAGCTTCCAAATCTGTTAAATATAAACAGACTTGAAATAATCACATTTTTTAATGATTAAATGACATGTTACAATGTAAAAAATGTTTTATGAAATGTTAAAGAAAGGGAAAAAACACCAGGAAGTTATTTTTGTAAATAAAAAATAAGAAAAATGTATTTTTATGTGTTAAAATCCAGTTTTAACACACAAAGTTAAGTGTTAGATGTTATTTTTGGGATTAAATGAGCTAAAATCAACTTATATTTTAGCTTTTTTGACCTTTGTTTGCGTTAAAAAGGTAAATAATGTCCAAAATTATGGTGGGTTAAGCGTTTAAGGGGTTAAACAAGGAAATTCAGCTTCCAAATCTGTTAAATATAAACTCAATATAAACAGACTTGAAATAATCACATTTTTTAATGATTAAATGACATGTTACAATGTAAAAAATGTTTTATGAAATGTTAAAGAAAGGGAAAAAACACCAGGAAGTTATTTTTGTAAAAAAAAAATGAGAAAAATGTATTTTTATGTGTTAAAATCCAATTTTAACACACAAAATTAAGTATTAGATGTTATTTTTGGGATTAAATGAGCTAAAATCAACTTATGTTTTAGCTTTTTTGACCTTTGTTTGCGTTAAAAAGGTAAATATTGTCCAAAATTACGGTGGGTTAAGCGTTTAAGGGGTTAAACAAGGAAATTCAGCTTCCAAATCTGTTCAATATAAACAGACTTGAAATAATCACATTTTTTAATGATTAAATGACATGTTACAATGTAAAAAATGTTTTATGAAATGTTAAAGAAAGGGAAAAAAACACCAGGAAGTTATTTTTGTGAATAAAAAATAAAAAAAATGTATTTTTATGTGTTAAAATCCAGTTTTAACACACAAAATTAGGAATTATTAGTTATTTGGGGGGTTTTAATTAGCTAAAAAGAAATTATTTTTCAGCTGCTTTATTCCTATTTTTACAGTTTTATCTTTAAAAACTTAAATAATTAGTTTTTTTGTAAGTGTTTAGTGGGGTAATGTTTATGCTGGCTGGACTTTGAAGCTATAAAACAGCTTCTGTTTGCTTCTTCTCGAAAAGTCAATGAAGGAGTTGAAAAATATCTGTACATGATTTTGGACATGCGCAGACGGGAGATGCCATATTGAAACGGGGGCAGCTGAAAGACGTCGCTCGCGCTGCTCTGCTCGTGCGGACCGAAGAGAAGAAGAGGAGGAGGGGGAGAGAGGAAGGAAAAAAAAAAAAAAAAAAGAAAAGCTGAGAAGGGGGGTCTTCTGAAGGAGAGAGAGGAAACCTGGACAGGTAAGGCAGGTGACGCCGGTTTCCGTGGTTATTTTTTTTTGCCCGTTTCGACGGCGCGAGCTTAAGAGTTATTTTGGTGCACGAGGCGGTTTCTGTCGCCCAACTTGTTTAAAAAGTCTCCCACGCGCTATATTTAACGGTTATTTTGTTTCCTGAAATAATTTTTTTCGAACTAAAAAAAAAAAAAAAATTAATTTATCGCCACCGCTTTACTGAGAAGGTTCGATTTTGACATCAAGTTTTAATTTTAATTTTTATATCGAGTCACGCGGGATTTTCCTTCTTCTGTCTTTCTTCTTCTTCTTCTTCTTCTCTTTTTTAATTTTATTTCCTCTCACGCGGAGGTGCGGGAAAGCCGCCGGAAAATACCGGACACTTCCAAAATGTCAAAGCACTCTCAACATGGCGGTGCTGGCGAGAAGCGAAAACTGCGACTTAAAAATCTTTGAAGGAGGAAAAAATACACCGGAGCCACTCCGCGAGCCCGGTTCGGTTTCTTTGGATGGAACCGAACGAGGTTTAATCAATTAAAATTAAAAGGCGGTTTTGGCGAGTCCGTGGGAGTTTTTTTCCGCTGCAGTTTTGAGTGTGCAAAGTACATGACCGGAGCGGTTACACCCCTCACAGCCTCATCTTCCTTATGAGCTCTCAGCGTTTCCTCTTTCACTTTTATTCAAAAATACTCAACCGATATTCCATTTTTTCGTTTCTTTCCCCTCAAATCTCTCCATCCTCCATTTATTCCCCTGCAGTTGATGGTTATTGTTTAAAAATCCGCCCAAATTCAGATTTAAAAGGATGAAAATAAGGCGACGATCGCCAGGAAAAACGAATAAATCATGTTTTTGGAGTTCTCTGAGCCCCTTAGATAAATATATTTATTTTGGAAAAATCTGCTTTTTGGCAGCTGATTGTCAGGTTTTTCTTTAACATATTTGAGTTTTTTTTGTCCAAAAAACGTATTTTTCTCCCTTTATTGGAGAAGCAAGCTCAGAAAGGGGTTTGATTTCCACATTTTATTCAGCTGATATGATCAATAAAATTTTTGTAATTTTTTTTAACTTGTTCTTGAGACATTTTTCCCCATAATGTAGGGCATTTATTCAATAATTTATGATTGAAAGTGCATTTCTTAGTATTTATTCAAATCATAATGGATCAGGAGCGCATAGTCTTCCTTCGCAGCTCCATTCCGATTATGGCTGAGTCAATAAAATGGATTAATCAATTTAAGATTAACAGATAATAAGTATAATAGTGGTTGAGTGGAAGGTCGTGGGGTCAAATCCCATCCGAGTCATACCCAGTGCCTCCCTTCTTGACACTCAGCATTAAGGGGTTGGATTGGGGGGTTAAACCCCCAAATGGTTCCCAAGCGCGGCTGTGTCTGCAGCTCACCGCTCCCCCAGGGGATGGGTCAAATGCGGTGAAATTTCACACACCACGGTGCGTGACGAATGGTGGGACTTTAACTTTAAAATAATCAATTAAAAAATGTTTTAAATCAATTTATCACATACTGCTAAAGTCCGCTAGCTTGATGCTAACGTTTGATGGCATTTCTCATAGGACGGCTAACGCTAATTAAACATACATTGCTGACTAAATTAACATCTTTATAATCTCATAGGTATGAATTTTCCAAACTTTTTAAAGTAAATAATTAAAGTAATAGTTTGTGTCTAAAACACAGTTTTTCTGGAATAAGGTGCACTTCTATAGACGATCGCCCCCTAGTGGCCAAACTGAAACGCCCTCCAGGAGAAGCAGAACAATGTTTACAATGTTAATAATCTGAACATTTTTGTTGGAGTTTCTCCTTTTAAGAATCCATGTAACACAGTATGATATTATCAATGTCATTATTTCACTAAAACATTTTACAGTATGTGAACTGTACCAGATTAATATAAATATAGTAGACTATTAATGTATTTCTTCACAAATGTGTATAAATGTGTAAACTCAAAAATAAATTAAATTGAAGAATCGAAAAGAAAAAAAAAAATCAATCCTGGCTCTTGTGAATCGAATTGATTCTGGAAATTATAATCAATACCAGCCCTACTTACGATTAGTATTATTATTATTATTTTTTTTGGCTACGCTAATGTTAGCTTTGGATTATTTGGGGCTGTAAACAAGCGGGAGGCTAACCTCAGCATGTTACTTTTTTTTTAAGTTGAAAAATATTTTATTGTGTAATCAGACCATGTTGATTCATCCCTTTGAGAACAAATATTTCTTAATTTACCATAGAAAAGCACCACGAATTTGCTTGGATAAAAGCAACTTATATACAGTATGAGATGCAGTCACACTGTTTAATGTTGTAATCATTAAATATAATTAATGTTACCATTTTGTTACAATGAATTCATTTTTGGGTAAAGTCCTTCTTTTTAAAAAAAAATTGTTAAAAATTGTTCATGGAAATATATTGTGATACATATCGCATCATAAGCCGGGTATCGCGATATGTATCGTATGGCTAACTGCACATTCATATTATCGCAAAAATTAGAGGATTTGCATACGTGTCACTCCCCTAATGACAATTAATATAACTTATTATTAATTAGTTTAGCTGATTACGGTTCTAGTAGATAGCACTAATTCCAAGAATGTAGATGAACGTTGTGTTCTGGTACGGCTTCATGCTAGCAGTCATGTGACGTCACATGATTAATCACAAAGTTTTTGCAATAGCTTTAACATTCAATATATATTTTTATTCAAATTCTTGACTATATTTAAAACAAAATCAGTTTTTCACCACCAAAAACACTTGATAGCTTTATTTTGAAAATGAGAACCTTTATTGACACTAAATTCTGGTGACAGTAGTTGAGTTCAGTTGAGCTAATATACTTAAAATCTCACATTGTCCTGCGAATTTTATTATTAACATTTCATAAAAGTTTATTTTACTGTATTAAATCTCAGAAATGACAAACAGTCGTAATATAATTTTTGGGATTTGCAACTATCTGGGTTTTCTAGTACTCGTTACAGCCCCACTAACCAAAAGACAAACTCTTACTACTCTTCTAGAAGCGGAGAACCTAATAGGTTGTAATGCAATAAAACCCAGTGGTAGTTAATCTCCTAAATCCCCCATTAAATCTTTGGCATAGAGGAAAGCAGAAGGGCAGCACGTGGATGCACAGCACCCCATCTGGGGGATGATCGATTAAAAAGAAAAAAAACCCTCAATCTGAGACAAATGTTCTGGGATTAACACAACCCACTAGTTTAATCCGCAAGGGACCAATCTGGGCTGCTGCCCTGAGGGACGCCGCAGGACAGCTTAATAGAAAATTGGGTTTTAGGAGTCGACAAATATCTGGAAATGGGTTTAATTTGGAGAAAAAAAGATTTGATGACAGCAGCAGTTGGGGTTGGAGAGTTTCCTGTTCCTCAGGGCTTAAAACCTGTTAGACGAGTGATCCGAACACAAAACCCTGACATGTTTTATGCTTCTTCTGCACACCTAAACAAAGATAACACTCGGCTGAACAGATTCAAACAGATCATAAATACGTCAGGAAATGACGTCCGGAATCTGGACTTGATGCATTTCCTGTTTGCCGGCGTTGATGGATCAACATAAAACCTCCCAGGGTTTTGAGGCGTTTTTTTTTTGGCTTCTAATTTCTGTGAAGCACAGGTGGGAAATGAGAGGTCCCACACTTTACTGTTTGTCAAAGCCTCAAATTAAAGCTCCGTTTAGCCACACACTCAGGAAGTTTTGTGTCTTAAATTGGGAGCTAAAGAAGCAGATAAGAAAAAGTAAGAATGTTGATTATAAAGTTTGTGATCCAAGCTTTTCCTTTTCCTGTGAGAATCTCGTTGAAGAGGGGAAACTCGGCTCTGAGAGAGCAAACAAACGGTCTGTGCGTGGGATAAAACTGCCACTTCCAGAGGATTTTCAGGAAAAACCAGGTTCAAGTGCTGCCGTGAACTCCTGCCGGCGCTGAGCGGTTGCAGAGGCTCGCAGCCGTGACGCAGCAGCAGCGGCAGCAGCAGCAGCAGCGTCATGTGAGCCTGATGAGCTCAGCGGTTTGTTTACGCAATGGATATGCGGCCGGGGCCGGCGTGGGACGTCAAGGTGGTGCGTGCGGTGGGGGGTGGCACGCGCGCGTTCTTGTGACTGCGCAGGCTTTCAGCCTTCATCCTCTTTTGTGTCCTGTGTGGGCGCAGACGCCCGGCTCAGCCGATCGGGGAATATATTTTTATTTTTTTTTGCTTTTTCTGGAGTTTTTGTTTTGGTCATGGTTAATGAAAGTAGGTGGAAACTTATTTGTGAGCTTCTGTTGATGTGACGGCATGACTGAGGACGACCACGAGGTTCGTGTGACTAACCTGTTATTATGTGGCTGCCTTCAAATAAATAAGGCACAGCCTTGTCTTTTTTTTTTTTTTTGTCTGCCTTTTGAGCCGCTCCAGCATGTTCTCCTGTTTATCCCAAGCTTGTTTATGTAACTTTAATTATGCAGCAGGAGGAAAGTCTCTGTTTGAGGATTTGAGGAGCAGCTGATTGGAAAAACAAAAAAAAAAAAAAAACACTGTGGGAAAACAGGATGATCTCATTTAACCATTTCGGGACGCGGCAGTGCCGTTGGAGCCGAGGACAGATTAAATTTGTAAAATGCTTCTTTTTATTTGTGGGGAAATTATTGTGACAGAGGACTAGGCTTCCTTTTTCTCTGCTGCTGGCAATGAATGCGGCTGGTTTGAACGGAGCTAAGCTGTTTCCATGTTTCTGGGCATCACTTTACAACGTCGGCATTTAATCAGCTGGATTGTAGCCCACGTTCTTAATTATTAAAGTCACTTTTAGTTAGCGTGTAGCTTAAACGCTTCAAGTTTAAAGCTAATGATGGTGAAGATGTGTGTTTTACATTTAGTCTACGGATATTCCTTTTAATCAGAAAAATCGATCAATGATAAGTCGGTTAAAATTTTCCTGATTAGTCGGCTAATCGGGGAAAAATAATCAACTATTGATTGATTGATCCAGTTCTCCCCGATTATTCGACTAATCAGAAAAGCAGCAGCCGATTAATGACGATAAGTCATTCAAAATTTCCCAAAATAACCGACGTGTAGTCGATCAAATTTTCCAGATTAGTTAAATAATGGGGGGTTGGAGGGGTGTATCGATCGCTGATCAGTCGTTTGAAATTTTCATGGTTAGTCGACTAAAGATAATCGACGATTGGTCAATTAAATTTTCCCCTAAAGAATCAATAGACGATAAGTCGTTCAAAATTTTCCTTATTAGTCGAGTAATCAATCAAGTTTTCTACGAATATTTTACTAGTTTGGAAAAAAAAATGAGCAATTAGTTGATTTGAATGATTAATCGTTCAAAATAAAAAAAAATGAATCACCAATTAGTCGACTGTTTGTGGTGTCCTTACTTTTCAGTAGATTAGTGATGAAGAATCAGTACAATAATAAAAGGTTCACACCACCTCCTTTTTTTGTCATTTCTATTTATAATCTGTTCTAATGCATGTTTAATTTTGTAAAAAAATACTGCCTTCTCTCCATCACATCTGACTCACTCTTGATGCATGTCAAGTCGCTCCATCGCGTGGCAAAAATGCGCCAACCGCTAAATTGTAACACCCAAGCTAGCAAAAAACAAACATGTTTGGAATTTTTTTTTAGGCAGAAAATATCCCGAAGAGCCTTTGATTCTAAAATTAAAGAAAGTTGCATTTAACAGACAAAAAACAGAAGTCTTCACTCAAAATATGGATTTATTGTTACAATAGTTCCTACATACAATAATAATAGAGCAAAATATTCAGCATCCAGATGTCTAATAATGAGGATGCTGCTAATAAAGTTGTTCAAACGGTTATTTAGAAAATCATTTTAATGACTTTTTTATCACATTTGAATGGCTCCTTCACAAAATCTAGAGAGCAAATAAAGTTTAAAGTAGCTACAAAAGATGAAGATAAACTTTTTTAAGCCAAACTGAAAGCCAAAAAACAAACACAAATAAAAGAATCGAGCACCCGCTTCAGCTTTGTGTGAAAATACTCTGACAATAAACCAATCAGGATGGATTAGAGCTGCCAAATTTGATTTAATTCCATCCATTTTTCTGATTTCTGAATAAAACAACAGCCATACTTGTTCTTGAAGAGTTATTCAGTGATGGTTTTGAGGCTGATATTTTAATACCAGTAAAAAACAGTTTTCTGTCACTGAAGTACAAAAATCCTTTTTGGTTTTTCTTTTATTTTATCAGCTCTGAGAGGCGATTCTTCTCACTTTCTGCTCTAAAATCTGTTCTTCAAACACAAACCCAGATGATTCATCAGTGTAGTTCATTTTACGCCTCTGTTCTCTGTTGTTTATATAATAATGATTCATCCTCATGGTTGTTTGCAGTCCGTGACCTTCTGTGTTGTTTTTAAAGTACTCTTAAGTAAAGTTAATTAATTTGCTTTTGTGATTAACTCTGAAGGTTAACACTGAAAAAGAAGAAAGTCAGACATTTAAAAAAAATGTATTGCTTTAATCTTTTTCCCTTTGATCCATTAAAATCTCTTTTGTTTGGGACTTCACGTAAAACAAATCATTAAAAATAAAGTAGTTGGCAGATAATTAGCTTAACCCTGGCATGTGTGTTGATGCAGATCTCTTGTTTACATCCTCTGTTCATACTTCTGTTGGGCGTTGATGGAAATATTTCAGCAGCCAATCAGATGGAGGCATCTTTGTGCCTCAAACCGTCTAATAGCTTCAGTGCTTTCATGGTATTTACTAGGGGTGTGTATTGGCAAGAGTCTGGCGATGAATATCACGATACCTTTTGCACAAAACAATACATATCACGATACCTGTTGCACGATACAATACATATCATGATACTCGTGCACGATACAATACATATCACGGTACCTGTTGTATGATACAATACACACAATACCTTTTTGCACGATACGATACATATCGCGATACTTGTTGCACGATGCGATACATATCACGATACTCGTGCACGAAACAATACATATCACGATACCTGTTGCATGATGCGATAAATATCACGATACTCGTGCACGATACAATGCATATCAAGATACCTGTTGCATGATATGATGCATATCATGATACTTGTTGCACGATGCGATACATATCATGATACTCATGCACGATACAATACATATCACGATACTCGTGCACGATACAATACATATCACGATACCTGTTGTATGATACAATACACACAATACCTTTTGCACGATACGATACATATCGCGACACTTGTTGCGCGATGCGATACATATCACAATACTCGTGCACAATACAATACATATCACGATACCTGTTGCATGATGCGATAAATATCACGATACTCGTGTGTAACGAGATTAGATCTTTTTTTTTAATTACACAAAATATTGACTGTCTCTAAGTTTATTTCTCCCCCTGAATTCACCGTTGGGTAACCCCTCCTTAGTTTGTTCTTCTTCTGTGGTTTCTTCTTTATATGTTGGGCGCTTGCTTTCCCTCTGCCCTTCCTGTTTTACTGTTCGGCGGGAGAGGAGCTAAAACGGGCAGCTAACACCGTGATTTCTGTGTCTTTCCTTTCTGGAAAATTGTCAGATCCACAATAAATGGAGGTGATCTCCGAGGGTGCTGCTGTGCTTCCACGTCTTTCCTCCCGATAAACACAACGCAGAATCGATCCGGTTACACGTGCACGATACAATACATGTCAAGATACCTGTTGTATGATACAATACACACAATACCTTTTGCACGATACGATACATATCACGATACTTGTTGCACGATACGATGGATATCACGATACCTTTCTCACAATACGTTATATATTATAATATATCCCAAGACTGGATATGAATACTTTTTTACTGTTTTTTTTTATTTAGTATGATTTAGAAAAAAAACTGTCTGAATATTAATTAATTGCAATAAAATGGTAAAATTCATTTTATCTAATGATCACAACTTTAGAAAGTTTAATTGTATCTCGCATACAATCTGCTTTTATGCAGGGAAATGTAGGAAAATTTTGTTCTTAAAGGGACCAATCAGTTAGGGCTGTGTCCAACCACCATTCTTCCTTTTTAATATTGTGTTTGTTGCTATGTCTATTTACTGGATGTATAAAATGGAAATTATTTGTATTAAATCCCCATTTATGTATTTATTTGAACGGGAGATCAGAATCAACAAAACTGATAAAAAACTCAAATATTTAAATAGACAGAAATAGTGTTTGTCATTTTAAACAAGTTTTATTTAATTTGATTTATTTTGTCAACCTTCTGGTTAAGTTCAGCAGTAATATAAACAAATGATTTATCTACAAAACCTAAAGCTCCTGTGTTAAAGCTGATTCATTTTTTTTCAGAAGTTATGTCAATGAGCGGGCCTTCAGTCTCCGTTTTTGAATGAAAAAAAAGCTCTGGCTACTCTTATTTTGAAAACCGGAAGCTTCGCAGACACGAATATTTGTTTACTTCCGGTGACAGAAGCACTGCTCTTTCAGTTTTGTTTTAGTTCGTAAACTTAAAATCCAACATTATTCTGCATTTCAGAGAAGAAGTACTTCGCCCCAAGATAATATTTTACTACACTCTACTATATTTATAAAGATCGTGAATCAGCGATCTTTGACGTCGTGAATATTCGTACTTGGATTTTCGGGAGCAGATTGCGAGTATCCGAGCACCCGGATACTTTAAACTTATAATTTTGTCTGTTTCCACTGTAAATTATTTTTCAGTATAAGAATAAAAAAAGTGGGAAACAAAAGTGAGACGCTGAAGGAACCCCACAAATAATTAATTAAAAATCGCCATGTCAGCATTTTAAAACGATACAAGTTTCGCCAAATAAGTATCGCGATATTATCGCTGAATCGAGCTTTGTCCTATAACCCCTAAAATTCACTCTGATGATGTACTTGTTGGAGATTGGTAGGAAATGAGTTCCTGACAGAAATCTGTATGCAGTAAACTAGAGAAGAAAGTACTAGAAATTCAGGTTTTTAACTGGAGAGCAGTAAATGTGATGCTCTTTCTCCTGTCTGCATGAAAAAACCCTCACTTCTTCATTTGTTCATTCTAAAGAAACCGGAAACCATTTTTTTTTTCGGAGATCTTTTAACTTTTTATGTTTTGAAGCTCCAGCTTTGCTGAGTTTGTGCTTTTCTCCTGCTCCAGGGTCGTCCGGGGAAGCGAGGGATGCAGTGAGGAGAACCTGAGCCGCAGGATGCAGGAGCAGCCGCTCGCCCTCGCCGCGGGAAACCCGCTCGCTCCCACCAACGGGAAAGAAGAGGAGGTGAACACAGGTGAGCTCTGACACCACCTTTGCTTTGGTTTTTGTTCTGCAACACTTTGAAGAACTTCCTTCCAGTTAAAAGCATTTGTTCTCTATACATTGACTGTATATGAGAACTGTACTGAGTGGCTCCTCCCCCCTGGCGGTTCAAACAGGAAGTACCTGCTGACTCCAATAAACCAAAATCCCATTGACTTCTATAGAAAAATCCACAGCCATTCCATTGGTTGGGTTAAACGATGTTCCCTGAACGCATCACGTGAAGATGGTCATTGATGATGTTTGACTTTACGTTGAACGTGTGAACGTCTCACGGCTGCTTTTCTCCGCTTCAGAATGAGTTAACTGTGTTACAGAAGTCGAGAGAATCTGAAGATAAGAGATTCCTCCGATCAATCGAGCTCTAAAAAACTTCAGAAATCTAATCTTTGAATATGATCTGTTTACTTTTCACGTTTAGCTGCATTTACTGTCGTTGTACGGCAGAGAATCTATCGCTGCCGCGTTCCTCAAACGCAGCACGCCGTTCAGCATTGAACTTTCCTTTGAGGCGAAACATGAGAAACGCTGTGAAACAATTTCACACTCTGTGCTGCACTTCCTCCAGCCAAACACGAGTTTGAGGTCGATGGTATGAAAGATTGACGTGCAGCGACGAGCGCTGCCTATATTCAGACATCCTGCCTTCATCTCTGCTGCTCGCCGTGTGTCTGTGTGCTTTTGTGTTTTTGTTTGTGTGTGTTTTTGCCTGTTACTGTGTGTTGCTTTGTGTGTTTTTCTGTTTGCATCTGGGTTTGTGTTTTTTTGTATGTCTTTTTTTTTTTTTTTTTTCTGTCTCTTTGTGTAACTGTGTATTTGTGTTTTTTCGTTTGTGTCTCATTGTGTGTTTGTGTATGTTTTTGTGTGTTTTTCTTTGTGTCTGGGTTTGTGGGTTTTTATGTCATTTTTTGTGTTTTTGTACTGTCTGTCCGTGTAATTGTGTGCGTGTGTGTGTATAACTGTGTATGTGTGTTTTCGTTTGCTTTTGTATCTCTCTGTGTTTTTGTTTGTGTGTGTTTTTGCCTGTTACTGGGTGTTGCTTTGTATGTTTTTCTGTTTGTATCTGGGTTTGTGTTTTTGCATGTCTTTTTTTGTGTTTTTGCATGTCTGTTTGTTTAACTGTGTGTGTGTAACTGTGTATTTGTGTTTTTTCGTTTGTGTCTCAGTTTGTGTGTTTTTGTGTGTTTTTCTTTGTGCTTATGTGTGTTTCTCTTTGTGTCTGGGTTTGTGGGTTTTTTATGTCTTTTTTTGTGTTTTTTTTCTGTCTGTCCATGTAGGTGTGTGCGTGTGTGTGTATAACTGTGTATGTGTGTTTCTGTTTGTGTCTGTGTGTTTTTGTGTGTTTCTGTGTGCTGTTTTGTGTTTTTGTGTGTTTTTCTGTTTGTTTCTGGGTTTGTGTGTTTTTGTATGTCTTTTTTTGTGTTTTTTTTCTGTCTGTTTGTGTAACTGTGTGTGTGTGTAACTGTGTATTTGTATTTTTTTGTTTTTTGTCTTAGTGTGTGTTTGTGTGTTTTTGTATGTTTCTGTGTGCTGTTTTGCATTTTTGTGTTTTTCTTTGTGCTTATGTGTGTTTCTGTTTGTGTCTGGCTTTGTGTGTTTTTTGTGTTTGTTTATGTAAATGTGTGTTTTTGTTTTTTTTATGTATTATTGTGTTTCTGTTTGTGTCTGTGTTTTTGTGTCTGTGTGTTTTGCATGTTTCTTTGTGCTTCTGTTTGTGTTTTTCTGTGTTCTTGTGCATCTGTTGTATTCTGTGTGTGTCTGTTGTGTTTGTTTTCAGTACACAAAAGCAACAAGTTTTATTTATGACTTACTAACTTTAAAGCAGATTAAATTGATACACAACTAGCTCGTCTGTCATAATACGAACACACAAAACTCACACACGTACGCAGGTAGACAGACACACAGATCATCACATCACTCGATCAGTCGCGCTTTGACCGGTTCTCCCATTGATCACCTGCAGATTCCATGGAGGAGGAGGCGGAGTTTAACTGGGAGGAGTACCTGGAGGAGACGGGAGCTGAGGCCGCCCCCCACACCACCTTCAGACATGTGTGTATGATCCGGCGCTCGCTCGCTCGCTCGCTCTTTAATCCCGTCCCGCCGTGATCCGTTAAACACGGCGCGCTCTCTAATGCTTTAATGCTTCCTCCTGACGCACGCCGCCGCCGCTCCTCCGTCGCCGGGCGGGGAAAACGCCATCGCAGGGATCTGTGGACGCTCAAATCCTAACTCCTCGTCTTTGATATGGATAGAGGTCGATATGAAGTTTCTGGAGCTTTTAGTTTATATATGAACAAAGTTTATACATTTATTGCATTTAAAATCATTATTTTTGAGGCAGCCGTAACGCTTTTAGTAAACTTCATTTTGGTTTTCATACAAGAAGTAAAAGCAAAATAAATCTAAATCTGGAAGAAAACGAAATGCCATCGAGTGTTTACAGGAGTTCAACATTTCTGAAGTCCAGTTCAGTGTTTTGACGTGTTTATTTAACGAGATAAACTCTTCATAAATCTGTTCAACCCTTAGATTCAAGAACTGCAAAAATACCATAAAAACAAACCGTTTTTATTCAAATATGTGCGTCTGCTCAAGTCTCTGTTGTAAAGATTGCAGAAGAAAACCCGATCGTTTACGTCTGAAGGGTAAAACGGGCGACTTCTTCACTTTAAAGAGGAAAGCTCTGAGATCAAAAAGCATTTATTCAAACACACAAGTGTAAAGTAGAGGATCTTTTGATCCTTTTTGTTCTGTTTGAAGTCAATCTGGCCTGAAGTTATAACATTTATTTCACCTAATAAACTGGTTTCTGAGGCTGGGCTTTGATTTCTGAGCTCTTCTCTGCTTTGAACGCATCCTCTGATCAAACAAAGGGGAGCTGGGGTCAAAAGGGAGAACGTTTTTACAGAGAGAGGTTCAGAAACGCGTTTGGAATCCTGTCTTTTGGGGTTATTGAGATGTATTTGTGGGCTTTTGTATTTTCAGTGTCAATCAGCTTAAAGTGAATCAAAAACCAGATTGTAAATTAGCCCTGGGATGTTGATGAAATACACACAAAAAATGTTGTAAAATCATATTTTTAAGAGATTTGGATAGTTGGCACATTTTGGTAATCTGGTAATTGTTTCTCATAATAATGTTAGCCTGAGATGCAAAAATATTTAAAAAAAAACAATTTAAACAGGTTTTTAACGCGCTCTGTTTTATATATAAGTTTTTATCAACAAAATTTGCATAATTTCAAACAGTAGGTAGTCATTTTAGAAAAATGAATAACAATAAATGAATTATTCTCATTATAAAGTTTGGAAAATAAGCAAAACTTTTTGAGATTTCATGGAGGCAGCCATTTTTAAATGAGCCCTTCCACTGCCTCTAGTGGAATGAAGGAGAACTACAAGGCAAATAATAATCAATGGGTTTTTAAGGAGAGTTTGGATCACACTAATGAGATGGGGATCACAGAACCGCTTGCATTAAATATGGTACAAATGGTTATACGAGGTTAAAAAAGCTTTTTTTTTTTAAATGTGAAAGTTCACATTATAAACTAAAGAAAATATTGACAATTTGGAGAATTTTTTTATTCCACTGTGTGGAGTTTGTACGTTTTCCTCCTTTGTGTTTTTTCCAGTAAGTTTCCTTCCACAGTCAGAAAACCTGCCTCATTGGTGAATTGATGATTCTGAATTCTCTGTAGGTGTACATGTGATTGTCTGCGTGCAGATAGGCTCCAGCAACCCCAAAGAGGATTCGGAGGATAGATACTGAAAACTTGAATTTAAAAAGCCATAAACTGATATTATCTATATATATTTACGGTCAAACCGATATTTTCTCTGGAACTGTGACCGATTTCCAATACTTTCACATATTAAAGTTCATATCGAGGAAATTCTTTGACTTTTCTGCTGTCAAATCCGCCGTTGCTCAGGAAACATTTTTAAGGTCACAGAGTTTTCTGTCATTTAAACAGCTCGAACATTCATAAAGGAGAAGTCGAGAAATGCTATAGGGAATTTAAATTTTATTTTTTGATTATGAATCTTGAAACAGCAAACGTAAGAAAACTCAAGTTTCAGGAGGAATTTTAAATCAGTTATGCCATATTATTGCGGGATGTGACAGACTTCTCTGGCGTCATCCCTCATTGAAAGTACCAAACTTTGGGAGAGTATTATCTCGACTCCACACCTCATCAGATTGAGGGATGACACAGACGGCGCCGGCAACAGACGCTACACTGGAGTGGAAATCAGGTTGCTTTAACCTCTGTCACACGATGCCAATCATGAAGAAGAAGCTCCACCCCCAAAAAAATTAGGCTGAACTCCAAATAAAAAAAAAAAGAGACGTATTGAAACTTTAAACTGAGGAAGAAGAAACGGAAAAAAAAAACAAATTGAAAACACAAAACTGCTACTAATAGCTTTTTATTCATATTTTGTAACATTGTTAGGCTTATATTAATTTTTTTATTCAATTTTATTGTTCCATTTTTTTCATTTTCTGCGAACTTGTGATTTCAAATCAGTTTTGACTAGGGCCATGCACGTTGACACGTTAACGCGCGCGATTAACATCTTATGATTAACTCATTAATATTTATTAACCTAGATTAATTGCACCTCACGGAGCTGCAGTCCTTCGCTTTGCCTCGGCGGTGCAGTCATTGACAGCGGGCGTTAAAACATCTCGTCTGATTTTTTTCACACTTTATACCACGGTTATTTACCAAAGAAATAAATATTTAATCGGTTTTTCGTACTCTAATCTTGTTATTTTTTTATTTAGATTGCTATTTCACAAAAAGCGTACTATTTAATCCATGGTCCGGCGCGTTGTCATGGTAACACAACAAGCATCACCGATGCTTGAATGCAGCGACAAATAAAACTGATATAAACGCTGATCGTCTTGTGAGGTTAAATAAAGCTTCAGTTCAGAGAGAAAGTTCGCTTCTGTTTGTTTTTCTTTCTAGAAGACGAAAAAAAAAAAACGTTTTAAAGCAGCCTTTGCAGTGATATAGAGCAGGGGACCCAAAACTTTTTCTTGTGAGGGCCACGTAACTGTTTTCTTCTCTGATGCGGGCCGGGGTCGGTTTGTTGGCTAACAGAAAAGTGAAACAATCAAAGCCTAAAAGTATAGATTTATGGTTTTCCAGAAAACCACACATAGAAACATTTTAAAAAATTGATTTCTGTAATCTTCACAGAAAAAATAATCCTAAAACATTATAAAAACTAGATATATAGCATTACCTGCAATAGTATAATAGCTGCAGGATGATTTTGTGTTTTGATGTTCCTGATGCTTCATGAAAGGAAACAAAAAATAAATAAAAAAAAATAAAGAAAGAAAGGAAGGTGCTTAAATTGATAGCTAAAAACACTGAAGGTGTTAGCTGAAAATGCCAAAGCCGATAGCTAACTAAAATATTTGCGAAGTGCCAAATTAGTCAGATAAACTCAAAACATGTGAAATTAACCAAAACGGCTACCATGTAGCTGAAATATTTGCTAAAAAAAACTGAAAAAAGCCTAAATTAGCCAAAACAGTTAGTATTTAGCTGAAATACAAGCTAAGTGCAAAATTAGCCTAAAAACTAGAAAACTTTGTAATTTAGCCTAATCAGCTAGCATAAAGCTAACCGTTAGCTAAACTTCACAGTAGCCTAAAAAACTGAACAAAAGCCTAAAATAGCCAAAATAGCTAGGAAGTAGCTGAACTATTAGCTAAGTGCCAAATTAGCCTAAAAACTAGAAAAATGTCTAATTTAGTCAAAATAGCTAGCATAAAGTTAAACATTAGCTAAATTTCAAAATAGCCTGAAAAACTGAAAAAAAGCCTAAATTAGCCAAAACAGCTAGCATGTAGCCCATGCTAGCTAATAGCTAAGTGCCAAATTAGTCAGATAATCTCCTAAAATGTGAAATTAACCAAAATGGCTATCATGTAGCTGAAATATTTGCTAAACTTCAAAATAGCCTAAAAAACTGAAAAAAGCCTGAAATAGCCAAAATGGCTAGGAAGTAGCTGAACTATTAGCTAAGTGCCAAATTAGCCTAAAAACTAGAAAAATGTCTAATTTAGCCAAAATAGCTAGCATAAAGTTAAACATTAGCTACAATTCAAAATAGCCCGAAAAACGGAAAAAAAAGCCTAAATTAGCCAAAACTGCTAACATGTAGCTGAAATACAAGCTAAGTGCAAAATTAGCCTAAAAACTAGAAAACTTTGTAATTTAGCCTGATCAGCTAGCATAAAGCTAAACGTTAGCTAAACTTTAAAGTAGCCTAAAAAACTAAACAAAAGCTTAAAATAGCCAAAATGGCTAGGAAGTAGCTGAACTATTGGCTAAGTGCCAAATTAGCCTAAAAACTAGAAAAATGTCTAATTTAGCCAAAATAGCTAGCATAAAGTTAAACATTAGCTAAATTTCAAAATAGCCTGAAAAACTGAAAAAAAGCCTAAATTAGCCAAAACAGCTGGCATGTAGCCCATGCTAGCTAATAGCTAAGTGCCAAATTAGTCAGATAATCTCCTAAAATGTGAAATTAACCAAAATGGCTATCATGTAGCTGAAATATTTGCTAAACTTCAAAATAGCCTAAAAAACTGATAAAAGCCTAAATTAGCCAAAACAGCTAGGATGCTTAGTGCAAAATTAGCCTAAAAACTAGAAAACTTTGTAATTTAGCCTAAACAGCTAGCATAAAGCTAAACGTTAGCTAAACTTCAAAGTAGCCTAAAAAACTGAACAAAAGCCTGAAATAGCCAAAATAGCTAGGAAGTAGCTGAACTATTGGCTAAGTGCCAAATTAGCCTAAAAACTAGAAAAATGTCTAATTTATCCAAAATAGCTAGCATAAAGTTAAACATTAGCTAAATTTCAAATTAGCCTGAAAAACTGAAAAAAGCCTAAATTAGCCAAAACAGCTAGCATGTAGCCCATGCTAGCTAATAGCTAAGTGCCAAATTAGTCAGATAATCTCCTAAAATGTGAAATTAACCAAAATGGCTACCATGTAGCTGAAATATTTGCTAAACTTCAAAATAGCCTAAAAAACTGAAAAAAGCCTAAATTAGCCAAAACAGCTAGGATGCTTAGTGCAAAATTAGCCTAAAAACTAGAAAACTTTGTAATTTAGCCTAAACAGCTAGCATAAACCTAAACGTTAGCTAAACTTCAAAGTACCCTAAAAAACTGAACAAAAGCCTGAAATAGCCAAAATAGCTAGGAAGTAGCCGAAATATTAGCTAATTGCCAAATTAGCCTAAAAACTAGAAAAATGTCTAATTTATCCAAAATAGCTAGCATAAAGTTAAACATTAGCTAAATTTCAAATTAGCCTGAAAAATGGAAAAAAGCCTAAATTAGCCAAAACTGCTAGCATGTAGCCCATACTAGCTAATAGCTAAGTGCCAAATTAGTCAGATAATCTCCTACAATGTGAAATTAACCAAAATGGCTATCATGTAGCTGAAATATTTGCTAAACTTCAAAATAGCCTAAAAAACTGAAAAAAGCCTAAATTAGCCAAAACAGCTAGGATGCTTAGTGCAAAATTAGCCTAAAAACTAGAAGACTTTGTAATTTAGCCTAAACAGCTAGCATAAACCTAAACGTTAGCTAAACTTCAAAGTAGCCTAAAAAAACTGAACAAAAGCTTAAAATAGCCAAAATAGCTAGGAAGTAGCTGAACTATTAGCTTAGTGCCAAATTAGCCTAAAAACTAGAAAAATGTCTAATTTAGTCAAAATAGCTAGCATAAAGTTAAACATTAGCTAAATTTCAAAATAGCCTGAAAAACTGAAAAAAAGCCTAAATTAGCCAAAACAGCTAGCATGTAGCCCATGCTAGCTAATAGCTAAGTGCCAAATTAGCCTAAAAAAGTGGAAAAATGTCTAATTGAGCCAAAACAGTTTGGGGGGGCCGGGCCAAATGAGGAGGGGGGCCGGATCCGGAGTGAAACTGCAGACATAAAAGTCGAGTTAGAGTTCTGCTCATCTTACTGTTGATGTGTTTTTGTGAGCATGAATGACACTTTTGGGGTATCTGAGTTAACACTTGATACATTTAACCATTTCAGAAAATAACAATTAATTTTTTGCTGAAAAGCCGCTTATTCTCATTAAATTTACCTTGTAAAACATTGTTTTTAATCACAACACAACAGTGTGATTATTTTGATATATTTTTTAATCCATAATTAATTGATATTAATTAAAAATAAAGGTGATAAATGTAGTTTTTGTGTAAATTTCATTTTGTTTTTTGTCAGCAAATGCTGTAGCAAAAAAAAGAAAAATTAATTGTGATTAATTTTTGTCCCAGGTTTGCGATTAATTAGTTAATTTTTTTTAATCGCTTCCCGGCTTTAATTTTGGTATTTACGATCTGGTTTGGATTCCCTTGAAGCAGATTTCTCCCTCCTGGCTCTCCGGTCGGAGCGTGAAGGAGGGGAGAGGTCAGGCTGGCTCACCCCACCCTCCAAAACCAGTTGTTATGAAAAGAGGCCCAAACAGGTTGTAATAAAGGGAGTGAAGCGTCATCCCTGACTTTTTGACCGTTCACGGAAAACATTTCGTCTTTAAAATAAACCTTGTTTTGAGATGTGGCAACATTGTTATTATTTTCCTCTGAAGGGATCTTTAGAAAACAGGAGTTCCTGTGTGATTTCATCACAGCTTTGCTTTAATTACTGGCTGTGAGGAGTCGTAAAATTCAGCTGAAGTGCTGAGAAGTTACGGAAGTGCGACGTTCCAAAAACAATCCTGCTGCTGATCTCTGGGGAACATCCCGGAGTTCTCTGGAAAACTGAAGCGACCAGGCAGGATTTAAGAGAAACGTTTGACTCCATTTATTTTGGAGAAGTCTTGCTAAATAAAGTGTTGGAGCTGCTGTAGGGCAAAAACAAGAACAAAATGTGTCTCAGCTTCCTCCCACACACACTTTAACACACATTCTGCTAATGTATAAGACAAATTCTCTATAAATCATTTATTTCAGTTTTTTTTTTTTTTTCCATCAAATTGGATCTGAGGCGTTTTAAAAATTGGATCCTGATGCAGAAAAAAAAAACGTTATTTATGCCAAACGACATGTTTGTGCTGAAAGTGAAGATGCACCTGGCAACAACAGTTGCACTGGCAACAAACCAACTTAGTTGCTTGGCAATGCAGTTTCTGGATAATTTTAGCATCTTCATGCTCCATTAAAACACCAGCTACCAGCTTTGGAAATGCATTAAAATGAATTAAAAGACACATTTTTCATTTTTTTATCCGATTAAAATCAGTTGATTTAAATGTAAAACCAAAGAAAAACTCTTTATTTTGTTCTGTTTTGTTGAAGTGCAGCTTTTAGACGGCAGAGAAAACACTTTCAGACGATTTGAACTGTAACATTGAAGATTTATTTACCAGTTTTTTCTCCTCTTTTCAAAATATTTTTATTCTGTCACAATAAATCTGATCATCTTTGTTTTCTATTGAAAATGTGATATTGATTAATTTCAATCATTAAAAATTAAAGAATAAGACAAAAAACAAGTTATATTATAATTAGAAAATGAAAGAAATAAATGAAGATGATACATTATACTTGGATCACTCATATAGTTTTTGTTATTTTGAATTGAGTAGGAAGATGTGAATTTATATAATCCCATTCCTGTTGTGTATCAGTGTTCTCTCGCTGTATCAAACTTCTTATTTTGTCTCTCTCTATTTTAAGGATATTTTCAGTGGAATTTTAGATTAACATTTATTGTGTTCCCCTGATTGTTTTTGTCAATCAATGTCATCTCTGTAGTGTTGCATCTCCTGCACAGAATGCACACATAAATCTCTGATCCCGATCAGATCTTTGCTTTTAATCTTTAATACTGAACTTATTTTTCTACAAAAGTTTGAAATTTGAGAGTTTAGGTGAAAGTGTGAAAATGTTGATGTTGAAATTTGCCAAAACGGCAGAAAGATTGACAAAAAAAAGGTCAAAAGAATCTGGTGCCAAATTTAGAAAAAAATGAGAAAATTAAAAAAGAAGAAGAGGAGAAATGAGATAAAGAGAAAGATAACCTCTCATAGGAGAGGACGGCATGCTGATTATATTTTTGAAATTTGTTAGTATGACTTTTTCCAGAGCAAAGAGAAATATTTGGTTATTTTCATATCTATATAAAAGTTGTTGAGATGATATTTTATTATTTATTTTCATCTCACTCTTGTTTTTTGACCTAAACCCAGTTAAATATAAATGAATTTTACTGTTTTATTACCATTAATTCATACTTTTTCTTAGTCATACTCTTTAAAAAATAGTGAGAAATTGTTCTTGGGATATGTTGTGACCGTATGTATTGTATCTCCAGACTATTGCCAATACACACCTCTAATCAATTATCCTCAAAATCAACCTGAAATCTGTTATTTTGATGAAAATTAACTGTCTCAAATCAGTCTCAAATGCGTCTCGCTCACGTCCCAAAGTTGTCTCACAGACTCGCATAAACTCAGACTGAGTATTTTTAGAGAAATGATTTCTGTTCACATTTAGAAACTCTTTCAGATTCCATCGACATGACAAACATGTTTCTAGGTGTTTTATGAAGGTCAGTTCAGGAAACCAGTCTTTAAATTTGCTTTCATTTGGAGGTTGTAGCAGAAAGTGTTTTCCATTTGAAAAACTCTCGTTTAGGCGTCAGAAATCACTGAAGCTAACGAGGACTGGATCGGAACACGAGACTTTCGTGACCCTGATGTTTTGGATAATCTGTGCGAGCGGCGATTTGGGCGCCGGCGGCCCCTGGAGAGGCTAAATTGGCTTTTGGGAAAGTGGATCGAGTCAGTCGGAAGCAGACAACAGTGAAGTGTTGCCCTCCTCTTCCTCGCTCTTTCTCCTCCTCTGCTTGGACAAATTGAAACGGCGATTTCTCTTGGGCCTACAAACGCACACACACACACACAAACGCACACACACACACACCGACTCGGCCGGCCTCTTACATAAGCCGGCCAGAGTGATGCAGCACATTGTTACAGCAGGAAATCTCATTGTGTTTGTTTCTAAGAGGTTGGCATTTCTATTCATTTGTGTGTGTGTGTTCAACATCCTGTTGAAGCCGTAATGTTCTTAAAGTGAATGAAGCCTTTTGGCTTTCTCTGCAAAGAGTAATTAAGATGCTTTATTAATCCTGGAATAAGACCTTATTATAAATAAATCCGTTTCCGATCATATTTATCCTCTGTAGAAGAGGTTCAAAATGTTTCCTCAGAAGAAAACTATAATGCTTCATTAATACTTAAAAAGTAGCCTAATTTTGCAGTTAATATAAGTATAATTAGATTAAAAATCACTTAGTATTCCAGAAACATTTGTGCAAAACTGCAAACTGTGGCATCCCATAATAAGCAAAGGCTTAAGCTTCTTAAGGTTGATCTCTTTGGAAGTCCTCCACTGAAGTCCACTTCTTCTACAGTTTACTGACTTTGTCAATACGATTGACTTTAATTGAAATCAAAAACTTTATTATTTTAAATTCTGATTTACTCAAATTATGATTTGCTGCAATTTTGTCAGATTTTTGCTATTTTTTTCCTTAAATAACTTTAAAAGCAAAAGTTTGAAATCTGTTATAATAGAAAGTTCATAAAGACGTTTTTGTTGTATTTCAATCCTTTCCTGGGACTCAATAACCCATATTTATTTCAAAATGTTTTAGTGTCAGAAAAACAAGAAAATGTCTTCTTAAGTTTTTTGCAATTATAATTATTTTGAACATTTTTTCTTTTAAAATATTTTTATTTATATTAGTGAAAGAGCTTGAATCTGATATTTATTTGTTTTTTTTTATTCAAATGCTTTGAGAGTTACAAAAAAATACATAAACATTACAGATCCGATTGTTCTTTTGTACAAAAACTGTTTAAAACTGAAGAAACTCAGTAGAAATGGGGAAATAATCCACAATAATACACATGTTGTTCTGCACAGCTGATGTTCCCATGATGCAACGTGTTTTTTGTTTTCACATCTCCAGTTTTCTAACTTTCTGCCAGCAGTTTTCTGTTTCAACCTGTAATGATAAAATCCTCAGATTGTTTTCAGCGTCGGACTTTCCATCAGCTGACTTTAGAAGGAGAGTTGGTGGAATTCCCCCAAAACACTTTTGTTGTTTATACCCAAACATTCAAACTGCTTCGACATGCAGAAGTCGGATATTTTTAGATCATCATCTGTTTTTTTTTTTTGGTTCAGTTCCCTATAAAAAGCTTCTCTTTCGAGGTCAGATTTAGACAAAAGGACCCAGATTCATGGAGCGGCGTGCGCGGCGTGCGCGGCGTGCGCGGCGTGCGTCCTCTCTCTGCAGACCCGGCTGGCCTTGAATTTTCTGTTCGCCTAAACTGCTCAGTTAGAGCCTGAAGGGAAGTTTGACCAACCACACTTCGTCTGCGACCTCCTCTCTGTGGCAAAAGTGCGTTTGAAGTGAAGCGGTTTCAGTCGAGTTTTCCCGCTCTTCTTGATTCAGGGATTCCAGTGGGATCTAAAAGGAGATCATGGAAAACCAGGAAAGGTTTAGGAAATCGAAAATGCAATGTCTAGCTCCTTTTAAAAGTTCATGAAAAATGAAGTTTTTTATGAAGTTTGGGAAAAGTCATTAAATGTAATATTTTGGATGTAAATAAATATACAAAAAATAAAATAGTTGAATATAAGATTTGAATTTAAATTGTGACAGAATTGCAACCTCGTGCTATCAGTGGAGTTTATGTTGCTGTAAAATAGTTCAAGTTTTTTTATCAGTTAAGAGACGTGCACTTTCAGCTTACCATCAGACGTGGATTGACGTGGATAAGAAATGCAGAACAAATGTAGCTTTAATGACAAGTATTGACCGGTACAAAATGTTTGTTCATTTTATTTGTGAGTCAATCACGACAACATTGGACTCAAAGCAGTAAAATCTGTGGGTGATCTGCTGGATTTTCTGTTGTTAACTCACTATAATTTTTTACTAATTTTTCCCATACACTTTTTCACGTTTTTCCAATTTTCGCTATAATGTTTCTATAATTTTTGCTGTAATTTTTTCTAATTTTTGGTACATTTCTTTCTCAATTTTTGCTGTGAAATTTTTATAATTTTTTCTATAATTTTTGCAATATTTTTTAAAATCACTTTCATTTTAAAATCAAATTTTTGCATTTCGTTTAATTTTTACTATAATTGTTTTTCTAATTTTAGATATAAATTATTTATAATTTTAGCTATATTTTTTTCTAATTTTTGCTGTAAATTTTTTCTAACTTTTGAAATTATTTTTCTCTATTTTTGCTTTAAATCTTTCTAATTCTCAAAATAATTTTTTCAAATTTTTACTTTGATTTAAAAAATCATTTTTTAAAATTGTTTTTGCTTTAATTTTTTTCTAAATTTTGCAAAAAGAGGTAAAAATGTTTTTCTATTTCTATTTCTTTGCCTATTGCTCTTGTTTAATTCTCTCTAAAGATTTTTTGAATTTGTTTTCTATTTTTTTTCTCTAAATATTTTCTAATTTTTACTATCTTTTTTCTAATTTTTACTATCACAAATTATTTCTATATTTTATTCTAATTTTTGGTGTAATTTCTTTCTGAATTTTTTTTAATCAAACTAAAACCTATTAATCTGTTCTAGTAAAATAATTCATAAAGCCAGATTTTTGTTGTTTTCTTTGAACTTTTTCTGCTGCAATATCCCAAATTTAAATAGAAATACTTTAAAAATAGGTTTTTCGCAAAGAAATAGTATGTTTTATTATAAGTAGATTAATCAATTACAGGTGATGATTAATTGCACAAAAGATTAATCACATGACATCAATAGTATCAATATGCATCTTGGTTAGATTTAGCAGCATCGGCTACAATAGTTTGACTGAAATGTGTTTATTTTTAGTTTTGGAAATATATTGAAAGGTTATGAAAAAGTTATGGAAAACCATTTCTTAAAAGTGTATAAACCCCGTAAAAGTTTTCATAACTCAATAAAAATGGAAATCTGACAATGTTTTATGCGGGAAAACATGTTAACCTGCGGTTGTTTGCCTCTCAGGTGGAGATCAGCCTTCAGAGCAGCTTCCAGCCGGGCATGAAGCTGGAGGTGGCCAACAAGAGCAGCCCGGACACGTACTGGGTGGCCACCATCATCACCACCTGCGGCCAGCTGCTGCTGCTGCGCTACAGCGGCTACGGCGACGACCGCAAAGCCGACTTCTGGTGCGACGTCATGACGGCGGAGCTGCACCCCGTTGGCTGGTGTGCCCAGAACGACAAGACGCTGATGCCCCCCCCAGGTAAGAAGACGGCGTCTGGTCTGCTTCAGAAAGGGTAAAGAAGCGGTGGAGCCTGTCTCCCTGCTGCATGGAGGTGTGGTCCGGAGCCCTACTCTGTTTAAATGTTTATTCCTGTAGATCATGACCTTTAAAGTTCAGGTTCAACAAAAAAGGGTTAAGTGGTTTAGAGAAAAAAGTGTTGGAATGGTTAATTTAAGTTTATTTATTTATTTTCAAAATAAAAGCCCGCCCTCTGTCTTTTAGTTGTTTCTTTGATTTAATGCCAGAAACATTAAATCAAATCCATTTCAGTAAAAATTTGTCAAAAATTAAACTACAAAATAAGATTAAAAAAGTTTCCATCATCATCAGAGTTTTTTAAATTTAAATTCAGAATTCAACTTTTATTACATTCTGTGCTTAAAAGCAATAGGAGTGTAAGGAAAAATCAACTCAGCGATATCATGATAATTCATTTGGCAATACTTGTATTGATTTAAAATGTTGATGAGACGATATTGAATCAACTTTTATGAGCAAACGTAGTTCCATGTCTGACTTTTGTTTTCCACCTAAACCCACGAACGCTAGTTAGAAAGAAACAGAAAATAAAACGCACAAAATGCACTAAATGAAAACTTCATGAATTTCTGGGTAAAAGTAAATTGTATTTGAGTTAAAGTTGCAGTACTTAGCATTGTGATCATTAAATAAATAAATGTTACCATTTTATTAACATGAAAGGTTCATTATTTTTCCAAGTCATGCTCTTTTTTAAAAAATTGTCTTAGATATATCGTGATAGTTATGGTGAGACATGTATCACGATACGTATCATGAGACCCATACTGTCAGACTCATACCTCGATACGTATCTTGAGACATGTATTATGATACTTATCGTGGGACATGTGTCATGATACATATCGTGAGACACATACCACAATACTTATCCTAAATCCCATACCACGATACTTATCGTAAAACACATACCACGATACTTATCGTAAAACACACACCACGATACTTATCCTAAATCACATACCACGATACTTATCGTAAAACACATACTACGATATATATTGTGAGGCATGTATCACGATACATATCATGAGACATATATTATGATAGTTATCGTGGGACATGTATCATGATACATATTGTGAGACACATACCACAATACTTATCCTAAATCCCATACCACGATACTTATCCTAAATCACATACCACGATACTTATCGTAAAACACACACCACGATACTTATCCTAAATCACATACCACGATACTTATCGTAAAACACATACTACGATATATATTGTGAGACATGTATCACGATACGTATCTTTAGACCCATACTGTCAGACTCATACCTCGATACGTATCTTTAGACATGTATTATGATACTTATCGTGGGACATGTGTCATGATACATATCCTGAGACACATACCACGATACTTGTCCTAAATCCCATACCACGATACTTATCGTAAAACACATACTACGATACTTATCTTAAAACACACACCACGATACTTATCTTAAAACACACACCACAATACTTATCCTAAATCACATACCACGATACTTATCATAAAACACATACCACAATAGTTATCTTAAAACACACACCACGATACTTATCCTAAATCACATACCACGATACTTATCATAAAACACATACCACGATACTTATCGTAAAACACACACCACGATACTTATCCTAAATCACATACCACGATACTTATCATAAAACACATACCACGATACTTATCGTAAAACACACACCGATACTTATCCTAAATCACATACCACGATACTTATCGTAAAACACATACTACGATATATATTGTGAGGCATGTATCACGATACATATCATGAGACAAATATTATGATAGTTATCGTGGGACATGTATCATGATACATATTGTGAGAAAAATGCGAACCACAATATTTATCGTAAAGCACATATCATCATACTTATTGCAAAATACGTACCACAAAATTTACCGCAAAACACATACCACGATACTTATCATAAAACACATACCACGATACTTATCATAAAACACACACCACGATACTTATCCTAAATCACATACCACGATACTTATCATAAAACACATACCACGATACTTATCGTAAAACACACACCACGATACTTATCCTAAATCACATACCACGATACTTATCGTAAAACACATACTACGATATATATTGTGAGGCATGTATCACGATACATATCATGAGACATATATTATGATAGTTATCGTGGGACATGTATCATGATACATATTGTGAGACACATGCCACAATACTTATCCTAAATCACAGACCACAATACTTATCGTAAAATGCGAACCACGATATTTATCGTAAAGCACATATCATCATACTTATGTGATACTTACCGTAAAACACATACTACGATATGTATTGTGAGGCATGTATCACGATTCGTGTCAATGAGTCGCTGCGTAAGTTATATCGTAGGTTTTTTTTAAAATGATAACTGAGGCTGGATCTGTGACGACCGTTTAGTTTAGAGGCTCTTTGTTAAGATCAAAGGTCAACAAGAGTTTGGGACCCCGCTCGGTTGCCATAGTAACACGTGAGCTGAGTCGTAAACTTTGGACTCGCACGATTTGTATCTAGCCTGAGATATTAAAAAAAAAAAATGTAATTTTTAAGATGATGAAAGCCAGTAAAAAGGAATTTATTCTGCCTTATAAATTAGCATTTATACTACAATATTTCCATAGTAGATACATATCTAGTATTGCAAATAATTGTGGACTTAAGGTTTGTTATACACAGTACCTCATATTTGTTTAATCTAAAGCACAACGTCAATACAAAAAATGTATTTAAATGCCACCATTTTTTTTTTTACATTTATCCAGTAAAAACTTCTTGTAACTGTCATATTGGGGTTTTATATCATTTTTGTCTCGTTTAGTTTTGATTGAATAAATCGAGGCGGTTCAAGATGTCAGTAAAATGTTGTTTGCAAAATGATAGGAAACGGCAAAATAAACCAGAAACGGGAATCAGCTGTGATGATGAAGGTGCAGAAGTTACAAATAGGATATCTAATTATATAAAATTAGAACTCAAATAAAGCTAAATCCTCCTCATTAATAATGGAAACTTCTGCAGAAACATCAGATCTTAATGAAACGCTGTCAGTTTCAGTTCCTATTTGTCCTATAAACACATCTAAAAATAAACAGACAGATGATGTTTTCCTGAACGTGCTTTGATTCTGAAGTCGGTCCATTCAGCATCACTCTCCCTGCAGACTCTGGAGCCTCACGGTTCAGTTTTTCTGAAGCGCTCCTCTCCAGACTCTGAGAGCGTCTTTTGTTTTTCTCGGATGTTTCCGCCTGCAGGCGCTTATTTTCCCCGACATCTCTGATGGATGGCCCGCTCTGCAGCCGTTAACTCGACCTGGATACGTTTCTCCAACCTTTTGTTCTCCTGCAAAGCAGAGAGTTTGTTTTTTGATGCACAAACTGCTTCTTTATACCTCAAACGTTCTAAGAAAGCATCTTATTTGATTCCACGCTGAAACGCCTTTGTCACCAAAGATGAATACATTCTAGTGTCAAAGCACAGAAAAGCAGTATAAAGAGGGAATATGATGTTCAGACTGTAGATGAGAACTGGACTGAGTGACCCCTTCGCCCCGGCGGTCCAAACAGGAAGTACTCGACTTCTATAGAGAAATAATCTTTTTTAACATGTTCTTGATAATCTTCATGTATTTATTACGTTTTATCTGTTATAAAGTGGCCAATCAAATACATCAGTAAAAGTAGGCGGAGCTTACTGGCCTCCACTCCCAACTTTCAAAAGGTTTGATTGACAGATTTAGAGTTTTTCTCCTGTTTGTCAATATGCAGCTCCATCAGTTTAGGAGGTGTGAAAGGGGTTGTGTGGGGGTCTGGAAGAGGAAGGGGGGGGGGGGAGGGTCTATTTTTATATGATCGAGTTCAGTTATATATGAAAACTGTAATTTAAATAAAGACTCATTTAGTTTAATTCAGATAGATTTGGTTGGATTTGATTTGATTTATTTGGTTTTATTTAGTTTGATTTAATTTAGTTTTGGTTAATTGAATTCAGTTTAATTTGATTAAATTCTATTTAATTTAGCTTGGGTTGATTTAATTTAATTTAATTTAATTTAATTCAGTCTAATTTAATTTAATTTAATTTAGCTCGATTTGATTTGGTTTGATTTGATTTAAAAAAAAATATAATTTGGTTTAATTTAGTTAGTCTGACTTGATTTACTGTACTTCAATTTAATTTGGTTTGATTTAATTTGTTTTTTATTTTAATTTAAATAATTTTGGTTTTATTTGAATTAATTTCATTTGATTTGATTTGATTCAATATAATTTGGTTTGGTTTATTTAGTTTGGTTTCTTTTGGTTTAGTTGGATTTGATCAGATGGTCTTCCATCACCTTACTCTTTATTTGCAAGATAGGTCGTCATGGAAACTCAGACTGACTCCGACCAATCGCTGCTTGCTGATGAAATCTGACTCCAACACGATGGCGTCCATATTAAGATAAAAATGACGACTTCATTTGGTCGGAGCTTGAATTAAACCCTTTCTCCACGGATGACGTCACACTAACCCGGTCCAGTTCTCAGATACAGTCAGTGGTTCTCCTGAAGCCGCTGACTTTCAAACTTCAGAAACACGTTAATGAACGGCGGTAACGTCGGACGGCTGACGTCACCATGAGCTTCATGATGAAACCTGAGGCAACCCACAAGCCGGTTTCCTCCCAAATAGTGTCTAATTTCAGGGATTTGCATCATTTTTGTCTCATTTTTGTGTGTTTGTGTAAGAGGTGTGTGTGTGTGTGTTTAACTGCTTTCAGCTGTGTTACAGTAACCTGTTTTGTTTCCTCTTTCTTCTGTGTTTTGTTTCTCAGATAACATTTACCTAAGAACAGGTAAGCGTCTCTAACAGCGCCTCTGACTGTGATTCGTGTGTCTGCGCTGACCTCAGGGCTCTTCCCGCCTTTAGGCTGCATGTGCTTCCTCCTCCTTCCGGCTCTCTGCAGGGAGCGCCGCTCCGTTCACGCGCTTCGCCTCCCGTTGCATGTGGCGCCTCTGCTCGCCGAGTGTGTGTGTGTGATAAGAGCGCGATAAGGCGCGGCCGTCTGCGCCGTCGTGATAGAGGAGGCCGCCCTCCTCCTCCTCAGCAGTGATGCAGGTCGGAGGCTTTAGTCAGTTTAGACTTCTGCTGAAAAACCTTCCCCAGCAGCAAAAATCTCACTTCCTGCAGAGAAAAAATTAGATTTTTCCTGTAAATGTTTAAAAAAAAAAAAACTACTTCACTACAAGAGTCGCTCATCTTTGGATCGATTTTCTTTTAGATATGATTTTAAGAAAACATAGTTTTTTAGGCAAATCGTCATAAAACATTTTTTTTTTAGATTTGACAATTCCTAAAGAAAATTAATGATAAAGTTTGATAAAGTTTATCCTATAATCAGGTGGTTTATTTGCAGATTTCCATTTTTTCTTTCTTGTTTTTTTTTTTTTTTTAACCTAGATGACATACAGTAAATGACTAAAAACATTAAACTGTACATCAATTGTTAAAAAATAAATGCCAAGGGAATATATACATATAAATAAAATTATATTCAATTATAAAGCTAAGCAGGATTACATGTTTTAATCGCTTTTTTTGTTTGTACTGGTGAAAATTGACCATATGTAAATTCTAATTTCGGCAAATAAATCAAAAAAATTAAGAGCTTTAATATTAAATGTAGTTTTGAGTATAGTACTTGATTATTTGATCTTCCTATATGCATCTTCCTTGCATAATTTCCTGTCTGATTAATTTATTGTACCTGGTTAAAAAAAAAACAAAAAAAACACAAAAAAACGACTTTGACTCAATTGGTCCTTTTTTACTGAGAAATAATGTCTTTTACTTTGTTAAAAAGTCTTAAAAATTAAGTTTTTGCTTATTACAAGTAAAGTTTTCCATATGTAATATATATTGCATATGCTTTAAAATTAAATAAACATTTACCCAGATTTCTCTCATCACTGTAACAACCTAAATTAACTAGAAATCAGATAAAAATATTACTTAATTCACACTCCGGTCATCCTTTGATCTATTTTCAAAACATTCTCAGTGGGTTTTTTAATTATGATTATTCAGTTTTTAGCAAAAGTAAAAAAAAAAAAAACTGTCGTTATAGGACAAGTACTCATTAAAAATTTACCTCTGCGTTGTGGGCAGAGCAACCCCGCCCCCTCTTCCCCTCCTCGCTGCTGGGAGCTCTCTGTTTACACACTCTCGACAGCTCACACCCCCAACGAGATTCACTCTTCAAATTTGTTCATAAACTTGATGCTCCAGACGCCTGTGGGCGGAGCTTCTGTTCACATTTTTCAGCTTCATGGAAGCATGAACTGTATACCTCGTTTACAATACATGGAAGTCACGGATGATGTTGAGAGGTCAGGTTGATTTACATTAGGGATATCCAATTATCGCACTATCGCGATTAATTAACTACAGAAACAATTAGTGCATTATTTTTTTAATCGCGTTGATCTAATTTTTATTCTATAACTATTTGTTGTAGAATAAAACAAATAGTTTTGTTTTTTATTGTTGCTGTTAAGTAAAGGTTGAATACATAAAGGTAGTTTTCATTTTAGTTGTAATTTGATCTTCTATTGCACAACAACTTAGATGAAAATACCTCAAAATGAGGCTTTTTAGGTTACAAATATTTGTGATTAAATCGATTAATTAACTGCAGGTCATGATTAATTAATCGCACAAAAATAAATTGCATGACGGCACTAATTCATATTTAAGAGCTCTGCAAAAATTATCTTCTTGATCAGGGGTGGGCAAACTATGGCCCGGGGGCCACATGCGGCCCCTTAGGCTACTTAATCTGGCCCTCCAAATTAAAATACATTGAATCAAAAACCCTAATTATTGCTTTATTTTCATTGTATTTCTGGTTTCTTCTCATGAATGATGTTGTTTCTCTGGAGTTTGTGTGTGTTTTTCTGAGTCAGAAGGTGATTTTTCAGATTTCTTTGAGTTCGCATTTTTTCTCAGAAGAACATCAACCCAAAAAGAGAACAAAAATCAAAATTTAGAAATTAAAAATCCCAAATTTTCTGTTTTAAATGAGTATATGCGAATTTTAATCCAAATGAAAGTATGTTTTTCTCTAAATTCCATATTATCTTTTTAGTTTATGAGGTTCATTACCAAATCTCTCCTTCCATCTGCTCCTTGTCCGGCCCTTATGCCAAATTTTAGAACCCTTTCTGGCCCACAAATCAAAACGTTTGCCCACCCCTGATCTTGATGAAGAAAACAAGAAGTTCAGGAGAACGATCAGATCCATGATGGTTTTGGACTCACGAGCCAAACCCGAGTTCTTGATTGGTTCTTTACCAAAGTCCAGATATTTATACTTTCAATTCCAGAAAAGTGCTGCAGAAGCTCTGATCGTGTCTGTGCATTGACTTAAAATTAAAGCTGGACGCTCCTGAAACGCAAATGGTGTTTGGTGTAAACGTAGATTAACATAAGAGCTGCACTGGGGCGATCTAGACCTCTAGAAGAAATCACAAATATAATATTTTGCAAAACGACTTCTTCATCTACTACCGATTCACAACATTTTAGGTCAAGAAAAACTCAAAAACACAGATTAAATTTTATTTATACAAGTCTTTCATCATAAGAAAAATGCCATAAAAACCAGAAAAAACAAAACCATGCTTTCTGGTCATTTCAAATAAATTCAGAAACTTTTGAAGAGGATTTTTGGTTCTTAAAGCGTTCTAAACCGTCACAGAATCCTCAGCCGTGGAGTGAGGTTGAAATTTCTGACTTTCAGAGCTGAAGAAAGTCAGAAAATCCTGTTTATGTTAGCACGAATTAAAGGAAATCACAGCATTTTCACTGTGTGAAAACAAATGACTTTGGAATTGAGGTCAAATTTGAAATAAAATATATATTTTTATTTGTTAATAAGCAAATAACCATGAAGAAAAAAACATTTATAGTTTGATTTTTTTCCCACTGTATCTTAAAATGAGGTAAAAACAACTTCTTAAAATAATTTGGTCATTTTAAGCAAACTCAGGAAGTATTTTTGGTTCCTAAAATGTTCTAAAGTATTTACAGAAGCCTCAGCTACGGAGTGAAATGGGATTTCACGACTTTCAGAGCTGAAGAAAAATTAGAAAATCCAGTTTGAGTTTGTAGAGATAAAAGGAAATCACAGCATTTTCACTGCGTGTGAAAAAATGTCCATAAATAGGAAACAGAAAGTGAAGTGACAGAACAAAGTCTGTTATTGGAAACTGTTCAGAATCAGCAGCTCTGAGCTCCGGTTGTGGACTTTACAAACACTTAGTAAACAGAGGAAATGTCATGTTGATCATTCATGAGCAGAAAACAAATCAGAATGACTGAAACGCAGGTGAAAAGCCTTAAATAAGTTATACATTTTAACCACAAAAAGTTAGTTCTAGATTCATTTTAAAAATATAGATTTTCTAGTTTCTGGTTAATATTTATTTAAAATAGACTTTTATGTTTTCCAAAAAACAGTAAAAAACAAACCAGATTTAGGTAAACAAAAACAGAGAACGGTTGTCATCCGATAATCAGCTGATGATATATATGAACATGAGGAATAGAATGTTCTGGAGTCCAATAATAGATTATTTTGGTTAAATTTGGATATATGTATTAATGCAAATCCATATTGAAAAAGTGTAAAAGGTGAATTTCTGCTAATAAATACAAATTCTGTCTTTATAGTCTCATAAATGTGGTTTTATGGTCAAACTAAACATGAATTCCATCAAAGCTGTTTCTTTATTTCTCCAGATGCTGGTAACCAGCTGATGTTTGTTGTTTTTCTAACAGTCATTTATAGCTTTTCATGTTTAGAGAGTCATCACACCAACCTGGAAGAATGAATCACCGCTCCAGGAAAACATGTTTTCCTTTGATTTATTGACTTTTTCACGTTCTTATCTCATTTGACTTTTGCTCTTTTGGTAGTTTTTGCTTCAATTAGACAATTTTTAAAAAACGCAAGTTAATCAGGGATGATGAATCTCAGCTTTGAGCTTGTTTTTACTCCTCTTCTTCCTTTTTTTCTCTATATAAATCAACGAGAACAGCTCGTAGTTTCCAGACAACAAACTAAACCGGAGGAGGAGGAGCTCTGACGTCATCGTCATGCGCCCGTGGGACGTTCCAGAACCCTTTAGATTTTTGTTACACTTATTGCGCGGCTGAATGTTAAAACGAAAAAGCAATCTCCATTTAATTCTGTCACAGAATGAGCAAAGTTGAAGAAGAAAATGAAATAGCAGTTCTGAGAATTGCTTTATTTTATTTAAAGAGACAAAAAATGCTGGTACATTTTGAAAATGAATTAACATTTCTGTTTATGCATTTTAATTTTCAAGTTTGATATTTCTGATTGAATTTTGTTACAGATTTACCATAGAAATCTTTGAAAATGAAATATCAAATGCCATTTTCTTCATTATTTTAATTAAGTTACAGAATGAGCGGAGTTGAAGAAGAAAATGAAAAAGCAGTTCTGAGAATTGCTTTTTAATTTAATTTAAGAGACAAATAATGCAGGTACATTTTGAAAATGAAATAGCATTTCCAGGATTGACTTTTCTTTTCATTTTTGAGACACAAACGCTTACATAAATTTATGCCACCAATTGGAAAATAAAGTGCAGATATATCAGACTGGCTCCAATTCCATTCAAGAAGATTCTGAAATGGGGAAACTTAAAAAAAAATGAGTAAAATTGGAGCTGCAGGCAGTTAAAATGTCTTATATTTTACATTTTTTCACAAATTTTGCCTATTTAAAGTCCAATCAGGGATGTTGATTTTCTGATTAAGTACTTTTTAGCTTTTCTGACACCTACATAAAATTCAGGGATTTTTTTTCCCTTATAAACTTCATAAATAGGAGGTGATATTCAGAATTGTCTCCGATCATAAATAAAAAACAAATAGAATTCATAATTAACTGAAACCACTTTTTAATAAAAAAAAAACCTCCTACATCATAATTTTGAAACTGGATACCACAAACCTAGAAACCTCGTCTGCCATCGCTCCAGATCTCCCTCTGCTCTCGTTTCCTGATAAACTCGGCCGGCAGCCGAGATCTTTATCAGCCTGAGATTCTTCCAGTTTCACAATGACTCCTGATCCTCTGCTTGCTCCAGTGACGCAGCAGTTTTCAGAATTCCCCCGCTGCCGCACTCGTGGTTCAGCGTCTGACCTCTGTGCTGAAGTTTCAGCCGTCGTTCAAACCCCCTCCCAGACCGAGGGAAACCCCGCCTGTCGATGTAGTAAACTGGAGTCTTTCACGACTCCATTAACGAGTTAAAGCTCCTCCTGCAGCTCCAACGCTCCTTTGATAAACGCACTCATTCATATATTACGACTCCAAAGTATGAACAGGAAAGGCATTCTGGTCATGTGACACGAGGCGGCAGCTGCAGGCTGCACGCCTCAACTGTGCAGACGCAGTTGAGACGTGCAGCTACGACATGTGGAGATGAACGGAACGTTTAGTCAAACGCTCCAGAACCAAAAATGTTTTCTTTTTCATTCATTCATTCATTCATTCATTCATTCGTTCATCTTCTTAACCGTTTAGCCCTTTCGGGGTCGGCTACTGATGAACGTTTTACAGTTTTTTAGAATTTCTTTTTAATTAAAAGCAGTTTTACCAATAATATCATGGAAAATTTCAGCTTAGAAAAACATAGAAATATCTTGAAAATAAGATCAGAATCTGATTTTAAAGTTAAATATTTTTGAAAAAGACTTGGTCAAACAGGAAATAAAAGTTGTCAGAGTTTGTGTCTGTAAACCTTTACGCTGTTGCAAAAGTAATTGATTTCTTAACAAAGTATAGAAAAATGAGTTGACATAAACTTGGCAAGATATTCATTAATTTAAGAAAGATTTAGTAAAAAATATATATATTTTCAACTAGTAAAACCATAAGACGATAAGATCATGTGTTTCTACAGCATTTGTGTTTTTTCAAAAGAAATAAGTTTAGATGATGAATTTATAAAAGTACTGCAGTTTAAAACATTTAATTAAAAGCTAATTTAAATTTTGATAAACTTTCAATTTTAGAAGATGCTAAGTTAGTGTACAAAGTTTTCATTAAGGAAAGAGGAAAAAAAGCTCAAGTTTCAAGAAATATAACCAAAAGAAAACCCCTAAAAGATTCCCAATAATGCTAAAATAACAGAATTAACAAAAAATGATGAATGTACCTCATGTCAAAAGTAAAAATTATAGTAAAATCTTTATTTAATCCAAATTTTGTGTAAATTTCTGCTGAAAGTTTACCTGTTATTTTCTCAGTTTAGTCGCCCAGAAAGGTTAAAGTTTAAATATGTAAAATAAAAACTGTAATAAAAAATATTCTTACAAAAGCTGTATAATATATATATATTTATTTAAGACATTCATTTATTAAAGAACATTGGAGTATTGTTGAGTTTTTCGTCTGCTTTTGAGTCAGCTGATGCCATTTCTCCATGCAGAGGCATGGATAGAGGAGGGGTGCACCTGAGTGGAGATGCACCTGAGTGGAGATGCACCTGAGCAGCGCAGCATCTCCTTCAGATATAAACATTTCATTCAAGCGTCTTGAGTCGTCTGAGTTTTTGTGACGAACCAGAAAAATCACGTGACTGAAAAAAATCTGCAAAAATTTAAAAGTGCAGATAAAGAAACATGAATATATGAGAAATACTTTATGTTATATGTATATTTCCAATATACATATACACAAATAAATATATATATAAAGTAAATGAAATTAAAGTAAAACATTGTTTGTGCTTCTTAAACCCAAAAGGTGAGAAATACTGGAAATGTCTCTGGATTTGGAGTAATTTCATTTTTTTTTAGGGTTTAATAGCCAAAAATTAAACATCAATGAGATCTGTGAACTCAAGATAGTCTTTTATATAAAAAAAAAAAAACAACGAAACAAAGTCCATTCTGCTGCATTGAATCTTAAAAAGTATATTTAAAAAACAAATCCGCTAAACACCGATCAAACCTGATCCGTTGCACAACTATGTGGACCAAACAGCCCAGTGTGAAAGTGTAGAAATAAGAACGTAGAAAAGAGTTCCAGGTTGATCGTCAAAGAGCTCAAGGAAGTCCAGATTTCAGGTCTTCTTGTGAGGATTTTTGACCAGCGCGAGTCCGAGTGAGGACCTGTCAGCCGCGTTGACGCAGACACGCAGATGTCATGCAAAACAGCAGCAGGGGTCGGATTTCAGCCGCCGTTCCCTCGCCTGCCTCCGCGTTCGCCTCGCTAAACGATTTTCATGCCTGTTTGATCCCACTTTCATAATCCAGTGGATTGAAAGTCGTCTCCACGTTAATATTAACCGTCATAAACGCTTTGTTTGAAGATCGCTTCGACGGTGCGTTCAGGAATAATTGGTTCTTTTCAGGTTCGATAAGAATCAGTTTTCTGCTTTTACTCTGACGCTCTACCTTTATGGAGGACCTCCTAAATGAGTCGTGTTTGTTTGGAGGCTTTTTTAGGGTAAAGTGGGAGGAGTTTAATGATGCACTTATTTATATGTGAGACCGCCTTCAGGAAGGAGGTGAGAGAGAGGTGTAAGATTTGACATTTCAGCTTCAGCTGAGCTCTAAACGGCTTCCACACTAATCCAGACAGGATCTGCAAAAATAGTTCTCTATTTCTGCTCGCCGCCGCGCGCACGTGCACTCGTGCACCAACACAACCAGCAGCCGAGCAGAGGACATGTCAGAAAGAAAGACGGTCATTAAACAGGCGTGCAGAGCGTCTGGACCGCAGGCGAGCCGCGCTTCCGCCTCAGCGTCTTGATTTATTTGACAAAACGCTTTTTAACTCAGTTCAAGCAGGAATACGTTTGTGATGATCACAAACTTCTGCAGATTCGTTTTCATTTAAAAAAATGGTGGAAAAACCAGAAATCTCCCAGTTTTGATGATCACAAACTTTAGTTGACTTTCAAACTTTTTCAAATTTGATCAAAGATTCATTTTAATTTAAAAAATGGTTGAAAAATTATAAATCTCACAAAGTTTGTAATGATCAAAAACGCCTGCAGATTCATTTTAATTTAAAAAATGCAGTTTTGTGTTGATCACAAACTTTAATTGACCTTCAAATTTTTCTGATGTTGTAAAAGATTCATTTTAATAATAAAAAAAAAAAATGTTAAAAAAAAACGTAAATCTGACAGTTTGGGAGAATTGCCACATTTTTTTCTTTTTGAAACTTAAAAAAAAGAATTACCTTGCCTGTTTTTTTTGCAACATTTTGTTGTTTTACTAACTTTTTTCCTTCTTTTTAATCATATTTTAGTGTTTTTCTTTCATTTTATATATATTTTTGCCATTGTAACTGCTGCTGCCAAAAAAAAAAACAAAAAAAAAACTTGTCAAATAAATTTTGAGAACTCAGAAGAAAATAGTTTCTTGGTTAAAACAGTTTTCATGCAGAACTTTTCAAGGTGAAGATCTAGTTGAGGGTTCAAATCTCTGGTAATTTTAACATAAGTTCATAGTGAGGATATAAATGTAGTTTTCGATTAAAGCCAAAAACGGCCTGACCTACTTTATTTTTTTATTGTTTTCTCGTTATAAAGAGCATCAAACACTGAGTTTAAAGACTCCCTTCAATCAAAATCATGTTTTATTCAGTTTTTTAAACAATTTTTCTTATCAAAGAAAACAAATGTAGGAAGAATTTGTTTCTTTTTTGCGTATTTTTCTTTTAAATCGCTGTCAGTCAAGTCATTGCAAAGACACCGTTGGAATTAATGAGGCTTTGTGATGTCACAACGACCGGACCCGAGAGCGCATCTGCACGCTCCCTGTTCTGTCTGATCGAGAAATGCGAGATTTTTTCACAAAGTTTGTGCCGCGTTTACACAAATCCAGAGGTGGGTCAATTGTGGAATGGTGTCCGTCGCCACGTGGAAGGTGGGTAGTGGGAGGGGGCCGGGCAAGGTGGGCGTGGATTCATGCGAGGCTTTTCTCCCACCCCCGTCCTGGCGGGAGTCCCCTCCCCCGCTGGCGCCTAGTGCCTGACTTAGAACTGGTGCGGACCAGCGAGACCTGACTGTTTGTTTTTTTTTGTTTTTTTGTTTTTTTTTTTTTTTACAACAAACTCTGTTTTTTCTGACAGATGTGAAAGTTTTTTCTCTTTTGTCTCAAACCTTCATAAAAAAAATAAGTCCAGTATTATTATGAAAGCATAGATTTTATCATAATTGAAGATTTGTTGTAAACTTTTTCAACTTAACACAATCTGGACAGTAGACTGGGAAATGAACAATTCTTCGCAGCCAATCAGAATGCAGAACAAAGTGCACTCTGGAAAATAGAAAAAAAAAACTGGAAAAAAAAAAGTGAAAATCTGTGTGGCTATGAAAGGAAACTGCTGTGTTTTTGCTTATTTTTTTTTTTTAAATGTCAAACCAGAAACTAAAAACCTTAAGATCTTCTTTACTGTAGCCAGAGTTGTTGCCCCTACTGGTGGTTGGAAGTACTGCAGATCCACCTGCTGTTTTATATTTTAATACCTTTAGCTAAATAAATAAAAGATTGATAAAGGATGATTCTGCAGGTTTAGAGAAACACTGCTTTTTATTGTCCAAGCACTTTTTTTGTTTTGAAAGAAAAAAACTTTAATCATAAAAATGGATGTTCCTCTAATTAAAGCAGCAGTCTGCACAACCTTTGGAGGTGAATCAGGAACACAGACTTTTACAAAAGTCAGATTCGATGCTGCCGTGTGATAAAACGGTAAAGAAATTTCCCTGATTCCATAAAGAACTGCAGAGATTAGATTTTTCTTTCAGCAAAGTGATATAGATAATCAAAAGCAACAAACGTGGATTCTCTCTGAGCTTCTTCACGCCTCTCATTATGGTAAAGATTGGTCCTCTTCGTCTGCAGGTGATCTGGGTTCTCACGCTCCTCGCCGTCATTCTGATTCTCTGACTCACCTGTGACTCAGACAGGTGCTCGCTTGCAGAAAAAAACGCAAAGGTTTTCTCAAAACTCCGTCAAATGGGAATTTCTCATTTTTGCATTCTCATTTTTCATTGTTAACAGTTATTTATGGTGCAGATCGAGTGCAGTTCCTGCAGAACCGAAAGCATCAGTGCTGACTGGAAGCTTTCAGGTTGTAGATGACACGACAACTGACAGAACTTTGGAGTAAATCTACCGACTTTGATTCCTCTTCCGTATAGATAGGGAGGTCCGGGTGGTCAAAGTGCAGAGTGCACGTGTGCAGCACGGCCTACAGGTGCTGGTGTCACCTGATCCTTCACGCACGGGTCAGTGTAAACAGGAAAGGGTCCCATTTTAGCCCAAAACCATCAGACGTCTGCAGCCGTTAGGACGAACCACGTTCTTCTTCCACTTCCTGTTGTTTTCTGTGCAAAAGTTTAGATCAATAAAACCAGGAAGAACCTTAAAGGGTTTGAAGGTTTTTCCTAAACTTGAATTCTAGCAACAAAACATTAAACAAAATAAAAAACAAACTTTTATTTGTTTAAAATTAAGATACATTCTGATTTATTTAATTGTTTTAGTTTTTAACTTGCTGTAAATTCAATTTTAGTTGATAAAACCAAAGTCACTTAAACCAACTTAACTTCCATATTTTAGGAAAAATATTCACTTTTAACTATTACTTCTGTCCAAAAGTATAAAATCTCAACTTTATCATATTTAGAAAGAATTAAAAGCAGTGAAATAGACTTTTTAAAAGCTAAATTGTGTCAAAACACCAGTTTATGTTTCAAAAATGTTTTTAGAGGAATAATTACTATTTATCCGTGGGATCCATAGTTATATGTGAGCGTGCTCTGATCTGTGCACGTGACCTTTATAAAGGTTTTCAAGTTCTTATGCATCCCCTATTTGTGGTATTAAAATGTTAAGAAATGTCTTAAAAACAACCAAAAATGTTGATTCAGTGAGAGTAATTTCATTTTTTATTGTTAATGTGCTCTAGATTTTAATAAAAATAAAAATAAGGTTTGTCAGAAACACAAATTTTTCTGCTTGAACTCAAAACTTCATCTTTCATTCTTTAAAAGGAATTTAAAAATGTTAAGTCAACTTTTAAAAATTAATTGATATAAAAAACACAATTTTAAGACAGAAAAAAAAAACGATGTTACGTTTTTCAGAGTAATAACTACATTTTATGTATAAAATGTGCGACCTGATCTGTACATTTCTACTTTTTAAGTTATATTTTTGGGCCCATTTTTGGCATCTATTGTTGCTGGAATAAAAAAAGTTCGAACGGCTCAAAAACATCAAAAAACGTTTCGTTTTAATTGGAAAAATATTTTGTAGTGTCTGTGTTTGATATTTTAGTTTAAAAAAAGTTTGTTGAAATTTAGCAGAAAAATAAAGTTTGTTTTTAAATTATTTTTTTAATTTACATTTCTTTTTTTCTATTTACATTTAAGATGGATAACATGTGATTTATGACTAAATAAGTATAAAATGCATTTACACACGTCTCTCACCAATACAATAACCAGAGTTCATTTGAAATTCACCTCTGAGTTGTGAGCGGGACTGTTGGCTTGAAGTAATCCCGCCCCCACTTCCTGTCATCCATCTGTTCATTTGTTTATTGTTTGTACAAGACAATTCCAAATAACCAGCTTTACTATGAAATAGGATTTAGCCAGAAGAATTCTCTTTAAATCTTCTAAATCAGGATATCAAAAGGTGTATAGGCTCCAGGCACGACCCGCCCCCTCTACCCGCCCCCTCTACCCGCCTTTGACCCGGCCCTACTTGCTGAGTAGCCTTTACATGGACTCAACTTTACAAATTGATGTAAATAAAAAATCCTGATGGTTTTATCTCCATAGAAACCATTTTAAGTTTTGGTCTCCTGAGGATACCGACCAGATCTATGAAAGTTTCATCAGAATCGACAAAAGTAAACTTCTGGATTTCCTTAGCAACCGAGGTCATTTGATAACCACGCCCACATTCCTTATATGTTCTTATCCTGTGTTATTTTATTTTCCTTCAGGACTAGCCGGACATCCCTACATGTGATTTTGACTTTATTCCGTTGAAAAATGTGCGAGTAACAGGAGAACGCCACTTTTGTGAGCTCGCCACTCACACGCCGTTTAAAAGCCACAACTTCTAATTCCAACATTTTTTCCAAAGAAGCTCTAGAGGTTCCCGAGATGATTTGATACAAATCCAGAGAATGAGTTATCATTCGGTGCTTTTTTTTTTTTTTTTTTATTAGATGGCAGTCTCTTGCAAAGGTCAAAGGTCAGCAAAACTTCTGTGGCGGTTGTAGACTCACGCCGGCGGCATGTTGGCAAAATTTTGTTAAAATAGAAGTTTCCTTTTTCCAATATTGCGAGAAAAACTTAAAATTAGGAAAATTTCAAACTTTGCTACAAAATGGCCGCCAAGCCGTAGATCGTGTAACATCCCATAATAATTTCAAATGTTCTCTTGGATGGTTGCACCTTTTTTTTTTTTTTTTTGACTTTATAAGCAATTCATTAATTATTTTTTAAAAGTTTTTTCTTGCCATGATATCGTCGTGTAAGTAAACAGAATTTCTTTTTGAATTTATAACCAACCGATCCAAGTCACCAGTTTATAGTTTGAGTTACTCTGATTACTCTCCATCATTGTAGTGCATCTATTTACTAGTTTGCACTTTTTGTCGTTTCAAAGTGAAACTGGCATTTTTTAAACGCGTTTTTGTCTCTAAATTGTCATTAAATCCATTCAATTGGAGGCGATGTGGTTCCACGGCCCCAGGCCACTATCATGTGTTTTGGGACTGTCCTGAGCTGAACACATACTGGACAGACGTTCATAACTTGTTCAAATCTGTGTTCGAGGTCCAGATTCCATTTGATTTTGTTTCTCTTTACCTGGGCCATGTTACAGCTCTAGATCAAAGGACAGATAAAAAGCTGTTGCAGGTTCTTTTAGTTGCAAGTAAAAAAACAATAACAAGGAAGTGGAAGAACCCAGCTCCACCAACACTAGATAACTGGTTAGACACAATACACCAAATCTTTAAAATGGAAAAACTGACATACACACTTAAAATCCAAAAGGGAAAATTTTACAAAATTTGGTCCAAATTCATTAAATACATATCACCATATAGAGCGGGTTTTGAATGACCATATGGTATCTGTGATATCTACTTAAGGACTGAAATGTTTTCACACTTTACCCAAATTATAAGCGAAATATTTGTTTGGAAATTATAAGTATATATACCCTTGTTTAGGTTTATTTTGATCACTTTTTTCTTTTTTTTTTTTTTTTCCCTCATTTCTGATGTTCTAGCCTCAACTTGGCCTGTTTTTTATTTATTTATTTATTTTCGTTGGAACTTATGGACAACAAAAAAAAAATGCTTGAAAAGGATTACCAGAGAAATCTGTATAATGAATACTGTAAAATTGCTGTACATTGTATCTTTTTCAAATAAAAATATAATTACAAAAAAATAAAAAATAAATCCATTCAAACGTTAATGCTTATCGACGCCGTCAGGAATGTTAGCTGATCAGCGTCTGTCTGAGTCCGACTTCCCTTCCTCCACGTCTCCTGGTGTCTATGACGCGAGCGGTCCAGCACTCGGTTCTTCTTCAAAAAAAAAAAAAAAAAGATCGTTTTGAAGCTAAAAACGTTTGCACTCATCTGACAGCGTAGTTTAGCTACAGGATGAAATAATTCTCATCAGGTCAGCTCAGTCAGATTTTTCTTTACGAGTCAAACGAAGAAAGTGACGATCGATCGTGAGCTGAAAGAGTGTGCGGTCGGTGCAGGAGTTGCTGGTTCTCTTCCTCCTTCTGGCTGTGGTTCGGTTTGTGATCCAACCGCTTCCTTTTCCTGTCTCTGAATCTGAGCCGAAGGAGTCGAGTCTTCTCCTCTCCTTCTTCGCTCCAGAGACAAACGGTTTCAGTTTCTCTTCAGCCGAAGCCGTGACTTCATCCTTAACGGCGTGCAATGAATGATGGGGGGGGCGGGGGACAAGTTCAGGATAAATGTTGCACTTCCCTGCAGAGCGCTGATCGCTGCATGTTTCCTGCATGTGAGCCGTCCAGATCCGCGTCGATCTGTTGCATTCTCCTCTCAGAGCATCCCGCGTTTCTGTCCCTGCAGCCATCAAGGAGAAGTTCAGCGACTGGACGGAGTTCCTCGTCCAGGACCTGACGGGATCCCGCACGGCGCCGGCCAGCCTGCTGGAGGGGGTGAGCCTGCCGCCAAGCTCCTTACTCCTCCCACTTCTCCTCTTCTTCAGATTTCCTGGAAGGTCTAAAAACTGAGAGTTTGGAGAGAAGATCTGGTGTGAAGACGTTTAGAGAGAAATCCACGACTTCCTCCTGCATCCTTTACAGATCATCAAGTTTTGACCCCGCCCTTACATTGACGTGTTATCTGATCCATGACAAAGATGGACGGGATTTCATGTCTGTCATGGAGTGAAAATCCAAAATCATGTAGAGACTGCACGGTGGCGCAGTGGTTAGCGCTCTTGCCTCACAGCAAGAAGGCCCCGGTTCAAATCCCGGCTGGGGGATCAGAAACACCAACTGGGGACCTTTCTGTGTGGAGTTTGCATGTTCTCCCCGTGCATGCGTGGGTTCTCACCGGGTACTCCGGCTTCCTCCCACCGTCCAAAAACATGCTTCATAGGTTAATTGGTGACTCTAAATTGCCCCTAGGTATGAATGTGTGAGTGACTGTGTGCACGAATGTGGCCCTGCGACAGACTGGCGAACTGTCCAGGGTAAACCCCGCCTTCGCCCATCAGCCGCCGGGATAGGCTCCGGCATCCCCGCGACCCCAAAAGGGATAAAGCGGTATGGAAAATGAATGAATGAATGTAGAGATGACCAAACTCCCAACGTTAACGTGTCGAGAAAAGCAAAAGTTAAAACTTTATAGAAACATTAACAAACATAGGGTGTTAGTAAGACATTTATTAAGGTTTATTAACATACGTATTAATTATCTTTGTCAACATTACATTGAGATTTTATGCAGCACCTCTTCTAAAGTCTTACCAAAATGTTTGAAGGGACTACGGCAGACTATTAGGGCCAGTTTGTGAACGAACAAAAAAAAAATTCCAACTTTAAATCTCTTAAAATAACGGTTAAAAAGGAGACGAAAGTTATATTTGTCATCAGCTTATTTATTTACTTTTTTCTTGTAAATTTATGAGATTTAAAGACGTATCTCGTAAGTTTCCCAGTAAAAAAAGTCATAAATTAACTAGAAAGAATCAAAGATGAAAGACGTGGAGCATCTTGTGAAGCTACGACCAAAAGAATGTAAACACTGGAGCAGAACTCGTGTCAGTAACTGAACTTCAATCTCTTTTTTTTTTTTTTTACAATAAAATCACTCAATATTTAAACTAAAAATGGGAAGCTTCATCGACACTTTATTTTGAAGATCTGTTCACGTCTGGTGACAGTAGCGTTGCGAATTCAGCTTTTTTTTTCATTTTCTAAGATTGAACTTCAGCTTCGTTCTGCATTCTTGAACAATAAATACATCATTCTCAAATTGTATTTTCACTACACTTGACTGCAGGGGAATCGAACTCAATCCAAAACATTTATTGAACACACTAACTTTTTAACATAATTATGAAAAATAAAAATACAGGAATATTATTCCAGAATAAATCAATTTCAATATTTTACTCTCCATAAAAATATCTTTTGTCATAATTATACAAGTTAGAAAAGAGCGCACGATAACATCAGATCATTAAAAACAATCAAATAAAATGATCCGGAGGGAATTACTCGGAGGGCCGGATCCGGCCCCTGGGCCTTGACTTCGACACGTCTTACTATATTTATAAAGATCTCAAATCGGCGATCTTGAACGTCGCGAATATTCGTACTTACATTTTTTGGAGCAGATTGCAAGTATCAGAGTACTTGGATACTCGTTTCTGCACCTTTCGTTGAAAACAGAAAACGATGGAAAAAAAGGAAAAGTGACTCAGATGTGAGGAGGAAACACAGGAGCATTTCTGGTTCCTTCAGGGTTTTTACTCCCATTTTTGGGCCGCTGGTGGTTCAGAGCCGCAGAACCGGAAAAGTTTCTAAGATTTGAGTTTCCACGCTCAGGAGGAGAAAAGAAGAATGTTTGGAGTTTGAACCGTTCCCTTCATCTCTAGAGTTTATCAGCCTCATCTCACATCATTTCTCCTGAACTTTAAACTTTCATTTTATTCTAACTTTTGATGCAGAAAGAACCTGCTCAACCAGTCACAACAACAACGGATGAGTGATGAGTTTTCTACAGCGTTTGCTAAACTCTCAGGGTTTTTCTCAACTCTGTCATCCAAACCAGAAAAGTCTTCCTGTTACTCCTCATCTCCCTTTTTTCACTTAAATCTCATCTTTTCTTTCTCACTCTGTCTCAAACTTCTCCCAGATTTTACCGACGTGTTCATGAATTTCTCAGAACCAAACCGGAGCTCTGATCTGCTCCTGATCTCAGAACCTTCATCTCTGCTTCCTGTTTGTTCCTCTAAGTTCTGGACTTTTTTCTCCAGTTTTAATCAGAAAATCCCAAGTTGAACATTTTTTTCTTTTTTGTTTAACGTTTAATCTTTTTTATTGATCAAGATCTTGATATTCTGCAAACACGGCGTCGTTGTTAGCCTCATTCAGCTGCTGATCTGTTCCATCCCTCCAGCCTCTGCGGGGGAAGAACACCATGGATCTGATCCTGGAAGGATCCGTCCTGGAGCTCCAGGATCCTTCGGACCCCTTCTTCTACTGGCCGGTCCGAGTCGTCCAGAACGTGGGGGGCCGGCTTCGCCTGCGGTACGCCGGCCTCTCCGAAGACCACCAGGCCCAGGACCTCTGGCTGTTCTACCTGGACGTCAGGCTCCGCCCACTCGGCTGGGCCCTGGAGAAGGACCTTAAATTAGAAACACCGGCAGGTAAAAATCTAGTAAAAAATCCTGTTTGTCTTTTCCTTTCTCCTCGACTTGAATGTTTTTGAGTGAAATCATCCAGGATTAGATCTTCTAATCCCTACAGATTTACTCTTAAATGAAGATAGATCATTGATCTGGGCCACAACAGTCGTCATGGGTCAGGTGTCTTTCACAGAGACGCTTTGTACAGGAAAGCCACAGCGCCGGGCCCGGAGAGGGCAGGCTGTGACGGAGTAAACTCCGCCCCCAACCAGTTAGAACACAGCAGGGATGGAAAAAAATGATCTGCCGCCACCAAAAGTGTATGAGAAATAAGTCTTGAAATTATGTGAAAATAATTCAGAATTTTATGAGAATAAAGTCGAAAAATTATTTAGAAAAAAATTTTAAAATTTTACCAGATTAATGTAAAATTATTCAAAGAGCAAAATTTCATAAAGATAATTTTAAAAGTATAATTAAAAAAATTAAAATTTTACGAGAATAATTCAAATTTGTGTAAAAATGCAGAATTTTAAGAAAATAAATTCGTAAAATGATGAGAAAAAATTTAAACATTTTACCAGATTAATGTAAAATTATACAAAAAGCTAAATTACATGAGGATAGTTTTTTATAGATTAGATATGAAAAAAAAATCTGAGATTCAAATTTGGTGTAAAAAGGCACAAAAAATTATAAAATAAAAATTCTAAATTTTATAGATTAATATGAAGGCAAAATTATACGAGAATAGTTTTTTAAATTAACGGGGCAAAAAAAGTTCTAAAATCATGAGAATAAAAATAATAAAACCATTTAACAAAATTTGTAACTGATAAAAATATTTATGTTGGAAAAATTATGCAGGAACAAAGAAAAAATGTAAAAAAAGGTTAAAGCTATTTTACAAAACTTAAATTTTGTACAAATAGAGAAAAATTTATAAATGAGAAAAAAAGTCCTAAAACTATTAGAAAAAAATGTCTTTTCTTGTGTGAGTTTAATGTAAATTTTTTTAAGAAGGCTAAAATAAACAAAAAAAAGTTGTAAAATTATTAAGCCTGAATTACAAAAAAAAAAGTTGTGCAAAATTGTGAGAATAAAAGTAAAAATTAAACAATAATAGTTTTAAAATTTATGATAAAAACATGAAAGATTTGATGAAATTTTAAATTTTAAGTAAAATTATAAAAAAAAAGTCTAAATTCTTTGAGGATAAATTTGTACAAAGATGTGAGATAAAAAAAAAGTGTATTAACCTTAAAAATATGAGTAAAATTCAAATCTTTACAAAAATTATGTAAAATCATATAGAAAAATTAAAATATAAAAAAATAATTATAAAACTTGTAAAATTATTAGAAAAATTCAAAACTTTATGAAAATAACTGTGTAAAAAAGTCAAAAGTTTCCAAAAAAGAAATCTCAGATTTGTGAGCAAAAATTCTAAATTTTACAAAATGTTATTTTAAAAAAATGTGTTAAGGCAAAATTATGTCAGATGAAGTAACATTATCAGAAAAAGTCAACATTTTACTAAATCAAATCAGTAAAAAATTATGAGAAAAGGTTTACATTTTTCAAATAAAGGTAAAACTTTACAATAATGAAGTTAGAAAAATTAGGAAAAAATTTGAGTTTATTTATTATAAAAAAGGTGAACATTTTACTTTAATATGGTCATAAATATATGTTTCAAAAAGTCAGTTTTACAATTAAAAACGTCTTGCTTCTTTTAAATAAACATCCAGTTACATTGAGCTTAAATCAAACACCAGCTGTACAAAGCTACAACTTAAAGCATGACTTTTTCATTGTAAAATTATCACTTTTACATAATTTATTCTCATAAAATGTTAACTTTTTCTCAGAATTTTATTCTAATTTATTTTCCTTTTTCTAGTGGCCTTTATAGTCCTAAAGTTTGAGGAGAAAGTTTAATTTCAGTCAGAGAAACCAACGACAACAACAGACTGAACTTCAAGTTTAGTAGAAATGAAAAAGTTTTCATGTAAATATCTGTGATTTTTAACGTTCCTCTCTGCTGACGGCTCAGAGTTCAGATCTTTGAGGAGCGCCGCCGAGTGGCAGCAGGTTCTGGAGGAGGTCCAGCGGGACAGACAGAAGAATCCGCTTCCACTGGAAGTCTTTAAGGTCAGTTTTTAAGGCTGTCCTCACTTCCTGTTTCACTTAGAGGACAGGAAGTTCATAGTAATTATGACTGGAATTAATATTTAATGACAAATTTAAAGCCTATTAAGTGAATTATTAATTTCATGTGTTGTTAGTATTGAGAGGTTTTATCCAAAGTTTTTCTAAAATATCACAAAGATTTTTGACAGTTTTTGTTTGAACATTTTTAATTCCTTCTCCTTACACGGGAGAAATTTTGTGAAATTTGATGATTATTGAAACTAAACTCTAAGTCTTAATTGTTGTGCAGAACTCTAATGTTTGCAGCATTTATGTAATAAAAACTAGAATTGATGTTAATTCAGTTTTTTATTTAAGTTTTGGCAGTTACAAATCACAAGTTCTGTGACATTCATGCATTTCTCATTTAATAAATCACATTTTTGATCTTTAAGTGAAAAGAATTGTTCATTTAGAGGAGTGGAACCTGCAAATCCTGTATATTTTTTAAATGTTCTAAATAAAAGTGTTTTCGTGTCATTTCCAGGTGATTTGGGATTTTCTTGTTTATAAAATAAAATAATTTTCTTAGAAGAAAAACAGCCAGCTCTTTATTTAAAAAACATGTTTCTCTACATGTTGAGGTTATTTTTTTTTATAAAAGAACATTTTATTGGCATAAAAATTGAAGAAAAGCAACAAAAATGAATTTTGTGATTTTGGTTTAAAATCATAGAAGAAGCTAAAAGTCAGAAGTTTCTGGCCTCATTCTTCCAGAAGACTCTGGAGGAAGTTGCGTCCTTCATCTGCAGGTTTCGTCTAAAACGTTGTGGTTTTTCCGCATCAGGACCACGCGGACCTCCCCAAACACTCCTTCAGGACGGGGATGAAGCTGGAGATGGTTTCTCGCTGGGAGCAGCTCCAGATCTGTCCCGTCTCCGTTACCAAGGTGACCCACGCCGTTTCATCCCCAGCAACAACGCCGCCTCCTCCTCCTCCTCCTCCTCCTCCTCCTCCTCCTCCTCATTCTGCAGCCGAGCTCAGCCCAGGATTTTTAGCATGTTTCTGTGACGGAGGCGGCCTCCTCCCTCATCTGTTTGGATTCCAGCGACTGGAATGTCTTAAAGAAATGTCGTGTTTTTTAACCTCTGGCATGTGAAGGGTTTAGCACCACATACCTGAACTGTAAACATAGAAAAACTGTTTAATTTGCCCTTTATCTGCCCTTAAATCAAGATCTTTAGAAACTGAAGTTTTTCAGGCTCACTGCTACTTTTCTCTTCACAATTTTTGTTTTTTCCAGCATGAAGCTCCGGTTTTTCCATGATTTCAGTTATTTAGCTTATCATCCTGATCCTGATTCTGATCCATCTTTAAAATGAGTCTTAATTTTAGGTTTTGATCCTCATCCGTTTCCTGATTGTTGGAAGGAAGCATCTCAATTCTGTGGTATATTCATGATAATACAGCTTATTTCTGGACATTTTTCCATCCACTTAGTCACCTTTAATTACCTTTAAATGCATTAATCTGTAAAGATCAACTGCTTATATGGGGTAAATTATTATTTATAAACAGCTAAACGTCATAGAATGAATTATCTTCAACTTTTAATCAAACATTTTAACATAAATGTAAATAAATTTTTTAAAATCCTTTATTGTTTTCAGCTAAATCAAGTCACTGCTTCAAAAAATCTCATTTATGAAACAAAGCACTAACGTTTTCAGTAAATGATGCAATTATTTCAATTGAAAAAAGGAGTTAGGAGTGAAATCCCTCAGATGTTTGCTGAGCCGAACGTTTCCCGTTTCCTCCTCAGGTCTACGATGACGTCTACTTCCAGGTGACGCTGGACGATCTGTCCGAGGACTCCAAGCCGCGCTCCGTGGTGTGTCACGCCAGCCTGCCGGGGATCCTCCCCGTGCAGTGGTGTCTGAAGAACGGCGTGACTCTGGAGAAACCCAGAGGCTACGAGGGCCAGGACTTCGACTGGGCCGACTACCTGAAGCAGAGCGGGACGGAGGCGGCCTCTGAGGCCTGCTTCCCTGAGGTGAGGATCTGCAGTTAATGCGCCTCCTCAATCTCAGGGATTTAGGATTAAATTTATCTGGACGTATTTCATCAAACAGTCAAAAGCCTTAAAATATCCTCGAAAGTCATTTTATTCTATTGTAACAACAGAGAAACACACTTTTACCCAACGAAATTAAAACATGCAATATTCAAGTTTTAAAATGTTAAACTCTCATGTTTTTATTCACAATTTTCATTTAAACCTTAAAATTATCCACGAAAACTCATTTATGCCAGAGAAACACCTTTTTACCCGACAGTAATGTTGCCTTAAGCAAAACAATCGTAACAGTTGTAGCAACAGTCATAACTTCAGTCCTAGTTTTAGCTGTAAGAACAGTAGTAATGAAAGTTGTAACGACATTCCTAGTAACAGTCATAACTACAGTGGTAGCGATAGCCCTAGAGACGGCTCTAGCGGTGGTCCAACAAGCATCCCAACGATTGTAACAACAATCGTGACTGCAGTCATAGCGACAGCCCTAGTGATTGCCCAAACAAGAGTCCTAGCGACAATTATTCCGACAGCAGTAGTGATAGTCCTATCACTACTGTCTTATTGACAGTCCTAACAAGAGTCAGAGAAACGGTTGTACCACCAGTCCTATTGATGACCCTAGCGACACTCCTAACAGAAGTCGGAGAAACAGTCCTTACAACAGTTCTAGCAACTATGACTAACTATAGTCGTAGCAACAGTCCTAGCGACAAATGTAACAACAGCCTTAGAGACAGCCTTAATGACAGTCCTAACAAGAGTCCTAGAAACAGTCGTAGAAACAGTCCTAGTGACAACTGTAACAAAAGTCCTAGCAACAGCTCTAGAGACAACCCTAGCGACACACCTAAGAAGAGTTGGAGAAACAGTCGTTGCAACGGTCCTAGCAACTATCATAACGACTGCCGTTGCAACAGTCCTTGAGACTGCCTTTAATACAGTCCTAACAAGAGTTCTAGAAACGGTTATAGCAACAGTCCTAGTGACAATCATAATGACTGCCATAGCAACAGTTGTGGCGACAGCCCTAGAGATGCCTTAACGACAGTCCCAACAAGTGTCCCAGAAATAGTCGTAGCAACAGTCCGAGCGACAATTGTAACAACAGCCTTAACGACAGTCCTAACAAGAGTTTTAGAAACAGTTGTAGCAACAGTCCTAGTGACAACTGTAACAAAAGCCCTAGCAACGGCCCTAGAGACGACCCTAGCGACACTCCTAACAAGAGTCGGAGAAACAGTCGTTGCAACAGTTCCAGCAACTATCGTAACCACAGCCAGAGCGACAGTCCTGGAGACGGCCTTTACAACAGTCCTGACAAGAGTCCTAGAAACGGTTGTAACAACAGTCCTAGCGACAATCATAATGACTGCCATAGCAACAGTGTTGGCGACAGTCCTAGAAACGCCCTTAACAATAGTCCCAACAAGTGTCCCAGAAATAGTCGTAGCAACAGTCCGAGCGACAACTGTAACAACAGCCTTAACAACAGTCCCAACAAGAGTCGGAGAAACAGTCGTAGAAACAGTCCTAGCGACAACTGTAACAAAAGTCCTAGCAACAGCCCTAGAGACGACCCTAGCGACACTCCTAACAACAGTCGGAGAAACAGTCGTTGCAACAGTCCTAGCAGCAATCATAACAACTGCCATAGCAACAGTCCTTGAGACAACCCTTGAGACGGCCTTGACAACAGCCCTAACAAGAGTTCTAGAAACGGTTGTAGCAACAGTTCTATCAACAGTTCTCTAGCGACAATGATAACGACTGCATAGCAACAATTGTGGCAACAGCCCTAGAGACAGCCTTAACAACAGTCCTAACAAGAGATCTAGAAACAGTTGAAGCGACACCCCTAGAGACGGCGCTTACGAAAGCTTTAGCAATAATTCTAGCACCAGCTGTAACAACATTTCTAACAAGAGATCTAGAAACAGTTGTAGTGACGTCCCTAACAACAGCAATAACAACAATACTAACAACAGCCCAAGCAAAGTTCTACAAACAGTCGTAGCAGCAGTTCTAGCGACACCCTAAGACCGGCCTTACGACTGCCTTAACAAAAGCCGCAGTGACAGCTGTAACAAGAGTTCTAGAAACGGTTGTAGTGACAGTCCTAACAACAGCTCTAACAACAACAGTCCAGCTCCTTTAAAACATATTCTTCTAACTTCTCATGTTCGCACTGAGACCTAAAGAGGAGCAGATTCACCACCGTGTGTTGTTGTCCTGTTTGTCTGTCCTCCATCATATTTACGCTTAAATTCTCAATTTTCTTAGTTATTAAACTGGATTTTAGTTCATGTTTTTATTTTTGTAAGATCAATAAAGTTTTATTCTATTCTATTCCTAATCCAACCTGTGTGAACTTTTTTTTTTCTAATTTTAATGCAGAATTGATTGATTGATGTAGTTAAAATCTGATGAAAGCTTATTTCAGGTCAAAACTCTGTTCTGCTCGACAAACTCCACCTGACTGTTGTCTCTGTGTTTCCACAGACATGGCAGAACAGAGGCTTTACCAAGGACATGTGGCTGGAGGCGGTGAACCCTCGGCGGCCGGCAGAGGTGTGCGTGGCTCAGATCGTTCAGGTCAGAGGACGCCTGCTGTGGCTGCGGCTGGAAGGTACGGATGTCCTCAACCGTCACTAACCTCCCGCCGAGTCTCCGACCGACGCTGAAACTTTACCGTCCACCTGTCCGCAGGCGTTCCCAAGCCGCTGTCCGAGTGCATTGTGGACGTGGACTCCATGGAGATCTTCCCTGTGGGATGGTGTGAAGCCAACTCGTACCCCCTGACGTCTCCGCTCAAACCCGTTTGTGCGTTCACACAAACGCTCGCTGGGAGATCGCCGGGAAACGAAAACGGAACCTCATTTATCTGTTTGTCTGCAGGCCGGAAGCAGAAGCAGATCGCGGTTGTGCAGCCAGAAAAACAGTAAGATGAGCTCGCATCCGTCTGGAGTTCATGTGGAAAAATCAGTTTGTTTTTATGCAAAAAGAAAGAAGTCACACAGACGCTAAAAGAGTTAAATCAATCTTTAAAACTAAAAAACATTCCAAATTACTGTTTATATGACAGATTTGTCTGTTAATCTATTTATTTTACAAAAATTTAGTCACGCAACCAAACAAAAATGTAAATTGAAATAAAATTCAAGCTTTAAAAATGTTTATTTAAATGTGGTTCCAGTCTGATTTTAAAAGTAAAATTTACTTTTTTTTTATTCAAAATTTTCTCCACAATTTTTTCAAATAAAAACTTTTAAGTTTGAAAACACATTGTTTTAATATCATAAGAAACATCCTAGTTTATGTTCTTTAATTGATGTTTAAAACAAAATAAGAAATTTATAAGAATTGGTTAAAAAAAATTATTAAGCATATCAAAACTAAAAAAAAATCATCCCAGTAAAGAGAAAAATAGATAAAATGAAATTTGATTAAATAAAGTTTTTTTTTTTTTTAATTGTGGGAAAAATAAGTAAAAAATAAAAGCTATCTTTTAGAAATTCAAATGATTTTTGCTTAAATAACAAATTAGAATTTTACAATTTTTCAGTAAAAATATAAACTACTAACGTTAAAGTAAAGACGTTTATTTCTCTAAATTTAAACAACTTAGCTGTTGGAACAAAAAAAAATGAAACTTTGATTTTCACTCAATGGTTTTAGTTTGGAAACATCCGTTACTTCACGGGGTTGCTGGAGCCTATCTCAGCCATTGGTGTGTTCATTGTTGTTGTTAGATAACAAAGCTTAAAAATTGAAGATTTCTGGAAATCAATCAGAATATAAAATCAAACTTAAATTTTTGTGAAACTTTTAGTGGTTTCAATGCAACTTTTTAAAAACAGAATTCTGAGGTCAGAGGCAGATTTAAAGTTTTCAAGGACATGAGTTTTATTTTATTAATCTGAACACAGACGTAAACAATAATAAGGTGTTTTTTTATTTTTATTGAACAAATATAGAAACTTTTCTCTTGTCTATCCACATACAAGATCTTTTGTATTTTCAATTTTCAAGGTTAATTAGGAGGTTCAGGTCCATTAACATGAACTCTGAGACATTGACTTTACGTGTTCGAGTCCTCTGTGATGTCAAGTCGGAGTTCCCGTTCGGCTTTGATCAGATCTGTGGCGGCGTTTCATTGATTATTCTGACGGCGCTCTCTCTCAGGTCGGCGCCGTCCCAGCCGCTGGAGGTGACTCCTGTGAACCACTGCCAGCCCATCGCCATGGATACAGGTAATCAAGAGCCCACTAATTAATGTTAATGAGCAGCTGGAAGGAGAGTTCAGGTTAGGGTGGATCTTCAGCTTCTCCAGGATCACCTGAAGAAAAACTCTGCAGGAATCCAGATTATTGCATATTTTACTTCATTTCAGAGTCTGACAACCAGTCAATTTATTTTACTTTACTTTTATTATGATTTTTTATTAAAAGCAGTTTTGGGTTTTAAGTTTTATGCCATTAAAAACAATACACATTATTGAATGAGTTAAAGTAAAATAAAAATGGTTTGAGCAGATTTTGTTTGAACTCGTGAGTCACGACTCAAGTCTTGTGGATCGTGACTTAAGTTTCCTGGACGCGATTTAAGTCCCGCGGGTCGCGATTCAAGTCTCATGGGTCGCGACTCGAGTCTCATGGGTCACGACTTGAGTCTCTTTAGTTCTGACTCAAGTCTCGTAGGTCGCGCTTTAAGTCTCGTGAGTCGCGACTCATGTCTTTTGGGTCGCAACTCAAGTTTCGTGAGTCCTGACTCAAGTCTCGCGAGCCCTTACTCAAGTCTCGCGAGCCCTTACTCAAGTCTCGCGAGCCCTTACTCAAGTCTCGCGAGCCCTTACTCAAGTCTCGCGAGCCCTTACTCAAGTCTCGCGAGCCCTTACTCAAGTCTCGCGAGCCCTTACTCAAGTCTCGCGAGCCCTGACTCAAGTCTCGCGAGCCCTGGCTCAAGTCTCGCGAGCCCTGGCTCAAGTCTCGCAAGCCCTTGCTCAAGTCTCGCAGGGTCGCGACTCAAGTCTCGTGAGTCCTGACTCAAGTCTCGCGAGCCCTGACTCAAGTCTCGCGAGCCCTTACTCAAGTCTCGCGAGCCCTTACTCAAGTCTCGCAGGGTCGCGACTCAAGTCTCGTGAGTCCTGACTCAAGTCTCGCGAGCCCTTACTCAAGTCTCGCGAGCCCTTACTCAAGTCTCGCAAGCCCTTACTCAAGTCTCGCAGGGTCGCGACTCAAGTCTCGTGAGTCCTGACTCAAGTCTCGCGAGCCCTGACTCAAGTCTCGTGGGTCGCGATTCAAGTCTCGCGGGTCACAGATTTTATTGCAATCCACGAGATTTGATACACGAGTCAGGTGATCCACCAGAAGTAGGTCGGAGCGGTTAGCATTACTGGCCTGTCAATCAATCTGGGCTAAAAGTTTATAAATGGAAATGATTCAGATCCGTTTTCCATAACTCTGTACTCTCGTAACGATTTATGTTCTCGGTTTGTCATTGAAACAGATTTGTTGTGCGCTGGAACTGAAGTGTTACTGAAAGGAAGCGGTTCTCCTAAAACGTTGGTTTCTCTCCTGTCGGTGTTTCAGGCTCGGCTAACGGCAGATACTGCTGCTCCAAGATCTTCGTCAACCACCGCTGCTTCTCGGGCCCCTACCTCAACAAGGGTCGCATCGCGGAGTTGCCTCAGGCCGTGGGGCCGGGCAAGTGCACGCTGGTTCTGAAGGAGGTGGGCTGACATCAGGGATCTCAGCTTTATTCAATCGATTGTATATGAGAACTGGACCGGGCGAGTGTGAGGTCACCCGTGAAAAGTCTATGTGAACATCAAACACTTCCGGCTCCGACCATCTGAATACGGGCGGCATTTTTTCATGATACGCCATGTTGGACCCAAAGATCGTCATCAAACAGCGATTGGTCCAACCAAGTCTGTCTGAGATTCTCAGGCAAACACCCGAGCCAATCAGGAGTGAGTTTGTTGGAAGGCCACACCCCTACCACTTGAAAGAGGGCTACACAAAATCTGTTAAAAGTTTTGAATGTGAGAGCCAGCAGGCGACTTTTATTGAGGCCTTCTGATTGGTCAGTTTTCTCTATTGAAATCTATGGGATTTTGGCTTCCTGAAGCCAGCTGGTACTTCCTGTTTGGAGCACCAGGAGGGGGAGGGGTCACTCAGTCCAGATCTCAGATACAGTTGATGTTATTCCAGCGTAATGCAGCGACCTGTCAATCAAGCGTGTTTACCTCCAGAGACTTCACTCAGAGTTTTCCTCCAGAGTTTCTGTTTGTTTATTTTTGTTCCGGCTCCAGATGCTGAGCATGCTGGTCAACGCCGCCTACAAGCCGGGCCGAGTCCTGAAGGAGCTGCAGGAGCTGGAGGAGCAGAGCTGGGACTGCCAGGAGGAGACCCTCAAAGCCAAGTAGGAGAAGACCCCAACACCCCCACTCCCACCCTCTGCTGCTGCTGCACTTGTTTCTCAGATTCAGAATGTTCTGGAGTCCTTCTTTGCTGCTGGATGGTTCGTTCAAACATTGGTCACATGTACTCAGAGGTTTCATCTTAAAGGTTTAAGGTTTGGTTAAACGTTTAGGCAGGAAATATGACAAGAATGATCTTGACGTGGGGTCAAGCATACAGCCCGTGCTGTTTACACTGGACAAGCAGGGAGGGGCTTCTTCTTCTTCTTCTTCTTCTTCTTTTTACTACAAATACATTTGGAAGACATTTGCACAATGTAGAGGACCTTTTATGAAATAATTTGCGATTAAAACTACATTTCTGAGTATTTCCTAATTCAAATCACGCTGGATGCTCGAAAAAGCCCAGACCAGTGACAGAGCTACTGAAATGGGCGGGGCCAAAGTCTCCTCTCAGCCTGTTTAGTCTTTCACGCTGTAGTGAATTCTGGCTGAAAAACTGTACGACTTGATTGATTATTTTTGCTCGGCTAGTGTTAGCTTGGGGCTATAAGCTAGCGTGAAGCATGCAACAAGGGAGGGGGTCAACAGTCCCGCCCACAACCAGGAGCTGTATTTCTAATTAACTTCTGTTGCTGTGCATAAAATATGTTTTAAAAAACAACAAAGATTTTGATTTTAGCTAAAAACATCATAATTATAATTAAAAGTAAGTCACTGCAAACAGTTTTGCGCTAAAAAAATATATATGGTTGCTTTAACGGATGTCATATATAAATGGAGCGTAGGAAACACTCAAAGCATTTTCTCTTTTTCTACATTGTAAATAAAAATCTTAAGAAAATAAAAAATGTCTTACTTTCTCTTTTGCAAGAAAAAAGTTTAACATAGAATCTTTTTCTTAAGAATAAATTCTTGCTAAGACCGTTTTTCTTCCTCCATTGGTAGATTATTTAAAGAAAACCTGACATCATTTTTTTACTTATTTCAACCGTTCCTGTTTTTACAGTGTAAAAGCTGTTTCTTTCTTTCAGAGATGATAAAAAACTTTCTTCTCCTGGTTCTGACCGGTTCTCGGCGGATAAACTCTTATGCTCCGCCCACAGGTACAAAGGGAAAACGTACCGCTCCACCATCCGGATCGTCCGGCTGGCGGAGCAGATTCCCGATTTCTGCCGGAAGGTGTGTCTGAAGCTGCAGTGCTGCCCCAACCTCTTTAGCCCCGCCCTCGTCGCCGACAAGTGCCCGGAGAACTGCTCAGTTCAAACCAAAACCAAATACAGTGAGCGTCGGCTGTAACCCCGCCCCCCTCCATCAGTCGGTTTTCTTCAGTTTGAGTTTTTCCGTCTTTAGCGTATTATTACGGGAAGAAGAGGAAACTGCCCAAACCGGCTGGGGGAGAGGAGGGGCTGGGGGAGGAGCCGACCAAACCGACCCGCCGGAGGAAGAAGAGGAAAGCCATCTTCGTGCAGAAGAAGAGGCGGTCGTCGGCCGTGGACTTCACCTCTGCCGGCTCGCCGCAGGTTCGATGACGATGCTTCTCGGGAAGAAATGTCAAAAAAAAATATGGAAGATTGATTGATTGATTGGTTTATTTCAAGCATAGATTGAAAAATACAGGACAAAACACAGAATTATTTCAAACTCATTACAGAAACAATAAGATGCATTGATTAGAAAATAGAAAACAAAGAAAAACAAAATACACTTAAGTCACATTTGGTTCATTCATTCTTTGTGATTATTAACTAAAGTCAGTAGAGTTTGATTGATTGCTTGAAAAGGAGTGGGAAGAAGCGAACTTATATAATCCCACCCCTGCTTGATTACTGCATTTAACTGTTTTGCATAATTATGTCTTCCAGTTTTGTTTTTTTTTTTTGTTTTTTTTCCAATACATTCCCAATAGTAAGTAAAGTGCTTGTTGATTATTGATTAATCTCGTAAAACATTATTTCAGTAAACAGTAACATCAATCATACATCATGTAATGATATGTAAAACTCATTGCTTATCATCAAAATACAATGTCACATTAATGCAGAAAAATAATAATAACACATTAAAATCAAGTTTTCAAGTAACATTAGAGCTTATTGATCATTCTCTGAAAGAATTCTTATATATTTTCATTAAACATTAAAGATTCACACAATATATAATAATCATTGATTATCATTAGAAACACATAATTACATGAATCATTGCTACATATTTAGGATCAAGTAAGGAAAATTAATGCCACAGTGATTGTAAACTTATCAGTAATCATTACTGCATATTCCATAACATAAAACTCTTTGATTGCATTTAAAAAAAAATAAAATAAAAAAAGATACGATGAGTTTGAAAAATTCTGTCTGTGTAACCAGTAGAGATGGTATCAAAAAGATTTCTGAAAAGCTGTTTTTACCTTTTTTTTACCTTAAAATTAACTCTTACATTTAGATATTTTACTCTGGTAATTTGAAATATGGAGATTTTTACTTAAATTCAAATGTTTTCAAGATGAAATGACTGAATGAGATGAATTTAAAATTAGTCATTAATTTTCTGAGAAGGTTCTTGGTAGTTTAGTTTCATATTAAATGTGATAAAATATTTAAACTAGAATTTAGACTGAAATAGTTGATGAGATTTTGTGTGCAATCCAGCAGAATGCTGTCAGCTAAACAGTCCATCATCCTCTTAAAACTGATGTAATTTTCTCTCTCAGTTTATCTAAAGGCGTTTCAACAGAAACATTAAAAAGATTAAATAAAAACAGAAAAAACATCTGGTTTTTGCTTCTTTTTAATGAGACTCTAACAGTGACAGCTGCCAAGGGACTGTCTACAAGGGACTGTCTACAAAGTGCAAACTCCAGAAAAAAGTGATTAAAGAAATTGTGTTTTGAAAACAACCAAAATTAATAAATTATTTAATTGAGAAGAATTATATTTATGATGCATTGATTTTTAAAAGAAAGTAGTTTTTTAGAATTTTCAATAGAGTTACGAATCATGTTTAATCAAAAATTATGGAGAGAAAATAGTCTCATTCAATCTGTGTGTGTAATTCTTCATTTGTAACTCATACAATATATTTTGTGCGTTGCTGTGTGTACTTGCAATTATTCACAAAAATTAAAAAATATGTTACTTACACACGCACTCATACACATCGGACAGTTCAGCGTTTCATAGCGTGCATTAATTTCTGATAATGCGCCCTTTATTGCGCATTATCCCTTAGTCTTTTTTATATTAATTATCGGGCATATTTGTTTTAGAAATTGGGAAATTGTCAAGTTTTCACAAGATATTTTTCACAATTAGACAAGAAAAACTCTGATGGCCGAACATTCTAGCAGCATTTAAACGCATCACTTACACATGAATTTCACATCAGATTTGTGCGTTTATAATTTATATTTTTTAATTTTTGTACATGTAAATACACAATTGCAAGTTACACACAAAATACATTGCATGAGTTGCAAATCTAAAAGTACACACACACTAATCAAACGAGACTATTTTCTCTCCATAAAAAATGTTCAATAGTTCTGAAGATCCTAAAGCTGCGGTCACCAAACATTCTCACATGACTAATTATCACCAATAGTTAAACTATTTCTATTTCACCTGAAAGATGTTTGGACGTCTGGTTTTGTTTGAGCTCAAAGTTTTGAAAAAATCAGAATCTCGTTTCTTCAGGACAGCGACGAAGGAGAAGACGATGAAGACGCCGCCCTGCAGTCCAGCAGCGAGGGAACCAGCTCAGAACCTCGGGACGACCACACGGACGCCTCCTCCGTGGAGATAGGCAGCAGCCGTCCTCGCCGCGCCGCCACCCTGCGCCGCGCCGTCAGCTCCGGAAACCCCGCCTTCAGTCAGGAGGCGGCGGCCGGCCGCAGGAGGTCCACCCGCTCGCTGAACGCCGCCAAATACCAGCAGACCAAAGAGGAAGACGTGCAGGTGAGCCTCGGAGGTTCTCCTTCAGCTCCTCTGCTGCAGAAACCTCCTGACCCTCTGATGTTTCCAGGCTGAGGAGGAGGAGGAGGAGGAGGAGGAGGAGGAGGCCCAGCTGGTGCTGGACAGGAACCCTCTGGACTGGAGCGTGGACGACGTGGTCCAGTTCATCACCGCCACCGACTGCGCGTCGCTGGCGAGCATCTTCAGAGAGCAGGTATCACATGCAGTACCGCTAACAGCTAGCATCATAGCTAATGTAGACTAACATATTAAGCTAACAATCTAGAGTGAAACGTTGCAAACCCATCACCAGGACAAACTTCTCTGGATTCACTTTCAATTGCCCTAAACTTCTGGGAAAACACTTAGGAGCCATGCTAAAGCTAACACGATAATGACTGACCGTTACAGAATCAGAGATGGGCGGGGCTTTTATACTGGAGCTGCAGATCATGATGGCGTGAAACTTCTGACTCAAACTGTAGTACCTCATTTAAACCTGTCGGGAGCATCACACAGACGGTTTTAGACTATAATCTCACAGACAAACCTTTTAAAAGGACCCTATCATGATTTTTTGAAGCCTTTCAGAGTGAACTATATCAATATGAGACCATATATTACCTTTGTACCCCTAAAAAATGAATTGCTTATAAAATATTAGTTATATGTCGTGAGATTTTCCCTACCCGCAAGTAAAAAGTAACAAACATCTATTTGACATAACTGGAAGATGAACGGTATTCTACATCTCAAATAAAAGTTTTTTTGCTGATCATAATTGGGTTACGGGGATAAATTGATTGGGGGCGGGGCTGTCAGAGCAGACTCCTCCTGGAGTCAGCGCGTTTCCAACCGCTCGTTTTCGTGGATACGGGAGGGGCTGCTGCAGACAGCGCAGGTTTGTAGAGGATTACTCTTAAATGCATGAACGAATCAAAATACCACTTTGGGGTTTTTTTATAGTGAAGAATGAACGGTAAAATGTATTTAAAACCTTAAAAAGTTGGATTTCACGGTAGGACCCCTTTAAAGCCCAATTCATAGAGGTCAACAGACAAAAAAAGTTTATTTACTGTTTGGGTATCCTTTAAGAAAGTTGGAAAATGTTTTCACCTGATATTATTCATAATTAAGTTCAAAGCGGTTGTTAAGAAAACTCTGACGACCCAGCATTCTAGCAGCATTTAAACGCATCACTTACACATAAATCTTGAAAGAAGTCTCACATCAGATTTGTCCATAAATGTGGTTTTGTGTGTTTATCAGGCGATTTGTCTGTACTTTTTAAAGATTTGTATGTGTAGTTTTTAGCTGCTGTCATTTATAACTATTTTTATTTTTTGTACATGTGAATACACGATTGCAAGTACACACTGTGTATGAGTTATAAATCAAGAATTACGCACAGAAATAAGATGAGATTAAATCTTTGATAGTTCTAAATATCTTAAAGAACTTTCCTATTACTAATTATCACTTATTTTATTAGTTAATAGTTAACTATTTCTACTTCAGTTACTTTAAATTTCATTAGAAGTTAATAAAAGAAAATAAAGGAAAATCTGATCATTTGATCATTTTTTTTAATGTATTACAACCAAAAAAAAACTAAAAAATCTGATCCGAATGTTCCGACATGACATGAATGTAGAAGTTTCTTGTCTCAAGTAACAGTAAAAGTGTCATTGGGATGTTTTACATGTCAAACTCCATCACACAAGGGGCCAAAATCCAAAACTCACTTTAGGTCGAACAGGATAAACATTTATCGAACACTCTAAAACTAAATTTATAAAACTTTTAAACCGTAACTTTTAACGTAAATATGAACTAAATGTATAGCATTACCTGCGATAATGCTTGTGTGAATGCTGTAAGCTGAAGTTGTCCACTGAAAATGTTAGCTGAAGAGGCTGAAGTTGATAGCTAAAAATACTGAAGCTAATAGCTAGCTAAAAATGTTATCAAAATGCCAAATTAGATTTTAAAAAAAACAAAGTTAGCCAAAACAGCTAGAATGTGGTTTAACCATTTAAGGCCTAAGCCTAAAAATGTCCGTCTGGACTTTTCTGCTAATTTTGACTGTGAAAGGATCAGAGAATGTCCTACAAATGTGTTCTTTTGTCTCTTTTTCCAGAAGACAATGAATTTTCAATATCTATCATCATTTTACAATTTATTTTATTTCATAGTAGTGTTAGACCAATTTAAATTGTAAAAAAACACAAAATCGAAATGTGATTTTTAGAGTTTTTAGTGAGAAAAACAGTGCAAATGTACATGAACAACAGATTTTGTTTGTTAAAAGTTTAAATTGATCCAATATAAAACAATTTACAACAACATTTCTGGATGTTTCTCTCTGAAAGTGCAAAAAACGGTGCATAAAATCTCAAATATCTACAGGCGTTTTTGGTGACACAGGGCAATTCTGTCCTCTGAGGCTCCTCAAAGGCCTTGGTGATGCTGTCAGTGACAGTCTAAGGTCCCAAACTTCCAGGAAGTGCTCTTGGTGCACAGTTTGCAGCATCAGTGGGAAAAGATTTCACCTGCTGATGGTTTTCTGTGTTTAGAGGTGGTTGGACATCTGGGATGTGTCTGGAGTTGAATCTCAGTGGATGAGGGTCTCCATCATCAGGCTCTTCCACTGTTGTTGATGTGGTGAGCAGATTAGATCTCTGACCACATCACCAGAACCTCCAGAATCCTCTTATTTTCTCCTCTTTGGTCCACCAGAATCATCAGCTCCAGCTTACAGGACACTGGAAGAAAAAATGTTTTCATTTATTGGGATATTTATTTCCTAAACAAACGTAACTATATGCTTATTTTATAAGATTAGTTATAATTCATGATTAAAAAATAAGCTAACTTACATTTGAATGATATTTCTCTCACACAGTTTGTGTTTCTGAGCAAAAACTAGCTAGTAAGTGTTTGATTCCTTCAGAAAATAACCTGGAAATGCAGCTCCACAAACGTTACCTTTTCTCGCCAAAAATGACTCCCTCCGTTGCTCCTTCGGTCTCAAAGTCTTCTCAGGACCTTCATGAAGGTTATATTTCCATGAATGGTCGTTTTTCAGACATTTTCCTTATTTTTTTCGCCGTTATACAAACTATTTTCGACCGCGCTGCACTCAGGATCTCTCCTCCGCTCCGCCTGTCTCACCGGTAAACAGAAGAGCTCCTCGCAGGCTTCTGGGTGAGATTACCGTAATGAGTCAATATTGACAATAAAGTGCAATGTCTCAGCTTTCAGAAACTGTTGGAATTTTTAAAATAGAGCGAACCGTTTAGGAATTACGGTAATTCAAAGAGCGCGTGTAAAAATGTGTCACCGGTGACACATTCGCCCTTAAAGGGTTAAGAACAGCTACACTTCAAAATAACTGAAAAAATGGAAAATAAGCCTAAAATATTCAAAACAGCTAGCATGTAGCTGAAATATTGGCTAAACTCCAAAACAGCTGAAAGACTCTTAATTAAATACCAAAATAGTCCAAAATTCCGACAGAATGGAAATTTTTAAAACTTTAAAACCATAACTTTTCAACATATTATAAATAATAAAAATGCATGAATATTATTCCAGAATAAATCAACTTAAACCTTTAATAACTTTCATAAAAATATATTTTTTTAAAATTACACAAGTTAGAAATAAGCTTAAGATGACATCGGGGCATTAATAACAATAAAATAAAATGATCTGGAGGACCGGATAGAATTACCCGGAGGGCCGGATGCGGCCCGCGGGCCTCGAGGAGGACGGATCTGTAGAAACCTGCTCCAGAGTCGTGTCTGTGTCGCCTGCAGGACATCGACGGCCAGGCTCTGCTGCTGCTGACCCTCCCCACCGTGCAGGAGTGCATGGACCTGAAGCTCGGCCCCGCCATCAAGCTGTGCCACCAGATCGAGCGCGTGAAGGTCGCCTTCTACCGGCAGTACGCCAACTGAGCGGGTCGGCCGCCTCCGACTCGGAAGGTCGGAAACGTTTTCCGGGAGAAGCACAAACCGAACATTGGAGGAACGTTTTCACGACCGCCTGAACGTCAGATTCTGCTGTTTTCAGGAGTCTTACCTGCTGCCTTTGACTCGATCGGTCCAGAAAAATGTTTTCAAAAACTATTTAACCAAATAAGGCCTAATATATTTGGAGTATTTATTGGTATCCTTATTTTAAAGGAGTAATATATGTATTTGGAAAAAAACAAAACTCCTTTTTCCTCAGAAATCAAACAGGAAATTTTTATCTGTATTGTTTTAACCCCCCCCCACCCACCAAAAAAAAAAAGATCAACCATCTGAGCTGTTTTGAGTCCATCTATGCAATCATGTTGCAGATATTTTTGATAATAAAAACACCTTTCTAATGATTTTTAACACGTTTCCTGATGATTTCCCGCTCGTTTTAATGAACTAAATAATTAAATTTAAGGGTTTTTCAATAACAAAGTCACATGTTTGCAATAAAAATCAGATTTAATTCCACAATTTCTGTAAAACGTTGAGTTTTCCTTAAATGAAGCTGGATTTCAATGAAGAAAAGAAGGAAGACCTGCTTCAGCTGCTTCCTACCGTCTTCTGTTTGTATAAAACTTAATTTCCCAGATTCTATTACATTTTTGTAATTTGTGTTTGTTCATTTAACCTCACTCCTCAGAGGACGTGATGTTTTTCTCTCCTTCCTTTTCCCATCATTCCTCTGGTTCTGATGTCCAAAACGTTTTCTCTGCTACTCCGACGCTCCTATTCTCAGAAAGCCGCTGCCTTTTACTGTTGCCCGGCAACCGTATCAACGTCCGCTTTGCATGATTTCCCCCTGTTGTGTGTGAATACAAACAGTCCCAACAGCAGAGGAGGCGTGGACCAGACCGGAGGAGCGCCGGAGAAGCTCCGAGGTCGACCCCGAAACGCCAACGGAGAGAACAACGCAAAAACAGCGGTGAAAATATGATTTACTGGTTTATTTCAAGCATTATTTGTGGACAAAACAACAAAAAATCACACAAACATGAGTCATTTTTATTTATTTATTTTGTATTTATTAATTTTCTACAAATTAAACTCATTTTTGAATTCTGAATCAAACTCAATTTATTTTTTTTTCAAATAAATCAACTGATTTTTGTTCTAAAAATATGCTAATTATTATATTTTTAAACGTATCTTCTATGTGTCAAATTTGTGTATTTATTTCCTTTAAATCATCATTTTTTCGTTTAAATAATATAAATCAACTTTATTTTCTATAAACTACTTTTTACATTTATAAATCTCTATATTTATTCATTTATTTTCTATATTTTAGATCAGGGGTCACCGACCTTTTTGAATCTACTTCACATTACTGAATCATATGAAGGGCTACCAGTTTGAAATAACACATTTTCTCAGTTTTCCTTTAGTTCTACATTATTAATAATGAATAATAATAATTCTCCTCTGTGAAGACGCTCATTTCTCACCATAATTATCAACAATAACAACAAGCTGGTAAACAAATATCAATATTCAGAACTTTATTAATCTCAACAGATCTTGTCACATTTTGAGTTAATGATCCAAATACAATGTTTTTAACAAAATCATAACTATTATTAATGAATTATTAATTATTAATAATAAATTATAACTGTTTTTAGTGGATCTACGCTCCTAAAACGCTTTAATTCAGACAAGAATCTGCTCATGGTGCGTTCACTGACCTCTGGACATAAGCCAACCCAAACAGCCACTCAGTTCGCTACAAACTTTATCATTTTTATACAATCCGCAGCAAAACAAATCAGTTTTTCGGGAAAACGTCGACACTATTTAATCAATCGATTATATACGGATCAGTACCGGTGTTCTATGTTTTCTCTGATAAACTGCTTCGTTTTACTGCCGATATCCGGTGGTCAGTGAACGCACCATGCAGAAACTCAGCAGTCCTGGTTTCTGTTTCTATACATGAAACGTAAACGAAATTTTAGGAATTTGGAAAAAACACAGTGTCTCAATGACATAATGATGCGATAAAACACAAACCAACTCGCGCGATAAGTCCTTAATAACCGTGACGCTGTGGGATCGCTCGTGGCGCCCGCTGTGCTGCACTCGGACAGACACTTCAGAAGCGCATTTAATTAGAAAAAAGTCAATTTCCATGACAGTTTTGTGAAAAATGTCCATTCAGACGCCCCCAAAACCAGCTCCTCTAAGCGCAAAAACTTTTTTCCAAAAAAATGCAAGTTTTGTTGTTTTTTTTTTTTTAAATTGTGTTTCTATTAAAATTAACTAATTATCAAAAAACTAATTCGTGAAATTTCAGAGTTAATGGGAAAGCAGCTGGAGTTTGGGGAGAATAATGGTTCACTCAGGCGTTTGAGGAGCGCAGAATTGACCAAAAACAACTTTTGTGTTTTCTTCTATTGTTTTTGTTGTTAACCACAAAATAAAGAATCTTAAAACAGGTGAAGTCTCGGAGAGAAGGGGACGCTTCATTCTTTGGTGTTGATTATCTCGTTATAACGAGACAACGATAAAAAAAATAAAATAAAAAGTGGGATAGGTCTTTTTTGGCTTCAGCAATAATGAACATATATTATTAAGATGTTTTCATTTTAATTATTCGTAAAGACAAGTGTGATTAAAAAAAAAATGCATCACAGTAAAATGTCATTTTCAAGTGAGTTGTGCTGTTTTTAGAAGAGACCTGCGGGTGACTTGAGGGCGACCTGGCACCCGCGGCTACCGTGTTGGTGACCCCTGGTTTAGACTCATTTTTATTCATTTAATTTCTATAAAACAAACTCTTTTAAAAAATTATTTTCTACAAATAAACTCATTTTCACTTTTTAAATGTATCTTCTGTAAGTCAAACTTGATTATTTATTTTTATGAAGGAAACTCATTTTTATTTATTTATTTTCTATTAATAATTTTTTTTTTTTTACATTTTAATGTATTTCTTAATAAATCAAATTGATATATTTTTTTTTTTTTTTACGAACTAATTTTCACATTTTTTCATCTTCTTTACATCCAACTTATTTATTTTATTTCAATTAAAATTAACATATTAAAATATTTATTTTTTATTTAAAAACCTATTTTTTTTTACATGTTTTATGTAATTTTCATCAATAAAACTATTTTTTAATCTATTTTAAATTTTAAATATTTAAATCATCTTCTATATTCTCCATATTTTTTTCTATACATCCAATTAGTTTTTTTTTTTAAAGTAAAGTTAAGCATTAATTATTAAAAAATGAAGGACAAATAACCAAAATGTCATAAAATGATAAACAGTGTAATTATTTATAATCATAAGACGACGTAAACAGATTAAATCTGGTTTATTCAGATTTTTAAAGTCCAGATGCTGAAGACTTCCAGACTTAAACTTTTAGAGGAGAAAACACACCTGCCCCTTCAAAATAAATAAATAAATATTTAAAAATTAAATAAATAATTCTTAGCTTTAAAGTGCTGCTTCACACAAATAAAATATTTTTAGATCTAAAAATGTTTAATTTTGTTTGTTGGGTTTTAAATCAAATGACAAAATCTTTCAAATCACAAACCAGAACATTAAAGGGTTTAAATATGTTATCTCTCCACATATCAGATTTAAAATTATTCTTATTTTCTGGTTTAAAAAAAAAACAGCTTAAACAGAATTTAAATGTTAAATTCAAATTTAATGTGTACAAAGTTATAAAAGATTTTGGTGAAATTTAAGGATGATAAATGAGGAGGTTTAGCATTTAGAAAAAACTACAATATTAAGGGTAAAAACGTCATATAAATACTGATTTATTAATTATTTTATTATGAAAAACTAACAGCAGGACTAGAAACATCATCAGTCATTCTGGGTCTATAAAAAGCATCAGTTATAAATCGTCTCTGATTCATTTTCTGTCCAGAATCGTCCTCGACTGTCATCAACGTTTCTCACTAAATCACATTTGAGTCTGAATAAAAGATCAAACGGATTTCTTTGAAGGAAAAGCTAAAAATGGTTTCTTTTTAGCCACTTTATTATCATCTCTGTGTTCTGCAGAACACGAGTGAAGTTCTGCTGAACCGGAAAATCAGAAACGTCGAATTATGTGACGAATGTTTCGGTCAAAGTTCCTGTGATTCGTTATTTAAATGCAACATTTTTAACATCTCAGTTTATAAAACTAAAAAAGATTATAAATGGATTCAACCGATGCGTGAGAATCAAACCTGGATTTTGATCAGGTGAAAGCTGATTGGTTGAACACAAACCACGAAGAAGAAAAGCTGCAGGTTTTTCTGGGCCGGATCAAATAGAACAAAAAGAAAGTTTTATAAAGTTTGAGATTTATGCAATATTCTATAATCTTTGAAGATCGGTAAGAACACTTTAAACAAGTTAAAGTCCCATCAGCTGTCACTCACCTCGGTGTGAGGGGTGAGCTGCAGACACAGCTGCACTCTGGAACCATTTGTTCCTTTAAACCCCCCAATCCAACCCCTTAATGCTGAGTCGATCAGGGAGGCGTCCAGTTTCAGGTTGGACGCTCTACCACAAGGCCACTGAGCTGGTAACGAGCGCAACTTGAAGCGAGTTTTCAGGCGATTTTGTTAGAAAATTCAAGATGGCGGCGTCTTCTCGAGGTCAAAGGTCAACGAAACTTTTGGATTTTCTATTTGCTAACCCCATCCACGATCCTAACACGTTCCTATCCTGTGTTATATTATTTTTTCTATATATTATTTTTACATATCTATATATTGTTTTTTTTCTTTTCAGCTCTAACGATTCACCGTTTAATTTAAATTAACAGGAGAACGCCACTTTTGCGAATTTGCGATTAAAATCTACAAATTCTAACATTTTTTCCACCGTATCTTCCCTATGAGCTTCTGGAAGTTAGAAGACGATTAATAAAAATCCCGCGGACGAGTTTTTGTTTTTCCCTAAAAATCAAGATGGCGGCCTCTTCCCGAGGTCAAAGGTCAACAATACTGCGGTGGTTGCGGACTCACGCTGGCGGCACGAGTCTCCGAGAAATGTTTCCTTCTGCCATATTGTGACAAAATGGCCGCCAAGCCGTTGGTCGTGTGGCCATCCCATAATAGTTTCAAAACTTCCTGTGGATATCCCAAACAAGTGTGTCGATTTACGTTGATGGTGAAAATACTTCACTGCTGTTGTTGCATATCGGCGCAAAGCTGCTTCTCTTGGCCGTCACAATCCACTGGAATCTTTTAAAACTATTCTTTTCTCAGAATTCTTTTTGGGCTCAATAAAAAATAATTTAAAAATTTCACAAAAATCAGTAAAAAAAATGTTTTTTGTACTTTAAATGGATTGAATTTTGTCATTTTCTCCTCAGAAATGTAAATTATTCCTGATTTATCGATCTCAACAGACAGAAAAGGAATTCTTAAAATACTAACTTTAATTTAATATAAACCACCCGTAAGGCTGTTCCACGGGCAGATTTATTTAAACATTTGTAGACGTGGGGGAGGAGAGGTGTTTGATAAACTATGAGCGGAGCTCCGCCACCGTTCCCATCACCTGCTGACATTAAATCTAGGTCAGACGCTGAGCCAGAGAGACGGAACGATCCGACGTGATGAAGATGAGACCTGATCTGTCGGCTCTCCGACCGTCTGAACACGCCGTTTGATGGCGCTTTTTTTTTTTTTTTTGTCGTCTTCTGACACCGGTTCTTCCCGACTGAGAAGGTGTGAATGTGTGAGGCTGAACATCATTTAATGAAGTCGACAGTCGGAGCACCATTTAATAAAACCAGTTAAATCTAAGATTATAATGAATTAACCTCAAACTAAGACTTATTCAAATGTGCCTCAATGTCTTTACATTTTAACTATAAATGTGATTATTATAGATTTCCTTTAACTTTCCTTTAAATTACTTTTTTTTTTAATTAATTTTGAGCAAACTCATTTAGTCTTTCATAATTAACCTTAAACACAGTATAAAGTAAATGTAAGCAAATCTAAACATTACTGACAGTAGTATAATGAATGAATTTGTTCCAGTTTGAACATTTATACAAACAGAAAAAGATCTTTGAGCAAAAAATGTATTAAAATATTTTAACTTTCTATTATCTATCGTGAATAGGATTTATCGAAATAATAGTATTTTAAAAAAACAATTTCGTTTGATGGACTTTGGTAAATTGAATCGAATTTATATATTTAAGAAGTGATCTGTGTTAAAAAAAATAATTTACAAGAAATTAGAAAAATGAAAGATTTTTAAACAATTCTTAGAATATCAAACTAATATTAACTATATTAAAAACAAATATGTAAAAAGTACAAATGACTGCAAATATTGAAATTTTGTCATGTAAAATAACAAAAAAATTACAAAAAAAGACTTAAATTAGTGAAACTATGTGGTGGCAGTATCATGGTATGGGCTTGTTTGGCAGACAAAATAGAAGCTTAAATGATGAAAAGATGTAAAGAATAACTTTAAACTAAGATTAGCTTGAAAAATCAACAATTTTTTTTTAAGGTTTAGAAAAACACAAAGTTAACTTACAAGTGTTTTAAATCTGATTATCTTTTTTCTTCCGTCTGCTTTTAGAGTGTGTCGCTGATATTCCTCCTATTTTTTTCTAACTTCATTTTTGGTGGTTTTCTATCACATTTTCTTTAATTTCCTCTAACTTTACGCTAAATGTAGTGAGTTTAAGTTCTTGAAGAAACACAATATTTGTTCACATCCCAGAGAAACTAAATTAATCCTGAGTATTTTAAAGCAATTTCCACTTTTTCTTCATTTATTTATCAGTTTCGTCCCACTGTAGTTAGTCAGATTTATATTTACACCTGAGGTTTAAATATCCTTTTTGTTTTGCCTCCATGAAGATTAAATTTTAATATAAATATTTAGCAAATCTGACATTTTAAGTGTTTTTTTAAGAGGGTGTTCTTGATGGTTTTTCTCATTTTGTTGGCTTTGTTTCTGACCTTTCTCTTCTTTAAAAACATTTCCCTTCAGGTGATTTTTTTCATAGTCGGTTGGTTTGTTTGTTTCAAACGTTTCAGATTTTAGTCTTTTAGGGGTTTTTTTCTTTCTAAAAAAAACAAAAAAGCAACCGTTTGTTGTTATCTGGGGTCATTTTGATCTGAACTCTGAAGCCTTAAAAGATCCAAACTGTTTGAAAACCAGGATTTACATTGAAAAAAAACAAAAAAAAAACCTCAAAGACTCACCAAATTGTAGACACACCTGGCACCAATTTGTGGAAAAGGGTATTGACTCCTCCCCCTTTCAAAGAACCAATGACATCACAACGTCATAAAAATGAATCTCTTATGGGGCTCAATATTTTTTTTTCCCCAGAATCCACTAACAAACCCAAAACACACTTATTAGGGATATCCATTGGAAATTATTATGGGATGGCCCAAGGACATTTTTTAGCAAAGTAGAACAATTTCGGTAAACAAAATCTTTTGTTTGAGCGATCTTCACAAAATTTTACACACCCGGGTTATTTCTACAATCAAAGTTTCGCTGACCTACCAAAATAAAACCCCTATTTTTACCAGTTACGACTTTAAACGCCTCCTAGATAGGGATGTAGGAAAAAATCGATTTGCCGATATATCGCGATACTTATTTGGCGATACGATCTAATTAAATTGCTAATATGCTGATTTTTAATTACTTTTTTATGGGCGTCCTTCAGCGTTTTACTTTTATTTTGCCTATACTAAAAAATATTTTATTGTGGAATTCAGACAATGTTCCCTTTAAGAACAAATATTTGTTAATATACCAAAATAAAAGCACCATGAATTTGCTTGTATATGAGTCGCACTGCATTGTGTTCATTATATGAATTAAATTTGACCACATTATTACAATAGATCAATATTTATTTTCTTAAGTCATATTCTTTAAAAAAAACAAAAAACAAAAAAAGAGTTAAAAATGGTTCCGGTACAGTCTTGGGAAATATCGTGATACATATCGCATCGTGAGCTCGATATCGCGATATGTATCGTATTGCCAAACTCTGCCAATACGCACCCCTACATCTTGGGGGTTTGATCAATCGCATTGTAACTCGTTAAGCATCATTGGCAAAAAAATGTTGTTTATAAAGTTTGTAGCTTTTTAGCGGCGTTACCGTGGCGATCTTCCAAACATGCTGCTTTTTTCTCTGTTAATCGAACAATTTTTACCAGACTATTATGAATCATGAATCGTTGTCTCAAGATGAGCAAAATTAGATGACATACACTATAAACATATTAGGAATGTGGGCGTGGCTAACAAAAAACCTCCGTTGCCAAGGAAATCCAAAAATGTATTTTCACCAATTTTTCTAAAAATGACATCAACGTGTTCGTCACCTTCAGGCGACCAAAAAGTAAAATGGTTGCTATGGAGATAAAACCAACTGAAAAGTCGCCATTTTGGAAAAAAGCAGTCTTGAATTTATCACAGGTAGCTCCGACTGGGGATCTATATGTCTCTATAGAATCCGTCATTTTGCAGTTTGACTTTTCTGCTTCAGGATCTCCTACGTGATGCTCGCCTGACAGCAAACGGACTCGATTATCGCCTGAAGGGCGCCGATCCTAACCATCCGTCTACGTGACCGAGCCGGTTTCTCCATTATTCATTGGTCACCTGGACCGCCTGTGGGACTCCCCATCTGCTCCGGCTCGTCTCCATACGCCTCCCATCCTACACGAGGAGAAACACAGATGTGCAGGAGAGCAGGTTCACCTCCTCCTCCCGTCTTTATCGCTCCTTCCAAAGATAATGATCTCATGTGAGGGGACGGATGAAACCATGAAGATGGAAATAAACTTCTGCTCTGCAGAGAGCAGAACACGGCGGGTCGCTGTGAGAGGAAGTGTTGTGGGCAGAAGGGGGATTTCAAAAGAAAGATAAAGATGATCTGTGTGAATTTACATGCCCACATGGAAAACCAGAGACATAATTCCAATTTTATTTTCCATTCTGATTTATTCTTTGTTAAAGCACCTTTAGATGAGCATGCAAATAAAAAAATAAAACAAATTTTTTCTCTGTTGCATCATCATTTACCTTTGATAATAAGCAGTTCTGAACTGAACACTTATTTTTAGTCAGCATGCTGATGCTAGCGTTAGCATGCTCTTTTTAGTGTTGATATGCTATTTATAGCGTTAGCAATGGGAAACTGTATATGTCATTTTTTTATCTTAGTAAAGAAGTTATGACAGTTTATAAATAGAGTTCTGAAAAACTGTGAAATCAACAAGCATATCTGATCTATTACCTTATTTTACTGTATGTCAGTATTAGTCAAGTTCATCCTTTTTTATTGTGTCTCTGTTTGAAAATTGGCTGATGACTTATTAAGATTGAAGGTGACTTAAAAAAAAAATCATAGCATTACCATGTTATTTACAGTGTTAGCATGATATTTTAACTGTTAGCATATTATTTAGAGCATTAGCATGCTATTTTTTAGCATTGACATACTATTTTTAGGGATGGGATGGTATTTTTTTTAGCATGAACATGCTATTTATTGTATTAGCATGCTATTTTAAGTGTTAACATAGTAATTTAACTGTTAGCATGTCATTTAGAGCATTAGAATGCTATTTTTTTTAGCATTGACATGATATTTTTAGTGTTAGCATACTATTTTAAGTGTTAACATACTATTTTAACTCTTAGCATATTATTTAGAGAACTAGCATGCTATTTTTTTTTAGCGTTGACATTTTTAGTTTAGGGATGTTATTTTTTTTAGCATTAGCATGTTATTTTTTTCCTGTTAGCATGCCTTTTTTAGTGTTTGCATGCTTTTTACACCATTATCATGCTATTCTTAGCATTGACATGTTATTCATAGCATTAAAATTTAATTTTTTTCTTTCCAATGCTTTTCTTTTTAGCATTGATATAATTTTTTTTATGTTAGCTCGTTAATGCTAGTGCTAGTATGCTATTCTGGTGTTAGTGGGGTATTTTTAGTGTTAGTAAAACCTTTTTTTAGCATTAGGATGTTATTTTAATGTTCCTTTGTCAGTGCTATTACACCAATTTTGCGTTGAAATGCTATTTTTGGTTTTAGAAATGTATTTTTTAGTGTTAGCATACAATGTTTAATGTTAGCACGTTAATGCTAGTGCTAGCATACTACTTTGGTGTTAGCGTGCAATTTATATCATTAGAATGCTGTTTTTTTAGTGTTAGCATGTTGTTGCTAGCATGCTAATGATGGTGATAGTGTGCTATGTCCAAAAAGTGGCAATTTTAAGGATTTTATTTTTTTGTTAATTGTTTTTACATCTCTATAAATGTTTAAATGCAAGAAATTAAATAACAAAAAAATGTTTTTTCTTAAATATAACATTTCACTGGGACTCAAGTTTAAGTATAACTTTAGTTTTATGCTTTTACTGGTTTGCAGGTTTTGCTCATACATTTTCTGACCAACAGTTTCTCATTTTTGTCAGTAAAATCATCCGGTGACTGAAGTGAGCGCTAGCAGAGGAACATTGAATGATTCTGTCAGGTTTCTAAGCTTCAGAAGGAACTGCAGAACGTCCCGTCTCACGTCAGCCGGAGGAGCTCGACACGCGAGAGCCGCTCCGGTCAGAGGTCCAGCTCCTCTTTCCTTCTAACCTCGTCAGAGAAATTCAAAACTCAGAATATTCAAAGCAGAGACGTCAGCGTGGGTGACGACTGGGAGCGTGGAAGAACCGAGTCCTGGAGGACAAAACTCAGCTGCTTCTTTAAAATGAAGGCGCTCTAAGGTCAAAATTTCATGACTTTCATGATAAAAAAACAAACAAACTCATATTTAAGATTTTTTTTAATGTAAAAAAATTATTTTATTTATTTATTTTTATTTTTATTTTTTTTAATTATTTTTTTTCATTTATTGCAACTTGTCTTAAGATTTTTATCCTGGTTTTGAAATGATCAAAAATTGTTTTTTAAATTTTATTTTTTAATGATTGATCCCTTTTACTTAAATAACCAGAAATTTAGGTATTTTTCATGCCGTTACCCTTTAGAATGTCTATTTATTTATGTGAAATTTTGAACATTTGGTAACAAGAATAACATAAAATATGATTTTACACACAGTTATGGACCAAATTTCTTAAATTTTTACATGAAGTTACTTTTTATATACTGGAAATAACATAAAACATAATAAGATGATGTAAGCAGCATCTCCTGTTGAGAAATATATCTTCTGTATAGATTTAAACAAAAAGTGAAATTTCCAAGTGTTTAATCATGGTTGCAAAAATACTCCTAATTTCTTAAAAAGCACTAAAATGTTTCCTATGATTACTGTTCAGCTTTTTGTCTGTTTGTCTTCAGAAAAGTTCATAAAAAGCTGTTGCTAAAAAAAATAAATAAATAATCTTTGTACTGATTATTTTATTCACTAAATAAACTTGCTTTAATTTTAAAAAGTGTTATTTTTTTAAGTTTAAAATGTTTTTAAATCGTTTTTAAAGCATATCCGTTATGCTTAAATGGTGTGTTTTTGAAAATAGTTCTGTATTTCAGGAGAATTGTTCATTTTTTTAGGCGAAATCACCGACAAACAGCTTTTCTTTTTAATATTTGACAAATCTTAAATGCATAAACTGTTTTGTGATTTGGGTATTTTTGCAGATAGCTGTGTAAAATTGGACTTTTTCTTGTTTGCAATAAAAACTGAAATGTCCTGCGTACGTTGGTATAAAATCCTCTCATTTAAAGTGTTTTTTTTTTACCAGTTTAATAGAAAAAAACACATTAACTGAACTGGTTTTTGTTTCAATTCTTTTACTAAGAACCAATGTCTTTTAATTGATCAAAATATCTTTAAAATTATTATTTTTTTGCCTCAGAAATCCTCACAAATGCAATTTTGAGCTTAATGTTCTTTCTGAAAAAAGCCTCAAAAACATGTTAAAAGCGCCTAAAACAAAGTGTTTCGAAAGCTTTTGCAGGACTAAATCAAGATGTTTGAGTTTCTCATCATCGCAGACGAAATGACTGAGTCAGAACGCCGCTTTTACAGGAAAAGCAACAGAAAAAGGATATTTGAGCCTTTAGGGAAATCAAGATGAGAATAAATGTCCTGCAGTTTTTGTCAAGAATCTCTACTAAAAAAAAAACAAACCTGAACTTATTTAACTTTATATTTCTGTAATTTTTGCATTTTCTGCAGAGAATAATTCCGTCTAAACTCCTGAATGCTTCACAGAAATAAAAGCGGCTTCCTGTCTTTGATCATTTACATGTAATTTCAAACTTTGACTCATTTCTCCAAACCAGCAGTCAAATGTTGCGGTCGTCTTTTTTTTTTTTCTTGCAGCCGTGAAGCTGACTCATTTCCTGCTGCTTTGCTCTGTAACACCAACCGCCGCCGCCGCCGCCGCCGCTGTGTTCTCTGAGCGCTCTACAGCTGCAAAACAAACTCTGACTTTAGTTAGACTTTTTTATTGTTTATTTATAAAAAATAAAATGTGGTGCATCTTTGTCAATGTTCTATGAGATAAATGGAAGGAGGAAGAGGAGGAGGAGAAGGATGAAGGGGGGATGCTGCAGCTGGTTGGCTGCTGGGCTGGTTTCCATAGCAACATGCAAAAAATAAGAACTCAGGCCCGTATCGATGCTCGGAACAAAAGAATTTATTTATTTTTGCTTCCTTTGCTTTTCTGGAGTCTCTTAAAAAAAAAAAAAAAAAAAAACTGGAGTTAAATTGAGGTTTTTAATAAAAATAGCTGATAGATGCAGATCCTGTCTGTGTGGGGGAGATGAATGCGCTGCATCTTCAGCTGCGACTGAGGATTAATTTCACTCCAGGCGTGAGAAAAGCCGCTGAAGGACTTAAGAGGTTTGGTTGATAGACGCTTAAAAAAAAAAAAAAAAAAAAAGGTGGAAATGATTTTAAGCGTGGAATCATCTGTGCAGACCGTTTCCTCTCTGTGACTAAAGATTTCATCATTAAAACTGACAACTTGACATTTTTTAGATAATTTTTGCTTCAAATTGGGGCAGCTTCAAAATATTATTTCACTTAAGTGGAAGCTTTAGTTAGAATAAACAGTGGGCCCAGGATGGAACCCAGAGGACTCCCTGCCAAAAAAGTGAGGCGCTCATGCACAACTACACTAAACATTAAAACGTTCTGTTTTACTCAAAGAAGAAGAAACACAAATTAACAATCTATTTGGAGATGGAGAATTATTTTCTCTGCAAACTCCCTCATCTCTAGGTTTTGTAAGCTCTGAGGATACTCGCAGATGATTGGATGCCCTCACACCGGAACTCAACTTAACCGATAAAAGTGATCCTAAGGTTCCCTTATCCTCTCCTGCTTCTCATTCTTCAACAACAAATGTCTTAGAAAACCATGAAAAGCATCAAAGTAACAAGTAATTGGAAAAAAAAAGCTGTAATTAAACAATCTATAAAAGGAAATCTGTATGAACAAAGTTGATTAAAAAATAAGAAAAGCTTATGTAAAAAATATGTGAAGCTTTTATGGAAATTAAATCCTTCAATTTTGATCTCCCTTAAAGGGGCCCTACCGTGAAAATTCTACTTTTTGAGGTTTTAAATGCATTTAAAGGCATTTTTTTTTAAATCCTCTAAAAACCTGCACATTCTGCAGCAGCCCCTCCCATACCCACGAAAACGAGCGGTTGGAAACGTGCTGACATAAGATCGATGCCAACGGCTCCCTCAAGGAAGAGTGTGTGCTGCAAGCTCCGCCCCCAGACTACAACGAACACACCCACCTTCTCGTAGAGCTGTAGCAGGAGATAAGTACCTTCCTGTACCAGAACCGCTCCCGGACCCATTTTTTTAAATGTAGTCGTCGGTTCAGTCCGAATATGAAACGAACCGTAAGCTACGGTGGCCGGGAAGTGCAAAACAATAATACATTTACCCAAACACTTTTACAAGTTTATCAAAAAACACATTTTACACAATTTATAATAACAGCAACATTTACAAGTTCATTAAACACTTTTACAAATTTAATAAAAACACCAAATTATAACACAGTTCATTAAAAACACTTTTACAAATATATAAAAACAGAACACTTTACAAGTTCATTAAAACACTTTTACACAAATTTCAAGTTTAAAAACACAATTTACAAGTTCATTCAAACACTTTTACAAATATATACAAAACACATTTAAAAGTTTATTCAAACGTTTTAAAATTCACATTTAAAAAACATTTTATTTAAAATTTATATAAAAACACTTTTACAAATTCATTTACAGATTTACAAGTTTATTAAAACACTTTTACAAATATATAAAAACACATTTACAAGTTTATTAAAACACTTTTATAAATATATAAAAACACATTTACAAGTTCATTAAAACACTTTTACAAATTTATAAAAACACATTTACAAGTTCATTAAAACACTTTTACAAATTTATAAAAACACATTTACAAGTTCATCAAAACACTTTTACAAATATATAAAAACACATTTACAAGTTTATTCAAACGCTTTTACAAGTTCATTAAAACGCTTTTATAAATATATAAAAACACTTTTACAAATTCATAAAAACACATTTACAAGTTTATTAAAACACTTTTACAAATATATAAAAACACATTTACAAGTTTATTAAAACACTTTTATAAATATATAAAAACACATTTACAAGTTCATTAAAACACTTTTACAAATTTATAAAAACACATTTACAAGTTTATTAAAACACTTTTACAAATTTATAAAAACACATTTACAAGTTTATTAAAACACTTTTACAAATTTATAAAAACACATTTACAAGTATTAAAACACTTTTACAAATATATAAAAACATTTACAAGTTTATTAAAACTTTTACAAATATATAAAAACACATTTACAAGTTTATTAAAACACTTTTACAAATATATAAAAACACATTTACAAGTTTATTAAAACACTTTTACAAATTTATAAAAACACATTTACAAGTTTATTAAAACGCTTTTATAAATATATAAAAACACATTTACAAGTTTATTAAAACACTTTCACAAATATATAAAAACACATTTACAAGTTTATTAAAACACTTCTACAAATATATAAAAACACATTTACAAGTTCATTAAAACACTTTTACAAATATATAAAAACACATTTACAAGTTCATTAAAACACTTTTACAAATATATAAAAACACATTTACAAGTTTATTAAAACGCTTTTACAAATTTATAAAAACACATTTACAAGTTTATTAAAACACTTTTACAAACATATAAAAACACATTTACAAGTTTATTAAAACACTTTTACAAATTTATAAAAACACATTTACAAGTTCATTAAAACACTTTTACAAATTTATAAAAACACATTTACAAGTTCATCAAAACACTTTTACAAATATATAAAAACACATTTACAAGTTTATTCAAACGCTTTTACAAGTTCATTAAAACGCTTTTATAAATATATAAAAACACTTTTACAAATTCATAAAAACACATTTACAAGTTTATTAAAACACTTTTACAAATATATAAAAACACATTTACAAGTTTATTAAAACACTTTTATAAATATATAAAAACACATTTACAAGTTCATTAAAACACTTTTACAAATTTATAAAAACACATTTACAAGTTTATTAAAACACTTTTACAAATTTATAAAAACACATTTACAAGTTTATTAAAACACTTTTACAAATTTATAAAAACACATTTACAAGTATTAAAACACTTTTACAAATATATAAAAACACATTTACAAGTTTATTAAAACACTTTTACAAATATATAAAAACACATTTACAAGTTTATTAAAACACTTTTACAAATATATAAAAACACATTTACAAGTTTATTAAAACACTTTTACAAATTTATAAAAACACATTTACAAGTTTATTAAAACGCTTTTATAAATATATAAAAACACATTTACAAGTTTATTAAAACACTTTCACAAATATATAAAAACACATTTACAAGTTTATTAAAACACTTCTACAAATATATAAAAACACATTTACAAGTTCATTAAAACACTTTTACAAATATATAAAAACACATTTACAAGTTCATTAAAACACTTTTACAAATATATAAAAACACATTTACAAGTTTATTAAAACGCTTTTACAAATTTATAAAAACACATTTACAAGTTTATTAAAACACTTTTACAAACATATAAAAACACATTTACAAGTTTATTAAAACACTTTTACAAATTTATAAAAACACATTTACAAGTTCATTAAAACACTTTTACAAATTTATAAAAACACATTTACAAGTTCATCAAAACACTTTTACAAATATATAAAAACACATTTACAAGTTTATTAAAACGCTTTTACAAATTTATAAAAACACATTTACAAGTTTATTAAAACACTTTTACAAATATATAAAAACACATTTACAAGTTCATAAACCTCAACGATGAGACACAGAAACTCATTAAAATGAGGTCGGATGAATTAATGCTCAATAAAACAACTTTTAACATGATCCACATTGATTCTACAGACGTGTCTTTTAGCTGTGCACTAGGGGTGTGACAAAATATCGTTTGTGATATATATAGAGCTATTTTTTGTCCTGCGATTGATTCTTATATTTTTATTTGAAGAGGCTGTTGCGCTGATGGAACTATTGATCAGGTGGGCGCGCTGTGTCGGACATTTTATGACAATGCACATGCTTCATTCAGGAAAAAGTGGCGGGAGATCCAGGCTCGGTATCGCGTGTAAATCATGTCTACCTGTGTGCAGGTATCGTCCATCTGTAGAAGAGTCAGCTGGTAAGAAGTGAGTTTGTCTGACTTTAATCGCTTATTTCCTGTTTGATCTGCTGTGGGAACTTCGCAATTGTTTGTGTGAATTTTCGGTTTCAAGCACTTTGACGTTTAACCTGCTGGTGTAACTTTGGTAAATTTATAATGTAGCCTAAGGTTTTCAAATGAGCGTAATTACCTTTTTTATGTTAATTTGAAGTAATTCTTACATAAAAATAGGTTTGATGTATGAACTTAAATAAAAATGTAATTAAAATAAAGTACAAGAATTCACTGTAAAATAGGGAAGTTGCTAGTTAATTGAAGAACTTAAAATTGTATAAATTATTATTGATTGAAGTTATTTATTGCTATTCTGTAATAGAATTCGAATTTGTAAATATTTATTGCCATTATTATGTGTTTTAAGGTTTTATCTATTGACTGACCAAATACAAAATAAATAAAGATTGGAGAAATAATCTCAAGTGGGAGCTTGAGTTGATCAGTTTTCAATTTTGGATGATCAGGACTTTTAAAATGTGGGAAAAGTGCAAGAAAAATTAGGAAACACTTGATAGAGGCTGTAAAACTTTATATTCATCATCGTTTGAAGGTTGATAACTGTCAACAATTTGAATTATTTGATTTTTGTTCTGTTGCTAACAGTAATTCTGTGGCATTGATGATCATGTTTACTATTGTTGACAAATAATTCTAATTCAATTGGTGTTGATGCTCGTCAATGACATAGTATGACTGATTTCAGTAATGTTGCATAAAATAAGACAAGTTGTTTATTATGATTGTGTTTAATCTAAAAAAAATAAATGAATAAATACATTTTCCCCAAAAATAAAAGTGTTTTTCTATATAATGTTAGTATTAGAGATGATTTTTACCAAGTATTGTGATATTATTGGAATCGTGAGCCATGTATTGCGTATCGTATCGTATCGTGAGGTCCCCAGTGGCTCCCAGCCATAGTGTGTTCCTGTAGCGTCTCCAGAAACCGTCACGCATGATTCCTCCGCGGTACCAAACCGTGTCGGATCCGTCCTTCATACTGACGCTCAAAATCCATCAGAAAAATAAAAAGTTTGAAAAAAGGAAAAATCCAGACAAGATTTTTCATTCTTCTTTCTTATAGTTTTGTTTTATAAATTCTGCTCACGCTGGGGAGGAGGGTTCAAGGATGAGGTCGTAAAATGGGCGGGACCAACAAGGCGGAGCCCAGAAATCAGGTCGTTTTATTTTCGGTTATTAAAACGTGCCACAAAAAAGACAGATATTTCATAAAAAATTAGTTTTTTAGTGTTCCAGAGGTAATGAATGATCATTTATATGGATATAGTTTACTCTGAAATACTGAAGAAAATGATCTCATGGCCCTTTAAGGAGAGATCAAACAGCGGAAGAAAATCTTCTTCAATATTTTTCCAACATCTTTTTTTTCGTTTGAATAAAGAAAAACTTCAATTTTGACTCCCATAATGAAAAAAGCCACAAAAATGTGTTAAAAGCAGCATTTTAAAGGGAGTGACTCTTTAAGTGACCTGATACTGAATGAAAAATGTGTGTGTTTAGAATCATTTGGGTTAAAAATAAATAAAAAAAACCTGAATGGATCCAAAGTGGAGCTGAGAGGAAAGTTCCAGAAAGAATGAAAACAAACATTGTGTGTTATCCTTAGTTATATTTGTTTAGTTTTTATCTAAAAATATGTATCTGGAGTCGTGACGTTTTTTCCAGAAGAGCTTTAAACGCATCATTTCATTAAAGAAAAATGAATTTCAAATCAAGGGCTTCACATGTCGAACTATCTAAACCAGAGGTGTCAAACTCATTTTGGTTGGGGGGCCGCATTCAACCCGTCTGATCTCAAGTGGGCCGGACCAGAAACATAACAGCAAAATAACCTTTGTTTAACGTGTTATCTTTAGCTTTATTTTTGTTTTATTTCTTAGTTGCAAAAACTGTTTCAAACAACCTAATAGTCTAATCATTTATTATTACATTTTCATTCACTGAGTCCAAAGTATTTCAAATAAAATGGATTTCACTAAGTAAAAAAAAAAAAGAAAAAAGGTTTATTTAATTTTATACAGACTGAATGTTTTACATCTGACATTAAAGTAATCCCGATAGTAAACTAAAGAGGGGGCTACGGAAAAAACAAAAATGTTTGAATCAATGAAAAATCAAACTAAATGAACGTCTGGAACCGCCGGACGTCCTCAGACGTCCTGCTGTGCAGCTGTGAGATCAACGTGATAAAATTAACGTTTTTATCTTCTGGAACTGATATTTTATTGAATTAAAGGCTAAATATGGCCTTTATTTGTAGTCTTTGGACAAAAACAATCTTTGATTTTAATAAATAAGGCGGAAGACGAACTTTGATCAGACTGCTGCAATGCAGGTCAGCTCACCTGCGGTGGGGGGCGGAGCCAACCAGAGCTGTCCGGTATTAGAAACCCCACGAGGCGGAATGTGATCTTAATTTTGCTTTGGCTTTGAGTTTTCTACAACATCAACAACCACCTGTGTTGTCAAAAAATCAAGAAAATTCTGTTTCTCTCCGAAAGTCCCGCCCGCCGCTGTTACGAGAGGCGAGCAACAGAGCAGACAGACACGCCCCCACCTGAGAGCAGCTGAACTGATCTGAAGTCCAGCTGATCAAACTTCTCCCTAAAACTTTTTTATTATTCCTCACAAACTCAACAGGCAAAGCTTATGATGAAAAAAAGTAAAAGAAAAGAGAGAAACATAGATTTCCATGAAACATCAAATGGACAGCAGAGCTCTTAGGAGAGAAATTCTTATTTTTTGGTCTGCCTGAAGCTGAAGCCACACAAACAGACTGAAGTACTATTACTGTCTGTATATAACATATAAAGGTCATATCATAGAGCTGTGAGGTCTGTCATGTTCCTCTACCAACACAAACTCTTCAGATTTGTGGCCCAAAAAAAGGAATCTTTTTTTTTTTTGTATTTTCAGTCAAAAATGTGTTGATTAGTTTGTTGACTAAATTTAGTTAAGTTGTTTTTTATGAAATTACACCCAAAACTGTCATTTTATGTTGTAAAAGCAGTTTGTTAAACATTTTGGGGGTTTCCACAGCAAAATGAATCTTATTTTTCCAGATGGAATTTTCTGTTTTTGCATGATGTTTGATGTGTGAATAGAAGATGGACAAATTACTTTAAAAAACGCAGTGTCACATAGATAGGGTTGTCCTGATTAAAATGATATCAAATGTTAAATTGAAAATACGGAAGTAAATTCAAAAGTAAACAAAAACAGAGCTTTAGGTCCTTGGTTCCATTGGGTTAAACTTGCAAACATTTTGGTCCCTTTGTCTCCCAAAACGAGGGAAGTTTGTTTATTTCTTTATCTCTTGAGTTGTCTTTGCTCCCCCTAGTGGTTAAATCGCGCATTGCATCCATTTCTTTAAAGAACCATAACTCGCCACAGGAGTGGGCTAAAAACTTGTTTTCTTTTTTGAAAATTCTTATATATTTTTTTCTTAATAACTGGGCCGGATTAAATCATCAATCAAAATCATAAATCATTAAATCATACGTATGTTTGACACCCCTGATCTAAACTAATAAATAAACAAAATCATCACTTTCAATGAACTTGTCGGTGTAGAAAAAGTAAAAAAAGAACATCCTTAAAAATTTTCTTTTTTTTTTTCATTCTCAATAGTTTTCTTTTATTTACTGCAAGACATCGTAAACATATTTGTAGATTTACTTTTTGGTGAACGTTTGCATGTAACTGGCAGAAAAACAATTTGTTCTTCATTCTGCTTCATTTTCCTGCTCAGGATGTCTTTTAATGTTCTATAATAATATATGTTTTCAGGTGGAAATTTAAAAGAATAAATAAAAAAAGTAAAGAGACGACGATAGAAGTCAAAGATCTCGTGGAGGAGAGGTTCCTCGTCTTCAGGGATGAAGGTAACGTCCATCGTTTTCTGTTTTTCTAGACCAGGGCTGCTCATTCCTGGTCCTCAAGATCTACCAACCTGCCTGTTTTCCAGCTCTCCATGTACTGCTTGCTGCTGAGGACCAGGTGTTCTTTCAATCAGATTGTGGAGACATCTGACTGAGCCAATCAACAGCTGGCAGGGCTTGGAGATCTGGAAAACAGTCAGGGTGGTAGATCTCGAGGACCAGGAATGAGCAGCCCTGTTCTAGACTCTTTCCGTCTTTTCTTGTTTCTATAAATGTTTGTGTTTCTTCTGATCAAACAGAAATTATTTTAATAATCTGATGTTTGGAGTCAATACAAATCTCTGATGTTGAAATTTTAAAATCAAATTCTGACATCGTTTCATTTAACGTTTGATTTCAAATCAACACTTAAGCAGGAAGAACTATGCAACATTTCATATTGATTTGTAAATATTAAACAAAAACTTTTTTTGTTTTTTAATTTTTGGTGATTGAATTGAACATTTTAAAAATATTTTACAGGTTTATTTGTTTTAACTCAGGCTAAAAGTTTCTGAAAAGCTTCTGGTTCTGGACGCCGGTTGGAAACCCAGAGTCTTTTTTTTTTTTCCTCCATCACTTCACCTGTTTTCTAATCCGCATCCTGATTGGCCGAAGTGATTAGGTGCATTTGGACCCAATTATTGATCATTTTTGCATTGATTTGTTTCTGAAAAAGAACATTTTTGTTTGTTTCTTACTTTTTTTGTTAAAGAATTTAGGTTTTTCTGAGAAATTTGAACCTTTAAATGGTAGAAAATCTCAGCAAAAACCATCTTATGTTTGTAACTTTGATCATAAACGCTTAAAGATGTTGGAAAAAGATGAAAGAAAAATTGTAAAATTAACTTTTGAAACTTTTTATTTGAGGCTGAAATGATTTAACAAAGAAAAATATGTTTTTTTTATTTTAAAATAAAAATCTAATAATTTTAAATGAACATATTAATGAATTGAAGCAGGAAAAAAAAATCTTATATCCAACTCCAGCTTCATGTTTTCTGTCTTTATTGAGGTGAATTTATATAATATTTAATGAAATCTAGTGAAAAAATTAAATTTAACGCCCATTATTTGAAAGAAAATTTCTTAAAACCTATAAAATTCTTATGTTTTTAGTTGGTATTCATGATTTTTCTGGTAGTTTCTACCCTGTAACTTCATACAAACTTCATCTAAATAAAACATTTTCTCATTTTTTAATCATTTAAATAAGTTAAAAATAGTTTATGAAGGTCAGCTGTTGAAAAGCATGAAGCTGAACTGTACTGCAGACTGAGAAGTGAAGGAGGAACGAACGTGACATGACAGACAGCGCAGGAAGTTACAGCTCCAACACCAAGCTGGAGGACAGTGAACGCACCAGAGAACTCTTTTATTTTTTCCAGACTTTTGTCACATCCTGCAGGGTTTGAGAAGCTAGAAACTTTTCCAGAAAAGGAGAAAACGGAAGTACGTGACGAAGAAAACAGAGAGGAACACGACCACCATCAGTGACACGTAGAAACAAACAACAACAAAAAGTGAAAATAACAAACATCTGATGTCAAACTAAAGATGTTTTTCTGGAAGATTTTTATCTTTTAATGGAGATTTCTTCTTAATTTAATTTTTTTAAGGTTTAAATTCACATTTTTTTCAACATTAATGCTGATTTTTGATCATAAAACTGACTTGTTTGCTGGACATGACAGGAACACTGGCGCCTCCTGGTGGAGACTTTTAAACAGTTCCAGGAAACTGAATTATAAAAAAAAAATAAACAGAAACTCTCTGATGTCAACAGCAGAGAGAAAAACAAAACATGTGAGATCATAGTGGGATGTTAGTGACGCCGTAAAACGACACGTTTAACTTCCTTAAACGCTGACGGAGCAAAAACTCGCAAACTTTGATCAGAATCAAATCAGAAGCTTGAGTGGAGAAAAACAAAAACCAAATTAGTCACGAGTTTCTGTTAAACTATTAAAACGTAAAATTAATGCAAATCAAAATGAAAAAAAAAAATACAATAAAAACCTTGAAATTTTAGAGTTTTATCATATTTTTTTAAGTCCATATATTTAATATCTGCAGCATTTTTGCAAAAATATATATATATGTATTTATGACAAACTTTTGAATTTTATGCATTAAAATAAATGCACTGTAAAAGCAATATAAATAAGGAAGCTAAATGTAGATTAATTTTTAATCACATTATATTTATGTTTATTTAATTAATTTACACTAATATGAAAAATAAAGTTCTATGAAGAACATTAAATTGTGAATATGAAATATTTATTTATCCATTAAGATCTGGTTTTGGTGCACAATCGCTTTCAATTAATTCAATTTATCCCTCATTAACATCCTCCCACCGTCGTGCTTCAACAAAGGACTGACCGTCTGAAGTTTAGGGTTTGATTTTCAAGGATCAATCCACTCAGATTTAGATAAAACTTCTAATTTCTTCAAATAAAAGCAAAAAAATTAAAAATAAAAATTTTACACTCATTGATACGCTCTGGAGCTGCAGTACAGCTTTCCCCCTGTAGATGTCGCCATCCATCAATAAAGTCTCATTACTCCTCCAAGAAATGTGAGAGAAATCCTTTCAAAATAAAATACAAAACAGTGTTTTTAGGAAGCCTTTTTAATGATACATAAAATGTAAAAAAATATAAATGAATTAGCGTTTTTATTTTTTTATGATGCAAAATATTAATTACATTTTTATTGTGATTTACTTTTTTGATTACCATATTTTTTAAACTTTTATTTTATTTTTTAAACATATATAACATCAAGTGAATTACTGTACTAAACGTTAAAAGGATAAACTTGACAAAACAGCTCATATAAATATAATTAATACATTAATTTTTGTAATAAAAAATTCTAAAACTGCTCGAATAGACAAATAAATAAGGTTCTAAAGTCAAAGCTTCCCTCCGCTGAATGTTTTTATTTATTTCTAAAAATCAGTTTAATATTAAATACGAGCTCACCACACACTGGGGGAAATTCCGTGAGTCCGTGAACGCACCGCGATATCAGCCTTTTAAACCTGGCGCGTGCTTCCTCTGATGTGTCTCGCGGGAGAGGAGCAGCGAACTTGGTCTGTCCCCGGGAGGTGAGCCTTTCAGTTTCACGTTTTTAAAGAGTTTTTTTTTTAGTTAAAATGTTTGAACCTGCGGCGCTTTGATGATGTGAAGGTTGTTAAAGCGGCGCGCGCTGTTTGGCACGAGGAAACATCAGAGAACGAAGAGAAATTTGACGTTTTTAGTCTTCACATTAACAGGATTCTTCACGCTTTGGTATTTTTGAGGACGAAAATGTTTATTTAAATGGGAATTATGAGAAATATGTTTAATATTTAGTACGTTTCTGTGTAAAAATACTCTCAGAAATGTCGTTTGTTTTAGTTTTTGTGTTCAGTATTACTGCAAAAACACTATTTATGTGTTTACTAAAAAGTAAATTATTTAAATACATTTTATCTGTTATAGGTTATTCTTTAAATGAAAGGAAATAGTTAAAATTTGTTTTAGTTTGGATGTGAAAAACGGATATCAATTAAACTAGGTCTTAAAACAGATAAAAATGTGTTTTTAACATGTTTTTGTGGCGTTTTTCTGATGGTGGAAGACATATATCGATCATATTTAGTTTAAAATCACATTTCTTAGTATTTCATTATTAATATTGTTGTGAATCAGGAGCAGAAGAAAAAATACTGTTTGAAAATTGAAATTTGTGATGTAGAAAATACTGGGCGTGGCCACAAGCTCCCGGCTCCGCCCCATTCCGATGCATCCGCTAGCAGACAAATAGATCGTCTTTGTTTGAGCTGGAATCTGGATCTATCCCGGATGTTGGAAGCTAGCGGGAGAGCATGTAAACAGAGAGCTCTCACCTATGGTGATGGGAAGAAGGTTGCTCTGCGCCAACAGTCGTCATCATTAAAAATATATTTAATGTCGCTCTGCAGAAACTATGTCCTAAAAAGCGAAACGGGTTTATTGATTTTGTTTTGATTGATTAATTCTTCAATTTAGAAAATATTTCATCCAATCGCTTGCATGTCCACTCTCCAATCATGTGGAGGTTCTAGAGCAGGGGTGCCCAAACTTCTTTTTGGCTCTAAGGGCCAAAATCTAAACGGGATTCCGGCCCGCGGGCCGAATACAATATTTTTCACGTCGTGAAATAAAAGGAGAAAATAAAAAATATGGCTTAACGTATTTATTTTGAGTCTGTTTTCATGAAGGTAACACAAATCAGTAAGAATAAAAAGTAAGTTACATTTGTCTATAAGTTTAAGTATATTTATATATGGACCTTAAAATGTCTGCCTGGTTTTTTTTTGTGCTCATTTTGACCATGAAACGGTCTAAAAATGTTTTACAATTTTGTGCTTTTGCTCCTTTTTCAAGAAGACGCTAAATTTTCAATGTTTATCATCATTTTACAGTGTTTTCTATTTCATAATAGTGTTGGACCAATTCAAATTTTAAAAAAAACACAAAATGAAATGTGATTTTTAGATTTTTTTAGTGAGTAAAACAGTGCAAATGTACATCAACAGCAGATTGTTAAAAGATTTATTTTGTCCAGTATCAAACTGTTTACAACAAAATTTTGTATCTTTCTCTCTAAATGTGCGAAAAACGGTGCATAAAATGTCAAATATCACACAGGGCAGTTCTGTCCTCAAAAGTCCCAAACCTCCAGGGAGAGTGGGAGAAGATTTCACCTGCTGATGGTTTTCCAGGTGTTTGGACACCTGGGATGTGTTTGGGATTGAACCTCAGTGGATGAGGATCTGTCTTCCACTGTTGTTGATGTGGTGAGCAGCTTTGGTCCCTGAACGCATCACCAGAACCTCCAGCATCATCAGCTCCTTCTCACAACTTAAAGGAAAATTGTTTTTATTTCATACATACTTATTTTATTAGATAACTTATAATTTATCAGTAAAAACAGAAACTCACTCCTATTAAAATTATATTTCTCTCACACAGTTTGATTGTTTTGAACTGTTTGATTCCTTCAGAAAAAAAAAAAAAACACAAATGAAGCTTCACAAATCTTACCTTTTCTCGCCAAAAATGATATATAATTTATATATCCCACGTTATAAAAACTCTTTTCAACCGCTCCGCTCTCTGCATCTCTCCACCGCTCCGTCCGTCTCACTGGTAAACAAAGCAGCGCCGCACGGGCTTCTGGGTAAAATTACCGTAATGTCCTGATATTGAAAAGAGAGCGCAACGTCTCAGCTTTCAGAAACTGTTGGAATTTTTCATATAGAGCAATTACGGTAATTCAAAAATCACTTGTCCAAAGGTGTTGTTGGGAACATTCTCGGTTTCTGAACTCACGGCTTCCACAGCCACATTTGATGGATCAAAAGTTAACCGCCGGCGGGCCAAATTTGGGCCCCACTTTGAGCACCCCTCCTCTAGACTCTATTTGTAAATCTGGATGCTTAATTCTTACTCTACAAATTAATTATGAAGCACGGGAGTGGTAGTTTCATGGTGTGTGAATGCTTTAATTTAGAAAACCTTTCGTCTGCTCGCTTACATATCCACATCTGAGAGAATCGCATGAAGTTTGTGGATGTTAGGTATAAATCTTGATGCTTGTTTGTTACTCTATAAATGAAGCAATAAGCATGACGGTGGTAGTTTCATGGAGTGGGACGGCTTCAATTGGAAAAACCCTTCATCCAGTCACTAGCATGTCCACCTCTGAGAGAATCACATGAAGGTTCTAGACTCTAAAGTGTAAATCTTGATGCTTGTTTGTTAAAAATTAACTATCAAGCATGGCAGTGGTGGTTTCATGGTGTGGGACAGCTTCGGTTTAGCAAACCGCCTCTCTGCTTGCTTGTGATCCACTTGTAGGTCCATCTCTGTGAGAGAATCCCACGAGGGAAAATCTGATGTCATTCTACTCACATTTAGAGTTACGTTTAATTCTTTCCAATTCAAGAATTTTTACTAAAAATCAATAGAAAATCTGCATGTCATATTTATTTTTGGGTCATGCTAAATTTATATGTACTATGGACCCTTCCGCTCTCTTTGGGGTCCAGACGACTCCAACCATATATTGATGTGTGATTCCTTCCATGACAAAGGTGGATGTCTAGTGGGGTCCAGATGACCCCACTTTTAATGTAAACAAGCCAAGGAGAGCGGAAGAGTTACGGGACAATTATCTTTAAAATAAGTCCGTCTTGGGGTGGTACTGATGGTTTCGATCTTCTGGGTTTGTGTCAAAGCAGCAGCTACAGTCAAAGACACCCCGCCTCCCGTCAAGAACCACAAAGGTGTCCCCCCCCCACGCTGCGCTTTGAAGCCACACGGGGTCGGAGCTGCCCCGCTCATGAAAGCCTCCACAAAGGCCTCTTGACCTTCTTCACATCTATGTGTTGGAGCGCCGGTGGGGGGTGGGGTGGGGGTGACCTTTGAGGGCGGATGCTGATACCCGCTCGTGTTAAGGTCTCCTCTCTGGATTCAACCAGATCCTAAAACATTTGGCTGCTGTCAGGGTTAACCGAACATTAAACGGACATAAGAAATATCTTCTGATTTGATGTTAGCTAAGCTGAGATGGAGCACGCTAGCGACTCTGCAGGTCCATTCAGAGCAAATGGGTGACGAGTTCTTCTTCACGTAAATAATCACGTAAAATAATAAGACACTCTCTGACCTTAAAGTAAAAATTTTGAATGTTATTTGTTCCCAAGTGAAAGAGAAAATCCATCGATTATTTCTGAAAGAGCTACACGTTTCCTCCATTTCTGCCCGAGGAATGGCTAAGCCCCTCCCACAAGCCGATTAAACAGACATTTCTTTACTTTTATGAGACAAATTTCTACCTTCTCTCGCAAGTTTAACTTAGAAAACTCAAAACTTAACCAAAAGATAGAAATTGCAATGAAGTGTCTATATATATATTACCTTTGGAGCTCTAAACAACAAATTATTGATGAGATATTAGTTAATTTGTGAGTTTTTTCCTAACTGGAAGTAAAACGACTCGATTCCTGAAGCTCCGCCTACCGCTGCTTGTAGCTGCTGTTAATTTTATGACGTCATGATAGGGCCAGCGGCGTGTCTTTGTTTCTCCCACGAAAATAAATATCTAATTTTTGAATGCACATACCATATATCTGCCTTTAGTCAGATGAAAAAAATGTTTTTTTTTGGGTTTTTTTTTGCATTTTCTCTCGTTAAAGCGGTGGTCCCCAACCACTGGGCTCCGGGTTGTGGAGGAATCTAATAAATCATACACGTCTTTTCTTTTTTTTTGTTTGTTTAATGAGACGGAAATCTTTTATTTTGAAAGTCGACCGCATTCTCTCGATTAGCTTGAGTGCTAAAATCAGTCTGGGGGCTAGTGACACGAGAAAGGATGCACGCGGAACCTTTCTTTGCAAATGGATGGGAAACATTTTATAAGTTTCTAACCACTCTCGGAATCCCAAACATCATCAGCAAAGAAACGTTCATTTTAGATGAAAAATACCGTATATCTTCCAGTTGTGGGGCTGGGCGATAAAACGATAATTATTGATATCGCGATAGAACATTTTTTCGATAGAAGAATGAGTCTATCATGATAGGCTTTTATTTTGAAGGGTCCGCAAAAAACACTTGCTAGTGAACAGTTTCTTCTATGTGACGAGTAAAAGTTAGAGTTAGTTTCCACAGGGCGAGTAAGTGTTTATATCTAATTTTTGTGTTTATTAGCTCTCATTTCGGTCATTTTTTGGACTCCACTCCGCGTCCTTCGTCTGCATGAAAGGTAAACAAACGCGCACGAGCCGACTTCTACCAGCAACCCCCGCTGCAGCTGCGTACCTCGCGCCCTGCATTACAATCAATTCTCTGTCCAAGCTGACTGCATTTGACGTCAAATTAATTTACTGTACACTGTATTAGTTTTAACAAGCGTCAGATTTGAGGCTCGTCAGTCATCAGAAAGTCTGTTGCTGCGTGTGGGAGAAACTTCCGTCAAAACTTTTCTGGAACTCTTGGTGAAGAACGCGGATACCGAGAGATTGATTTATTTTGAAGAGCTGAATAAAAACATCGGTACACATCTCCATGTCAGAGTTCAGGAGACCTTCTAGTGAGGAGCGGCCGCTGTCGCACTCCTGCACCCAGCTGGCAAGAGCCGACAGGAGAATGTAGAGCTATTAGGGTCAAAACCAGAAACCATAACCAGAAAAAACCAAACGCGGGTATGGCAGTGCGTCACCTGGACATGTGCTATGGTTAATAATACTTATTTGACATATTTAAAAGTTGCCACAGTTAGTTTCAGTACAACAATTAATACCAAAAATAATGAAAGTTTAATTTCAAAATTGCAATTTAATTTGGTGGGATAGCATATTAAGCATTCCTTTCTCTCTCCAGACATGTACATGTAATCAGAAAATACAAGTTTTGTTTATGTTCAAAGTTCAAAATGTGTGCGTTAATGCTTTTAAATACTTTAATTTTAGGTTTTTATCTTCTTTTTTCTTGTTGTTTTTTTTACTTGTTTACTTGTCTTGGTTATTAAAAAAACTAGTTGCATAATTTTCATTGGATCTGTTATGCTTAGTGTGATAGGAAATAAATATTTAAATTTAAACAACCTGCTGATGAGTTTACATTTCATTTTTGAGCCACAAAGTGTTCAAATATAGTTATTTGGTTTATATCGTGATCAATATCGTTATCGCGCAATATGTAAAAATCTATATCGTGATTTAAAAAATCCCATATCGCCCAGCCCTATCCAGTTGTCTCGTGTCTTTTATAAATTCCAGCTTAAACAGACGTTTGTTACTTTGGACGCGACTCTCCTTTAAGACACCGCCCCCACCCCCCAACCCCAACCCCCGTCGGGAACCAGTGTAGCGATGGACAGGGTTACAGGCATCCATCTTAGAGAAATTTGGATACTGTTTGTTTATATGGGAGAACCTAAGAAGGAATTAAAGAATGACGTCATGAACGGGCGGCAGCAGCAGGCGGAGCTTCAAGAATCGAGTCGTTTTACTTCTGGGTAGGAAAAAACTAACAAAAAAACAGCTCATTAATCATAAATAATTTGTTTTTTAGTGCTCCATAGGTAATACAGGATCATATGTTTGGACTTAGTTCACTCTGAAAGGATTAAGAAAATGGTGGTAGGGCTCCTTTAAGTTAGGACACCCCAACAAAATGATTCAAAATTTACCCTTTTTCACACTTGAAAATACGTCAGTTTTAACCCGAACACAATAAAGGGTAAAGTAGTGAGAGAATTTAGATACATTCATATACTTGGCGAACGCCCTATAAGTAATAAGAGAATTCGAACCGACCACTGGATTTTCAATAGTTAAAACGTTTGGTCATCCAGATTTTTTTTCAAAAACTTACTTTTGGGGCTTGATGATGTCATATCAGGCGGAGCTAAAGAAAAATCTGGGTTGAAATGAAATAAACACAAACCAACATGTGACATTAGCATGTGGCGTGTTCCATTTTTATTCCATCACTGGTTGTCAGCTCTGAGGTTGTAATTTGAAAGGAATTCTGAGAAATGTAAAAAGTAAACTCTGATTCATTTTAAAGTGATGAAATAGTTTGAAAGTGCTGCTGATGCATTTCTCCATGACAGTAAATGGCTCTTTTATTTAGCATTTTTGTTTTGGGAAGTGTTTAACGTGTTTTTTTTTTTTTTTTTAATCTGGGATGTTTTTCTTGACATTCTGTCAACTCCAAAGGGGACAGCTAAAAATGATGTTAAATTTGGGTTTTTATTACCCAAAGCATCATAATTTAAATTATAAACACTTTGTTTATGTCACCCAGAAGTAGAGATAGATTAAAACACACAGTTATGTGATTACTTGAGCATAAATGTAGAGCCAACAATTATTTAAAAATGTTTTTGCTGAACTGCCCACAGATGACCTGCTTTCCACAGAGAACAGCTGCAGCCGCTCTGTTCACCACTGAATATAATTATATAAACTGTTTTGCCAGAAGGGGGATAATAATGTCGATGAGATGGTTCTGTGGCTCTTAACATCATAATCTTCTACCACCATCGTGACTCTGACAAACACTGCCTTTTACTGAAAAAAGTTTCCCTTCACTGTAGATTTTATGTTTCGTTTTTCTTTCTAAAATTCCTATCAATTTAATACGTTTTAAAAATGGAAAAATATTTTGAGCTAAAAACCTCAACAAGATTTTGCCCTAAAAACATTCATCTGGAGAATCTTAACCCGCAGTTATAGTTGATAGAAACAGATAAAAACTATACCATAAACATGTTAAATTGTTAAATTTGTGTTAAATTTTTGTCAAATTGAGATGTTTTGTATGTTATTTATCATATTTTATTTTTTCATAGGTCAGTGTGTTTATGAAATTGTCTGACCTAGAAAAACTAAACTGAGATAAATTTAAGATTAATTTAAAAAATATTTTAGATGACTTTGAGACTAATTTGAGTGTAGTCAAGTATCGGACATCCTCAACAATATTAAAACTTACTTTGTTCACATACTTTCTGACTCTGTAATGTTTTGTGATATTTGTGTGTAGTCTCTTAGTCTCAGTTTTGTATTTAATAAATCATGTTTTAGTTTTAAGCGGTGAATGAGTTTCTATAGAATTGTCTAACTTAGACTTAATTGAGAACAGTTTGTGATGAGTTTGAGACAAATTTCAGACAAGTATGAGAGAAGTTTGGGACAAGTTTCAGACAAGTATGAGAGAAGTTAAAGACAAGTTTGAGAGAAGTTTGGGACAAGTTTGAGAGAAGTTTGGGACAAGTCTGAGAGAAGTTTGAGACAAGTCTCAGTGAAGTTTCAGACCAGTTTGAGAGAAGTTAAAGACAAGCTTGAGACAAGACTGAGAGAAGTTTGAGACAAGAATGATTGAAGTTTAAGACAAGTTTAAGACAAATACAAGAGAAGTTTAAGACAAGTTTAGGACAAGTTCGAGATACCCGCAACAAAATTTACACTTTTATTGTTCAGATATTTTATAGTGTGAAATATTGTGTGAAATTTGCAGATAATCTCCTTTAAGAGTATCCATTTTTGTTTTTAATGCATCATATTTTTGTTTTTATAGAGGAATGTGTTTCTATAAAATAATCTAAGTTGGAGATTAAATTGAGAGCAATCAAGATGAGTTTGAGAACAATTTGAGAGAATTTGGCAACATGTATGAGAGAAGTTTGAGACATTAACAACTATAAATTCTTCTAGTTTTCTCATACTTTTTAAATGAATGGTGTGAAAATTGCCTATAATTGCTTTAGTGTCAATTTAGTATTTTATACGTCAAATTTGAGTTTTTAGAGGTGATTATGTTTCTACAAAGTTGTCTTTCTTAGTTTGAGACAAAACTAAATTGAGAACCGTTTGAGATTAATTTGAGACAAGTTTGAGATGAATTTGAGTTAAGTTTGGGAAAATGTTTTGACAATTCGGGACAAGAATGAGGGAAGCTTGAGACAAGACAAATTCAACACAAGTTTGAGATATTGGCAACAAAATTAACACGTTTAGTGTTCACATACTTGCGAAATAAATGTTTGAAATTTGTGTTTAATCCCTTTTAAAGTCTCAATTTTGTATTTCAAAGATTAGATTTTAATTTCTAATAGATGAATGTGTTTTTATTAAATAATCTAACAGATAGACTAAATTGAAAACAATAGGAGACGAATTGGAGAGAAGTTTGAAACAAATTGGAAACAAGTTTGAGACAAGTTCGAGACAAACTAGAAACCAGGAGCAAAAAGGAGTAAAAAATCCATTCATATCAAGATTTTAAATTCATTTTTGGCCTCAGTATCTTCAGCCTGCAGCATTTTTCTATTACAGCCATTTTTTTCCATACGTTTAAAAACATATTTAGTCTGAAATTAAGCTTCATTTGGGTGAGAGGTCTTTTTGTTTTTTTTTCGCTGCAGCTTCACCTGGGAGTCCTATCAAATAAAGTTTTTGCTACAGGAAGCGTGGTTACGCTTTCATGACACCAGCACCGGAACTTTTACCCCCACGCTCGATCGGAGCCTCGCACACGGCTCCCCCCCACGTGTGATAAGCTGCAGCTCAGTGTGTGAAGGTGTGTGAAAACAAAACCTTCCTGTTTCAGATGTTTATTTATCTACAGAACTAGCAGTTTGACATTAAAGGATTAAATGAACATAGTTGTGATTTCTTAACACATGAGGCGATGCCGGTGACGCTTAAACAAAACATTTTTAATGTACTGTAATTTTTAAAAATTTCAACAGGTATTTTCAGTAGATTCTAAAGATGAGATGAGTTTGAAAAATAATTGAGACAAGTTTAAGACAAATTTGATTTTACACAAGTTTCAGGCTTCCGCAACGATGTTAACACTTCAAGTATTCACATACTATGATACTGTGATGTTTTGTGAAATTTAATTTTGTATTTAATACATCTTATTTCTGTTTTTAGAGGTGAATACGTTTCCATAGAAATGTCTAATTTAGAAAGACTTAGCTGAGAATAGTTTGTAGGGAATTTGAGACAAATTTATGAAATTTTAGATCAGTTTGGGTCAAGCATGAGAGAAGTTTAAAACATGCTTGAGACAAGTTTGGGACAAGTGTGAGAGACGTTTAAGAGAAGTTTGGGACAATTTTCAAAAAAGGAACAGAGTTTATTAAATAAAAGGAAATCTCATGTCCTGTGATGAGAAAAAAAGTCAACTAATTATTGCCCTGGTCCAAAGAAAAGACAAACTAAACCTTGGCCAAACATGAAATAAGTCATGGAGACTGCTGATCCAGTCATGTCGACTGTCGGAGTCAGCAGCTCCTGCTATTGGCTGCCTAACAGAAACTACCTAAAGAAACAAATAAACAAAGCCCGAAAACTAAGACTACCAAAGTCCAACCTCAAACTAAAATAACAAAACCCAGCAGTGTGACACGACTGAGGAAGAAAAGAAAAAAACACACCAACACAATTCAAAGTAAAACCCAAATACTACCTAGCCAGCAGATGCCAATTAAGGAACACACTGCAGCATCAGGGAGCAGAGGACAGTGGAGACAGAAGGAATGAGAAGAAAGGTCAGCAGGACGTAACAATGTCTGGTGAGCTCTGGTGTCAAAGAGTTATTTTTCAAAATAAAAGCAATAATGAAAGAATTTGAACAGAAATCTCATAGTTTGGGGATAAAATAGTGAACAGAACTCTGCATAGTTGGTCAGTTTTTCTGCAGATTGTTTTTGTTTTTTCAATCTAAACTCACTTTTGTAATATTTGAAGAGAATGTGGCCGATGAGCGGCTTCCGCTCTGACTGATGTGGGTCAAAAAGTCCTTTGAAGAGCATCACTAAACAAAATATTTGTTGTATTGTATTCTATAATCGATAAAGAGGAGTTTCTTCAAAAACTGAAGTTTTCTGTGACCAATGAGGTGCAGAGTAGGAGGTGACTTTTCCTGGACGAGTTTATTACTCGTTTAGTGTTTCATCTCTATTAATAGCGCGGCCCCCTGTCCGCCGCTGGGACTGCACACGCACAGCAGGACTCAAATGTCAAGAATGGAGGAGTCGCTGTGGCTCTGGCAGAGCGGCTGCGGCAGAGGAAGCGGGCTGCAGGTGTGTTTCCAGCTCTGCAGCGGCCATTGATCACAGCAAACTGTACTTTCTGCTTTGGAGGAGAAGTCTTTCTTAGTTTTTAAGATACTTTTATTGAAGTTGAAGCTTCTGAGACGCAGAGAACTGAGCAGAACGGGTTTTGCGGTTGGAGCGCCACGGCTGACGAAATATTTTCTTCTTTTCACAGGTTGTTTGAAGGGCGGAAAAAAAAAAGAAAAAAAAAAAAAAGAGCAGCCAGTGCTCCTCCTCCTTCCTGCCCGTGCGCCCTTCCTCTGGAGGAAAAGGGGCAGACGCCGCGCTCTGTGGCGGGCAGACGGCGCATCATCACCGCAGCGCTCTGACAAATCTGAGAGAATCTTTTTCAAACGGCGCCGCCGCATCCTGAAGTTTCCTGGAGTTCGGGCGGACAGCTGAGCGGAGGAACGCTAACATGTCGCCGTTCCTGCGGATCGGATTCTCCAACTTCGAGATCGATCCTGGTTTGGCCTACTACGAGGAGGTGCTGAACCCGTACTGCGCCGTCTACATGAAGGAGGCCATCGAAACCGGTGAGTGAGGCGCTTCTCTGACCCTCGGATGAAGTGGTATCCCAGAGGTCTTGTCTTTGTTTAAGAATTAAAGTATTGGCTTTCCTATTTACCCTGACGG